>CAOLHI010000065.1:0-600000 GCA_948474755.1 Ctenosaura bakeri | reverse complement strand
GCTTGTGTGGGTGCTTTTGTTTGTTTTGGCTTGTGTGCTCACCTTGAACACCTGGTCTAAGGGGGTAGAGCTAGCAGCCACTAGCTCTCTATAATTTCTGTTCCTGTCTTTGGAGCTCAACAAACAGGTATTTTGAGGATATTGGGGGGAGGCTTTCAGAGCTGGAAAGCTCTACCACTATGTGTATAGGATGAAAACATGATTGGTTATGGCACCATTGCAACGACCTGCAACATCTGTGCCATTTTTGTTTTCTTGCCAGAGGATCTCCTGTGCTCTACCTGTAGCAAGTGCAAGTTGGTTGTCCTGTTGGAAGAAAAGGTGCCTACACTGCAACTTATTAGGAAAGGAAAAGTTTTGTTGTTGTTGTTGTTTTTTCCTTTTGCTTTGTTTTGTTTTTGTTCTTTTGAAAGAGTGGAGCATACTCTTCTGGAAGAGCAAGAAATGAGAGATATGTCTAGAGAAGGCAACAATTCTGAAATACAACAGGAAGATGTTTGAAGGAATGGGACACACAGAAGCAGAACTATCAAAAGCCATGCTTCCAGCTTAGACCTACATAACCAATTCCAAGCTCTCTCTCCTTAATCAGTGACTGTGAGGCACAGGGGAAAGAGCCTCACAACTCAGAAGTCATGGAGGCGACGTCAGAGGGTTGTAAGGATGGGCTATTGTCAATTCCCAGAAGAAGAAGAGATGTGATGGTAGTAGGTGATTCCCTGACCTGGATGGGTAAACCTCCCTTTTGGATGTGAACAGTGTCTTAACAAGCACAGTCTCCTCTGACGCATTCAAAGATTATCCCCATACCTATAGGTGGAATACAACATATCATTTATTGGGAATTAAATTAATGAAAAGGCTGACCATAAAAGCACAAGGAAGCTATATGCAATAATTGCTACATGCTACATGGGGATAATCAGCTATGATTCTTGAAACAATATCATGTTTCAAATTGTACATTTTGAACACCTCTTTGAAAGAGAAAGTAAATTGAGAAATCAAGAAAAAAAGGAAGCTTAATTTCTTGACTAATAAAAAACACTAAGAAAAGCAAACTCATTATTTTGCCTATACTGTCTAGACAATTTTGGAGCTGCAGTCCAAAAAAGTAACTTCTGGAAACCTAGTGGAAATGTTGTTGCCTTTCTTTCCCTACCAGTAACCCCTTATATCGAGGAAACTGCAGGACCTAGTTCCACATAGCAGCAGGCAAAGTGAGGAGATGGAATGTTCCCAAATAGTATATAGTACCTCCAGCCTAGAAGCTCCCATTTCCCTATAGGAAATAATAGGAAAACCAGGAAGCAAGTCACCAGGATATAAAGACCAAAAAGTAGGAGTCAAAGATAATGAAACAATCAAGTCCACATTTAGAAACATTGATCCCTGAAATAATAAAAGACATCTGATTCTCCTATTACATACTGGTCTTACATCTGCATCTTGCAAAATGGCTTGCTTTGTTTAGTGCTTGATCATCAGGAGTTAAATGTGGATGAGTCTGATTGATCAGGCATGAAGTGCTGAAAGGAACTGTACCAGTGGAGGGAAAACATGCTAATACATTCAAATTTTGAGCTCTGTATCTTATGTAATCCTATAATGCATTTAACAAAGAAGGAAAGTCAGTCATTTGGTAGGTTGTAGAATAGCTAATAGATGACTGCTACAGGTCTGATGTTGCTGCTTTTCTATCTCTGCTTCTATCTTCTTCTTTTTTTCTAACGATAAACAAATCTATCAATGTTGGTTGCTTTCATATTCTCATTTGTTTAGTCTTCAGTTTGTTCCACCCCATTTCCATATCCTTTTATAACTTTTCTCTTATAACTTCTGGACAAAACATCAAATGCCTTTCCACATGCAATTCTCCAAATACATGCTTTTTTGCACGCAATTTTGCCCACTGGTATCTAGTTTTGCTAGCAGCTTCCGCTTGTTTAATGCTTTTTGAATATTTTTTCCCATTAACCTCTTAAAACATATATCTGGGGAGAGGAAGTATGCACAAAAATAATTTTTGTTTTTGGAGAACTGTGCTGCAAAATTCTGAAAAGTGAGAAGAATATTCCAACCCACTTCAGACTCTCATTCAGGTAGTCCAAATTCAGAAAGGTCTTATGAAAATGTGAATTGAGCAAAAGACAGAGCCCTGAGTATTTCTCCCTTATTCTTCCATCTTAATAGAACTTGGAAAGCTATTTTTAAAATTTTCAGACACAGCTGCACTGGTTGGATCAGTATGCAAAGGAATCTTGTAGCGTCTTTGAGATTCAAAGAAAGACTTTGGTAGCATAAGCTTTCATAGACCTAAGTCTACTTCATCAGATGCTTTAGACGCCTAGTTTACTCTTTAAATATACACATGCATGTTTTTACTTGTTTAGCCTTTTTTTGTTTTATCATGTTCGCTTGTTTAATATGTTTTTCTCCTGTTCAAATTATTTCTTTGTTTTGAATTGTTTATATTATTTTACTATACTGTGTCTTTAGATCCCATGGAAAAAGGGTGAGAAAGGAAGGAAGGATAGAAATTCTACTCAATGAACATACTTGCAAGGCTACATTCCAAGCAAGGAAACCAGGACAACTGAAAATATTGCAACATGGAGGCCCCTGCTCAGAGAGCTGAAACCACTGCACCTCAATGTCAAGTTCACTGTGAACAAAAGGAAAACAAATAGCTGGGTCCTCAGAGTTCTCAACCAAATGAGAATTCAACCCCTCAACCCTTTAGAAAGGGACAATGGCCCTTTCCACCCAAATTAACCTTATAATCATCCAGGTCATTAATAGTAACCGCCAGACCAGATTGTTTCTGATTGTTCCTGATTTTCCTGTTCAAGGAAAATACTAAACATCTCAAACATGAACTAAACATTGCATAGGACATTTGAGTTTATCAAGAAAATGCTGCCCTTGAGGCTTGAGTCAAATCAAGGAGAAATCAGAAGGATAAATTGGTGATAAAGAGAAAGCTGCTTTCATGTCACACTTTCCTAACAAAGAAGTAGCACCACAAATCCTATAAACTTAATAACAGCTTCACCAAACTGTACCCCACAAGTGTGACATTCTGTAGCATACTATTATTACTAGAAAAATCTTTGTAGTTATGTGTCTTCAAACTGACCCCAACTTATGGTGACCCTATCATAGAGTTTCTTTGGCAAGATTTATTCAGAGCTGGTTAGCCATTAGCTTCCTCTAAGGCCATTTCCATACTAGACTGTTATAGTGCTATTATTCCACTTTCAACATCCTATGGAATCCTGAGATTTGCAGTTTAGGGAGAGGCCTCAAGGCAAACCTCAGGATTCCATAGGATATTGAAAGTGGAATAACAGCACTATATCAATCTAGTGTGAAAATGGCCTAAGATGGAAAAAGTGTGACTTGCAGAAGGTCACCCTCTGGGTTTCCATGGCTGAGTGGAGTTAAACTTAAGCCACCGCACCATGCTGGCTTGGAAAAACCCTTCAGGTGACATAAATTATGAAGCAAATGAAACTCACCCAAGAGCTTCTTAGGAACTATGCCCAATAGAAAGACTCGATTGAGTGAAGAGTTACTATAAAAAAGACCCAGTGTTCTGCCAACAGCTTTTAAATGTTGGCAATAAAAAGATGTTCCATTCCCAAAAGCAGAAGTGGAGAAAGTGTGTCCTACAAGCAGCATGTCATTCTTAGGATCATTTTGCAGCCTCTGAAGTCCCACGGGAGACCATCAAAACCCCAAGACGCATTTTAAAAGAATACATGGGGATCCTGGGTGCTGTACTCTAAAAAGTAACTTTTCCAGTGTTTGGCTAGATTTTGTGTCTGATGCACCAGAGTTCTTATATTCCCCAGAGACTCCGTTGGTCACCCATTATGTTCTCACAAGCTTTAGATGATTTTTAGTTTAGGAAAATGGTGTGTAATGGAGAACATGATAGAGGTTTATAAAAGGCAGGCATGATGTGATGAAACTGCATAGAACAGAGTTTTTTCTCTTCCTCTTTCAACTATAAAACTCAGGGTTTTTCAGTGACACCAAATAATGAGAGACTGAAGAAAGAGAAAATGAACTAATTATTGACAGCGTACAATACCTAGCACACAGTTAACCACTGTTTAATCATCTGTGGAATAATATGGCTGCTATAGGTGTAGCAAATGCTTCGCAAATCTAGCAAATGCCTAGATGCCTTTCACAGATCCCAAATCAGTAATAAAATGTAGTTAAGCAGCTGTTAGAAAATCTTCCAATGTTTAATTACAAATTTACAAATTAATTACAAATTGAAGAGTGGAGGTGAGGTCAGTTGCTGCTTTCTCTTGAATATTGTTCTGACCTTTTTTTTCATTAAAAATGTGGGACAAAGAAGTTAACTTAAAACACTTCCATTTGGAGATTCATTTATATTATTTCACAGAACTGCAAGAATCAATTAGCAGCTATATAAAGATAAACTAGATGAGGCGGTAGTTCTAAATCTGATGTAACAAAATACTAACAAAGGCTTTGGTGGCACCTTAAAGCAGGTTTGGGAATTGTGTGTCCCACAGCACATGTGTGCCCACTTCCAAACTGGAGGCCTACAGAAACAGTAATTCTGCGGTAGAGCAAAGTGTGCCTGTTGGTCTAGCAGAAAATCCTACCATCCCAGCACCAAAAGTGGGTTTTCCTCCCAAACTAGAAGTGAATTAGACAATTCTTGGTTCAAACTGAGGGGCTGGTATGCTCCTCCCATGGTCTGAGAAAATAGTAGATGGACCTCTGGAATTTGTGGACCTATAGCTAGTGAAATTAATTTACCATAAGCTTTCATGATCTGTAGTCCACTCTGTCAGATGGTTTGAGAGGTCATGCCAAATAAAATCTGTTCATCTTTCAGAGACCTCAAAATTTTTATTAATAATAAAATATCTTAATGTGTACATATAATTGTTTATAATTCTGCAAACCCTGAAGTTCCCTGCATCTGTTGATGCCAAATCCAGTGAAGTTCAGTCTGATAGGAGGTTCCAGGTGGATTGGTGGTGACATTTTAGCTACATATACAACATGATTGAATGAATAATCAAAAATATTTGAAAAATGGTAGAAAAACATGGGTGTTTTTTTTCTGTTAAGAAATTCTGGTGAGAAAAATTCAAGACTAATGAGAATCTTTGCAGTTGAGGACTTATTCAGCACAAAATTTGCATGTGGCTGATTTGCACAGAAAACAGCATTTTCCATGCAGGAAATATCAATGATCTTTCTAAGCAGAATTACTTTTTTCTTTTTTTTCTATTTTGTAATTTTGGACTTTCTACTCCAAATTTGCATGTGATTAATTCACACAGTAAACAGAATTTCTGTACAGCAAACAGACATTTCTGCTGTTTTCTGTGCAAAACAACCATATGCAAATTTTGTACAGAATAAGTTGAAAATTGCAAATAGGCTTTGAAAATTGTGGTTTCCAAAAACTTTCTTGGAGTGGGGAAAAAAAACAGTTAAATCACTTCTGCCTTCCTTTGAAAAAACATTTAGCGAAGAATTACATCCCTCATCACATCTCAACAACAGAAAAAAAGGAATAGAGAGAACAGACAGTATCTGCATCTCCAAGATAAGGAGCTGGTTACACAGAGAAAGAGAGAGAAATGAGAAGGTTTAATCAAGAATACTTACCGTATTTGTTCTCCAAAGTTGCTCTCTTTTGGGGGCATGTGTTTTGAGGTCCAGTGATGAAGCCATCCACTGTTGAGCAGCGCTATATAAATTTATCAATAATAAAGAGAGAGATAGAAAGAAGAATGACTGATCCAGGGCTTTTACCATCTTCAGTGATAGACAAGGACCCTATATCATGTGGCCAAAATTAGCAGGGACTTCAAAAGGGACTAAGGCCATTTCTGCACTAGGCGGTTATAGTGCTATTATTCCACTTTCAACATCCTATGGAATCTTGCGGTTTGCAGTTTAAAATTCAGCATACAGTTAATAGAGCTGAAGTAGGAATTAGCAAATATTGAAGCAGTTGAACTTAGACGAAATGGGCAGAAATACTATAATTTTGGATGATAAGTTAAAAAATTAATAGGGAAAAAAGAAATGAAGGTAAAACAAAGCAAAACAACAGGCTGAAATGGAGGTATTTTAGGTATTTTTATATACCCTTTATGGGGTATATATTGGGTATATTACAGATGATTAGAATGAATTTATAAAGAAAAGGCAGCTAGCAGCTAATTCTATAACAAATTTAGTCAGTTTCTCTAAACAAATAATCTTTCCAAAAAAAGTCTATCAGTGCTGAACAAGCTTTTGACAAAATGGACTAGAGATATCTACTGAAGGTTTTACAAAAGTTTGGATTTAGACAAAAAATTAGAGAGCTAATAGATTAAATATATGAAGCCACTACATGTCAATTAAAAATTAATTAATAATTAGATTACAAAAAGGAGTCAGACAAAGCTGTTCTCTCTCCCCTTTAATATTTAATCAGTATATTGAAATATTAGCAATTGGTGTGAGAATGTCTGATTGTATTACATAATTGAAAACTGGGAAACAAAAAACTGGGGAACAAAAATGCAAACTATTGCTTTCTGTCAATCTAGATATCTATATCTATATCTATATCTATATCTATATCTTCTGGTGTGTGTGTGTGTATCCTGATCTCCCTCCCCGATTTCGTATTTACAAAGTCAAAATTGCATACAAAGATAGAATAAAATCTCAACTATATCTGGAAAACTTATCAACTTTGAAAAAATCATCAAAATTGCCAACAAAGGAAAAGGCTAATATCAACAATTTATTTCTCCTTGATTATGTCAGAAACTGTAGGTATGAGTTTTAATGATAAGGGTGTGGAGTGTGAGACAACATCAGCAGATAGGAAAGAAATATTTGAGAATATCAGTCGACCATCAATGATACATCAGTGGTATTTTCCCAATTTGTAAAGGGTCCAACGTGGGTGGTCCCGACCTGCATCTTTTCAGTGGCCATTTCCGCACGAGTCTGTTATAGCGTGATGATTCCACTTTCAGCTGGCCGGCCCCTCCCGAAACTGCAAACCCGAGGATTCCATAGGAGGTTGAAAGTGGAATCATTGTGCTATAACAGACTCATGCGGAAATGGCAGTGTTAAATCAGGCAAAGATGTTTTAAAAAGCAAGGTTCTGGAAAAAAAGGCACTTTCTACTATAACTGCTTATGAAATTTGTAACGAACAATATTTTTCCTGCCAGCAACAACAGAGAAGCAAATTCTGGAGTAGCTGAGCTGGCCTCTATGTTATACTAACAACATCATGCTATACATGTTTAGTTAGAAGTCAGTCTCATCAAATTCAGTGGGATTTACTTCCCAGCTAAGTGGAGGTATGCCAGCTAAGCGGGTATAGAACTGGTGCCAAAGTCCATTAAATTCAGACCAATAATAGATAGATAGATAGATAGATAGATAGATAGATAGATAGAGATATAAAAACTATTTTCTTGTAATAAATAATAGAATTTAGGATGTTTATGAAATGTAAATTTAAATAGTAACAAGATCAGATGGAAAAAGTACAAACTAGATATCTAGGACACTGAATACAGTATTGTATATATCATATATGTGTGTATATAAATTCTTGTACAGAAGAGGAATATTTGTATAATTAATAAAAATATATGGAAAAAAATTCAGACCAATTTTTCCCACATATCAGCTTTTGCTGCTGTCTGGAAATCATACAAGCATGGCAGGGAGATACTATGCTGAACCAGCTAATGTGCATCCAATCTTCCTATAAACTTCTTGTTGTGTGCCTTCAAGATGTTTTTTGACTTATGGTGAACCTAAGGCAAACCTATCATGGGATTTTCTTGGCAAGACTTGTTCAGAGAGCCTTTGCCTTTGCCTTCTTTGGAGGCTGAGAGATTGTGATTGGCCCAAGTTCACCTAGTGGGTTTCTGTGGCTGAGCAGAGATTCAAATCCTGACCTTCAGAGTCATAATCCAATGTTCAAATTACTATACCACACTGGTTTGCCTATAGGCTTATCCATGCCTTAATAACTGCAGCATCAAATAATGAATTGCACATTTCAAGGGGCAATTTATTATAGATGTCATATTACAGACAGAAATGTCACATCATCTCACCTTCAAACTTGATGATTTTCAATGAGGTCACAAGTTCTGCTCAGCTGCCAGTGGTTAGGAGTTGTGCATAGTCACCAAATCTAAGGAAATTAAGTGGTTACATGCATGCATGAATCAGCCCACATGCTCCATCTTCTGCTTTGGTTTTAGGTTTTTTACAAATTAAGTTGCTACAGACTTTTCCATTTTCAAGCCTTCCTGATGTGCTTTTCATATGTAATTTTCCCTCATTCAAATATTTTCATATGCTTCTTCTGAGCCAAGATGTGCATTGAAAAATTAAACAAGTTGTACAGCCCAAGGATAGCTGTGCACTGATCTGTGCATTAGCCAGAAAAGAATGTTCATCCACTTGCAAGTTTGTATATGGGCAGAAATGATACCATGAAACAAGAAGCATCTTGAGGAAAAGACAGGATATAAATTCAACAAATAAATAAATATAAAATGTAAATGATTCATGTGTGTCATAGCAGACATTATCTTAGAAAATGTGAGACAGAGAAGCAGGAGTCCCTGTTTTATGAAGTGCTTGCCAACTACAGCACTTAGGAGCATAAGGATTGGAAGTAATATCCAAGATTCTGTAGCAGGAGATAGGTTGTAATTCAGTGGGAGAGGAGAGAACCTGTGTGGGTAATTACCAGTCCAAAAGCTGAGGAATTTAGGAATTTAGAAAACAAAAATAGTCAGAAGGCACTAATGAGAAGTTAGGATCCAGCTCCTGGGATTCAGACAGCAGGGCCAAGTCACTGAGCTGGCTTGGGGGTCTTTTCTACAGAGTGAGTGATAGATGGTGCTTTCAGTGGCTGATGAGCATTTGCTGCTGTTTGTTGAGAACAGCTGAGACAGAACCACCTATGCTGCAGGTATGTCGTGCCCCTCCCCAAACATTCTTATACTATTCCTATCTCAGAGGGAGGCATGACAAGATATAACTACAGTAATAGAGTTCCATCATTAGAACTAGGGCCCTTTCCACACTTTACCTGAATCCCACAATATCCCAGCATCACCCCGGAAGTACCTTTGCCAAGATGGAACGTGTCCCAAATGCTCTCCTCAGCACACGGCCAGTTGCCAGTAGATCATAGCATTTGGGATATACTCTTTTCTTCCACAGTGCAGCCAGCTTCTTCCTGTGCTGCACTGAAGAAAGAAGCACCTAAATGGCGCTTCTGCCCTTTCCGCACAGCCTCAATATGATTGCCACCCAAAAGGGGTCTATTACTGGATTTTTTTCCAGTAATAGTAAAATGCGTGATCGCGATGGCTGGGGATGTGACAGGAATGGGACCATACTACGTCATGCAGCAGCTCTAACTCGTCCTCAAGACAGGATAGGGCCATAGTGCAGAAATGGCTTATGTCTCCTGAAACTAGGAGGAAACTTTGAAGCTACGCATCCCCCTCTCCCAAGAAGGATTTCTGAAGTGATGGAAAGCAGGGTTCTGAGCAATGACAGAATCCTCTGCCAGCAGTGAGGCATGATGCAACATGTTGTATTGTGCCTTACTTCCAGAAGAAAGCCTCACCAAAGTACACAGGATGTAGCCATGGCAGCTGAAGTGGAATCATAGTGTTATGATTGTGTAGTGTGAAAGAGCCTTGGCTACCTAAGTACAGAGACTGACCACCAAAAGGTTGGCCATCAGGTGATGAATTGAACAGCAACTATGAAAACAGTGACATTGTGAAGTAGCTGTGATCTGTATCAGTAAGGGGACTGAATGCACCGATGACGTCATGGATCTTAAGATAGTCCTTCACACTGCAAGCTGTCATTTTGCAAGCAATGGAAGGACTGATCTAAATCATAGAATCATAGAATCATAGAAATTCAGAGTTGGAAGAGACCACACAGGCCATCCAGTCCAACCCCCTGCCATGCAGGAACACCCTCAAATCAATCCCGACAGATGGCCATCAAGCCTCTGCTTAAAAACCTCCAAGGAAGGAGACTCCACTACACTCCGAGGCAGCAGATTCCACTGCCGGACAGCCCTGACTGTCAGGAAGTTCTTCCTCAGGTTCAGGTGGAATCTCCTTTCCTGCAGCTTGAATCCATTGCTCCTTGTCCTGGTTTCTGGAGCAGCAGAAAACAAGTCCCCTCCTTCCTCTACGTGGCATCCCTTCAAATATTTAAACATGGCTATCATGTCCCCTCTTAACCTCCTCTTCTGCAGACTAAACATACCCAGCTCTCTAAGTCTATCCTCATAGGGCATGGCTTCCAGGCCTCTCACCATTTTGGTCACCCTCCTCTGGACTTGCTCCAGCTTGTCAATATCCTTCTTGAATTGGGGTGCCCAGAACTGGACACAGTATTCAAGATGGGGTCTAACCAAAGCAGAGTAGAGTGGTACCAGTACCTCCCTCGATCTAGGCACCATACTCCTATTGATGCAGCCAAGAATTGCATTGGCTTTCTTGGCTGCCGCATCACACTGCTGACTCATGTTCAGCTTGTGGTCTATGAAGACTCCTAGATCCCTTTCACACGTACTGCTATCCAGCCACGTGTCCCCCATCCTATATTTGTGGATTCCATTATTTCTGCCTAAGTGTAGGACCTTACATTTCTCTCTGTTGAATTTCATTTTGTTCGCCCTGGCCCAGCTCTCCAATCTATCCAGGTCATTTTGAATTTTGATCCTGTCCTCTGGCGTATTAGCAACCCCTCCCAATTTGGTGTCATCTGCAAATTTGATCAGCATGCCCTCTATTCCTTCATCCAAGTCATTGATAAAAATATTGAACAGCACTGGGCCTAGGACAGAACCCTGTGGCACCCTGCTAGTCACTTCTCTCCAGGACGAAAAGCAGCCATTCGTGATCACCCTTTGGGTTCGGTCGGTCAACCAATTACAAATCCAAGTAACGGTAGCCCTGTCCAGCCCACATTTTACTAGCTTCGTTGCAAGAATGTCATGGGGAACTTTGTCAAAGGCCTTACTGAAATCGAGATATGCTACATCCACAGCACTCCCTTCATCTATCAAGCTAGTAACTCTATCATAAAAAGAGATAAGATTAGTCTGGCATGACTTATTTTTGAGAAATCCATGTTGACTTCTCGTGATTACCGTGTTGCTTTCTAAATGATTAGAAACTGACTGCTTAATGATCTGCTCCAGGATCTTTCCGGGTACTGATGTCAGGCTGACTGGGCGATAATTATTTGGGTCCTCTTTTTTTCCCTTCTTGAAGATGGGGATAACATTTGCTCTCCTCCAATCTGCTGGAACTTCTCCTGTCCTCCAAGATTTCTCAAAAATTATAGCAAGCGGTTCCGAAATGACCTCTGCCAGCTCTTTTAATATCCTAGGATGCAATTCATCTGGCCCTGGAGACTTGAATTCATCCAATGCGGCCAGGTATTCCTGTACCACCTCTCTACTTATTATGTGCCTCATTTCCTCTGCTTCCTCCCCTGCTCCCCAACCGCCAGGTTGAGTGCTTGTATCCTTCTGGGAAAATACGGAGGCAAAAAAGGTGTTAAGTAGCTCTGCCTTTTCTCTCCCCCCTGTGAGTAATTCGCCATCTTCTCTGCGTAGCGACCCTACTGTCTCCTTCTTTTTCCTTTTGCTGCGGACATATTTAAAAAAGCTCTTTTTATTGTTTTTAATGTCTCTGGCCAGCCTAAGCTCGTTCTGTGCTTTAGCCTTTCTGACTTCCTCCCTACATCTCCTGGCTACTTGCTTAAATTCTTCTTCGGTGGTTTCCCCCTTCTTCCATTTCCTATACATGTTTCTCTTAACTCTTAGCTCAGCTGAGAGTTCTTTAGTCAACCATTCTGGTTTCTTCAGATGCCTTCCATTTTTCCTCCTTAATGGCACTGTTTTAGACTGTGCCTTCAGTATCTCCTTTTTAAGGAACTCCCATGCCTCCTGAACTCCTTTCCCTTTCACTATTCCTGACCACGGAATTCCAGCCAGCAGCTCCCTAAGTTTACAGAAGTCCGCTTTTTTAAAATCTAAGATGAGTGTCTGGCTACCCTTATCTTCTCCTTCCCACTGAATGCTAAATTCCAACAGGGCATGGTCACTCCCCCCTAAAGATCCAACCACTTCTACCTCATTCACAAGGTCATCCCTGTTGGTCAAGACCAGATCTAGAATATTTGATCCCCTTGTGGCCTCTTCCACCTTCTGGACCATGAAGTTGTCTGCAAGACAAGCAAGAAACTTGCTGGACCTTGCTGTCTTGGCAGAGTTTGACTGCCAGCATATATCCAGGTAATTGAAATTTCCTATTATTACTGTATCCCTCCTCTTTGAATGTGCAGTCATTTGGTTGAGAAAGGCGTCATCCAAGTCCTCAGCCTGGGTTGGAGGTCTGTAGTAAACCCCCACCAGAATATCCCTATTGTTTCTCGCTGCCTTAATTCTTACCCAAATGCTCTCTACCTGGCTTTCTGGGTTTAAGTCCTGGATCTCTTCACAGGTGAAAACATCCTTGACATACAAGGCTACTCCTCCTCCTTTCTTGTTTGGTCTATTTTTACAAAACAGGCTATACCCCTCTATTCCTGTATTCCAATCATGAGACTCATCCCACCAGGTCTCAGTGATGCCTATCAAATCGTATTTATTTTCTTGTACTAGGAGTACAAGCTCATCCTGCTTGTTTCCCATACTCCTTGCATTAGTGTAGAGACACTTAAGTCCCTGGGCCCTTCCTGCAAGTCCTGTACTATTGATTCTACTCCTCCCACCATTGGCCTCTTGTACTACTTGTCCAATATCATTTGGGCCTTTTACCCCTGTGTTCTCTGAGTCCTTGCCCTGAATAATATTGTCCCCCTCCCCAGTGAAACTTAGTTTAAAGACCTCTTAATCTTCCTTGCAAGACTGTTAGCAAAAACATTCCTGCCAAGTTTTGTGAGGTGCAGCCCATCCCTCGCCAGAAGCCCATGTTCATGGAAATTCAGGCCATGTTCCAAAAACCCAAACCGTTGTTGGCGGCACCATGTGCGGAGCCAGTTGTTGACCTCTACTATTGCCCTTTCCCTACGTGCGCCGTATCCTTGAACAGGGAGGAGAGACGAAATGACCACCTGCACACCAAGGTCCTTAAGCTTTCTCCCCAATCTTCACCATTGGGGAATATCTCTGCCCACAACATGTCTCTAATCTGTCAATTTACTCCTATATCAATATCAGAGAAGGAAGGACCACAGAAGGATCCACTGGAGGAGAAAGAGAAGAATCCATCATTGGACCTCCCTCTCAGAAGCAGTTCTGATCTATGATGCCATTCTGGGGATTATAAGATTTTAGCCTATCTACTCAAACAATTGATTCTTTTTTCTTTTTTTTTAATAAAACCCTAACACTAACACAAACACCTTTGAGCCATCTCTGGAGAATTCCTGCTGTTTTTTGTTTTGTGTTGTGTTGTGTTTTTTCATCCTGAAACAGAAACAAAGCAAAACAGGGCTCAACAATCAGGCTGCTATATCTGGCCAGTAGCTGCACCACAAACAGCCCTCCCTTTAGGCAACAGCAGACCTCCCTTATGACTCCATTGTTGGCCTACATTTTGCCTGAATTTCAGGAAATCCATTGTTAGAAGTACACAACAAGTATGAAATACAGACATAGCCAGTACATTTCAGAGCCCTTGTTTCATGCACTCTGGGCAGTATACACACCAAATGTTACAAAAGCCTGAGGGTGTCTTGCAGTTAATCCAAAATTGTATCCTTGCCCAGTATGCATTTCCACATTCTGTTCACATTTTTCTCAATCCCATTTATTACTGCTAGTTAATTCTTCAGAAACCTGGGGCAATAAGCACATCAGCATTTCAAAATTATTCTTCTCCCTCCACCTTGTGTGTGATTTTATGTTTCATTCGGTTGTGTTTTCTTCTCCAGCCATCTGGTTTCGTCTTTTGCTTTACAGCTTCATTGTATTCTCTAATTTTCCCTTCATCATATGCTTTCCATTGATGCTGGCTGGCTGGCTGGCTTGCAGACAGCTTCATTTTCGGACTGACCAGCAGTTTCCAGTGCTCCTCATGCATACCCTTGCTCCTTTGCAGTATGTTTGCTAGAAAGGCAGGAAACATTGGAAAATGTTGATCTGTTTTCAAATGCACTAGTAAACAGAACTAACATTTGGATGGGTGAATCTGAACTTGTTATGCAAGAAGTGTAATGGAAAGAGAAATGGCTGATGGAACTAAAGCTGTTTCATGGGTTGGATGATGGTTCTTATTAGGGTGCAAGTAAAGAACAAAAACCCTCTGCACCCTCATATGAATCTTGGAGCCTCTCCCAAAACTTTAATTTAGATAATAATCTAAAATATACTGAGGGCACAGACACCCACATGCTAACAAACTGAATCTGGCGTGAATGCTACACATATGTGAATTAAATGAACACATGTGTTGGGGGCCAAAACTGGCTGCAATGTGTTGCTGAGTTCATCCTCTGATTTGCCCTAGGTAATGTGTGAATTGGTGACAGCTTGCTTGGGTTCAAGTTCTCATATCTTCTTCCATGTGATTAAGCCATCCCTGGCTCATTCCCAATTTCAATATTATTACTTTTTTTAAATGTCAGTTTTTACTAGAGATATAGATAGTGCTAGACCAAGATATCTTTTGACAGAGACAAAATTCTTCTCTCCTCCAATACGTGAGCAGAAATGAATTCAAATGGTGATTAAATTTGACTTCAATTCCAGTGATTCAAAATGCTTTCTGCAGCAGCAGACTAATTTACAAGGTGCAATCCAGACTTTGCAGCACATATGGTTTGCCCCTCTAAGGGAGAGGAATGATTGGATGTGGGGGGGTGTGATCACTGCAGCTCTCCAATATCTGTCAACTGAGGTGGTTGTTTCACTATAACCATTTCCGCACTAGCCTCAGCCCCTCCCTAAACTGTAAACCCCAGGATTCCATAGGATGTTGAAAGTGGAATAATAGCACTAAAACAGTCTAGTGTAGAAATGGCCTATGCCTAAAGATAGAGCTGGCACTGCTTACAGAGCAGAGTCCCCTGAATATTAGTTATGACAGATTTTTTGAAATGTATGCAATTTAAGACAACCATGACAGAGTCTACCATATTCACACTTATTTTGGACTGAGTGCTTTTGAATTCATTTGGATTTATCCCTAGGTAAACATGTGCAACAAACGTCAAGAAGCTGAGAAATTATTTTAACATATCCCCAGTATTCACTGGCCTAATAAGATATTGGATTGTTACACGACAGGTAGTTGGCTTCCACAAGGCCAAGAGAGTTGGAGAGAAGGCTCAGATCTCTGATAAAATATAAAATACAATAAAATATTCAACCCATATTTTTCCATTGACCTCAGTATGTGGGGCTTACACAGTCACCAAAGACCGCAATAAGTTGGAGGGAGAGTTCTTGTCAAATTTTGATACATAAAGGTTAATTTAGCACTACTGGTGAGGCAATCAACATTCACCCCCTACTGCAATGAAACATTTTGCTGATGCCTCAAGTGATAACAGAGCAATTCATAAAGAGGAAAAGAAGGTGCCAATGGAACTTTCTCCATGTTTAAGAATACTTATGGCCTGCTCCTGCACTGCTTCAGCTTTTATGGATGGGAAAGCCTTTGTTACCCTGTGTGTTTGGGGGATCCCAGGAGGGGCGCCCAATTGCCAAATAAAATACCAATTGGGGGGAAATTAGCTGGAGCACTCTCCTGGCTAACGAGAGGCAGGGTAACTTTGCAAGGATCTTTAAACCCAATGTCTACGGCTTCGGGTCAGGGAACAGGCATGCAAGTTTAAAAGTAACCAAAAATAACAGCTTTATTGGAACACAACAGGAAATAAACAACACACACACACTAACTAACTGGAAAGCAGAATTGGAGAGTGTAGGGATGGGTAATACGACACCTGGTCTCGTTGTCCTGCAGGAGAAAGATGGGGTTCTGAAGAAGAAAGCGCAGCATGGCTGGCTGAGGGGAGTTTCCTTAGACGATCAGCAGCAAGGCGGGATGGCAGTCCAAAGTAGTCCGAAGACCATTTGAAAATGAGGGGTTTTTATAGGGGAGTTTGTGCCTATCAGCTATGGCAAGCTCGGTGAGAACCCAAAGAAGTTTTAGCACTCTCAAAAGTGAGAAGAGAATATTTGGCCTTGCTCTACCCAGAGCTAAAGCTGTGGGGGAGGACAAGTGAGGGCTTTGTCCCCCAAAATAAGATTTCTGCTCCCCAATGAAATTTTCCACCAGTCCTCAAATGTCCAGCATTGCACAGAGTAAAACACTGAAAATAGTTCACACCTAGAATTCTTACATTTGTTGTGTTCATATTCCCTTAGTCACTTTGCTCTTCTTTGGATGCATGAATGGAATTTTTAAAGCACTGCAAATCTAGAAATTTTAGGACTAAAGGAAAATTTTATTGGGGCGGGACTGTATTTTTGTTTAGGAGTACAATGTCCTCATTTTGACATCACCACCCCCAGTATCTACATCCCTGGATAACAATGTTCTTTGGTGATTATTTCTTCTGTCTTAGAGAAAGTCAGTACAGCACAACTCTTGATGAGAGATCTTGGGAGGGGAGCGGTAGATGAGGATACAGTTCCTCTCCTCAAATCTGGCCAGGGGTGGGCAGTGATGCTGAGGCAAGAAAACTGGTGTTGTACCCCAGTTCACTAATAAGGAAGAAGACCCAAAAACTGAATGTACTATCTTATCCCTGTTCAATTGGAGAAGGTGGAATAATGAACATAGGAGGAAGCTAAAATGTGGAAAGAGAGAGGGGAAAGTCAAGAGCAAGAAGTTTGAACTCCAATGACTTTCTAATTCTTCTGTCATTCTGCAATATTCAGAAACCATATTTTCAGTATAACTCAGATCCCCTGAATTTAATTTTTAATTTAATATTAATAGGCCCACACACACATTAAAAACCCTATCTTGCACTACCCGTGAATCATCTAAGAAATTCTTGACTTGCTGCTGCTTTGCTCCTGCTTTATCATGACTGTCTGTTACAATTCCTTCTTGCATTTCTTCTTCTAGGGCTTGGCCCTAGAAGCTTAAATTCTGACAGGGCATTCCTTGGCTTCTTCCTTCACAATGTAAGGAGACAACAGAGTTCCAACTGGTGAAATAAAACTATTTGGACACAGACAGTGTTTTCCCTTTTCTGAGCTAATAGTTGTCTCCATGGATCCAGTCTGCAGTATTGCCGCCTGTATACTTTGATATTGCACATCCTAAATAAAAATACAGCAGTCTGTATTTTGCTTCCAGTTTTCAACTATCGTCGTCGTCGTCGTCGTCATCATCCTACCTTTTCCCCGTTTCAGGACTCAAGGTGGCTCACAACAGTTAAAACAAACATAGTTTGAAAATTCACAACATACAAGTGTCAAGAAGTAAACTATCAAAAAACTTTTAAAAATTAAATTAAAATTAAAATTTAAACCATAGACCCTTTTGGTAAAAGAAATACAAATAAAAGTGCAGCACATTATACAAGAGCCAATGGGGTATAGTGATTCAAAGACTGGACTATACTCAGCTCCAGATTCTTGGCAGCTTAGTAGAACTAGTGACCTTTCTGAGTAGCATTATGTTTGAAGGTGAGATGATGTGACAGTTCTGTCTGTAATATGACATCTGTAATGATTGCCCCTTGACATGTGCAATTCATTATTTGATGCTGCAGTTATTCAGGTGTGAATAAGTCCATAGGTGAGCCAGCATGGTGTAATGGTTGGAGCTCTGGACTATGATTCTAAAGTTCAGGATTCAAATCCCTGCTCAGCCATAGAAACCCACTTGGGCAAATCACACTCTCTCTGCCTCAGAGGAAGGCTGAACAAATCTTGCCACCAAAACCCTGTTAGAGGGTTGCCTTAGGGTGTTTTAGTATGTGATGTATGTTTTTTTTAGTGTATGATGTATATTTAGTACAGTGGTTCTCAACCTTCCTAATTCCGCAACCCCTTAATACAGTTCCTCATGTTGTGGTGACCCCCAACCATAAAATCATTTTCGTTATTTATTTATTTATTTATTAGTTAGTTAGTTAGTTATTTCCACCATCAAATAGATTGGAAACACTGCCCTAAATCACTGCTCTGGATACACTTCTAATGCCTGAAAACTGGTAACCCTCCCCCACTTTTTTAAGCACAGAAAGCGTCCATCAATGCCAGAATTAAGGCAGTAGTTCTAGTTCTGAATGTTGGGTTTCCACAGTTCAAAAAGCCAGTCACTCCCAAAGGCAATGCCAAAACAGCCCACATTTTACACGAGGCGCAGGGAGAAAAGGACAGGGAGAGAGGAAAGATGGCGGCGGCATAAGCAGATGCGTTTTGTTTCACTCCCTCCCTTCCTTCCTCCCTCCCTCCCTTAAAGGGAGTGCAGACGCTGAACATACAAAAAGCGAGGAATGCAAGACAGTCAGGGCAAAGAACACAACACATGCGTGTGGCAAGCGCCAAGAGTCCACGCACAACACAAGCAAGAGGAGAAAGTCATCCTGGCTATTTCTGCACTGTTATAGTACTATTATTCCACTTTCACCATCCTATGGAATCCTGGGATTTGCAGTTTGAACCCCAGCGCAGGGGTCTCAGAAGCACTGCTCCCATTGGCTGTGAGGCCACCTTCTTTTAAAAGGGGGGCAGGATTGAGGAGCGGCGACCCCTGTGAAATGGTCGTTCAACCCCCAAAGCCCCCAGGTTGAGAACCACTGATTTAGTATATGATGTATTTTTTTTAAGTACACGTATTTGCTGGCATATAAGATGCACCCATATATAAGACGCACTCCACTTATACACTAGCAAATACTATTTACCAGCATATAAGACACACCAGTGTATAAGATGCACCCCATGTTCAAACAGTATTTTTCAGGAAAAAAGTGAGTCCTATATGCCAGCAAATACAGTATATGACATATATGGTGATGTATTTTTAATTGTATTTTAATTCGTGTTGTACGAATTGAGCCTTGGGGATAGGTGGGTAACAAATGAAGGACAAGGAGGGGGGAGGGATGAAGAAGAAGAAGAAGAAGAGGGGGAGGGGGAGGAGACATCAACTAATGACTTGAAGGCATTGAGCCACAACACATTATACAAGGCCCATTTCCCCTTTTTTAAAAAAATCTGTTTTCAGATACCTGGTAGAATAAAAAGGTTTCACTAGCCTCCAGAAAGATATTAAAGAGAGTGCCAGTTCAGCCTCTCCACGGAGGAAGTTCCAGAGCTGGGAACTACTCCACTGTACCATTTCAGCGTATGCAACTGCTGTGACTATGCAATGGAGTTTTTTACTGTGTAAAGGAGGCATAGACAATCAGAATGTAGCTTATGATGCCCAGTTATGGAAGAATGAAAACTAGAGTCAAACAGCATTAAAACAATGCAGTTGCATAAATGTCATACACATGAACTTTTGAACCCCACCCAAGCCCAACCCGAGGCCATTTGAAATCACAGGAGCAAAAGTTCCAGTAAATGTCTGCAATTAGCCTAGTTTCCAGTGTTTGTCTAACGTAATTTGACGTCTAAGCATGCTATCATCTGGTTACTGGATGTGACCTTTATTTTTCGTACTCCAGTGTCGGGAAAGGGAAAGTGTTGTGTACGTCTGTGGGTGTTTTGTCAACATATCTTCTGCCAAAATTGCATAACATGCCTGCATGCAATCCATCATCAATACCTCTACCTAACTGAGGCTCTGGCTGTTAGCATAAAACCTAGCAGTAAGAAGGCTTCCTAGCTAGGTGGATTGCAAAGACACAGTTCAGTAGATTTTTGAACTGCATGTTTTGCTTGAGAAATGCATTCCAGCTTTATTCAACAGCCATTTCCTGGCAGCTATTCTTTACAAAAAAAAAAAAAAAAAGCATACAAAGCTATGCATAATGAAACTACATCTCCTTGGCATAAACCAGCATCTCCATCCAATACCAGCATCACAAACTGCTTTGTTCATTTGGAGCAGTACTTGGGAAAGTAAGTGCCTTTCCGCCCTACACAGTTATAGTGCTGTTATTTATTCCAGTTTCAACATCGTGTGGACTTCTCAAGTTTATAGTTTACTCATGCCAAAGAACTCTCAGGCTGAGAATTCTAAATGCCCTTCCCTAAACTGCAAGTCCTAAGAATCATAGGATGTTGAAAGTGGAATAATAGCATTATAACAGTGTAGTGCAGAAAGGCCCTAAACATTTTCAACAACTCCCAGAATCCCTTTTCTAGCATAACCAGTGGCCATGCTTGGATGGTGGATTTAGGAAGCTGTTGTCCAAAATAGTTACATTTCCAAGTTTGGCTGTGTGCTACTTTGAACATGAAGGGGAAAAACACATAGAATCATAGAAATGTAGAGTTAGAAGAGACCACATGGGCCAACCCCCTGCCATGCAGGAACACCCTTAAAGCACTCCCAACAGATGGCCATCCAGCCTCTGCTTAAAAACCTCCAAAGAAGGAGACTCCACTACACTCCGAGGCAGCATATTCCACTGCCAGACAGCCCTGGCCATCAGGAAGTTCTTCCTGAGGTTCAGGTGGAATCTCCTTTCCTGCAGCTTGAATCCATTACTCCTTGTCCTGGTCTCTGGAGCAGCAGAAAACAAGGCCTCTCCTTCTTCTACGTGGCATTCCTTCAAATATTTAAACATGGCTATCATGTCCCCTCTTAACTTTCTCTTCTGCAGACTAAACATACCCAGTTCTCTAAGTCTATCCTCATAGGGCATGGCTTCCAGGCCTCTCACCATTTTGGTCGCCATCCTCTGGACTTGCTTCAGCTTGACCATGTCCTTCTTGAATTGGGGTGCCCAGAACTGGATACAGTATTCAAGATGAGGTCTAACCAATGCAGAGTAGAGTGGTACCAGTCCCTCCCTCGATCTAGACACCATACTCCTGTTGATGCAGCTGAGAATTGCATTGGCTTTCTTGGCTGCCGCATCACTGCTGACTCATGTTCAGCCTGTGGTCTATTAAGACTCCTAGATCCCTTTCACACGTACTGCTATCCAGCTACGCTACAGATCCAACATAAGACTGCATTTATTTCTTTATTTATTTTAATTAATATCCCATCTTTCTCTGAAGGTAGGGCTGAAACAGCTTACCATGTCAATTACAACAAAAATAACCAAAAAGAGTATGTTAAAAAGTCTTAAACTATTAATCCAATTAGACCTTTAAAATTATAATTTTTAAAATGCAAGTTAGAAGCACATATTACATATTAAAAACAGCACACTCAGTTACGTGTCCCTCTACTCCAATCAGTTAAGACTGGAGGCCTGCTTTAAGCCAGAAGGTCTCCGTCTGCCAGTGGAAGGAGAACAGAGAGTGGGAAACCAAACCTCTCTTGGAAGGCTTTCCATAGCCTAGGAGCAGTCCCCAGACAAGCCTGGGAGAATACTAGATGGAGATCCCAAAGATCATAGGACTCAGGGTGATGGATCCCCCTTGTAGGCTGCCCTGCAGTTCCTAGCCTTCGATACCAGGCATTCTCACCTTGCCTTAAGGTCCTTGCTTAAATCTCTCCTTGGATTTGGGACATGGGCCTTCAGGTAACCTCACTGTGGACTAGTGGGTGTGTTAGTTTTGTGTCTTTTATGGTAAGTGTAACACTCTTTTGGTCCAGCTTAAGGAAGCCAGTCAGAGTCAAGTGTAACAAAGCAACCAATAATTCAACTTTATTTTCATAACATACAGAATGGTTTCGTTATCAGGTTCCCATTCTTAGTTCCAAGCATATAACAATATTCAAACTGAGTTGTGTCAGACCTTTTCCTTTCAGCAACTGAGACCCCCGGTATACATTCACCCCCATCAAACTCTTTCAACTGTCTGTCTTCAACTCTCTCTCTCTGCTTTCAGCTCAAAAACTTTCTCTCTACTGTCCCAAAGGCACCTTCTCTGTTTTTGTTACATGCTTTTCATCCACTGACCCCCTTCACTGCACTCCTGGAGTTGTGATTGGCTGCCTTCAGCCAGTCTGCCTTCTTCACACTTGGGTGGGTTTATGTGCAGAGATATGGGCTTTGAAATAGGCTTTATTCAGTTTTGGGCAACTTGGCTAAGAATGAGAACTGACAATTAATTCAAAGACCCTTTCTGCACCCTACCTTTTCATGGCAGCATCCAATGGGGATCTCAGCATCAGCACTGCCAGGACAGGAGCATGACAGGAGTGCTGTCCTCTGCACTGGCTAGCTCCACAATGAAGGAAACACAATGACCATTGAGCTTCTGGGCCTCCTGCAGACCAGGTAAGTCCAGGATAAGGGTGCAATCCCAGGTCATTGATGGGTAAAACCTGTCAATGATTTAATCCATGACTGCGGTGCCTGGGGATGGGAGAAGATGGTACCACAATAACATCATGGAGTAGTGTCATCATGGTCCCATCTTTTTCCCATTCCCATGGCAGATTGGGAGGGTAATGCAGAAAGGGACATAGTCTAACATTATGGCTTTGAGAAAGAAACATCAGAATCACAAATGGACCCTCAGTGGGTGCTCTTTAAAGAAGGGGTAGGCAACACCACATGTACCCCTGCCCAACTTTACTGCCCCCCAAGTGCCCTCCCCAGAATCTTCTGCCACAGCAAAATTTCCACAGCAGTGAAAGGGCAACAATTTTCCTTTAAAAATAACATTTTTCTTTAACCAAGGCAGTTGCTTCACACAGAAAACTGTGAGGCAGAAGGATGTGTAGCACTCTATCATGGTTTGGGATAAGATGTAAATGCAGGACCCTGGCTTCCACTTTGGAACAAGTACAGTTCTTCGACTACTTTGGCCTATGTCTTTATTTATCCATTAAAGGACGTACTCAAGCAATTGTACTGGGACCCTGGATGCCAAGGTTAACAGAAGAGAGGCATCACTGAATTAAAATCTTAGAATACAGAGCTTGCAAAGCCCCACAGGCCAAACTTTCAAGGCAAGTATGCATGAAACGTAAGCACAAATCCCATTTCTTGAAAAGGGATTTCAGTACATACCTCATGCACGCTGTTGGGAGAATTTATTTGAAGAATCTTCAACATTTCTACCCTTTTCCAGGAGACCCAAGAATGCTATTTAAATGAAGGCTCTCCCTCTGCTGTGGCTGCATAAAATCCTGCTACCTCATCTTTACCAGGTATATATACAGATTAATGCAAAAAAAAAAAAAATCAGAGTGTATGCCTTTTTAAAAGTAGTAGATAGTGCATCAGGTTTTATTACCTTGCCTCTGAGATTATACAGAGACAGTGAAAAAGACATTCCATGAAGCTCCCAGCTAGATAGGCAATTGACATTATTTCCAGATCTATGAGCGGAGGAGGAAATTGGTGGCTTCTCCATTGGTGTAAGACAGTGATGAAAGTGAAACTACACATGTTGGCCTTGGGACTCTATTTTACCATCCTATTTTACTCCCGAAGATCCCCCAGCATCCAGACTCACCCCAAAAGCTAAAATTCAGACATGCTTTCATCTCAAAACATCTCAAAACCAGCACAAAACATGGTAGTTTCCTAACATCAGGCTGAGTCCCCCATCATCAAAAATGCAAAATAATTTAAGTCCCAAATTGTCTGAAGATCCAGAGATTCACCCACATTACAGAATTATAGCACTATAATTCTGCTTTAATGGTTTAGAGTTCAGTCCTATAGAATCCTGGGATTTGGAGACAGTGGAGGGTATTTACAGTTCTCATCCAGGAAACTCTAGTGCAGAGCTTTCCAAACTGGCCATTTCCACACTACACCCTTATAGCGTGATTATTCCACTTTCAACATCCTATGGAATCCTGGGGTTTGCAGTTTCAGGAGGGGCCAGCCAGCCCCTCCCAAAACTGCAAACCCCAGAATTCCATAGGATGTTGAAAGTGGAATAATCACACTATAAGAGTGTAGTGTGGAAAATGTGTGTTACGACACATTAGTGTGCTGCCTGCAGTGTGTAGGTGTGCCACGCAAATGTAGTGGGTGGAGGGGCTGCCTCGCCCATTGCTGGACTGAGGAAGACCCTGGTGAGGCTGGTGTGGGCCAGGCCCTGGTCAAGGGTCTGCCTCTGCCATTGCCACCATCGCCTGGGGTTGAGGAAGACCCCAGCAGGGCAGCAGTGGGCCAGGCCTGGGTGGAGGGGCTCTCTCTCCCGCCACTGTCACCCTGGGCTGAGGAAAACCCTGGCGAGGCTGGTAATGGGCCAGGCTTGGGTGGAGGGGCTGCCTCCACATACTGAATTACTCACTGAACTACTGTGTCACAAAATTATACATGCCTAAAAAGTGTGTTACCAACATGAAAAGTTTGGAAGCTCTGCTCTAGTGCTTCACCTATCTACAAATCCCAGGATTCTACAGGAATTGTCATACTGCCATGACAATTAAAGTTCAGTATAGTGCTATCCTTGTATGGTGTAATTGGACCTCCAAACTGATGTTACATCACTTCCGGTCATGCAGGAATGCTAGCACAGCCTGCTGGTGCATCACAGGGAGGAAATGATTCCCACCCCGTTTGCACATGTCCACCCTGGTGGAGGAAGTGTTTGGTCAGATACAAGGGGGTGTGCCAGCTGTTTAAGATTTTGAGATGAGGGTAGAGGAGCATATTTTTCAACATTTCATAGAGAAAAACCAGACACATGTGGCCAAGCAACGTCAGAATGTGATTGAGTTGGCAAAAGTTATTAATGGGAAAGAACACGCAGGGTAGGAAAAACTACAGCAGTCTGCTTTTGCGTGAATCTACTAGAAAGGGCAAGACTCTGTTCCTTCTCTTCTCTCCCCTCTTCTGAATTAACTGAGTGTAGACTATTTTTGTACTTTGAACTCAGTTTGCAACAACTGTAGTTGGGGCCTATGGCAGGAAGAGCGAAACATGAACATTTTTAAAGGAGCTGAAAAGTGGTTCAATAGAGGATTAATTGGGACTGTCCCTGCCAAACCAGGACAGTTAGAAGGTATGATGGGCGGGGGGGGGCAGGGTGGAACCATGATGTTTTGCTTCCTAAAACTAAGGGCCAGTTGTCCTGTCTCCCTCTTTCCCTGTCCTCTTCACATATAGAAGCAAACTGGACAGGTGGTTGGCATTTACTTCAGTCTTCATGATGTGACATATTTCTTCACTGCACCTGAAAGTTGTACTACTTGAAAGATTCAGGGTAGGCAACTGTAAAGGGCCATTTTTCCCCATGCCCTAACCCCAATGGGTCACACCATTGCATTTTAACACACCAGAAAAGGGTCATGTTACTTCCAACTGCCACTTTTTCTGATTTTCAACCTTGTTTGTTTTTTCAGGGGTTGGAAGGAGGTCGCAATCTCTGGAGAAACAAAGTGCTGCTTTGGGCAGGTTTTCAGGCAAAAAAAAAAAAAAACCACCTGAAAAAAAGTTTGTGCAGGGATCCATGTGAAAATAAAAATAAGGAAAAATTTGGGGGGCTTCTGGGGGTTTTCAGGGGCTTCACTGCACCTACTGCTATGACAGAAGGTAGAGGACAGTCTATAGTACATACACGATTCTGTCCTACAACAGAGAGCGATGGCTGATTCGAGGGTGGACTGTGTTAGGATTGCCGTTGCTTCCCCCTCAGGCTTTGCCACCCAAGGCAGAGGCTGTTTGACAGAAAGGCAAGGCCTGGAAGTGGATACAGAAAGCTCTCAGCACACTGGGATAAGGTTCAAAACTCTTAGGTATATTCAAGGTCATATATGCAGGAGCAGTGTGTAGCTCATGAGTATAGCACATGCTCTGGAGGCCCCAGGTTCAATATCTGGCTGGAATAGAACCTGGGAATGTTACTTTTTGGTACTGCACTCCCAGAATTGTTTCCCAGAAAAGTAATTTTTCCCAGCTCTGCAAAGAAGCCAATAGCAAATAATAGGAAAGATTTCTGCCAGAGATCCACTGCCAGTTGGAGTAAACTACACGGCCTAGATCCGGGTGGGAATTGTGCAGCCCTCCAGATATTGTTGGACTCCCAGCAACCTTGGCCAGCATAAGTCATGATGAGGATTGCTGGGGGAGATGCTTCAAGAACATCTGCAGGGCCACAAAATCCCCATCCCTGGTTTCAATGAAGAAATAATCTGATTGGCTTGCATCCTATACGGCAGTTATGGATTCGTAACTGGTCTGTATTCAGCCATGCTCCATGCACTATTTGCCATGACTGCCAATGCTCCCTCAACATATCTTGACAGCCAGCAGCCACATTGAACTGGTAATGGGAGCACAGTAAGATGACATTTCCAACTTCCTGCCACCAGCAATGTCTGGTGCAACAATCAGAAGCAGGACCCTTGTCACAACTTCTCATTGCACCAGAGATCACTGATAGGAGAGGGCTGAAAATATCATCCTGCTGTATCCAACTGCCAACAGAACAGACTTCCATCACTTTATATGGCTGCTGACTGTTAAGATTGGCTTGGGGAACCAGACTGGGAGACAAGATACAGTAGTATGTTCATAATTATGTCTCTGATGTTGGATCTCAGCAAACAAGTATATGCTTCCTTCCTAAGGTTAACTTATTTTTATTCCATCCTACTTAGACACAGAGTAACAGACAGCCTCCAGTTCAGACTCTGATCAGATACAGATCTATGAAGATTCAACAAGATTATTTCATCGTGTGTCTTCAAATTAGTGACAGCTGGGGACTTCAATGTCAGTGGGATGGTAGATATATTCTGGGTTTTAAGAACTACCCAAGATGGTGAAACCTATCCCCCAAAATAAGTTTAGCACCTTGGAGAATTCCTTTACAATTTAGGCTGAAGCCCAGAGTGGATTCACCACTGCACTGACTTTGAAGCCATGAGCTGCCATTGTGTCAAATCATATTCTAGGCACTTGTAAACTGTGGTACATTTCAAGACCATTTGTTAATAGACAATATTAGACATCTCATAATAAGCATATATACAGGTTTCACAGTCATCCTGAAGCACAAGAGAGGTGCCTCTACATCCTGGTTGACGGAGGACTCGGTCTCTAGTTCCAAAACTATAAAAATACAACAATGAACCTTGTAGTCCTTGGCCTCAAATATTTGCAAGATATCATATGAAAGAGCCACAGAGGATCTGTTACCTACAAACAGTCATTTGTACCTCCTTAAGTCCTCCAAGGCTGGAAGAACAAACATCTAACTCAATGTCTGCTAGTGAGATAGTGTAGCAGAATGCTACTGAGACAAGAGCTTAGAAAAGTTACTCTGGGGGACTGTAACTTCCAGAACTTAAACCAACATGGCCAGTGGCCATGCTGGCACAGGAACTATGGGAGGTGTCATCTAAAAGTAGCATTTCTGTGCTTTGAAACTTACTTAATTTACCTCTCTCCTTTTTTTCCCCCAAGACCCTCTTGAGAAATGCTCTACATATTTTCCTGAGAAGTCTCATTCAACACAAAGGGATTTACTTCCAAGGAGATATGCATAAGATTCATTTTATTCCACTCAGCAACTCTAGAGTAAGTATCAGGTCTTTAGGGTTGATATTACTTAAATGTGAGTTGGCTTAGCTGTCAAGGGTCCTAACCTGGATTTTGAGAAGTGTCAGCCGGTCCTGGAGGGGGTTACACTCCCCTTGAAAGACTGTGCAGCTTGGACATGCTTATGGATCTGACAGGCCCACATACATGTGATGGTCAGCCATGCTTATTATCAGCTTCTGCTGTTATGCCAGCTGCACCCCTTCCTAGAACTGGAGGACTTAAAGATGGTAGTGCATCTCTGGTGATCTCAAGGCTGGACTTCTGCAATACACTATATATTCAGTTACCAAGGCCCTTTTCGCACAGCATTTGTCATGCAAAAAGTCTTCCAGGGTGTCACGTGATTGCGAGGACTGTTCCACATGATGTCCTTGCAATCGTGCAATGCTTCCAGGGCCAGCAAGCACCAATTGCGCAATATATCATTTTCGGCTTCTTGCCAAAAATGATGCGCGATCACACGTCACTCCAGGGCCCCACATGCACTTACCTTGAGTGCAGAGCCTCCGGAGATACAACCTTCACGCTTCCTCTCCCAGTGCAGCCTGGGAAAGTACCCGACTGCACTGCGGAAGGAAGAGGCAAAGCCCTCACACTTCCTGCCGGCCAGCAGGCAGCTGCTGCAGAAACGGAGTAGAGGGGACGTGAGTGCCTCTCGCAAGAGGCTGCTCATGTGATCATTGTGCACCCACGCCAGAATCAGGTAAGCTGTGGAGAGGGCCCAAGTCTGGAGACTTCAATTAGTTCAAAAGATAGCAACCAGATTGTTTACTGGTACATCTAGAAGTGACCATATTACACCAATATTAAAATCATTCCACTGGCTGCAAATTAGTTTCTAGGCAAAGTACAAAGTGTTAGTACCTTTAAAGATCTATATGGTTTGAGCCTGTGTTACCTACAGGTTTCTCCTATATAAATCTATCCCATGTGCTCAGGTCTTCTGGAAGGCATCTATTTCAGTTAGCCAAAGCTCGACTGACTTTTACCCAAAGGACATTTTTTTGGCCACCCTCATACTGTGGAATAGAAGAGATTTGTCAGCTTGACAAGGATGTCTGAGTTTAAATCAGAGTAAAAACCAGTCTTCTCTTGCAAACCTATCCAGACAATTGTTAAATTATGGGTTTTGAAATATTTATTGATGGATTTTAATATGTATTGATTTTATATGACTCTTAACTGATGTTATATGTTGGGTTATTTGTTGTTGTTTCCCCCTTTGATCCACAAGGAGAGGTGAATAAAAATAAATATTATTTGGGTAGGTTTTCAGGCAAAGAAAATCACCTGAAAAAAACATTGTACAGGTTTCTCATTTAAAAAAATTAAAGAACATTTTGGGGAGACTGGGAGCTTCTAGGAGCTTTCAGGGGCTTCACATTGAGGTCTACTTTGGGATTATTATTATTATTATTATTATTATTATTATTATCATCATCATCATTATTATAATTCATTGCTCCTTTTTCCCATAGTTACAAATATTTACACTTATTTTGCTTTCTGATTGCTTTCAACTGTTTGCCAAGGTTTACAATGAATTACATGCACAACAATATTTTTCTCTTTGTGATAACTTTAGATAAATACATCTGTACCACAAAAGATACATACTACTCTCTGGAAACCACAAGACACTTATAACACTGACTGTTAGGAAAGCAGATCTATATTTCTTTAGCCTCTTGATCATAAGTCTAAGACACTAACATTGGCATACATAATCAGACTTGTCAAATGTTTGACTGGTAATTTAACAGGCACCCAAACAATTTGTTCTAACATCCTTTCTTATATGCTATTTGCTGACCAGAAGACCAGTATGGTATAGTGGTTTGAATGTTGGACAAAGAGTCTGGGAGATCAGGGTTCAAATCCTTGCTCAACAATGAAAACCCACTGGGTCACTTTAGACAAGCCACACTCTCTCAGAGGAAGGCAAAGAAAACCCTCTGATAGGGTTGTCATAAATCAGAGTTACTTGAAGGTGCATAACAATAACAATTGTGCTGT
Organism: Ctenosaura bakeri; assembly: GCA_948474755.1. Taxonomy (NCBI): domain Eukaryota; kingdom Metazoa; phylum Chordata; class Lepidosauria; order Squamata; family Iguanidae; genus Ctenosaura; species Ctenosaura bakeri. The sequence goes on along the minus strand of CAOLHI010000065.1, from coordinate 570,333 downwards.
CCACTCATAGCCATTGGGATACTTAGTGGGATTAGTGGGATACTAATCTCAATAAAAACTTTGCACCATGTTTGCTAGTATATCTAAGATTATACATTTCTGAACAAACAAGAGTGCTTTCTGGAGAAGCCAGGAAAGTCAGAGCGTCTATTTGTTATGAACTAAATTGGGATCAAGCCGTTTATGTCCGACTCTGGACTCCATGACATTAATTTGTTCCACTGGCTTGATTCTTCAACGGCTGATGAGTTCCCCATGTTGTACAAAATAGTTTACCATCTTCCAAAGTGTTAAAATTGTTTATAGAACACATCTGTTGGCCTGTATCATGTAATCACTGAGCATTGTGTTTATAAACCACTACACATAGTACAGGTTATAAAATGTCTCAAAATTTAGAAGAGCACGAAATTTCTAATAAAAAATTTCCACCACATGTTAGATGCTTTTACCCTCCCCAATGCCTTTCTAGAATCACATCAAAGGGCATTACTCCACCTACCAGTGGTGGTGAAAACTCTACCAGATTCTCTAAACTCTCCAAACCATGAAATTCCGAGATAAAATTTTGGCAAGGCAAGTAACAGAGACTGGGGCAGTGGCAGATGGGTGGGGGAGTGCTGTTATGTAAATCTTCAGGCAGCAGGAGACACATGTACTAGTCAAGGCCATGTGCACATCTCCCCAGGAAGTTCCATTGAAATTGATGGACGTTGACTCAAAAAACATCTTGGCAGATCTTATGACAATAGCTGGAGAGGTACATGTGGGTGGGAAGATTTTGGCTTGTAAATCCAAGCATTTGGATGTGAGAGTCTCCAACCCCATGCTAAGAGAGCTAGCCCTCACACACTGCTGGACATCTTTTCCAGTTTGCTACCTCCTGTTGGCACCACCTACAATGACCTCTCTGCAGTCTGTTCACCACCTGTTCTTCTCTGTACCAAGCAATCCGTGGAAATAATATCTTTTCCATGTCCTTGGAATGAGAGGCATCCTCTGGCACACAGTTCAGCCATCTCTTTAGAGTCCTTTAGGAGCACTGTTTACAGAATTCTTATTATTCCCTAACATTGGTACAAAACAGTTTGGACATAATTTAGCCTCCAAATGATTCTCTTAACTCTGTGTATTCAGTGAAAAGTCAACCATATCATGCAGTTAGCCAACAAGAGTCTTTCTCTTCAAATTCTGGAAGCTGGGATAATATTTCTTTTTCCATGACTAATATATCTCATCCCTGTTTACTCTGTCACATCAAAGTGCTGCATCTTTTTCCTTCCTTCAGTCATAAAGCAGGCTGCTACAAAGATAATTAACACTGAGCATTTGTGTGCTTTGGAGAATTTGGATTCAAGCCAACACAAGTTTTCACTGCCACTGAGAATCCTTGTTTGTTGTTGCTGTGTGCCTTCAAGTAATTTCCGAGTTAAGGTGACCCTAAGGTGAACCTATCACAGGGTTTTCTGGGGCTGGGAGTGTGTGGTATGCTCAAGGTCACCCAGTGGGTTTCCATGGCTAAGCAGGAAATTGCATCTTGGTCTCCAAGGTTGTAGTCCAACATTCAAACCACTACATGCTGGCTCACTTCATTATATCATTGTCAGGAATGGAACTGTAGCTACATGCCTTCTCAGTGAAGAACCTTTGTGCACTGGGCTGATTCTTCACACCTAAGTTCCTGGAGAGAAAGAAGTATAAAAATCTTCCTATTGCAATTGTACCAGGGTGAGCAACAAGTTCTTTCTTAGCTCTGGTCCTTGCCCAGGAGGTTCGTAAATGAGGGGCCTCACATCATCCAATTGTCTTGGTTTGGGAAGGATAGCTCCAGTTAATCGTCTGCCGTTCCACTTTCTCAGCTGCTTTTAAAATGTCCTGGTTTCCCCATTTTTCCCCTTTGTCCTCAGGTTACTTCATGTGCTACAACCTGAATTCAAAGCGCAGAAGTAATTTGCACTGACTTATAACTCAGGAGGAGGGAGAGGGGAGAGGAGAGAGGAAATTGAATCTCACCCTTCTCAGACTTAGCATGTAAATTTCTGGGTTTCTCTGCTTTAAACAGTGGTTTTGTGTGGTTATTCGCATTAAGGAATTTGCCCTCTTGTTATGTAGCCAAATCCTTTTGACTACGCTTAGATATATCTTGGCCACATGTATCTGTTTACATCTATAAGGTGCTAGAGGCTATGGAGCCGCCCCACTCCAGCTCAGTCCACAAGCTGACACTAAATCCTTGGTTGTTCCTCCTGCCTGTCTTCTGATTTGCCTTTTGATCTGTGACTTGGTCTACATACTTGACTTGCTTCTTGACCTCCCTGTTGCCCTCTATAGTCCTACCTACTAGGTGGTCCTGGATTCTGATTTTTCTTCAAAATAAGAAAGTGTTACCTCAAGTTTGCTACATTTGTCTAGCAAAAATTCAGTGCTAATCTGACTAGAAAAGATCTAGATACTCAAACCTACCTGTTCACATAGTGAGACTTGGTATGAGCAGTGTGCGGTAAATTAAGACAATCCATAGAGATGCTCCTGTGGATCTTGATTGTCCATTCAAGACTAAGCCATGCCCAAATATTTTGCACTGTAGTAGGGTTAGCTCAGAACAATTTGTTGTTGCTGAGAAACTCCCTTCCCACCTACCCATCCACCAGGTACTGTAAGAACCATAGCCAATCTCCTAGGGAAGCCTAAGAGGATGCCAAACAGCTCCCTGATTCCTGCTAACCAATGTACCCACGCTTTGACCTCTTGACCCTTAGCTCCTCAACACCACTGTTTTTCATCATAAGCAAATGCTTATTTTGTAATAGCAGTGGATTTTTCTCAGATGACTCGGCAGCATATGAGTCTCTTGTTAGAACTGTGAAGTCTACTTACAACGGAAAATAATCCTGCAATGCTTAATAAATCATTGTTTATATGAGCCATAATCCTATCATAGATGAGTGCATGTTTATTGTGCTTATTTGCAAACACCAGATTTATTAGAAAACCAGAGCTGAATTGAGGGTGGGGCTTAAGTTTTCTTCCTGTAGCGCAATACTAACTGAAATCCACTCCCTCCACAGATGTTGTTTATGTCAGGAAAACATTTCTGCCAGGAGAACACTGTGTCAGGAACATGGTCTGGAGAATTGACATCAAGTGGTAGATGTAGTAAGGTAACAGTAGCAGCCCCTTGGTTGTTTGATCTGTTAGAGAACATAGTTTAATACACCACATGGTAAAACCTGGACTTCCTAACTGCTGCCTCAGCTATAGTGCTGGTGTTATCCCTTCACCAGTATTAGAATAAGATTCAACTGTTAGTCCAATTGGCTTCTGTCCATAAATGACTTAGATGCACCATTTTCTTTTTTGTCATGGGCAGCAAAATATCTTGGGGAATGCAATGCTGATCAGGCTCTAAGGACTTCAGGAAAGCTCCCCGCTTCAATCCCACCACGTTCACAGGCACAGCTGAAGAAGGTGCAAGATAGGGCCTTCTTCATGGCTGCACCTAGGCTCTGCAATTCCTTTACTAAAGAGTCCAGATTGGCCCTCTCATTGCTGTCTTTCCACTGGCAAGTGAAAACCTATTTTATCCCTTTTGAGAATTGAAAGAAAGAGCTTTTAAGAGGGTGCTGTATTTTTATTGTATTGTTTTCAGGTTGCTTTTTATTATTTTAATTGTGTTTTAAATTGTTTTTAATGTCCTCAACCATTTAACTCTGTTTTAGTGTCAGTCTTCAGTATGTTTTATTTACAGTGTTTATTTTACTTTGTAAACTGCTTTGAGTTCCAGTTTCAAGGCAAAGGTGGGTTATGAATAAAGCATACCCTCCAACTGCACTGATTTGGCAGGGGCGTTCCCAATTACTCTTAGGTCACCCCATTTTTTCAGCTGCTAAAATGTGCCAGTTTCTCTTTCCTCCTCCCCCTTTCCCCCTTTGCCTTCAGCTTGCTTCAGTTGCTGGAAACTGAGTTCAAAGTGCAAAAGTAGTTTATACTCAGTTAACTCAACAGCAGGGAGAGGAGAGGATAAAATCTTTCCCTTCTCTGTAGTCTCTGGCAAAAGCAAACTGCTGTAGCTTCTTCTAGCTTGCATGTTCTTTCTCGTTAATACCTTTTGACCTCTTGACCACACACTGATGCTCCTTGGCCAACCATGTCCCAATTTTCTCTGTTAAATGTTTGAGGGCATGAATAAAACTAAGGAAGAGTAGGAGGTCAGACATGTGCTTTCTTTTCACAAGACTGTCCTGTTCTTGATTTAAAAAGCTGCAACTTTTCATTAAAAGACCACATTCCTGTGGTCATAATGGCTCTGGGTAGTAGGAAAAGGACATAATACTATGGCTGAGATTCATAGAGTTCTTAGGTCACCTTATGTTACCACGGTTATGATATGTCTGGTGAGAGCACTAGATATCGTTTGATATCAAACAATTCGACCTTCACTTGACCTTTCTCTGCCACCCCACTCCATGTGTTTGCAGAGGTCCACTGGACAAGCACTTATTGGGCGCGGCCATTAATGGTTGTAAATTCCAAAACTCATTTAGGCAGGCAACTTAAGCCTCTCCGATGCTTCAGGGAACACCTTCTTGCAAACCAGCATTGCTCAGCGCGACTGTACACAAAGACACCCAGCCGAGTGCCGAGCCATTCCTTTATGTTGGGCCATTTGCTTACTGGCCATACTATTGTCATCAAGCGCTAAGCTCATCATGTAAAACCTGACCTTTTCCAACACCTTGGTCCAGCTATAAATTTATTTTGTTCTCACCGAGCATGGCATGGCCTGTAGGTAAAATCCACCCTATAAAAGGTCCCCAAATCCGAGCCTTCCTGGGAACATTCCAGACTGCTATCCTGCCTTGCTGTCGGTTTGTCCAGCGAATCGACCCCTCAGCGAACCGCGCTGAGCTTTCTTCCCTGCAACCTCCTCTTCTCTCCAGGACTACGAGAAAAGGTGTTATATTACCCACTCCCCTGAAAACTCTCCATTTCTATTTCTCAGTTAGCTGTGTGCATGTATTGTCTTATTCGTTGTTTGTCCTTTAAGAAAGCTATCATTTGTGTTACTTTTAAACTTGTCTGGCCCCTCTTCTGACCTGATGCCGTAGACACAGGGTTAAAGATCCTAACTAAAGTTACCCTGCCTCTCGTTAGCTTGAGGGAGTGCTCGAGTCTAATTTCCCCCATCTTGCATTTTTATTTGGTAATTTGGGCGCCCCTCCCGGGACCCCCAACATACAGGGTAACACTAAGAGGTGTAGTCTAGTGGGAAGCATTGTTTTTTTTCTTTAAAAGCAGGTTCTCATGCCAGAGCACAAAGTTCTTTTGAAATTCACATCCATTTGTTGAACTACAATTTCTGTGTTTTCAATATCTGGCCAAGATTTTTTTATTATTATTTTTATACCCACCACCCAGTATAATAACACATTTTTATTATATTTGCATGGCTCAATGAAAGTTTAACCCAACCCTGATTTTGACTTCATTGTATCAGTGTTTCTGCTCTTGTCCTTTTGATGTCTTTGTTTTTTTGGCTACAGAATCAAGCAGCAACTAGATGCTGAACAAATTTACTTAGAAACCAGTAAAAAATTAAAAACTGCACTGCTTCTATTGGCCCCATTTGCTTATTAATTTGAGTGTAATGATATTTGTATCCATCCTCCTTGCCACAGCATCTGGGCACAGAAGACGTTTTAAACAAGGAACATAATAAATACATGACATTGACCCAAAAACACACAATTGTAAACAGCCCCCTCCCTGTATTACCTCAGCACATCATAGGAAAAATCCCAGTGCTGCATAATCCAGCAGATATTTCATTCCAACAACGTGCGTTGCATCATCTGCCAAAAGGTCGGTCAGCTTGTGTTCCAGTGAGCTACCATTAGAACCTGGGTGGTCTTTACAAAAACAAAGGGCAAAGTTTTGAGCATTCTTGTCCCTAGTCCCTGGGTTTGGCTCCTGAAGAAATTGCCTCTGTAACCCATGAACAACCCAGATTAAGTCCTCATAGTGTGATTTCTGCCAAAAGTTGCTTGTAGAGGAGACCCTAGCCTACTGTTTCAGCTTCAGTGAGTGGGGAATTGCTGAGGTACAGGATGGCTACTGTGTACAAATACTGATGCTGCAGGAAGCCTTAGACATCAGACGTCAAGATATGCTGAGAGCAGTCCTTGTCAAAGACACATCAGCTGGACAGCTAGACAGCTTGTTGGCCTTACGTATTGGGAGTGAGCACCTGCCAGCAGATAGATGGGTTCTAGAATCCTTGTCAGTAACATGGCCAAATGTTAACAGCTTCCCAGTGTAACAACAAGGGTTGTTTTGTAGGCCATTTCAGATAGTTTCAGCTTTACCCTGACAGTTCAAAGCTGGGAACAGACTATTAACAATCTGTTTGTACTGTTTCCATAGGTATTAAATATGGGAGATAGGTCACACCTGTACAGTTCAATTTCCTTTGTTTGGTTCTTCCCTGTATAATTCCAAGGATCCATCTTCCCATTACCTCACGTGGGATAGGGGCTGCACCCCAACTCAAGGAAACACATGGAATTCCTGCCACAAAGATCTTGCTCTGGGGTAATCTGGATAGAATTTGTTGGTTAGGGGACAAGTTCTATCACCTGCTATGAGATTATTTGAAACCGATCAGCTACAGGACTGTGATGCTTTCCTCTGCCATAGATCACCTGCTCCATTGACTTACCACCATTAAATCTTATATTATAGGCCATTTCCACACATGGCGATGGAATCGCCCTGGTCCAGTACTTATCGGGCTTCTTGGCTTGACGCTTGGGTCCAGGCTGCTCTGGAGCAGTGTGTGGCTGCCACTCCGCACTGCTCCCGGGGAAGGAAATGGAGGCTTCCGGTTGGTGGAGGCTCTCCACCAAGCACTGAAGCTTGCCAGCCTAAAGCCCACCCCCGGCAGATCTGCAGGCTCGCACTGGTACGAGCCTGAAAATCTGCACCAGAGTGCAGGAACAGAGTGGCACAGAGCAGCGCGCTCTGTGCTTTTTAAAAACCTGAAGAAACAGGTTTTTAAAAAGCACGCTGCACGACCACTTCAGGTCGTTCCGGAGCGGACTGAGGTGCAGAACTACATAAAGCAGTCCGACCCAGTCCGCTCCCAGGTGCAGACGTCCTCTCTGGAGGACGCTCTGCACCGTTTTTTTAAGCCCGTGCGGAAATGGCCATAGTGTGTCAATCTTCAGTACTAAAAGAGATCATGGGGAGGCCCTGGAACTGCAGCCAGTTCTGGCTCAGAACCTTTGTTCTGATGTTTTCTTTCTCCTCATGAGATTAGAATGATATAAAACTAGCCCTAAGTACATTGGGACAAGTACCACAGACAGATGTGCAGAGGCAGCAATGCCAGGACTTGGACACTATCCAGTCCAAGTCAGTCATCAGCCATTCCTCTTTCTTGGAAATCAGAGGTGTGGGTACAAAACAGCCTCTCTTGCACCCCTTAAACTACCAGGCTATTCTCCTTCTGTATATCAGAAGGACCCTAACTGTTGTTACTGTGGTTTATAGTCTGAGCCCAGGGCTTACTAAATATAATTTGATATCAAAAGATTGGCCATTCCAAACCGTTCCTCTCCATGTGCTTGCAAGGCCCCCGGACAAGCATGCACACGGACATGGCCGAACAAGATGAAAAATACAAGACAAATCCAGGCAGGCCAGTAATTTTCCGGCATGCAGTTTCAGGAGACCTCCAGGCAAGTACACTTTGAAACCACATTAAGTATGCACCAAGCATACAAAAGATTCTCTGCCCCGAACCGCTGGCTTGATGAGATTAGCGCTTCAGAATAGCCAATTGTCAAGCATTCTCCATTTGCATACTGTCTGCGCTATTGACAACTCCGTCAAAATCCAATCATTCTAAGTACGGACCTTTCGGAGGCTTTGTCTCCAACCTGAAACCCATTGGTTTCCCTGGGAATGGACTACCCTACAGGCACATTTTCCCCTATAAGAACCCTTGATTTTGAGTGCTTCCTCAGATTGCTCGGATCGTTCATGGCTTCCATCCCGCCTTGCTGCCACTCCGTTCACAGAGCCTTCCCCTTAGCTTCCACCTGCTGAGAATCTCCGCTCCAGCTGACTTTTCTTCTGACTATCTGGGCTACAGGATCAGGTGTAGTATTTCCCCTGAAAAATCCCTCTCAAAATCCTCTATCAAATCTCCTACCTTTATCTTCTTCGGCCAGTGTAAGTGAGTGCATGCGTGCGCATTGACTGTCTTTTTAAATAAAGAAAACAATTATAACTTACTTCTGCTTGGTTTGTGACTCAGCCTGACCCCATAAACATTGGGTTCAAGATCTCGCTACGTTGCCCTGTCTCTTGCATTGCTTTAGCTTGTACTCTGGCTAATTCCCATTCCCCATTATTTGGAGCACATTGAGGTGTCCCCCTCGGGACCCCAGAAATCAGGGTAACACTGTTACTAGTTTTGAAGCAAGTTTCAATTACCAATCCATTCACCATCTATACATGGAATTGAAGTAGGTGCTGCTTTGTCCTTTCCCTCAGACAGCCAAATGTCTTGAGCCACCTCTGGCATGAAGGAAGAGTAAGGCTTTACCATTAAGCTCCTCTTTCTGAGTTTGCTCATCCTAACAGCAGAGCTTCAAAACTTATATGGATTGGATCATTGGTCCATTTAGCCCAGGTTTGTCAACTCAGACTGGCGGCAGTGGTCCAGAGTTTCAGGCAGGATCCTCTTCTAGCTTCATATGGAAATACCTGGTATTTCTGGGTGATCTCTCACCCAAGCATTAACCTGGGCCTCACCCTGCCTAACTTCTAAAATCAGAAGAGATCAAGTATGTTTAGGATGGTATGCTATTGTTGTCTGGAAGGATCTATGAGCTATGGTCCAAATATAACATCAACATGAGACAAGCCTGTGTGATCATATAAAATTGCCTGGAGTAGAACAGCAAATAGTGTCCTCCTTTTAGTGATGTTAATGGATCTAGTACTCAGAGTCAGTGAAACTACCTTGGAACATAAGACAAAAACCCATATTAAGCACCTTATTTCATATCTGAAAATAAAAATACAAGAACAAAATAAATAATAATTTTCTGCCTTTTTATCACACTCAGAATCATAACTGCCTCCTTCTGCCTAATGGTGCATCCAGCTCTGCTTTCTGTATAGAAAACATAAACTCTGCCACTAAACTAGAACCCTGTCAGCCACCCACACTGGTCTATGGATTAATCTATGCATTGAAGACTCAGTGTGTCACGAAACTGCGCTTTTAAAAAGTGCTTGCTGCGGTTACTCCAGATGAGCCAATCAAGCCAATTAAACCACATGTTAAAGGAGAACACTGGACCTGAAAACTTTCCAACATGAATGCTGCCATCAGTAATTAATCTGTAAGATTCTGCAAACCCTCTTGCATTAGCCTTATTGCTGCTGCAGCTTAACACAGCCGTTCTCCCACATGAGATCTAATGAAAAGTCACCCACTGATCAATGCATAATATCCGAAGGAGTTACCATGAAGTGAACCTATCAATGTTAATATCCAGCTCAGTTTTCAGGCTGTTCCTTAAAAAGTCGCAGATCTCCGCAGTGGAAGAGCTAGGCTCTACATGATAGTGCTCTGAAACATCACAGGTCAGAGGCACATGATTTGCCACAGAAAAGTAACTTCAAAAGACTTTCCCTGGTGACTTGTAGTCTAGACAGCCTTACCAGGAGCAGCCCTACCGTCAGGCAAAATGAGAGCTGCCTCAGACAGCAGGGTTGTTATGTGATGCAGTAATATTGGAGGACAAAGATTTATATGTCATGTCACCTGCCCTGCACCCCCTGTGTTAGCCTGGTGCGTTCAGGTATCACAGAGAAACTTGTCACCAGTACTGAAATAAGATTGAACCACCAGTCTGGTCAGCTTTTGTTTAAGGAATGGTAAGAGGCGCCGTGTGGTCCTTTGTCTCATAATGCAAATGTCTAGAGCCAGTTCCAACTCTTGTATTTAACTTTCTTTCTGATGAGGCTTATCAGTAGCAGTGGAATCATTATATCATACCATCAGCAAATATGCACCTTGACAAATTTGGAAAAATTCCTTCTAGGACCACAGCTCTCAGAATCCCCCAGCTAATAGGGCAGTAATCTGAAAAAGTAGCCTTCTTAAGATATGGTTATGTATACAAAAGAAGACAGGTTCCCTGTTAAACTGTAAAATAGAAAGTGGGAGAAAAACAACAAGGATAGCTGATCGAAAGGCAACAACAAAGATTAATGAGTATGGGTAGAGGTGGCTACACGAATTCCAAGCTTGTGAGTATGAAAAACAGCCATCTGTATGTGTCATCCAAAAAACACCTGGCTCACAGTATGGCACGCAATATCACAGGTTCAGATAGCCAGAACAACTGCATCTTTTTTCATGTGTTCCTGCATCAGTATTTCAGCACTCTTGAATCATTCTCACTACAGCATAAAAATAACCTCAGATAGATGGTGCAGAGAGGCGGTAGGAATACATACCAAAGAATACTAAAAGTGAATAGTATTCTTTTCCTCATGCCAGGATTTTAGTGATAAACTGATGGATGTTGTTGTTAGCCTTTGCTGTCTGTACTTTTCATGGGAAAATCCATACTTTCTTCAAGCTGTGAGACAACCTTCAATATGGAAACCATTAGGCCAATTGAATTTGGAATTCAGAAATTGGAAGGAGAAGTAATAAATTGAATAGGCTATTTGACAATGAGATTAATACTTGAAACCCCAAAACAATTTTGATTTGCTTCCCTGTCTAGTGCTCATATAACTAATGAAAACAAGACTTGGAACATCTCGTATCTGTGACATCCTTTTGTTTTCATGCCTCCAGTCTAATTTTTTCTGATTTCTGAGGAAAAGGTGGGGGGTGAATTCCATAGCCAAATAGTTGCCAAGTGTTGATCTGCCCTTTAAAAGAATGATTTTAACAGATTTATACTATCCAGGTGTTGGTAGATGTTAAAGAGGCCAGCATAGCCAACATGCCAACAACATGCCATGTAATTCATTACATGGATATCTTTCCTTTCCTCCAATGACCTCAAATTCACAACAAACTCACTATAAATTCACAACAACCTTGTGAAGTAGGTCATATCGAGAAAAAGATAGAGGCTGGCCCGGATCGACCAGTGGACTTGAAGCATTATCTGCCAAATCCCAGCCCTAATACTTTATGAACACTACATCTAGCTAGTTCTCCCTTTATAAATATCATTTTATTCATCTTTGCACAACTTTTCTTTTCAGAATGTAAGGATGATAGAATTACATACTGTGCCTTTAAAATGGTCTGAATGAGTTGACAAATATACGGTCTTTATGTTGCAGTATTATTAATTGCGTGCTCAGTATTGTCATATGAAGGAAAAACAACAATTACTATGTATCTTCTTTTAGATTCCCTCTTTCTCCCAGTAAAAGTCACAAGGGCCATTTCTGCACTAAACTGTTACATTGCTATTATTCCCCTTCCCAAAATCCTGTGGAATTCTGGGGCTTGCGGTTTAGGGAGGGCCCTTTGGAATTCTCAGCCAGACAGCTCTTTGGCCTCATAAACTACAAACCCCAGAATTCCACAGAATATTGAAAGTGAAATAATAGCACTATAACAGTGTAGGGCAGAAATGGGCAAGGTGTTTTACAGCATGAATTAAAAAAACACTGAAAAGCAACAAATTATAGCATTAAAGAGCAATCAAAAACCATTTCAAAAGCTATCATGTTAGAACCAATTACCAAATTAAAACAGTTTATAAACATTTTAAAAACAGAATAAGAAAGGAAAGAGTAGAGTATTCACCTTAAAATAGAATTCCTCTGCAACCAGCTATTAGCTAAAAGCCTGTCTGAATAAAAAGATATTTGCCAATCAGCAGACAGCACCAAGGGAATGGACCTAACTTCCCATGGAAGGGAATTCCACCACTTAGGATCAGCCACAGAAAAGGCCATGTCTCATGTTCTCATCGAACATGCCTATGACGGGGGGGTGGAATTCCCCTTGTCTGCAAAAAAAGATCTCAAAACTCAGGCAGGTTTACCTGGGGAGATAATAGTCTTTCTGATAATCTGGACACAGGCGATATACCAGACATGAGAAACAATTATGTGTATCAGCACAAGTAGGCAATGTAATCTCTTTGTATGGGATGGCCAAAGTAATATGGGAATAACATGGTAGAGTCCATCATAAGCTGCATTACAACAGACTGTACCACTTCAAACTGCAGCAACTGGAGCATGAAATACTGCCTGCAAGGACTAGGCTAGAATATTATCCTTTCTAACTGCATGGTATGGTATGAGCTGTATGTATTTTTAAATATGTAGTGAGCTTTCAAAAATGGTACCTGCTGTCTGGGGGTGGGAACATCATTTCAGATTGCTTTTTTTTCCTTTAAGGGTTTACCCAAATTCACAAATTCCTTCATGTTTGAAATGGAAAGAACCTGAGTTTTTTTTTTTTTTTTTAAATGAACATTGGAGAAATCAAATCTGACTGATTTCTCTATCCAGGCGCAAGGCTTTGAATGCTTAACTCTTTAAAAACTGGCTTTTGGATCCCTGTTTATTTGGTCTTATTAGTGCTGAACAGCTCTTTTTGTTTCTGGGAGACCTCTTCTTTTTAACACCTGTCTGCTACTCAGATACACCATGTTCCTCAGCACAGTGGGAATAGATGTGCACACTAAACTTGGCCAGTGCAAACAGAAGAGAATTTTGTTTCCACATATTTTTTTTAAAAAAAGAATTTACCAACATTCACATATTTTCACATATTCAAAATGAAAAGCACCTAATGTCTAAACAATTCAAACATGGGATAAAGTGAAACTAACAAGCATTCCCCACCTCAGGTTAGAACCCAGTGTCCAGCCTCATTCTAGAGTCTATGTAGGTCTGTCACCTAGCCTTTCTCCCGTATTACCTGAACAATCACGTGGCAAGAAACAAGATGTCAAGAGAGAGGAAGGAAAAAGAAAGAAAAAGTGAAGTTGTTCTGGGAGTAGACTGGGGAAAGCCTGGCACATTAAAAACCACATACAAGAGGCTGGCTAAGCCAGGTCTATCATGCCACAGTTCAAAATGAAGGAATTTTTTCACCTTCAAACTCAGCAAAAGAGATGATTGTTTGACTTGATTTTTCATGCCACTTTTCATCAAATTAAACAAAAAATAAATACAGTCAACCTTTCACATTTGCAGGGCTTACTTTCACAGATTTGATTATTTGCGAGTATCTCCAATCCCTCCCCCTCACCTCAGGTGCATGTTTTCTGAGCAAACCTTCCCTCTTGTCAGCTCCAATCAGACCACGTAGCCCTTTAAAAACCCACCTCTGGTCCTCCTCCACCACCACCACTACCAGCCACTGCCTGGTCAACTAAGGACAGCTCACACTCTGATTTCTCAGCACCATGAACTCTCCCCTGATACCTCCCTATACCCAAGGAAGGAGATGGGCAAGAGAGAAGGCCAACCCAGAGACCCAGAACAACTTCCCTCCCATTCCATTCTTATGGTACCTCCATCAGCGCTAATGGTGTAACAGCTCAAACAATGGTTTATGTGCTCACTTTAGGGAAGTCCCTGAGGTTGGACATACTCCTGTGCCCACTGGTGGATATAAGAGCTTGGAAACTTTTTGGACAACAGTTCCCAGAATGGTTCAGCCAGTGTGACCAATAGCCATAGTGCTTGGAGACACCAAGAACTGTAACTCAAAAAGATAACATTCTTTACTCCTTTAGCACAGAGATCTGCTAAATCCTGTGGGCCCTGGACACAGTCAGATCTACCATCTGCCAGATTAATTAATTAATTATTAAATTTTAATCCCACCTTTCTTCCAAATGGTATCCAAGTTCCAAGACTGAGACAGCTGTCTCAGGCCACAGTTTTGGAGTACAATGAAAGACTATTAAAATAGCAGTTTCAGGGGTTTTTTCATTGCTACATCGCTGCCAAAGATAGGTAGAGGTGCTCATGGCATTATTGTACTCATCTGGCAAAGCAACTTGTCCAACTCTGACTAGTATTCACTTTTACTTGAGGGAGGGCACCATTTGCTGCTCAGGCTGCAAAACATCTTGAGGTATCTTTCTAGAAATAATGGAACTGTGTCCCAAATTTGTGTTATTGATACCTTCCTGAATTTAATCAAATATGTCAGTTGTATTGTTTCCATGTATTTGCAATATTTCACATAATGATACAGTATATAAAATTGAGATGACATTTTTTGGATTCTTTTATCTATCTTACTGTGACCTACCATGGTGTGGAATATCCCAGTAGGCCTGTAGAGGTCTAATGTGAAACCCTAATTCAGCCATGAAACCCACTGGGTGATCTTAGCCAGCCATTGTCTTTCAATCTAACCAACTTCACAGGATTGATGTGATTAGGTCCTTAAAAGAAAGAAAGGATTTAAAAGCCAGCAGGGGTAGCAATTCACCTTCTGAACAGGTTGCACAGGCCTCCAGTAGTGGGTTGCAGATACCTCGAGATGTTGGCGAATTGCAACTTCCTGTGCCCTAATCAGCATACCCAGTGGTGAGAAATGCTCAGCATTGTAGTTCAGTGACACTCAGAGGGTCACACCTTGCCCACCTCTAAGATTCCCAGATTTCTAGGATTGGATTCTCTTTTACAATGTGCAGGGTGGGATGGAGGAATCTCAGGGTGAAAGCACTGACTTGAAAAGCATGTGTATATATACTTTACACAACTGTGATTGATCCTCAATGTATCATGTTTAATTATCTAGGGCTCCCCTTCATAATATCATCCTTGAGACATCACCAGGGTCTGCTTCTGTGACATCACTAGGGGTTGCCACTAGATCTCAGTTTGGGCCCTGAAATCTCCGGATCCAAGATAGTCCTGGCCTTCCAACCCTACCCAACCCATCATAAACCTTCAAAGGACTCCTTTAATATAAACATTCTGACATCTGTAAGCTAATCCATAGGTTTGGTAGGCTACTCTAATGGTAACTAATTAGGAGAGGTGGAATCAATCCGTACTTAATTACTTTTAAAAAGTAACTTTCCAAGCCTGAGTCAGAAATCAACCTGCCAAGCCCACAAACTCAAACTCTCAAGTATTTACTGCTTTTGGCTAAAGGCTTTGCCTAACAAACACATACAGAAAATACAGAGCTATTAAACATAACACATATAATGCATAGTATATATTATAAAATACTCTGATTTTAGTCCTTTTAAATAGGTTTCAAATGTAATACAAGTCTCCATTGCAATTGGTAGCTATCTCAGTTATATATCTGCTTCTGATCTTCCTGACAGTTGTGGCAAAAACAACCACATGCCAAGTCAATATTTGTCTTTGTCCACTGAGAGATAAAGTCTCATCTCCAATGGGCTCTTGTCGTAAAATGAAGTTTCAGTTACAAGTAGCAAAATTGTTCTTGCAGGTACATGCAAACTCACCATCCTGACCCAGAAAATGTGTCATTGTGGAATGATGTGTAACCAAATTCATCCAGACCAAGAGAAACAAACTACCCACTAAGTCAGTCTCTGGCACCCTGAACCCAGATGAAGATTGTAAAATGCAGTATGAATGGGTATGAAGAGACAGAGAGAAGAAGGAATATTTTCAATCACCCTGCAAAACTGTTGATATTCTTTCATTCATTTGGTGATACGGGCTGTTTCTTCTACATTTTTTGCTTGGCTCTGTCTTACCCACAATATAGCATCAGCAATCCAGGGTTTTACAAAGGATGCAGCACTATGTTTCCAACTAAACTGTGAGAGATTCACTCTATAGAAAGCCCCCCTTGTTAGTGGGGAACCCCAAATCAAGAAGCAGTTTCAGAAGAGGGATTGTTTTCTTCAGGGCCCTTTTCGCATTAGTCTTCTCGCGCGAGCGGGGGAGGGTGGCTCGCGCAACAAGCCTTCTCCGGGAGGCTGCCGCTTCCCCCCTTCCTTCCGCAGGCAAAGGAAGGAGCGGCGAAGTGGCAGCCTCCCGGAGGCGGCAGTGGCTGACGCATCTGTCCATTCCCCCCCGTGCGCGCGAGAAAGGAGCCTGTCCCCTCCATCCCCCCCGCGCGCGAGAGAGAAAGGCGCTCCTCCCGTCCGCCCCCCCGCGCGCGAGAGAGAGAAACACGCTCCTCCTGTCCGCCCCCCCACGCGCGAGAGAGAGAAAGGCGCTCCTCCCGTCCACCCCCCCTGCGCGCGAGCGAAGCAGGACGTGTCGCGCGAGCACCCCACCCCGTCCCTTCCTTCCGCAGGGGCGGAGGGAAGGAAGCGCGACCCGGCCGGCTCCCGGACGCTCCGCACGAAAGGTAAGTGTGCGCGGGCGCCAGGAGCGTTGCGCGAGCGCGGGTGATTTTTGCTTGGAAGCGAAAATCAAAAAACCCGCGCTCGCGCCGCTTCAGCCCCGTGAGCCCGGCGGAAGTGGGAGTGCGTCGTGCGGAGCGACGCTCCCACTCCAGCAAGGCTCACGGGGCTGTCGCGCGAGAAAAGGCCCGTGCGAAAAGGGCCCAGGATGGTAGCAGGGAAGTCACAGGTTAAATTGTCTCTCCATGACTATCCTAAGCCCATTAATTATCAACCACTCAGCACTCATCACCCATGATCTTAGCATTTTATAAAAGTCCTACATCTTTTGACAAAGATGTATTTAACGGAATGTGTAGAATCAGAACATTCATGACTATTAGCCCTTAAAGTAATGGTGGCAAAGACTGCGGGGGGGGAGTCCCAGGGAGCTTAGAAAGAAATATGCTCAGCCTCAACTTTCATTTAAAAAAAAAAAAACTTTTTATGGGAGATATTTAGTTATTTATTTTGCCAAACAAACAAAAAAGTCCCCTACACCCACAGGTACTGTAGAGAAAAGATTTGCAAAGTTGGAAGGGGACTGGGCCCTTTTACTTCTAACAAAGAAATAAACCAGGAAATTAACCAGGAGGATATGATAAAACTCCTTTTAGAGAAAAAAAAATCAGGGGGATGTGTGTTTTCTGCAAGGCCATTATAGTTGCAAAGTGACTTTAGGGGCCTAAGTGCAGCTCATGCATCACAATTTCCCACCCCAGCCTTAAACTGAAATAACTGAAATAGATTCACCATGTTCAAAGTAGTACCTGTAAAGTCCCTCCCCAATGGTAGCTGATTACCAATTAGGGCTGTCAGACTGAAAACCGGAGAGGGCTCCTATACCTCTAATGGTTATACAGAAGCGAAAATTTCAGCAGATGTTACTTGTCACACAACCAAAGTCCCATTCACACTACGGCCCTTTTCGCACTGAGGCTTTTTGCGTGAGCCGGGGTGGGCGGCTTGCGCGAAAAGCCTCTTCCGAGAGCCTGCCGGTTCCCCGCTCGTTCCTTCCGCAGGTGAAGGAACAAGCGGGGAAGCGGCAGCGTCCCGGAGGCGGAGGCGGCTCGCGCGTCCATCCTCCCCCGCTTGTGCGAGAAGCAGGAGCCTCTCGCACCGCCCCCCGCGCACGCGGGAAGCGAGCGACAGTCGCACCCGTCCCCCCCGCGCACGCCAGGAGCGAGCGACAGTCGCGCCCACCCACCCCCGCGCGCGCGCGCGAAGCGGGAGGCTGTCGCGAGCAGCCCCCCACCCGCGCGAAGCAGGATACCATCGCATCCGTCACGCAAGCGCCCCGCCCCACCCCTTCCTTCTGCAGGAGCGGAGGGAAGGAAGCCCTACCCGGCCGCCTCTCCGACGCACCGCACAACAGGTAAGTGCGGGTGGGCGCCGGGAGCGTTGCGCGAGCGCGGGGTGATTTTCGCTTGGAAGCGAAAATCAAAAACCCCGCGCTCGCGCCACTGCAGTCCCGTGAGAGCGCCGGAAGTAGGAGTGCGTCGTGTGGAGCGGTGCTCCCACTCCCGCACGGCTCACGGGGCTATTTCGCTCGGGAAAGCCCGTGCGAAAAGGGCCTACATAATGTTACTGCTATTATTCTACTTTAAATGCCATGGTTGCACTCTATGCAATCCAGGCTCTGGTAGTCTGGTCAGGTGCTAGAGGGCTCAGAATGCTAAATGCCCCAGCCTGAACTGTCAATCCCAACATTCAGCCATAGCAGTTAAGATGAAATAATAGGACCATTATTCTATAGTGTGAATGGGCCCCTGGTAACAAGCAACATCTGATGACATTCGCCCTTCTATATAACTATTAAAGGCACAGGAACCTTCTCCAGTTTTCATTCTGTCAACCCATTATGATTACAAGGTTTATTTGTTTGTTTTAACAAACTCCACATTCCTGTTTCTCAGTGCTGATGATGATTGTGATGATGATTTTGTTCATTTATATCCTGCCTTTCGCCTGATAATGGGACAACATTAAAACAATACAAATTAGGGACTTCTAGTCAATGCACAACAATGTGCACTCCTAGGGAGCTCTCGGGGAGGCTCATGCAAGAGGTGTTAGAGCCAGTCTTTAAGTCCTTAGATTGGTGAGGGGGACAAGGGACTCTTGGGCCCCACGTTGGTCTATTTGTGGCTTTTCTAGGTGCTTAGAAGGGGAGGAAAAGTTCTCTTCAGCACTGGAAGAGCCTCAGCCAGGGTGTTGCCTGGCACCTTCATGCCTGCTGCTAGCAACTGATCTCCTTGCCACCAATTTTGAAAATCAAGTTTCAAAAGGCTATTCTGGAAACCCCCCCTTGGACCGGTTGCAATATCATCTCAGCAAAGTCTGTTCTACTGGCTTGTTAAAGTAAGTTATATTTACTTTTAAATATCACGCTTTTACATAACCCCCTCATTGTGATGTTTGTGGTGCTGAGAAAAAAACAGAAAAAAACCTGAAAATTTATTGTTAAACTAAGGGCTCAAAAATGCCATCTCATTCATGCAATTGGGGTTACTTGCTTTAAAATTGGTTAAGAATATTATATTAATAGATGTTGTAACAGCCTATCATGGGAATTGGCCAGCTTCCAAGTCCACATTCCTCATAACAATAACAGGAAGTGAGGTGCTGCCTGGTCATCTGGAACTTTTCCTCTAACTTCCTTATACAGACCTGTGTGCAGATCAGCAATGTTTTCTTGAGTTATACTGACACGTTAAAAATACTAGAATACATTAAAATACTATATCAGCAGTACTGCACAGTATTAAAAGCCGAAACCTAGGCCATTTCCGCACCAGACTGTTAAAGCGCTATTATTCCACTTTCAACATCCTATGGAATCCTGGACTGTTTCAGCACTGGACTGTCATAGCACTATTATTCCGCTTTCAACATCCTATGGAATCCTGGGGTTTGCAGTTTAAGGAGGGGCCAGCCGTCCCCTTCCTAAACTGCAAACCCCAGGATTCCATAGGATGTTGAAAGCGGAACAATAGCGCTATAAGAATGTAGTGTGAAAATGGCCCTAGTCAGTTTGTAAAGGCCTAATGGCACAAAAATGTTTTGATTTGCTGTTGAAAGGAGAGCAAGGATGAGGCCATTCTGGCCTCTCTAAGGAGGGAGTTCCAAACTCTGGGAGCAGCCACCAAGAAGGCCTTCTCCCTTTTCCCCACCAAATGCACCCAAGAGGGTGGTGGGAATGAGAGAAGAGCCTCTCCAGATGATCTTATAGTTCTACTGGGCTCAAAAAAGGAGATTCATTACTTCAAAAACAACCTGGGCCCAAGCTGTACAGGCTTCTACCAAGCAAGGAACCAGAGCACTGTCAGAAAACGGAATTGGTTATAAAGAAGAACCCATGTCTTGTACTGTAGGAAGCATTAAGGACTTATGGAGGCTCATTTGCAACCTGCCATACACATGCTGTTTGCAAAGTCTCTTAGCCAGCTTAGCACCTTTGAACCCTCTCAGCTTGCTTTGCCAACAGCACGCGCACGCAAACGCTTCTAAGTGAGCCTCCATTGTCAAGAGGAACTAATGAAAGAGCAGAATCCCCATCAAATTAATGGAACTTGCCTTCAATTTGGAAGTGTAAAAAGAGCAAGTTGTCACATAATGGGGCATCAAAAGGTGGGGGCTTCCTGTATAGGGCTTTATAGGTCAAAACCAGCACTTGCATTGTGCCTAAAAACAGCCCAGCCGCCTGTGCAGCTGTTGCAACAAGGGCGCTCTATGCTCCCTCTAGCCAGACCCAGTTAACAACATGGCTGCAGCTCTAAGATGATTACAATAAGCCCTCTATTAATTAATTAATTACACTGGCTTGTAGCTACAAGCAACTGGTCTGTGGTTTCCTCTTGCAACTCAAAATCCACAACAGAGAACAAAACAGCAGTACTTCAGCTAAATGATTTTCCTCTTCCACTATTTAGTGGAGTCTCAACCCCATAACTATGAAAGTAACAAACAAGTTACAGTTATACACCACAAGGAATTAACAACAAATATAATTTAGTTTGTTACAACAGTCTTAGTTATTCAAAATGGAATTAACTACAAGTAACTAGTTATGCTCATGC
This sequence comes from Ctenosaura bakeri, assembly GCA_948474755.1. Lineage (NCBI taxonomy): Eukaryota > Metazoa > Chordata > Lepidosauria > Squamata > Iguanidae > Ctenosaura > Ctenosaura bakeri. Next base: position 549,845 of record CAOLHI010000065.1, on the reverse strand, counting down.
TTGGGATCAGAATATGTATGCCTTCAAGCAAAATATAATCCTGAACAAACAATGGAAGAAGGCTTTAGCATTTTGTTGGCCCAAACTGGAAACAGGATGTCCAATTAGATGAACCCTTGGCCCACCCCAGCAAAGTAATTATCATGTTGTTTAAGGAATGTTTGCACAGGAACTTGAATCTAGGGTGGCCGTGTGTCCTACTTTACAGAGGACAGTCTTCTTTTTTACTTGAAGGACTTTCTAAGCAACAATCCTCTGTTCAAAGAAATTCTCTTTTTGAAGAGCTTTCCAGTCCAACTTGAGTTTAAAGATAAAGAATTCTGTTTTTGGCAATTCATAATCGGCCACCCTCGTTGCATCATAGAAAACATAACCTTCAGATGGTGGTATATGTGTTTCAGAGAGAGTATGAAACCCTGGAAAAACTACAGCATAGCTTCTGGGGAGAGACATTTTTAACCAAGCAGTAAAGTAACTGTGTCTGTTTGTCGTTACGGAGCTGTTGTGCTTTGTGTTTAGTAGGTCAACAAACTGTCGGCCGATTAATTTGTGTCTGAGCCTATCACGCAAAGGCTGTTGTTTCACAGAAGGTTTCAATCAGTACAGCCAACCCAGTAAAACAGGACATCCTGGTCAGAATTACTTTCTCAACCTCGTCTTGAACTGTTGCTTTTCCAATCAGTTTTGGCAGATTTCATTAGGAGCCAGCAACTAGAGCATGCATATTTAACTGGAAACAACTCTGTTCATTCAAGAAAAGGGCATATAATCTGCTGCAGTGTTTGATAATGTCCCCAAGGTTAAAATACAGAAAGGTAATCAAATCACTTTTAGCTTGATCCACCCTGTCTATCTCTCTGCCTGCCTGCCTGCCTGCCTGCCTGCCTACCTGTCCGCCTGCCGTCTTGGTTCTTCCTGTGCAACATTGACATAGCCCTCAAGAGCCACAGACAGTGATGTAGTGGAGCCAGGGCTTGCAGGGATGAAGCACCATGACTTTTGATTAATAGGGCTGTTGATGTCATCTCCCATTCCTTTCAGTCTTCCCTGTTTCTTCTGAGCTCAGCTGCAGTCCTGGAGGTAGGGAAAGAATTTATCCAGACATAGTGTACCATTGGAGACTATCCCTATTATTCTGTAAAATATTTGGCTTAGGCACAACTAAGATCAATAAACTTTACAAAAGGCCTGCTCCTGGTCAAAATGGCTGAAACTTTTCTGTTGACATAGTTCGACAGAGCAGCCCACATTTTAGCACTCTTCTTGGGGTCAAGACTATGGAGTCTATTCCTAATGACCATCTGTACCTCAAAATTTACCAGTACACTGCTGCCACTAGTTCTCAAGAAAGAAATTGGGTGAGTTAATTTTGTGTCACCAAAAGCAGAGCTTATGAGATGGAGCAAGTGGCACTCCCTCCGCAGCCATGGAAATCTGGACAACCACACACTCTCAGCCTCAGAGGAAGTCAATGGCAAACCTTCTCTGAAGAAGTCTTGCCAAGAAAAGTTTGTGATGGGTTCACCTTAGGGTTGCATAAGCTGAAAATGATAGGACACAACAACAGCCCCCAAGTTGAGGTGTGCAATGCCTAAGAGCTGCCCTGTTAGTCCAAAAATGGTCTTGCCCAAGGCTCTCTCCCACCCACTGTAGCAAACAAGATTCCTCTTCTCTCTCACACCAGGAACCCTTTCACACTACACAATTAAAGCACTAGGTAGGGCCTTTCCGCAGCTTACCTTTTTTCGGTGCTGAGGTGCAGGGATTGCGCAAGCAGCCTCCAGCGAGAGGCTCTCGCGTCCCTGCTGCTTCAGCTCTGCATGAGCTGCCTGCTCCCAAGCAGGCAGCGCTGGAGCCCCACCTCTTCCACAGTGCAGCGCAGCCTATGAGTTTCCCAGGCTGCACTGGGGCAGGAAGCACAACCGCCACGGCTCTGGAGGCTCCACACGCACAGCAAGTGTGCACAGGGCCCTGGAGCAACGCACAATCATGCACCATTTTAGGCTGAAAGCCGAAAATCAAAAAGTGTGTGAGCGGGGCCTGCCCTACCCTGGAGCGTTGCACGACTGTGAGTGCATCATGCAGATCGCTCCTCACAATCACACGACGCTCCAGGAGTCCTTTCACATGGCAAATTATGTGCGAAAACGGCCATGACTCCACTTTTTGACTCACTGACTTTTGTTGGAAAAGAACTATGCTGGAAGGCTAAAGTTTGAAAACCATGTGCCCATCTCCTATACAAAATGAATTGCTTGGTTCTTTGGATCCAGGACACCCTCCCCCTTTCCCCTTCCTTTCTCTGGGTTGGGGTCTTGTCCAACAGATCCTTGAAGTAAGAAATGCCAGGAGCCAATTATCTCTGTTCTCCTGTTGTTTACTTAGAACTAACTTTTTCTTATGTTTCCTTTTCACTTCCCACTTCGTAATTGAATTTGTCATTTCAGCCCACGTTCCCAATGTGACAACTGGTCCTCATCCCCACTGCTACCATCACCACTACCTGGCAGCATTCCCCCTGTTTTTTCCTTGAGAAAAGGACTGGGATGTTTGAATTGTTTGTTATTGTTTTGTTGCAGTGGAACATGGTGAAGACTAGTCAGCCAAAAATCTGACCAAAATCTTACAAAAGCTAGTAATCTCATCCAAGTGCACTGGAAAGTTTTGAAACACTGATAATCTTTTTCAACAAAGGACAGTAAAGTTTCTTTTCTTTTCATGAAAATATCTTCAAAATGGATTATGCACAGAGGAATGAGTTGACTACGTGACATGTCCTATCTTAGTGTGTGGAAGAAGGGATGTGGACACTATCTTGTCCTTCACTTGTTTCAGGAAGCAAAACATCCTTAGTCTGCCCTCTTCATTTGAATGTGTGTTGGAAGTCTTCCTACATCCTCCTATACATATAATGTGCTTCTCTCTAGCTTTCTTCTTCTCAATAGGTCATGGGAGCAGCCTATCACCATTATACTACTTCCCCCCCCTTGTGTATTCCTTTAGCTATGTTACAATGCACTAGGCCAGTGGTTCCCAAACTTTGGTCCTCTAGATGTTTTGGACTTCAGCTCCCAGAAGTCCTGGCTGTTGGCCAAGTTGGCTGGGGCTTCTGGGAACTGAAGTCCAAAACAGCTGGGGGACCAAAAGTTTGGGAAGCACTGCACTTGACCACTGGACTATATCCATGAACAGATGGCTCATGGCTTCCATGTGATGGGGCAGCAAATCCACTCCAGGTTTTAGTCTGAGCTATCCAAGGCACTGCATCCCATCCCCAAAGTAGGTCCAGCACCTTGGAAAGCTCCTCTATAGTTTGGACTAAAGCTCAAAGCAGATTCACCATCCCCACTGTCATCAGAGACACCAGTTGCTACTGGATTGACAGAAGCCTGGGTTCAATCGCCCTCCAGTCATGAAGCTTGTATTTGGTAATCAGTATTTATCAGCCTAACCTACCTCTTGGAGCCCTTCTGAAGATAAAATAGGAGAACTCCAAAGAATCCATAAGGAAGCACTGGTCATGTGACAGCAGACAAATAAGTCCTGAATTCATGACAGCTGGGAATTACAAGATCTGAGGAGAGACCTACGGTTCAGGAGGAGGCCAAGAGCAAGTCAAGTGCATTTATATTTGTACAATTGTTTGCATTTATATTCAGTCTCTGATGTAATTTAAATATCACTAGAACTCTGGAAAATAAATAATATGTGAAGGAGCCCTCTGATTAACCTCCTGTCAGAATAGATATATGGAAGCAGGCTATTATTTTAGTTAGCTTGAACAATGTGATGACCTCCTGTATCCCGAACTAGTCTTCCTTTGAAAATAATTAGTTTATCAAGTTTCTTGGTTTCTAGAAGAATGAGGATTGCCTAAGCTCTTGCTGGCTTTCATAATTAATTTAAAGCTCATAAACAAAGAATTATGTGCATGACCAAGTCCTTACATTTATTATCTAATTACAAATAGGAACAGAGTATCAGAGTTTGGACTCCTTCAGACTACGATGTATTGGCACCCAAAGAATCGGTCTCTGTGTTTGTTTGTTCTGGTTAGGGAACTATTTGATGCTCGCTTCTAATAATTATAGCAGCCAACTCATCCCTCAACCTGCCAAAAAAGAGAGAGAGAAAGAGAGGGAGAGCAGGGAGATGGTCCAGGAAGCCTCCTACTCCATTAACTGAGCAAAGCAAGCCAAGAGTAAACAAGGAGTAGGGAGGGAAAGCCATGTGACAAGGGACACTTTTTTCCAAACAGCCTCAAAAGCCCTGAATGTTTAATTTACATCAGGGCAGGTAAACTGCAGCCCAGTGACCCTTGACAGCTTCATACGATCCTTGACTTGACTTCAGAAGGCCTCTGCATATGAGGGAGCTCTCTAAAGCCCTTTTTCTTTACCATGGATCCCCTTTATTTTATTTTATTTTATTTTATTTTATTTTATTTATTGGTTGAAGCAGACTATCAATATTTAACTCAAAGGGGATTCTGGCTGTATGTGCAGTACCAAGAAATGCCACGGGCCTTCTTTCAGCCACTCAGCATCATTCACTTGGATGTTCACACCATGTGCAAAAGAAGGAAGTGCTGAGTACATTTTTTTTGCTATCAAACAGTTATTTTCACAATTTTTGAATGGTTTGAGTTATTGTAACGAAATTTTGTATAAATGATGTCTATCGCTGGCAAAAGACTGCTGCTCTTTGAGATTAATGTACGACTTTCTTTCTTTCTTTCTTTCTTTCTTTCTTTCTTTCTTTCTTTCTTTCTTCTTTCTTTCTCTGTCTTTCTTCCTTTCTATTTTAACTGTAAAAATTCATAACCTTTCTTCAAGCCTTCAAAGACCCCTTGTGAGGACAACACAGACCCCCTTGGGGGTCCCTGGACCACAGGTTAAGAACCACTGTTCTAAATGATTGCATAATTTCCACAACAAACAACCTCAGAGGCCAGTGAATCTCCCTAGGTAGAAAATTCCAGAATCAGGGCAATGGGATGAAAGCAATGCCATCCCTAGTCAGTAGTCTCTTCCCGAGGGGTGGAGGGTTTGGATACAAACAAGGAGTCTATCCACACTGCAGAATTATAATAGTCTGATACTGCTTTAACTGCCACAGCTCCACCCTATAGAATCCTGGGATCTGTAGCTTGGTGAGGCACCAGAGCTCTCTGAAAGGTAGATGTCATGCAAAACTTCAAATCCCAGGATTCTATATGCTGGAATCATGGAAACTAAAGTGGTATCAAACTGTTATAATTGTGCAGTGTGTCTACACTAAGACCTCTTAGTCCAGCCATAGAACTGGGTCTGTTACATGTAGCAAGAGTAAAAGTTACGGACTGAATTCAGTTTGTATATGCATATAGTTTGTTTGTAATGGCTGGTGCTCATTAATTAGGATTGCCAGACAGAAAACTGAAGAGGGCTTCTGTACCTAGTTTAGTTATTCTGTTCTATTTTATTTTATTTATATCCTCCTTTTATCCTGGCAAGGGACTCCAATTGGCCTTTAATGGCTGTACAGATGAGGGAATTCCAGCAGCTGTTGCTTGTTACCTGGTTGTAGGACAAGCAACACTTACTGAAATTCCTTCTTTGCATCAGCTGTTAAAGAGTACAGAAGCCCTCTATAAATTTCCATGTAGCAATCTTAGTTGATTTAGTTTATAGTGGGATGGTAGGTTAGCTGCTTATTCCAGATGATTTGTGAAGAAAGCAGCCCACTAATTTTTATATGTTCGTTGGGGTAGGAATCATACATGCTTTCAGATATCGTTGAACTACAAGTCTCAGAAGCCTCAGCCAGCATAGACAATGGTGAAAGATGCTGCGAGTTGTATTCCAACACCAACACTGTATATAGGGTCACAGAATTTGTAAGGCTCTCAAAAATCTTTTGGTCCCAACGAGGCACCTGCAGATGCAAGAAATTCACTATAGCAGTACAGCTGACCAGTCGGCATCTTGTTATTTTGTTTCCTTCTTTCTTTGCTTTCCTCAAACTTTTCACAAAGGTAGTAAAGAAAGGTGGGGAGCAAAGGAGAAAAATGAAACTCGTAAACAGAGCTTAGAAAAAAAATCAATTACATTTTTGGTCAGTGCTGGGAGCTTTCAAAATGTTGTATTCGAAAAACACATGTCCCATGCTCAGTTATGAAATAGTAAGCATCACTGACTGAGGACAAGCTATAGGGCCATAGCTGGAATTTTGTTGTGGCTTCATGCTTCTGCTAATGGCATTATACAAGTGGTTGCACTTTCTCAGTAGTTCCACAAGTAAGGTATCCCATTGAAGACTGAACAATCCTTGGCATATCACTCTTCCAACCAATCCATTATTTTCATCATGCCTTTTCCCCCAAAAGTATGACTCAAGGCATTTTACAGAACAAATGAAACAAAGTAAAACCATGTAGAGCTAAAATCATACCTCCCTAAACCGCAAACTCCAGGATTCCATTGGATGTTGAAAGTGGAATAATAGCACTAGAACAGTGGCCCTTTTCACACTCAGTTTTTTTGCGCGAGCGCCCCTTGAGCGTAACATGAATAGGAGCGTCAGTCCGTACGACGCACTCCCACTCACGTGACGCTCAGGAGCGTAAAGCGGGGTGTGCACGCATTTTCTTATTTTCAGCTCTAAGCCGAAAATACTGCACGCTCGCGCAATACTCGCAGCGCCTTCGTGCATTTACCTGTGTGTGGTGCGTCGGCGAGCCGGGGCGGTCGCACTTCCTTCCCCCAGCGCAGCCTACAGCTCCCAGACTGCTCTGTGGAAGGAAGGGGTGGGGTGCAAGCGCGACGGTCGCGCTACCAGGAAGCGACCTGCAGGACGAAGGAGTGGGGAAGCGGTAGCGTTTTGGATGAGGCTTCTCGTGCAAGACGCTCCCCCCAGCCGCTCAAACGGGTAACATGCGAAAAGGGCCAGTCTAGTGCAGAGAAGACCCTCTCCTGTGTTTCCATTGAATGTATCTGTGAAGGTAGTTGGATTGAGAGAAGCACCTTCATCAAAGACGTTAGAGGTCAGGCAGGGAAGATAATGTTCCCTCAAATAGGCAGGACCTGAGTCATATAAGGCTTTATAGGCCATAACCAGCACAAATAGCTGTGTTGTCCAGAACAGTAGTTCTGAACCTGGGGTCCAGGAACACCTGGGGCTCTATAGAGCCCTCGGAGGGGTCCACAAAGCCCTGCTGCTAGACACCAACAGCAGCAGCAGCAACAGAAATGTGGCCGCTGTGGTGTGTGCAGGTGCTGAAACTGTTCCCTTGTTTGCAAACAAGGGAGCAGTTTCATCACTCACATGTGTGTACACACAGAGACACACACGGCTGTTGCATCTCTGACAAAAAGGATAATGTGGCAAATGTGTGTGCACACCCAAATTATGACTCTGGAGACAAGGGATTGAATTTCTACTCAGTCATGGAAACCCACTGGGTGATCTCAGGCAAATTATATTCTCTGAGCCTCAGAGAAAGGCAAAGAAAACCTCCAGGATAGGTCCGCTTTTGGATCACTGCAAGTTTTCAAAGTGAAAAGTCATGATGGCTAGAAAGAACCGCCTCCTGTTAGCAGCACTTTTTTGTTGTGTGCCTTCAAGTCACTTCTGATTTATGGCAAACCTAAGGTGAATCTATCACAGAGATTTTGGGGGGGGGAGATTTGTTCAGATGGAGGGGGTTGCCTTTGCCTTCCTCTGAAGCTGAGAGAATGTGACTTGCCAAAGGTCACCCAGCGTCTAAGTGGGGATTTGAACCCTAATCTCCAGAAGCCTTTAATAAATAAATAAATAAACTGTCTAAGTGGGGATTTGAACCCTAATCTCCAGAAGCCTTTAATTAATTAATTAATTAATTAATTAATATTTGTATATTCAAAGGTAAATTTAAATAATTTAATACTGAGTGAAGTCTTGGGGCTCCTTGGAACAAATTATATTTTCAAGAGGTCCCCAGTAAAGAAAAAGTTAAGAAGATTCCCTAAGTGCAGTCAGTCTTCAAGACCAGAGGACGACTTGGATCTGCCGTTGTGCAATGACAGAGCACACAGTCATACCTCCCACTATGCAGTCAATGGCACAATAGTTAACCAAGGGCAAGGCATTGCCTTGACCATCACTCACATTCTCAAAAGAAGGGTATCAGAGAGAAAGAGAGCCCACAGTTATGTGACAGGCAAATTAAGTGGTATGATAAGAAAACCTTCTCAGTTCTGAGCAAGGACCCAAGAGAGGCAGCTCTCTTGTGTGTTGTTGGTGGGCAGGGTTGGTGGGGGGCGTAATCAGCTCACAGAATTAATGGAATCTTTTGCATTGTTCAAGTTCTTCTGGACAAATTCGAAACACGTGGGGTGTGTTTGTGTGTCTTCAAGCAATCTTTTTAAAAACTGGAAAATATTCAACTCCTCGTCTGAGTTTTACCAAAACAGGAGAAAAATATATAGCGAGCCAGATTAAGAGCTTTGATGCCTGCGCAAGTGATGTCATGTTACGTCCCAGGACAGTTAAAAGTGGGGAAAGGCAAGGGCATGTGTCGTAGCCATTTGGGGGAGAAGAACAATTTATGATTTTGGAGTTTGATGTTTGCTCCAACAAAATGCTTGATGACAATACTAATCTATCTCACATAACTACAGCTTGAAGAGGATAACTCTATTTGAGGGAGACAGGATTAATACAGAAGTGGAGCTGCAGCATTCTTCCCTGCTCACATGGACTATAAAATAGGAAAATATTCTCTTATGAGCTCTGCAATTTGAAAAATGCACACAAAAAGTATATATGAGCATACCACAGTTAACAGAGACTGTGATTTAAAAAAAAGTTACTTTTTACATAAGTTTATGCCTGCCCATCCCACCTTTCCTTCTTGTCTTCTGTCTACCTGGAAGGGATTTCTTAGCAGTCTCAGAACTGGAAATGGTAAAGGAGGACAGGAGAAACACAGACTTTCCATGCTGGGTTGCAGCAGCATGTCTGTAGGATGGATTCCAATAAAGCTTGAACTGTTGTTACCAAGCTGTACACCCCCACGCTATGATATGGTTTAACTGGCAAAAATTAGTTGGCATGAAATATAAATTATATCCTGCTATGGCTGGGAAGCCTGCTGGCGAAGAGGAATTGTTTGCATATGTGCATTGCAAAACTAGGTCAGATTGGGACTTCAGCACATGACTGGGTCATAGTCAGGGAAGCTCCAATGACAATGGACTTGCAAATGTCCCTCAATGACTCAACTTTTAGAAACAATAGTGCCTGAAATGGCTTCCACAGAATGACTGGTTGTCTTCAACCCTCCTCCTCCGTTCACTGAAGCTCTCCCTTTGTCCCTTTGCCTGTCCCACCATTAAGGAGCTATCATGATTCCCATCAGTCCTTTGTCACCTAATGCTAAGGCCATTAGCTCATTCCAGACCTAATTGTCTACTCTGCCACAGAGCCATTAACACTTGCCCACTCAGGGTAGGAAAAGAGTATTTAAGCCAGACAACTTGTACTACCATAATACTCTGGACACTACCATAATACTCTGGACACAGAGTATTATGGTAGTGCTCCAATTCCCATTCTGGTACTATCCTCAGACTCTTAGTCTTAGCCACATCACTTTGTCTCTTCTCTCCAGACAGGTAAATATTGCCCATTATGCCCTAACTTCTCCCTGTCCATATTTTCATTCCTTTTCTTCAGTTAACCTTGTGTGATTCTGAGACTCCTTGGATCTTGTGTGTGTGTGTAATTGTTAATTTTCCCCAATAAAACAAATATTCTTTGAATCTCCAGCTGGTATCCCTGCATTACTACCAGTGTACACAGGTATAAAAGATCCTATTAAGTTACCCCCCTTTCGCAGGCCTCCCCTTTGAGCTAATATTCCCTACTGTTTATTGGAGGCACTGGCATTGCAGGTGGACTTCTAAGGTGCCTATGTTTTGGGGTAACACTGTGGAATTGTGGGGTTCTACTCTAGCTGATCTCACTGCAGCAGTGTGTACCTGTCTGTAATAAGCAAGGTAAACAGCAGTTGCCTCCAAAATCCCTTACTGAACATGTGTGAACAGCAAAACAGAAAGAAAGGGAGAAAGCAGGTACACCTGCTTCACCAAGCATAGAGCTATACATTTGGCCACCAAAAATACAAATCTTAAGAAAAGCAGAGGCTGGTGAAAAACTATCTCTGGGTATATTTTGGAAAGAAGCATTCCAATGGTCTCTAAAAAGTTTAAAATGTGTTTGCTTACTTTTGTAAGGCCCACTTTGTTACCACGGTTATGATATGTCTGGTGAGAGCACTAGATATCTCTTGATATCAAATAATTTGGCCTTTACTTGACCTTTCTCTGCCACCCTACTCCACGTGTTTGTAGAGGTCCACCAGACAAGCACGTAGTAGGCGCAGCCGTTAATGGTTGTAAATTCCAAACCTCATTTAGGCAGGCAACTTAAGCCTCTCCGATGCTTCAGGGAACACCTTCTTGCAAACTGGCCTTGCTCAGCGCGAATCTACGCAAAGACACATGGCCAGATGAAGAATAATTTAGGTAATATAAAGTTGTGACATTTCAAAGTAATCTAAAACAACAAATGTATACAAGGTGTTCTGGGCTTAGTAATAAAATTTAGGGAATTAAATAATATTTAATAACTTATATAAGACAGAGCTTATGGTAGGAAAGCATAATTTTATTGATAGTTGGAAAGTACGATCTAGGGAATATCCAAATTGTACAAGGAAGGTGAATAAGGGAAGTAGGTTTATTTTTATTATTTTTTTAATTTATTTTTCTGTTTTTCTTTTTCTTTTTTTATTGCTTATTTACTATTTTCTATGCAAGGAACAGGTGAAGAGCTAAAAGGGTATGTTAGGAATACTTATATAATAAGTTAAACAAATAAAATCAGTGTCAGGTGGGAACAGATTACAAATATGAATCGTAAGCTTGTGAGTAATTATTAAATATATATATATGTGTATACACATTTATATTTTATTTTAGGATACTTTGTTAACTTAGGATAGTTAAAATTTGATAATAGCTAAATAATGTACATGGTTAGATATAACAAAACGGGATAACTGGATAAGTACATTTTGGTTTTGATGTGTTATTTGATCGTAATTCGGCTTTGTTAATGGAATCTTTTTTTTTTTTGTAACCACCGAAATCTATATAAGTACGTATATTGTATAATTTGTAAAGTTGAAATACTGATTATTGTTAATTCTTTTATCTTTTTTTAATATTTTTTATTTTTTATTTTTATTTTTGTGAATAAAAGAGATTTAAACATACACAAAGACGCACGGCCGAGGGCCAAGCCATTCCTTTATGTTGAGCCATTTGCATACTGGCCATACTATTGTCATCAAGCGCTAAACCCATCATGTAAAACCTGACCTTTTCCCACGCCTTTGTCCAGATACAAATTCCCTTTGTTCTCACCGAGCATGGCATGGCCTATAGGTAAAATCCACCCTATAAAAAGTCCCCATTTTCAAGTCCTTCTCGGATCACGCTGAACTTCCATCTAGCTTTGCTGCCGCTCTGTCCAGTGGAGTTTTCCCCTCAGTTCCCAATAACCAAGTCTGCCTCCCTTCTTGGAACACTCCCGACTGCTATCCCGCCTTGCTGTTGGTTTGTCCAGTGAGCTCCCCTCAGCGAACCATGCTGAGTTTCTTCCCCTGCATCCTCTGTTTCTCTCCAGGATTATGAGACCAGGTGTCGTATTACCCATTCCCCCGAAAACGCTCCATTTCTACTTCTCAGTTAGCTGTGTGCATGTGTTGTCTTATTCGTTGCTTGTCCTTTAATAAAACTATCATTTTCGTTACTTTTAAACTTGTCCGACCCCTCTTCTGACCTGACGCCGTAGACATAGGGTTAAAGATCCTAGCTAAAGTTACCCTGCCTCTCATTAGCTTGAGAGAGTGCTTGAGTCTAATTTCCCCCATCTTGTGTTTTTAATTTGGTTATTTGGGTGCCCCTCCCGGGACCCCCAACATACAGGGTAACAACTTGACCTGGTTGTTGCATTTCATTTCATATGTTCATATGGCGCAGACTGAACTTTTTTGTGATATAGGAACATAACCTTATGCTTTCCATGTTATTTCTACCTCTGGTACCAAATTTTCTGTTAAAGAAGTTAACAACCAGAAATATGTCTGCTTCACTAACTAGAGTATACCTGAGAGCTCCCAGAAGTCCCAGCCATCAAGGACCTTGTTTATAAGCTGAAGCTTGCAAGGCAAATATCAGTAAACATAAATTCACTATGAGAAGGATTTTTTTAAATCAAAAGCAACATTAATAGTAGTAAAACCATGTGGGCAGAATTAAATATATCATCCCAGAAAGACTTCAGGCAGTCCACAGTGATACAAGATACATTCAAAGAATGTATTACTTGAATGTATTACTGAATGCATTACTGAATTTGAAGGGACCCTATAAGGACATTCAGAGCAACCTCATCCCAAATTGCTGTCCATGTATCTTCCTTTCTTTTTTCATGTACAGGACTCAGATCATCTCTTCAACAATATAACATAACAACCTATATGTAGCAGTGTTCTTTCTTCTAATAATGTCATGTGAAGTGAAATGAGGGCATCAGACAATGCCTGAGGGAACTACAAGCCACCTTATCTGTTATGTGCAGCAGTAAATCAGGTATGGGATCTAGAAGAAGATTTAATAGAGAGGCGGCTGAGTAGGACAGGCCAATCAGCAATGAAAAAAATTGTCAAGATTGACATGGTCAAGAATCAGGAGCAAGACCAGGATTAACATGGCAAATGGTTCAGTCAAATATTTTAAGCAGACAATGACTTGTTGCATAACAGTGTCTTGAATCATCTATAGCAATCACAAATCATGACCTGTCAAGTCCGGTCCAGTCATGAGCTTAGCTGTATGGTCTGCTAAGTTTCACCATCTTGGAACTGATCAATGGCTCTGTGGCAGCCCTAATCGCCTTAAGACCATATACTAGTACTAAGTGTTCTGCCATGCCATCTAATTATCATTGTAACCAGCTATCATTCTTCATTTTGTGTGCCAGGAGCAGAGAATTTAAAGCTACCATATGCAGCAGTCTGGCTACTTAAGAGACCTGCCTATCTTCTCTATTGTTCCTTCTTTTGACAATAGCCACACCAATCCTATGCTGGGGAAGGGGTCAAAAACATATGGTGGAAGGCAGAGGGTGGAGCTTCTTGGCCAGGAAATCACAGTTCCATCTCCTAGGGATATCCAGCTCGGGATGCATTGTCTTGGAGAATTCCACCACTGATTCACAAGTATTTAATTGCCTCTAATGCTCTCTGCCTTCTTTTCATTTAACTTGTTTACTTCATTGTCAGCAAACCAAAACCAAAATATCCAGAAATTGCACCATCGTAAGTCAAACCATAAAAGAGTGTGTCCTTCAGCATGTGACTCCTCGTCAACTGATTACAAAACTTTGAGTCTGTAAATAGTTCGTGGCTGAAGTGCTCTGAGAACAGGAAGCCATGGTATTTTCCTAAGGGACTGAAAAATCCATGGAAATCAATTCCTTTCTGTCTCTCTCTCTCTCTCTTTTTTTTTTTTCCTTCACAAAGAAGGAAGGGAGGGCCCTTATTTTGGGATGTGATGGGCATTACATCACTTTAGGACTGGTTTTTGTTGGGCTTACTCCTGTATTGTGTGTGTATAACACTCAGAGGGCAGTCGATGGATAAATTATGTAATTGAAGAAAAGGAAGATGAGTAATTGAAAGTAGGCTGTGTGTTGCACTGGAGCTGCAGAAAGGTTATTTACAAAGTTACCAATTATACCAAAACTCCACACAGTGTGTAGCTTGACAAACCCAAACACCCAGTCACCAGAAACGTTAGCAAGCATCATGTCAGTGTGCTAGGCATAAAACAAAACAAAAACACAGACAAGTCAAATGAGGAAATAAAGAAAATCCTACAGCTAAATAAATCAGTCTAACATTGCACTGAGACATAAGGAGTCAATGGCTGGGATCCAGGCCTGTACTATGTGAGCTAAGCAATAGCTTATATATTCTGGATTTTGCTGTTTTTACATTTGGAGGCATTTTTGAAAAACAAAACAGATGAGGGGATCCAGAGGGGAAAGTTGCTAGGGATAAAAACTTCTCTCATTGCTTATTGTTATGGCCTTGATCTAGCAATCCTTCTTGCATACAACAAGAATAGAGCAGCTGCTTCTGTGGCCATTTCCGCACTAGACTGCTACAGTGCTATTATTCCACTTTCAACATCCTATGGGATCCTGGGATTTGCAGTTTAGGGAGGGGCCTCAAAGGCCTGTGAATTTTGCTGTGAATTGTGAAGTTGGAAGTGTGGATGAGGTTTAAATATTTCAATATGCTAATTAGTATGTATAGATGTAGAATTTAAAAATTACAGTATGGTGGAGGAAAATGAGGGAATCAGGCAGCCTTCCAGGTGTTGCCAGATTTCAATTTCTAGTATTCCTCACTATTGGTTACATAACCTAAGGCTTCTAAGATTTGCAGTCCAGGAACATCTGGAGAGCAGCATGAGCCGCACCCTGATGTAGGAGATCTTGCTAGAAGGTTGGCATCCAAAAAAGGCCAGGTATAGCAAGAAGAAGCCCTCTTATGAGACTATGTAATCTTATCTCTCAAGATTGCACCTTCTATGAGATCTTGTGATGGCTGCATGACTACTACCACTGCAAGATCTCTTCCCCTGTAAGCAAAGTGCCTGGCTGAGCAAGCAGGTTGGCCTAGGGAAGGGTGCCACAGGTTTCCTGCAATGAGTTCTCTTCTCTCAAGGTGTATTGAGGGGGGCAAACTGGAGGGCAAACCAGGAGATTGGACCAAAGGCTGCCAGGTCTCAGACTGCTGGCTTAAGGCCCTTTTCGCACCCTACCTTTTCGCAGCGCTGGGGTGCGGGGATCGCGTGAGCAGCCTCTTGCGAGAGGCTCTTGCATCCCTGCTGCTTCAGCTCTGCAGCACCTGCCTACTAGCGAGCAGGCAGCGTGAGAACTCCTCTTCTCCTTCCGCAGCACAGCCTGGCATTTTCCCAGGCTGCGCTGAGGCAGAAAGCGCTAAAGCCACAGCTCCAGAGGCTCCGCATGCACGGTAAGTGCGCACGGGGCCCTGGAGCAATGCACGATTGCGCACATTTTTGGCTAAAAGCCAAAAATGAAATAGTGCACGATAGGTGCCTGACAGCCCTGACAACACCACACAATTGTGAGGATGTCATGTGGATGGCTCCTTGCAATTGCACAACGCTCCAGAGGCCCTTTCGCATGGCAAATGCCGTGCAAAAAGGGCCTAAGTCTCAGAGAACTGTTCCGCTGCCCCAGGTGGGAGAAAGGAAAAGAAAGGAGCATAATGGAAGAAGAGAAACTTTGATTTTTTACTTCAAGGCAGCTGTAAAGCATGGCCATCTTTCTCTATTCATTTCTAGCTTCCCCCAGGCCTCTCCAAGATCATACAAAGGTGTATACCTTATGATTATGCCACACTGGTTCGTCAAAAAGCCAAGAGCAAGGGAAGGGGACAAAAGGAGGTTACATATATTTGGGCTCATTGTATTAACTGGAGCTCTTTGGAGGTTTTTAAACAGAGGCTAGATAGCCGTCTGTTGGGAATGCTTTGGTGTGTGTTCCTGCGTGACAGGGAGTTGGACTGGATGGCCCCTGTGGTATCTTCCAACTGTATGAATCTAAGGCAGGGAGAGGAGTATCAACATCACAGCTCATGAGTCTTTAGCTGTACATATTCTAACAATTGAGGCATGTTGCCTAGGGTGGGCAGCAAGCCTTCCACAAGCCACAACAGCAGCGTCTGGCCTAGAAAATTCCCCATCCCTCCTGCATACTGGAGGTAAGGCAACATGTGGGATGTGAGCCCTAGCAGGAATGGCATCTGCTGTTGCATCTGCTGGGTACCTTTCCCTGCCTGTACAGATACCAAAAATGCTTTGGGTTTTTTGTTTTTGTTTTGTTCCTGGTTCTGGATTGCTGGTTCTGGATTGTCATATTAGCCAGGTTTTACCCAGCTTCTGAACTTGTTTATCCAAATTCCCCTGCTGTTCATTTCCATAACAGCTGGCCTGGAAGCAGTATCTCCCAACCTTTGCCCACTCCACTGATGTGACAGCACAACAATGATGTGTCTTCCAACATTTCATAGATGAAAACTGGAACACATGGGGCCAAGCAACATCAGAATACGGTCAAGATAACAAAAGCTACTAATAAGGAAGAACACACAAGTAACAAGAAGCTGCAGTGTTTTGCTCTTCTCTGAGCCTGTTGGGAAGGGCAAGATTCTACTCTCTCCTCTCCTGTTCCCCTGCTGAATGCACTACTTTTGCACTTTGACTTAGTTTGCAGTAATTGAAATAAGTTGAGGGTAAAGTGGAAAACTTGGAGGAGGGAAGAGAAAAGTGGACATTTTAAAAGAGACTGAAAGTGGGGGGTGGGGGTGACAGAGGATTAACTGGGACTATCTCTGCTGGATCATGAAAGTTGGAGGATATGGAATGGCCCACTCCCTGGTCTTAGGTTTTGGTCTTGAAATCTTGAGGAATAAGATGCTGATGACCTACAAAATATACAGTGAGGAATAACCTAGAAGTTAGAACTGAAGGATACAGGAACGCACTACAGCTGAGAAAAAAATGATGCTCTAGCAGTGCCTATTTGGAACAGGAAGTTCTCTCTTTTTTTTTTGTTTTCTTTTTTTTAAAATTTTATTAAACTATAACACAGAAACAAACGAAAAATAAAACACCATGTGTTATACATAATGGTGAATTAAAAAACAAACAAACAAACAAAACAAAACAAAAAAAAATTTTCCTTCTTTTAAACAATGCAAACTTATATTATTGTTTTTCCCTTCCCCTAAAATCATAAACTTGTTCAGCTTGTTCCGTTCATACAACTTATACATTTTTGTTACGTATCTTCAATTCTTATTTTCATTATATTCATTTTTATTATTATTCTTTCACTCTTAATTCAATATTTTTCACTCCCATTTAATCTCTTACTATTATTAATTATAAACTTATTACTTAATATCTCTAAATATAACCTCTCTCTAAAACCAATTACCTTTTAACTTTTTCCCCCCTTTTAAACATTGAACATCACATATCAAATTACATCTATAAATCACAAGTTTAACACACACAGATAATAAACAATATAAAAATACAAAATAAAAAATAAAAGTAATAATAAAAAAAAAACCCACCCCCCAGAGCCAACTTTTTATTTAATCCACTTTCCAAAATTGCCATTCTTCTTTTAACAGGGTAGCATTACCATCTCTTTTCAAAACTTTTTCTAAAAATATTTTCCAAATTTCTTCAAAATCATTTGTTTTTACCAAACCTTTCATAAACCTAATTCTACATGTTAGTTTATCATTAATTGCAATTTTCCACACTTCTTTATACCATTCTTCTATTTGAAATTTTTCATTTGTCTTCCATTTTTTTGCGGAACAGGAAGTTCTCTTATAGTTCTTCCTGACTGGCAGGATCCAATGGCCACCCTAGGAGGTGGAGTTAGCACAGAGCCTGCTGATGCTAAGCTACCTAGGCAGATACTGCTGTGCACAGTTGTGTGGCTCATCACACAGGGAAGCTGTACACAAACTCAAAGTTCCCAGTTAGAGAATCTGGAAAATCTTGAGAAGAGGACCCTTATCTTCTAGGACTGTGGTTTCCCTCCTTGAGGAGTACTGTGAGGACATTCTTCTTGGTGTTTTATTTAGCACCTGCTTCAAACACCAGGGCTACAATACAACAACCCTTCAGTGTAGCATAAATATCCACATGTAGAAATACACTGCACCAGCATTACACAACGCCCATGCAGAAGAACTATACTGCACAACACATGTCAGTGACTGGATGCCATTGTGAAATGCATAGTTTGCAACTCACACTCACAAATTTGCAATGCACAACTGCAAAGTGCATCATCCAATTGCAATGTGCAGTGAGTGCATAAACACAATGTGAAACATTGCTGTATGCACAATTCAGCTCCTGCTACCATCAACAGAATATGTCTATTGCACTATGGCCAAAAAAAAAATGCCCTGCATGTATAGACTCACTTATTCATATGTACGTTACTAACGGAAAGCCAGCCATGGTGTGGTAAGACATGTTGGATTCCAAGCCTTCTGGCAACATGACACAGATGCCTGGCTCTCTATACTTGTGAGGGAACAGCTTTTGGCTGGCTTTCTGCTACATTGTGGGACCACCGATCTCAATGGGCAGAGGGAAACAAAGTAGATATCATCTATAAGGAGCAAATAAGATACAGAGTCAATATTTATTTATTTTGTTCATTTATATCCCACTTTTCTCCCAGTAATGGGACTGAAAGTAACAACAAAATATTTAGAAACAATACAAATTAGGATGTATACAAAGTCATTAATAAAAGTATAAATATAAGTTATTTAAAAATAGATTTAATGATTTATAAAGTAAATTAAAAATTAAAAACATTTAAATTTATTACAAGATTATATACAAACTTTAAAAATGGCACCGCACAGCATTAAAACACCACCTCAGTTAGTTTCTAAAAGCCTGACAGTAAAAAAATGTTTCAACTTGCTGATGGGAGAACAGGGACAGGACCATCCTAGGCTCTCTAATAGAGGAGTTCCAAAGGCTGCAGTCACGTAGGGATCGGGAGATGATGGGGCAGTTTGCCCCAAGCAGCAATGTTTCTGGGGCGTCCTGGCCCGTAGCCACACCCTGCACACCATGGCCACGCCCCCACACACCGCAACCATGCCCCTACATTGTAGCCACACACACCCTCCACATGCTCCAAGCTCTGCCACTGAAAGGCTGGGAGCAGCCACAGAGAAGATGCCAAAGGCCCACCAAAGGCCTGAGAAAGTAGTGGGACAGAAAGAAGGGCCTCTCCTGATCATTCTAGAGCTCTAATGGGCTCACAAAGGGACGTATAGTCCCTCAAATGACCTGAACACAAGCCGTATAGGGCTTTATAAGTCAAAACCAGCCTTTTGGATTGTGCCTGGAAACAGACCAGCAGCCATTGGAGCCATTGCAACAAGGGTGTTGTGTGTTCCCTGTAGCCAGCCCCAGTTAACAATCTGGCTGCAGCTCTTTGGGCCACAGGAGACTAGTTCTTAATCTCTTTAGCCACTTCATCTTCACCAAACCTCCATATTTCACCTCTAGAGCTCAGCAATCTGCTTGCTTACCACCTTGACAGTTTACCCATTATATTTCTTTTCCCCCCAGATGGAAAAGCAAGTTTAGAAGGCTGAGGATATCTTCAGGTTTGTTCTTCAGAAGTAACCTATGATGCCTGCTGAGCCTGTCTTTTTCTTTTTCTTTTCTGTGTGCTTTACTCCCCTATACTCCTTGGATGCTTCACTGTCATGCTATTCCCCCCGACATAAAATAATTCCCCCTGCTATTCCCTCTGATATAAAATTAATATCAAAAATATATCAGCTATGCCCGAGAGGTTGCCCAGGTGGATGCATAGACAAATAGGTCAAGCTACCAGACATAGGTCAAGGCCAGGAAAATCCCCAGTGATTTTTCCCAAGGAAACCTCAGGCAAGGCACATCCACACAAACAAAGGGTCCTCAGCCACAAAGCCAACTTGAGGGGATTACCAGGTTTTCCCCTGTTGAGCAACGCTTATATTGGCAAATCCTACAAGGGTGAGGTCCATCTACATGAAACAATATGCAAGCCATCAAGTTTCTATTGTGCAGTATTTTCCTTCTGTTTCAACCATTGTTCTCCCTGGGAAAAGGCCTGCCCCAAGGTATGTTCTGCCCTATAAGTAGTCCCCCTTTTCAAGACCCTCTTCAGAGAACTCCCCCACCAAGCTAGCAGACCAGCACTCTGTTAGTCGAGTGCTCCCCTCAGCCATCTCTCTTCCCTGAGCTCCTTCCTTCTCGCTACTTCCCGGACCAAAGACTTCTAGACAGGTGCAGTATTATCAACCTTATACCCTCTCTGCCTTGCCCTCTATAGGCTTTCACCTCTTTCCCTTCTCAATAGTCCTCGTGTGTGTGAGTGAATGACTGCGTTTTTAAGTGAGAACATATTGTTAATAAAATTCATTCATTCATACAATTGGCTGGCTTTTGCTTGCTCTGACCCCATAAAAATTGGGTTGAAGGTCTCACTGGGTTACCCTGCCCCTCATTCTGCTATAGCCAGTGCTCCGCTATTCCCCCAGTCTTTGCATTTTTGAAGCGAATTAAGGTGTCTCTCAGGGGACCCCCAGAAATCAGGGTAACAATACCATCCTGAACACACCTAATCTCACCATTTTCAAGAACTATGCCTGTTTAGAAATTGGATAGTAGACTACGAAGGAATACCAGAGATCTCCAAGTAGGGATAGAAAAGAATCCTACTGGTAATCACAGAAAATGACTTCCAGACAGAGTTGACAACACCAGGGTAACTGGACCAATGGTCTGATTAAATATAAGTCAGTTTCCTATGTTTCTGTGCCAGTTCCAATAGCCATTTTCCTTGATGAAGCTGGAGATGGACACACACACACGGAATACATATTTCCTGGTATTGCTATTTTTTTAACATGTATGATCCACTTTTCTGCTTCAATGCAATTTACAACAAACAGCTAAAAATTAAAAACACCACTAAAATACTTCCAAGAGCTAATTAATAGCAGCATCAACTAACAGGAAAAAAAAAAAACAGGAATATTCCAGCCAGTCTCTTGTGTTCAGAATGAGTAATGGAGATCCTTCTTCCTTTCTGCACAGGAATATTTGGTGTCTATATCAAGCAGAATGCAACACAACCAATGCAATATGACCTTGTGGTAGAAAACAGGAGAAAATACTCACTATCTTCTTGTATGTTCTTTTCAAAAGGAAATTTTACATTTAATGGCTCAGGAAATCCATCTTGGGATGGGAAAGGAAGTCAAAAAAAGAAGATTGAAATTGCAGTAGAAGATCCCCCTAAAAGCTGGCTCTTATATATGGATGGAAGCCATTCTGAGGCAGGAGCCTCATGGCTGCTCCCTTCCCAGACAAAAAGAAACAAAGGAATAACTAACTTTTGAAAGAAGGGGGAAGTGACCTCTGCAGGCAGGAGAGAAGCAAAAAGTCTTGATTACGTTGGACTAAGAAAGAAACAGAGAGATGAAACAAAAGAGCAGGCATGTTCCCTAGAGCTACCTCTTACTAATCACTCTATACAAAGACTGATGCCTCTTCCAACACTCTCCTCATTTTATTTTGGATTGTTATCATTGTGTGCTTTCAAGTTATTTCCAATTTATGGTAACCCTAAGGCAAACCTGTTGTGGGATTTTCTGGGGTTAAGAGTGGGTAAGGTGCCCAAGGTCACCCAGTGGGTTTCCATGGCCAAGCAGGGAATTGTCTCCAGAGTTGTAGTCCAACACTCCAACCACTACATCATACTGGCTTTCATAGAAGCTGGCAATTACTAGAGGCACTGAAAAACTCTATTGGAAAAAGTTCCCTTCTCTGAACAGTACCTTTTTCAGAATTGCTTTTCCACATCCCACAGAACCCCCCCTCCCCCGCAACCTTTTCATCTGGTGGCAACCACTGCTCCAGTTTTCTTGATGGATGTTGTTCTAGTACTACTTCTTCCTCACTCCTATCTCCTTCACAAGCACCTGGAACACTGCCATCAGGGCAAGACAAACCCCAAGGATCACGGCAAAAAGTTGTTCCTGGAATCTGCGTGCATGGAGCACTGCTGTGGCAGCATTCCAAAGGCTCAGGAGTGGTTTATGGAAAGAAGGATGCCATTAATGGGGAGAGAAGGAAGAAGAGAAGGGAAGTAGAAAAAGAATAAGGTCAGAAAGAGAGTACTTCACACACCAGAACTATGTTCTAGTGTGTCTTTATAAGTAGCCTACATAGCAATACATAGTATTGTATATAGACTGTAGTCGTGCAGAATTCTGTAGCGTTTATTTGTATTTTATATTTGATGTTATTACATATTTGTTTTATTTAAATTCCTGTGTTAATTTTCCTTGAGGTCTGTGTTCCATTCCTCTTCTCTATTTTCTTTTCTTTCTGTCTGTCTTTCTGTCTTTCTTTCTGTTTCTTTTTTCTTTTTCCTCTTCTTTGAGAGGTCTTACTTTTTTAAAGACCCTTCCTCCTTTGTTTTTGCCTGGCATCCTCTTAGTAACATACACAGGCATAAGTCCACCTTTCAACTATGTATGTTTTCTTTTGGTTGTTGCAGAAGTTAGTATCCCTTCCTATCCTCTATAATGACCAAAGTCCCTCAGACTCACTGGCCATTTCTGCACTAGAGTGTTATAGCACTATTATTCTGCTTGCAACATCCTGTAGAATTCTGGGATTTGCAGTTTCGGGAGGGACCAGTCAACCGCTCCCAAAACTGCAAACCGCAGGATTCCATAGGATGTTGCAATCGGAATAATAGTGCTATAACACTCTAGTGCAGAAATGGTCACGGTTTAGCTGCTTCAGGCCCTCATGGCTATTCCAGTGCTGAGGGAGAGTGTGGCAAGGAGACTCAGAGAAGCATCTTGCTGTGTTCCCAGATGCAAACCAATGAAATCATCCACTAATACCTCCAGAGAATGCTATCCCATCTTAGTGGATGATGTTAATGGTTTGCATCTGGCCACAGGGACCTAGCCAGACACTTCTCCAATTTCCTTGCTCTCTACCAGTCACTGAATTGCTGTGCAAGAGGGCTTCAGGGACTGAACAGCAAGTTGGGTGGAGGGTTGAGCGGAGTGATGTAACTCAGTTTTGCCTGCAAAACTATGCTATGCTGTGTCATACAGTGTCTCAACCACAGACTAGTAGGGGCACTCCAGAGATTCAGACAGGATTATTTCCTTCGTCATATCTGAGGATCCCAGGGATTCCCTGATGGTCTGCCACTTAAGTTCTAACAAGGCCTGACCCTACTTAGCTTCCACAATTAGACATGATTGAACATGTTCAGAAAGCTATGCGGTAAGAGACCATCCATTCTTCTTTCCTCTTGGTGCTACCATAGCAGCCATTGATACTTCACTCAAGTGAGTGCATTTTTTCTCTAGCTTGGATTAAAAGAATGCAGAGGCAAATCCAAAGCAAGCATTATGAGCTGCTGATGCTCATGTTGTAATCCAAAGAATTATGAACTTCAGTGTCCTCACTGTTAAGTACACATCGATCACTCTTTAACCTTGTGACAGGACCTGCTTCTTTCTCTCTCGTACTGTTACGTCAGTCCCCTAATCTGATAAGGTGCCCTGTAACACAACTCTGCCTTCCCCTCTACACATAACTTCTGAGTAAAAAGTGAGGTGTTTCAATAGTTATTTAGAACCCCTTTATAGTTTTATGGTGGCATGTTTTCTGTTTGGATTTAAATTGTATACCATTCAGCTGAGTCAATATTTATAAAAAAAAACTATAATCTTTATTAAAATAACATACAGAACAAAGTATTGGAGTTCATATGCTGATCAAAGCTAATACAGTCCTTTAAAGTTATTCTAGACAGTTCTGTTATGTATTGAAACCCCCATATAAGCACAGTATCATAAACAGCCCTTTAGCAACACTTTCACCAAAGGTTTAACCCCCAAATCTAGGTCACACTTTCGGACCAGTTTCTCTAATGGTTTAACTACTCTTCTATCTCTTTCTTGGCTTTCCCTCAGCGCTAAACCCGCTCCACTCAGACAACCTCCCTGATTCACTGAGGGACTTTATTCCAGCTCGTTCTCACTGAAAGACTCAATATGACAGTCCTCACCTTTTATATATTCTCATCTCAAGTCTCCCACTCCTCCCTCACACTAATGGGTGGGATCTCTCTCCTGAGTAATTATTTTGGTTGGCAGGCAACCTGTTTCTAGGCTGCTGTAGCACTCAGGATAATCACACCCAGCCAATAGATAGATAGATAGATAGATAGATAGATAGATAGATAGACAGACAGAGAGATAGAGAGATAGCATAATTTGTCCACAATGAATGAACACAATCAGTTCACAAGATGCAACAATTCTTACTAAAAAGGACTAAGTGTAGTCTCTGTTCTCAGTCATGAAAACTCACTGGATAACCTTAGACAAATCACTCTCTCTCAGCCTCAAAGGAAGGCAGAGGCAAACTTCTTCTTAATAAACCTTGCCAAGAAAACCTTATGACAGGATCACCAAAGATCAGACTTGACTCAAAGATACATAGCAAACAGCAAAATAACACCAACTATCACTGCTCCCTAGTATGAACAGATTAATTGGTCTGTTACCTGATTTCTGGGAGTTCCGGGAGGGACACCTAAATACACTCCAAATTACAAAGTTGGGAAATAGTCAAAAAAGCACAAGCTAGCGATACGAGAGGCAGGGCAACGGAGCGAGATCTTTTACCCAATCTACGGAGTCAGGCCGAGTCAAGGAGCAAACAGAAGTAAAATAATAATTGTTGTTTTTATTAAAATACAGCAAAACAAGTGTATGCAACACACTTACACAGAGAACTATAGAAATAAAGGTTGGAGTTGGATAGAGGGATTTTTAGAGGAGGTTTTTGGTATGGGTAATACTACACCTGTCCTGAAACCCGGGTAGTCTGAAGAAGAAGTTCATGGAAGTGGAGTTTATCAGCCTGTGGAGCTGAGGGGAAGGCTCGCCAAACAAAGTGGCAGCAAGGCGGGATGGAAGCCCAGATCGATTTGAGGAAGTGCTCAAAGTCAGGGGTTCTTATAGGGGAAAATGTGGCTGTAGGCTAGTCTGTACTTGAGGACAACAATGAGTTTTGAACTGGAGACAAAGCCTCTGAAAGGTCAGAATTTTACATGATTGAGTTAAGATCGAATTGTCCATAGAGTAGCCAGTACGCAAACGCGGAGTACTTGACAGATGAGTATTTGGCTACTCAAGCTGCCTGCTCGGAGCAGGGAGTTTTTTGTAAGTAGCGTGCATACATAATGTGGTACTTGCCTTGAGGTCTCCTGAAGCGGCAAATCGGCTATTTCTGGCCTGCCTGTATTTGTATGGAATATTACAGCGATTAACGGCCGTGCCTGTATGCGAGCTTGTCCGGGGGCCTCGCAAGCACATGAAGGACAGAGGGGTATAGTAGGCCAAATTATTGATATCAAAATGATATCTAATATCCCACAAGTCTGGGCTAGGAACTACAGTAACAGGTCACTGGTCTGTTTTCTTTCCAGGCACAATTCAAAGTGCTGGTTATGAGAAATTGCATCCTTTGTAATGTGGAACCTTGCTTTTTTAAAAGAACAGATTCACCCATAAGCCCCACTTGGGTTTTAAAATCTTTGGGAAGATTCTGTTCTTGGTCATACAACCCTCAGAGGCAGCTCCTGCCAAGGGAAGCTAGCAAAGCCTTTTTAATTCAGAAAAAAAAATGGTGTAACATCTAGCTAGATTTCAGTTCAAAGTCAATTTATTTCTTTTTATTGGTATGCTTTTAATAACAACCAGTTTATATATTTTAATTACATTTCTCCTGTCTCTAAGAGACAGAAGAAAGTGAGCTTATATTTGGGGTCAGCATTGATTATTGGGTTGCCCTGTTTGGAGATTATGTGAGTGTTGTTGTAGTTTTTGTTTTTTTGGTTTGGTTTGGTTTGGTTTGGTTTGGTTTGGTTTGGGGACATGTGCTCTTCCCGGTCTGAGGGGACAGGGCTGCTCTGTACAGTAGCTGTCTTAGTCCTGAATTCAGCAAATAGGAAGAGCAAAACAGGCATTTTTTTTCCTGGCTGTTTGTGGAGGACCTTGAGGAGAGGCCTGGAAAGCTGTACTGCTGCCTATACAGGATGATAAACACGAATGGTAATGAAGTTGTTGCAGTGACCTGTAAAATCTGTGCCATGTTTATTTTCTTGCCAAAGAATCCTCAAGGTTATACCTACAGCAAATACAAGCTGGCTGCCCTTTTGAAAGAGAAGGTGCAAAAGCTTAATGCCTTTTTATCTACATTTTGACTTATCAGAAAGGATGAAATGTTTTGGAAAGAGAGGAGCAGACTCTTCTGGGTATGTTTAGCTTGGAGAGGAGAAGACTGAGAGGTGATATGATAGCCATCTTTAAATATTTGAAGTGATGTCATGTAAAAGATGGAGTGAGCTTGTTTTTTTGTTGCTCCACAGATTAGAGCACAAACCAGCAGATTCAAATTACAAAAAAAGAAAGATTCCATCTAAACATTAGGAAGATCTTTATTCTAGGAACTGTCCAAGAGCTGCCAGGATGGTGCACTCTCATTCTCTGGATTTCTTTAGACAGAAGATGGGTTGACATCTTTCAGGAAAGGTGTAGTTGTGGATTCCTGCATGGCAGGGGTTTCAGATTAGATGCTGCTTGTGGTTCTTTCCAACCCTAAAATTCCACAGTTTGATTCAATTGTTTATTTTTATTTTATTGTTATTGTAAGCCCCTTTGGAGCCTCCCCCTCTTTTTGGTAAAAAGACAGGATATTGATTCAATAATCAATCAAGAAATCAATAGAAATCTCACCTGTGCACAGGTTTCTTTGTCCATGGTGCCATCGTTTTGCTGCTGCAATGCCAGGATAGTCTTAAATAGAGATCATTTCCGTACTAGACTGTTATAGCACCCCCTCCCTAAACTGCAAACCCCAGGATTCCATAGGAGGTTGAAAGTGGAATAATAGCGCTATAACAGTCTAGCTTGGAAATGGCCATAGGGGTGCTACGTATAAAGAAATATTTGTACTTTTCATTTATTTGCAGGAACAGCAAATCTTCACACATTGAGAATGATTATCTCATTAAAGAAAAAAAACATAATTATCTGAGGATGGGATGTATGCCAAATGACCTGCTCTTTTGTGGGTTGACTTATGGCAAACCCCCTGATTTGAAATAGATTGTATAGATCCATCCATTTATGAGTCTAAAAGCTGCCCACCTCCAGTCCATAAGATACATTTTCCAAATAATGGGTCATAATCAGGGCCAGCCCTACCATTAGGCAAAATGAAGCTGGTGTCATGTGCCTAAATCCAATTACTAGTTACAACTAGAGTAGGCCCACTGAGTCAATTGCTGTATGGTAAGTCAGTACTTATGTAAATCTAAATGATTCAATGAGTGTGCTCTAGTTGGAACTAACAACTGGACATAAGCTTCAGACAGCAAGTTCTGGTACTGGAGGATCAGGTTATATGCACTACATGGCCTAGCCTGTGCCTTCTAAACTAGCCTGCTAAGAAATGGTAAATGGCCTGTCACCATTGTTCAAGTTATATTCAACTGCCTAACCAGTCAACTTCTTTGAGCCTGTCCTAGTCACTATCAAGAGCAACCCAGAAATTCATGAACTGAGAGAGGAAATGCACTTATTTGTAGACAAACAGGTAGACAAATCTGATCTTTGTTGCTGTGTGCCTTTAGCCATTTCTGACTTATGATGACCCTAAGATGAACCTATCACAGGGTTTTCTTAGCTAATTTCCAGGTATTTTTTTTTAAATAATTGCTTGCTACTTTGGGCCAATAAATGCCAAATAACTCTGCTGGTTGCCTTTCCCATGGACAGAAAGCTCAAACAGGCAAATCCCACCCTGCCACCTGAGATCATCTAGTTCAAGAAAAATTTTGCAACTTGATTCCCTTACACATAGAAATTGGGCCGCAATGAAGCAGTGACTGGTAGCTTCCATGTCAGTGAGGTAGTCAATCTGCTGTTGTCTTTAGTCTGAAATATAAAGGTGCTATCTAAGGTGCTGAACATATTTTGGAGATTGGGTTCAGCACCATGAATAGCTCTTTTAAAATACAGACTAAGGACCAGAGAAGATTGACTACCCCACTGACCCAAGAACCACCCACTGAGATTGTTACAGTGAGAATTTTTCTAGGTTTTGATGCATGGAAAACAGAATTGTGATTTTCTTGTCATGTCCTTTTTTGAATAGAGATCCATAAGCAATTATCTTACTCACAGCTCTGGATGT
This sequence comes from Ctenosaura bakeri, assembly GCA_948474755.1. Taxonomy (NCBI): domain Eukaryota; kingdom Metazoa; phylum Chordata; class Lepidosauria; order Squamata; family Iguanidae; genus Ctenosaura; species Ctenosaura bakeri. Next base: position 521,808 of record CAOLHI010000065.1, on the reverse strand, counting down.
AGAATGTTCTCACAACACTCTTGTAGCACACAAAGGATGGATACAAAGAATGTTCTGCATAAAGAGCGTGTACACAGACAGACATGCATTGAATGTGCATACTAAATCAGAGGTCCATGTCTGTTCTTTTACCTGTTATGAATATTGCCTCAAATTTGTGGGACTTCACATTCTTACAACTCCTAAGGTTCATCAGCAATGTAGTAATAATAATGAAAGCTCAACCAAAAACACATGGGACGCTACATTTGTAGTTAATTAAGGCTGTGGTTTATTTTTGCATAAACCACATTTGAAACTTATTGAAAAACAACTTGGTTTATTTAAAAAAATGCATTACATCACAAGCAAAATGATTATAGTAATACCAAAACAGAGGAATCCAGGCCTCTATTGGAACAGGCTTCACTCATTAAAGAAAAGAAAAGAAAAAGTTAAAACTCCTATATATCTGCATTAAGTAGGAGCTGAAATACAATTGAGGGGGGGACCAAGTTTATCCTCTGTAATTCAGTGATGAGGGCCAAATCAGTTAATTATTAAAATGCAAAGTATAAAAGAGAGGAAGATGATCCAATGAATAAACATTGTTTTAGAAAAGACAAAGTGCTAAATGTATCTTGCAGAGCACAGTGTTCATCTCAGCAATCTGGAAACAAAGACAGGAGGTCCATTGTGGGGACAATTCACACAATGAAGAAATGTACATAGACGTCTCTTTACAAAAAGAACGTATTACACGTTCCTCCTATTGAAGCAGCAAATCTTTACTGAAAAGAGAACTAGCCAGAAACATCTTGCTAAACTATTGCAATTTTTACTCTTTCAGAATGGGAATAATAATTTACATTATCTCATGACTCACCAGTGGTTTACTATTGACTCATTAATGATTTCCTATCAACAACAACTAGTATAAAGAAAGATTTGTCCTTCAGCGGGATTCCCATTCTAGGCAACACAGGATGAAACACCCAGGTGGAAATCCTCCTTTTCCAATTGCTGCAGATTGAGGTATTCAGCACTGCATCTGTAATAAATTGGACCACAGTTCTTCACTCGCTCTTCTACAGTCAAGAAACCCTCACAGCCATTTAGTGGCCGGGAAAGGACAGGTAGCAGCTTCCATATGTGTTCTTGCAGCCAGATGCACAAAGAAACAGACACCTTCCTTGACCTCTGGGGGAAGGTGTCTTCTGATGAGTCCTGGGAGGTCCAGGATAATGGTATCCTCCTCATGTCTGGCTGCAGGAACACAGCTGGACACTGCCTGACTGTCAAACCTCTATCCTCCCTGACCAGTAACATGGCTTCCAACTGTCCCAAATTGGCAGGGACAATTCCTGGTCATCCCAATTTTCAGCTGCTTTCAAAATGTCTGTTTTTCTCTCTCCTCCTCTCACTGTCCCCCTTTGTCCTCAGCTTATTTTAGTTGTTGCAAACTGAGTTAAAAGTACAAAAGTAGTTTGCATTCAATTAACTTGGGAAATGGGAGAGCAGGAGCACACTCTTGCTCTTCCATGGAGGCTCAGGCAAAAGCAGACTGCTGCAGCTTCTCCTAGCTTGTATGTTCTTTCTCATTAATAACTTTTGCCACTGTGACTACACTCTGATGTTTCTTGGCCATGTCTTGCTTTTTTTATCTCTGAAATATTGGGGCTTATGCATTGGGTAGGGGTTCTCCAGCTGCAGAACAGTAAGTGCAGAGAGGAGAACTGAATGGAGTTATATTTAGTGGATATTTATGCTCTGCCCGTAAAATCTAAGACTATATCTCAGTATTTCCTGGAGTTCAGAAGCACAAATTCTGTCTGATTTAAAATCGAAGGCAGACTTCATGCTGCAGAATTCACTGGTCTAAGTGTCCCTCTCAGCTGGAAAGAGGCAAACCTAAGCCACTCAGGCAAAAGGGAAAAGGTTTTTCCCTCTGAAAGCAGTCATGTCTTTCTGCATGCCATAGAAATCCAGAACTGTACATTTTGGGTCCTCTAGTCAGAGGCGTATCTAGGATGGGGCAAGTAGAGTATGTGCCCTTGGCGCCAATGCTAGGGAAGCACAAAAAACCCATGCTCCCCAGCCGCAATGCTCAGGATGGCCAGCCCAGCTGTGCACCCTGAAAGTAGCAGTGTTCCTTGCTGTTACTGCCACCCCTACCAGGGTCATTCCTGGCCTAGTGCAGTGGCGGCAGCGGCCCTTCCACCCAAGCCTGGCCTGCTGCTGCCCTCTTCCCCCCCCCAGGTTCTTCCTCAGCCCCATGCAGTGGTGACAGCAGCAGCCCCACCACGCAGGCCAGTGCAGTACCAGCAGCAGAAGCCCCTCCACCTGGCCCTGGCCCACTGCCAGCCATGCCACTCCTGCCAGGGTCCTCCTCGGCCCAGGGCAGCAGCAGCAGCAGAAGAAGCTGCACCTAGGGGCACAATTTCCAGCTTGCCCTGGGTGCTGTTGAACCTAGATGCACCACTGCCTCTAGTTTAACAAATGGCTGCCCAACTTCTGCTTAAAAAATTCTGAGACTGTTGGTTTGAGATGTGGTAAATCCGGGTTCAGTCCCCCCTGAGTAGCAAAACTCATTGAGTGACTCTGCTGCAGCTGTTCTCTCCCTCCCTCCTGTCTCTCATGTACACATGTACGCATGTACACACATAGTTTTACTTATCCCACAGGCTTGCTGTGAGAATACCAAAGGGATAAAGAGAGCTGTATGCTTTAAGCTGTATGCCACCTTGAACTAAGTGAAGAAAAGGTGATACATAACAAATAAATAAATAAATAATCTATAGGTCCAATTTGGTTTTACAAAAAAGAGGAAACATTTTTCTACTAGACCAACTTCTAATATGTTGGATAGAAAGAGCTTGATATTGGTGAGTTTGCCTCTTCCCTTACTTAAAAATTATACAGGGTTACAACCAATATTGTATTCTTTCTTTAAACTTTTCACAAACTGTCCTCAATACTTGAGGAAGGCCACAATCTCATAGTTTGGCAGTAACACTTCCTGGGATGCCCTGAGTAGGATGTGACATCACAACATCCTCTCAAGCCCATTCCAGGAAGTATGTTGGTTGGGGAAGCTACATATTTGTGCTCTGTGGTTTATCTGATCTCACATTGAGAGGCTGAGCAGTTTCTCATGCCACTGAGGACCTCATTTTTGAGATTCTAACCCATCTTGGTAGGGTGAGAGTGCATCTCAAGAACTCCCCAACCTCCTCAAAGAGATCATGCCTTCGCTGTGATACCCCTTTAACTGCCATGGTTGTATCCTACTGAGTTCTTGGATGTGTCTGAGTGAAGCATTAGAGCTCCCTAGCAGAGAATTCTAGATATCTAATGAAAGTACAAATCCCAGGATGGAACCAACTGGTATCAAACTACTAGAACTGTGGTAACGTGAAAGAAATTTAATCTACTGAACAGGGGCAAATTTTTTTCCCGTCATAATTTCTACAATTTGTGTAAAATACACTTTGTATAAAATTCCTGTCTTTGCACAAATCTGATGCATTTTCCTTTTGTGAAGACATGCATGCACACACCGGGCAGGCTAATAGATCACAAACACATAAGGACCTGTCAAATGCTCTGACTACAAGGCAACATTGGATTTTTCAATATTGAACGTACTACAGAAAAGGAAAAATGCCAACTTGCAAAAAATGTTGAAATATCTCAATGACTACCCCCCCCAAAAGCTCACACACCCCCTCAGCTTACCCCAAGAAGAATTTTTAAAAGTTACCTCATTTCCTGCACAACGACAAAACAAGTCAAGATTAGCCTCTCAGTTTCAGGCAGAGCAGGGCAGTTTCTTATAGGTTTAAAGTAAGAATAACATTGGTGGGGAAAAACCCACCAACACAAACAAGTAAACATCAGTCTCCCTCTCCAAATCCCTGCCCCAACAATTTCTCAGAAACACACCCATCCCTACTCATTTTTCTGAGGGTGATTCCTTCCTCCCACTCCTGTGATTCTTCAATGATGCTTTGGCCAAAATAATCACAACAGTACTAGAATAAATAACCTGAAGGTTTTGTCCTCACAATTATGATGCCAAGAGCAAAATTAGACAGGAACCATCGTATGGCTTCAGAAATTGTCTGAACTCCCTCTCCAAATATTGTGGACACTCTGTCCACTTTCTCAGTTTGGACCTGTAAGTGTTGCATGAAATATGTCCATTAACCTTGGCTTCCTCAGCCTGGGAATCCAAGGAGATCTTCTGTCTTTGATTAGTGAGAAATGAGAAGTACATCTGGAAGTTCAGTTTACACTATGCAACCTACTCTGGGCTGCATATCTTACTTTGTCATCTGGACCGTATAGTGTTAGTGTCAACAACAGCAATAAACAATACAAATGCAGTGAACATAAACATTTCAGAAACTGTAAGTACAACCATCATTCAGAGCTTTGCCCAAGAAATGACTAACATTTTCAGCATTCTCACTCCCTGGATTACTAACTAAAAGTGTTCCAGAAAAAGCTGGGGGTGGGGGGAATGACACAAGTATGTCTGAAATCTGAACACTGGAATAAAAGAGAATGGATAAGATATAATCAGTGGATGTCTGAGAGTCTACCTTATTTGCCAGAAATCTATAGTGTCTCTCATTTATAACCACCACTACCTCTACACAAATAACACTTCCTCACAGTGATAAAAGGCATTCCCTTTTTCGTAGCATAAGGGTTGCATGTGTTTTAGGGATGCATTGTTTTTTAACTTGTAAAATGTAAACATTAAAATGGCCTATCATCATCATGTACATGTAGACCAGTGACTACCGAAATGCAACAGAGTGAAAATAAATACTTGCACACAGAAAGCATATGACATTATGTCTAGACTCCTAGTGGCACCTTATGGATGTGTAAATTTCCCCATTGAAGTGGTTAGATGTTTTTGTCTGATGCCAAACATCCACATTTAGTTGAAGTCTGCAGAACCAGAGCTGAACATGAGGCACCATTGTGCCTGCTGATGTTCATTGTGAGTAGAATAACATCGCATATTGTTCATGGGTGCATGTATGAATTTCATTACACATTTGGTGTCTTGGTTTTGTTTATATTGCAAGTCACTTTGAGTCCCTTATTAGGAGAAAGATTGAATAAATAGTATTCAATCTTTCTAACTTAACATGAGTGGGGGAGAGAAAACTTTGGGCCTATACTATAGCTGTAACAAAGAAGCTAAAAAACTTACTCAATTATGAATTCACTTGAGGCTACTACTGTTTTTAGTCATTTCTAACACTGAACCACATACTTGTATTATTTCAGTGCATTCTTCCACTTGACATCATTTCCTTTCAAAATCCTCCCTTCCTTCCTTTTTTCTGTCTTTATCTGCCCACAATGACACTGAATCATATTGGCTAGCTTATCCTCTATGATGCTACTGGTCATTTCAGGATGCTGTGACTTGCCCTGATACCACTGCAGTTGCTCATCTAAATCATGTAGGTTACTCATGGAAAGCTCTCTCTGCAAAACCACATCTTGGTGTCAATCCACAATCTGTTACTTGGGAGAAGGCGTACTTTTTGCTATATTAATATTACCATCATTTATTTATGTAGCTCCATCATTGTACATAGCACTTTACAAGTAAAAGAACAACAAAACAGTTCTCTGCCCTCAGGGTTACAATCTAACAATCTGCAGCGTCAGCTCTGAGGCCTGAATCCTATTGCTTAGTCCCAACTCGAGTAGACCTATTTAATCTATTATTGACTAGTGGATCAACATCTTAGTAAATCCCATGCTACATGCAGCTGCTTGCCTAAATGGGCCATGGTCCTTTCATCTGAGGTCTTGCAGTTGTTAGCAAGCCAGATGGGTGACCAGACTGTTGCTGCCTTAGCAATCCAGTCAGAGTTTATGTAGTTGAGCAAAATGTGCATAATCTGAATGATTACCTTAGCACCTCCAATTATGAACTCCCAGTGAGTGAGACACACTAGGGCTAGCCAAATCTCCTCACAAGGGCTATAAAATGGTTTTCTTATGTCAGGGTATGCCAATGCAGGTGCTTTTGCCAGACTGAGCTTTAATGCATCAAAAGTGTTCTGCTGGACTGGTCCCACCATTCCCAGGTGGTGTTATTTTTTTACGAAGGGCATAGAAAGAACGGGTGTCCTCATTCTGAGAGAAATTAAAGGTACTTAGCAGAGCTCTGAGAGAGGGAACATCAATGAGTGCTGGAAGTTTGGAAATCACTTCCACTTGCTGTGGGTCATCTTTTTCCTCGTTCTCTCATACACTGATTTTAGTTTGCTTTCTACCTACGTTCAAAGGGATTTCTTCCCATATCTTAGTCTGGTGTGAGCCTCTTCCATAGGTGCCATGGTCTCAAAGGTCAAGTCTCCACATGCGGCTAAATCGGGGTGGAGGACATTCTGGGCTGCTCCGATGTCCACCAGGACCTTAGCAGAGAATTCCACCTGTGAGGTCCCAATGTCCGCTTCTTCTGTCGGCCTTCCCCAGACAAGCCATGACTCCCCGAGGAAGTGTAATGGACTGGGGCACCCCTAGCATGAGTAACACAGGCTCTGGCTGCACATGTCTGTAGTCTGTTCATGTCTAACTGTGTCTATTGGCTGGAAGTCCCAGCTCTGGTTGCCCTACAATTCTAAGACGGTGTCTAAGAGCTCAGTGGTGGAGTGGGTCAGGGTTAGGTCTGTGCCCATGTGCCTCAACAACTCCCATATGTGTCTCCTTTTCTTACTGTAAATGACCCTATGGGGATCATATCCTCCTGACTGTGGTCTCCCTACAGGGACCTTGCTTGGGTTCACAGGATCTTGCTGATGCATGGGAGCAGAGGGAGCTTTACCTTAGCCACTTGGAGAAGAGCTATCTCATTAGTCTCTCCAGTTCCAGCTGACTGTGCTGCTGCCAGAGCATTCATTTCTCTCCCTCCCCGCACATCACCAAGAGGTGCTTGGTTCCTTATATCGCCTGCCTTCTTGTCCTGGGTGTGGGGGCTGTGATTACTATAAGCAACCATGTGAACAGGTTCCCAGGACATGGGTTCTACATTCCTTCAGGGGATTCTGGTCATCTCCTGGGCTTCCGATTCCTTTAGAAGGTCTGCCACTTTCCTATTGTTACCCTGATTTCTGGGGTCCCTTGGGGGACACCTCAAAGTGCTCCACGTGATGGGGAATGGAAACTAGCCAGAGCACAAGCAGTAGCAATGCAAGAGGCAGAGTAACCTAGCAGGGTCTTTTTACCATGTGTTTACGGGGTCAGGCCAAGCCAAAAACCAAACAAAAATGTCCAATAAATGATTTTATTGAATAAAAATTGCACGCAGCAACGCAATCACTCACACACTCACTCAAGACCTATTAAGAAGCAAAAGAAAGGAAACTGCATAGGGGAAAATTGAAGGGATGTAGCTGGAGTGATACTGCAACTTTGTCCTGAAGTCCTTGGTCCAGAAAAAACAGCAGAGAAGTGGGGCTCAGCACGGAGAGGGCTGAGGGGATCACTCAACGGATGGAGCAACAGTCTGCTGGGATGACTGGGAGTGATCCAAAGAACCGCTCAAAAACTGGGACTATTTGTAGGGGAAAAAGTACCTGGAGGACTAATCCTTTCACGGGGAGAACAATGGGTGTTGGAGTGATAACAAAGCTCCACCATGGTAATTTCCTTTGTGTGGTGGGACTGCAAGGTGTTGCCAAAATCTCAGGATCTTCGGCTGTGTTACTTTGTGGTGTGACTTCATGTAAATGGTCCTCACCTGATGGAATATTTGCTCAACTTGGGGCAGACATGCTAATCCCCTCAAGTCAACTTCTCAGAGGCTGAGGACCCTTTGTTTATTGTGGGTTTGCTCATCTTGAGGTTTCCTGGGGCTACATGACTGGGGATTTTACCGGCCTGACATGGTTTTCAGTCTTTTGACCATGCCTGCCTACGTGCCCACCCGGTGACCTCTCAGGCACATTGAATCATATTTTATTATCAAAATTGTAGGCCTCAGGATAGGGTTTCTCCCTTGGAGTAACACTATGCCTGTTGGAAAGTGCATCCCAGGGGACTCTGTCTGTGTCAATGAAACCCCTGCCATTTTGGTTTGAGAGTTCAAGCCTCTGTAAAGGAGTATCTTGAACTTGTCATCTTCAAAATCATAAGTTCATAAGCTTGATCAAGAGTTATCTTTTTACTAGGATGGCCAGCAAATTCTTTCAGGCTACAAAAGCCTTGGGAGCCTGACACTCCTTTACATACAAAACACTGGCAATTTGTCCTGGCCAGAGAAGTTGGATGAGCTCTCTCATCCAGCAGTGTATGTCCAATGTGGCTAGGTCTCAGGCAGCTAGCACTGACTCTAAGGCTGGCAAGTTTGTGGCAGAAATGCACAGTCAGGCAAGCTGGGTCAAGTCCTGGCCATTGGCAGTGGAATGTATTTGCACTACAGCATTCATCCACACAATCTCTGATTCCTTATTCAAGGGACCTAACTGCTCTGCAATGGCCTTAGCCTCTCTGGTAAACCAGTGGACCTTTCCTTAGTTTTTTGTTGTTTCATTCAACCACTGGCCATATGCTTAATCAGAAATTTGCTTTATACTGGACAGAATGGAGCTTGCTCTTCCCAGTCAGAGTTATATGGAGTATAAGGAACCACTTCCTCGGATAGGGACACTTCCAGAGTATACATGGGAAGCGGGGGAAGTGTTTCTGGGCAGGTGATGGAGATGATTGCCTCATAGAATCATAGAGTTGGAGGAGACCCCAGGGGCCATCGAGTCTAACCCCCTGCTATGCAGGAACACCCATCAAAGCATTCCCAACGGATGGCCATCCAGCCTCTGCTTAAAAATCTCCAAAGAAGGAGACGCCACCACACTCTGAGGCAGCATATTCCACTGCCAGACAGCTCTGACCATCAGGAAGTTCTTCCTGAGGTTCAAGTGGAATCTCTTTTCCTGTAGCTTGTCCTAGTCTCTGTAACAGCAGAAAACAAGCCCGCTCCCTCACTCAACATGACATCCCTTCAAATATTTAAACATGCCTATCATGTCCTCTCTTAACCTTCTCTTAGAGAGCTAGGTATGTTTAGTCTGCAGAAGAGAAGGTTAAGAGGGCACATGATAGCCATGTTTAAATATCTGAAGGGATGCCACGTAGAGGAAGGAGAGGGCTTGTTTTCTGCTGCTCCAGAAACCAGGACAAGGAGCAATGGATTCAAGCTGCAGGAAAGGAGATTCCACCTGAACCTCAGGAAGAACTTCCTGACAGTCAGGGCTGTCCGGCAGTGGAATATGCTGCCTCGGAGTGTAGTGGAGTCTCCTTCCTTGGAGGTTTTTAAGCAGAGGCTTGATGGCCATCTGTCGGGATTGCTTTGAGGGTGTTCCTGCATGGCAGGGGGTTGGACTGGATGGCCTGTGTGTCCTCTTCCAACTCTAGATTTCTGTGATTCTATGATTCTGCAGACTAAACATACCCAACTCCCTAAACCATTCCTCATAGGGCATCACTTCCAGGCCATTCACCATTTTGGTCGCCCTCCTCTGGATACATTCCAGTTTGTCAATATCCTTCTTGAATTGAGATGCCCAGAACTGGACAGAGTATTCCAAATGAGGCCTAACCAATGCAGAATAGAGTGGTACTATTACCTACCTCAATCTAGACACCATACTCCTATTGATGCAACTAAGAATCGTGTTGGCTTTCTTGGCTGCTGCATCACACTGCTGACTCATGTTCAGCTTGTAATCTACCAAGACTCCTAGATCCCTTTCACATGTACTGCTATCCAGCCACTCGTCCCCTATCCTATATTTCTGCATTCCATTTTTTCTCCCTAAGCGTAGGACTTTACATTTCTCTCTGTTGAAATTAATTTTGTTAGCTTTGGCCCAGCTTTCCAATCTGTCAAGGTCATTTTGAAATTTGATCCTGTCCTCTGGGGTATTAGCAAGCCCTCCCAATTTGGTGTCATCTGCAAATTTGATCAGCATGTCCTCCACTCCTTCATCCAAGTCATTGATGAAGATGTTGAATAGCACTGGACCCAGGACAGAACCCTGTGGCACCCCACTATTCACTTCTCTCCAGGATGAAAAACAGCCATTGGTGAGCACCATTTGGATCGGTTGATCAACCAATTACCAATCCACCTAACAGCAACCCCATCCAGCCTGCGGTTTACTAGTTTCTTTGCAAGAATGTCATGGGGAACTTTGTCAAAGGCCTTACTGATGTCAAGATATGCTACGTCCACATCATTCCCTTCATCTATCAAGATTGTAACCCTATCATAAAAAGAGATAAGATTGGTCTGGCATGACTTATTTCTGAGAAATCAATGTTGACTTTTAGTGATTATGGCATTGCTTTCTAAGTAATTACAAACTGACTGTTTAATAATCTGCTGTAGGATTTTTCCTGGTATTGATGTCAGGCTGATCGGGCGAGAATTATTTGGGTCTTCTTTTTTCCCCTTCTTGAAGATGGGGATGACATTTGCTCTCCTCCAGTTTGCTGGGACTTCTCCTGTTCTCCAAGAGTTCTCAAAGATTATTGTAAGTGGTTCAGAAATGACTTCTGCCAGTTCTTTTAATACCCTTGGATGTAATTCATCTGGCCCTGGAGACTTGAATTCATCTAGTTTAGACAAATATTCCTATACTACTTCTCTATTCTGTGCTGCATTCTGTGCTTATTCTGTGCTGCATTCCCCCCCCCTTCTCACCTGCTCCCCATCTCCCAGGTTAAGTACTTCTATCCTTTTGGGAGAAAACTGAGGCAAAGAAGATGTTGAGTAGTTCTGCCATCTCTCTTCCCTCCGTTATTAATTGGCCATCTTTTCCATGCAGTGACCCTATCATCTCTTTGTTTTTGTTTTTCCTGTGGACATATCTAAAAAAGCCCTTTTATTTAGCTCCCTTCATCTCAGCTCTGCATTTTTTTTTATTGTAGGCTTCGTGGCTTGTGTTCACATGTTGGATCTTTGCCTGGCTAGCCAAGTACTGGGCAGCATTTTGTGCTGTCGCATGTTCCTCTTCTAAGGTGGTCAGCTTGTACTGGACTGCCTGGACCTGTACTGAGGCTTCTATAAATTTGGCCGAGGCTTCCTGTGCAGTGGATAAGAAAGCCAGTTTATATGTCAACAAGGTATTATTCTGAGCCCGCAATTGCTCCAGTTCTTTGGCCTGCCTCTCAATCTTGCTAGTGAGTTCCTCAATGGTACTTGAAGCATCACTCAGGGCCATCCAGAATCCCCAAGCCCGCATGGTTTCTTTGGAGGGGTCAAAAAGGAACCTTTCCTTGCACTGCATGTGAAAAGTGTCATGCAGGGTTCCAAACAGGTCTTCAATCTTAAAAGACCCTTCTTTGCATGGGTTCCTGCCTTTGCTGTCAACCCATTTCTCCAGTTTATCCATTTTCTGGCTTTCATTGAATGTTTTCGTTAAATTGAACACTTGAAACTACCACACACTCTTTAAAGTGCTAAAGGGCTTCTTTCAGACACTCTTGCAAAGCTTCTATGGCTTCAAGTGCGAAGACATTTCTCTCTAAACGTCCCCACAATTCTTATGTGGCTTCCAGTCAGGTCAACACCTCATTAACCAGGCAAGTGGACCAGGGACTCAGTGGTGGGGCGATCACCAGGGTCTTTTTGGGGAAATCTCTGTGTCTGCACTGAACAGAGCTGCAAGTGAGACAACAAACTCTAGGGAACTTACGACTTGGCTGAGCAGTAGGGGAAAGAGGGATCTCTGTCCTATCTGAGTCCTGCCAAGTTAAAACTACTTTTTCAGAAGTGAGGGGGTACCACCTCCAAATTCAGGCAAAACTGCTAAACCCACACATCAAGTTTGTCACCAGCTCCAATGCACAAATGGCTCTTCTCCAGGGAGTGACCTTGAAAGGAGTATGAATGGGCACAGGGTTCCTCCCACCCTAAGGACTTTTTCCTAGCCAGGACTTTCAAAAGGTACAGTGACCTGAAATGGTGACTCACAGCCCACACAAAATGAAGTTATGAGGTTATCCTGTGCTGGCAGCCAGCCAAGACTTACAGCTTTCTAATTAGAGTCTCTTATCAGCAGCTGCAAGCAAAGTTTGTGATAGTTTGTTGGCAAACTACTGGTCATCATTTTGCAGTCTGAGTTCACAGTAAATCCAGAATGACAGTCTAGTGGCAAAGTCTGTACACAAGGCAAAGATCAAGGCTCCTAGGGGCACAAACAAGGAATCCAAATGTAAATCAGATTGCTTCCACTGATAGGAATGGTTGACTGCAACAGCTTCCTCCCATTCTGGTCCCTTTTTACATAGGCTTAGAGCCTTCCCCAGCTGTCTGCCTAGCTAATGAGCCTTGCTATATAAACTGTCTGAGAGTCCCGGGCTCTCTCTTTCCACCTACACTGGCTACCACAAGTATTGTCCTTCCCATGTTTCTGTGTTGTGGCTGTTGGGAAAACTCCTGTCTGGATCCTGGGATGGGGGCATTACAGAAGTTCTGTTTCTTACACCCTCAATAACTGTAACAGGGAAGTGCTTGTCCCTAACAAGTGATGTGTGTTTTTCCCTTACACCAACACCCTGATTTTCAGATCCCACACCACAATGTTTTACCACACCTCAGGGATGGCTTTTGTAAAGCTCATGGCTGTATAGGGGTGGCTGCCTGGTACAGACCAAGAAAGAAAAGGGGGCAAACTCCACCCCCACAGTAGCCCTTATGGTTCCAATCGTACAAGATTCGCAATCACATGCATTCACACAAAAGCCTACTGGCACCTCTACAGGTTTCGCTACATCTGCTTTTTCTGAATTGTGTCAACTCATGATTCAGGGGAGCAGGGTGCTGCCTGCATTCTCTGCCAATCTTACTACCCTAAGAGGTGGGGGACTTTGAGGTCCACCCACAATGCCAGCATCTCCTTAGAGTTTGAGGAGTTATAGCTCAATGGAAGCTTGCAAGAAGAGGGTAATGGCAGGATCTTTTCACATGGCTATACCAATACTAACTGTGGAGAGGACTCCAATTAAAAGTTGAACAGAGCATTTTTTTAAATCAGGAATTAACAAATTAGACACTCTCAAGAACCATACAAGGCTATTGAAAAGTGAGACAAGAAAGGTTGGATACAGAGAGCTTGGATGGAAAGGGTAATAGTCACCAGTCCTAAAGCAGAAAGTCAAAGCGGAGTGGCTCAGACAACTGTCTGAAGGTAGCAAGAAGTTGAAAGTGTCAAACAGGCTTCTTCCAGCACCACATCAAGTCCACCCCCTAAGAAAGAGTGGAGCCACTATAAAACAGTATCCCCAAGCAGATTTGCCTTTACTACCCTAAGCCAAAGGGTTAGTCCAAGGTGACTGCAACACTTAGGCCATTTCCACAGGGCTTCTGTAATGGTGCAGAGCGACCTCTCACGGAGGTCTTCTACACCCTAGAGTGGACTGGCGTGGACTACTTTTTGTAGTTCCACACCAGAATCCACTCAGGAGCGGCCAGAACTAGCTGCGCTGCATGTTTTTTAAAAACCTCTTTTTCGAGATTTTTAAAAGCACGGAGCACGCAGCCCTGTGCTACTCTGTCACCCGGCTCCGATGTGGATTTGCAGGCGCATGCAAGTGCATGCCTGCGGACCTGCCGGGGGCGGGCTTTTGGCTGGTGAGCTTCTCCGGTTGGTGGAGAGCCTCCACCAACTGGAAGCTGCCATTTGGGATGCTGGAGGAATGTGGAGCAGCGAGCGCACACTTCTCCGCGTGGCGACGGACTCTCCCAGCTGCTGGTAAGCTCCGTTTTCGGGCGTTTTCGCCCGTTCCCCACACACACATGTGGAAAGGGCCTTAAAAATGCCAAATGTAAGGTTTAATGAGTACAAGCGATGCATTCCTCATGGGATTGAATCACCTCAGAAAGCATACAGGGAGTGGTGTGTTTGAATGTGCTTCCACAATGAATGTGCAATATTAGCAAGTCAAGAAGAATGCTTGTTTGTTTAAATTCCCAGGAGTAGAGGAAGAAACATGTTAGTCTGTTGCAGCAAAAACAACAATGAATCTTGTGGCACCTTAAAGACTAACAAGTTTTATTTGGCATAAGTTTCCATGGACTGCAGCCCACATCATTAGATGCAGATGTGTCTGAGGCAGTGGGCTGGAGTCCACAAAAGCTTGAGCCAAATAAAACTGGTTAGTCCTTAAGGTGCCACAAGACTCTCTGCTGTGTTTGTTTAAAACATTTCCGCATATTGTAGTACAATAAGGCATTACATGTATGGCCCTTGACCAAATCAGATTCAAGGAACAGTGTAGATAATCAATTAAAACATAATATGATACAAGAATAACATCAGACAATCATACAACAAATTAAAAATATGAGGGAGGCTGAGGGATTGTACAAGTCAAAATGTCAGAGTAAATAGAAATAGCTTAAACTGTTCCTGGAAGGTTTGTAATAGGAAGCAATGGTGATTCCATCTCTGCTAAATTTCCACAAGCAGGGAAATGAACATGCCCAGTGCTGAGATCTTCAGGTCAGATCCTTCTCTAATGTCCCACACAAATCCATCTGGTGAGAACTCAAGAGAGGGCCTTCTTGGTAGCTGCCCCAGGCTCTAGAACTCCCTTCCCAAAAAAGGCTAAATTGACTTCCTCCATAGTGTCCTTGCTGTGATAGGTGAAGATCTTTTTCTTTCTTTACGCCATTGGGATCAAACTGTTTATAGGAGAAAGACTTTTAATAATGTCCTGTATTGTATATATGTCTTCCATTTTAATATAGATGTTTTTAATAGGTATTTAATTATATTGGTAGTAATTTAGTATACTTTTACTGATGTGAGTTGTTATCTATACCATTTTAAGTCCTCTAAATGACCTCAAGTCCTGTTATTGTGTGCCTTCAAGTTGTTTCTAGCTTATGATGACTGTAAGGTGACTCTGGCATAGGGGTTGACACGTTTTGTTCAATGGGGGGTTGTCGTAGCCTTCCTTTGAGGCTGAGAATGTGTGATTTGTCCAAGATCACCCAGTGGGTTTTCATGGCCAAACAGGAATTTGAACCCCGCCCTCCCAGAGTTCTAGTCCAACATCCTATACTATACTATACTGGCTCTCTAGGGGGCAGGGGAGCAGAAAACAAAGAAACAAACAAATTTAATTGCAGAGTTGCTAGCTCTAGGGTGGTCATACATTACAGAGAACATGCATTCCATTCTATGTGCATTAATTCAGATGTTTGTAATAATCTCTCTACCTGCACTCGTTCCTGATTTGTACACAAGTACAAGAATCCTGAGAGCCTCTGAACCAAGCTTGCCAAAGGCACTCCATGAAAGGGTCATCTTAGGATCACCTGAAGACACACAACAGCACAACAGCAACATAAGAATCCTATTATCTCCAAAGTACAGATGAAGTATACAGCTGTACCTAGGCAGAATGAAGGTGTATATGCTTGAGTGAACTGATCATCTGGCAAACATCCTATGAGACTTTTGGGGTAGTCTGAATATACAACAGTGCAGCTACAAGAGTGGATCCCACCTGTACAACCAATTGTGGCACAGGCACCATTAGCCATTATGCAATGCAGTCATGTAGGGATGGGGGGGCAATGTGGATGGTTCGCCTCTGGCGGCAATGTTTTTGAGGTGTTCCGGCTCCTAACCACGCCCCTGTGTGCCGCAGCCATGCCCCCACGCACCGTGGCCACACACACACACACACTGTGGCCACACCCACACATACCGTGGCCATGCCCCCATGCCATAGCCCCACCCCCTCCCCGCCTCCACGTACTCCAAGCTCCACCACTGGTGCAGTGGTAAAATAGCTCTTCACTCACTTGTTCAAAAATGAAAGAGACGGCTATGTACGTGTTTGTGGAGTACCTGGCCACACTAACAACCACACTTATGCAGCTCTGACAAGTGCATTCACTTGCTCTGTTGTCTTTACAATAATGTTGCACTCCAACAGGATTCTTGCCCATGTGATTCTAATTGATTGGTTCATAACGTGATGCATTAATCACAAGTCTCTTTTTTGATTCCTTCTTTCATGCTGTTACTGCTTTTGGTGGTAAAGTGGACTATAAATGTGACAAATCCAGCACCAGTCATTTCACTGTAGGGAGAGGTTACCGAAGCTGAACTGATAACATTCCCCTTGAAATACTAGTTATGCTCATGTGAAGGAACAGAAGAAACGCAGGCCATTTACGCACTATACTGTTATAGTGCTATTATTCCACTTTCAACATCCTGTGGAATGCTGGAATTTGTAGTTTACTGAGGCCAAAGAGCTCTCTGGCTGAGAATTCTAAGTGCCCCTCCCTAAACTGCAAACCCCAAGATTCCATAGGATGTTCAAAGTGGAATAATAGCACTATAACCATGTAGTACAGAAATGGCCATAGAGAAGACATTCAAACATGTGGATCTTGTCTAATGAAGCTGTGAGGAAGTTTTGGCCCTTCAGATGATCTGGAGTGGAACTCCTCAAATCCCTGACATTTTGGTGGGGTTTATGGGAGCTGTAAGTCAAAACATCGAAAGAACAAAAGTTTACCACCCCACAAAAGTGGCAATGTTGGAACAATTTTCCTGCAGCACCTTTTGCATGGAGGGCAATTGCTTAGTTAACTCCATCCTAATTATTTATTTATCCTTTTATATCAAGCCATTTTTAATTATCAGAGAATCCGCAATCCAATTCTGTAACATGGATCAAAATAGATTTCCTAAAAAATAGATTTCCCCAAGGTTTCCATGACTTCATTTTTATAACAGACAGAAATTATGAATCATGGAGACAGGGGTGGGTAGCAGATGAAACCACTTTTTTTCCCCCAAATCAAAGCCACTTGCTCTGATCTTATGGAAACTCCGTTAAGTTTCTTCCATCCCACTGATGTTTACTACATAAATACCAGGTTTATGCTTTTAGTAACCTCAATTACTTTTTCCTTTGTTAATAGCAGAGGAAACCTTAAGAAATGTGGCACGTACTTTCCTTGCATTTTTTTAAAATTTGTTTGTCAGCATTGCCTGTGTGAAAGTGCCTGTCAGAAACATTAGCATATTGAATGAGAAAGATACAGAGATAAGGAGCAATGAAAGTGCTGGAGAAAAAAGGCAAAGAGGACAGGTTTGTTCCATTTTGGAGGAGCCAGGTTATAAATCTGGAGAAATGTTAGACTGTAAATATTTCATTTACCAGAATTTTCTTTACATTCCCTGCTGAAGCTTACTGCAGTTAACCTTGACTTGGGTCCAAGATGTGTTGCAAAGATTACCCCTTCTTTGTTTATTCAGGACAAAATCATTAGGAAACCACTTCAGCCACACTGACTGGAAATAGCTGTCCATTAGCATTTAAGATGACCTGAGGTTGTATGCTGTGGGCTCCTGCCAGGAGACTGTTGTCCTATTATGGCAAAATCCTTTAATAAGGATACAAGAGTTTAATATGTCAAACCCAGAGCCTGGAAATGTTACTTTTCTGGATAACAGAAATTTCCGGCTAGCACAGCCATGGCCATGCTAGCTGAGGAATTCTGGGAGCTATAGCCCAATAAAGTAACTTTTCCATTACTCCACTAAGCCTGACACCTTCTGTTCCAGTCTTTGGACCTTGTTGAAAAATGTTGAAAATATAAACTATGAACTCTCAAGACAATTCATTACAGAAAGCCCAAATCTACTATTAAATGGATTTTATTGTACTCCACCATGAGATTCATGGATATAGGGTGGCATATAGGGCAGAGATAGGCAATCATGGCATAGTGGTTTGAATGCTGGACTAGGAATCTGAGAGGTCTGGGTTCAAATCCTCACTCAGCCATGGAAACCCATGGATGATCTTGAGCAAGTCACATCTGCTCAGCATAAAACCCCCTCTGAACAAATTTTGCCAAGAAACCCCCATGATAGGTTTGCCTTAGGGTCACCAGAAGTCAGAAATGACTTGAAGGCACACAACAACAACAATAAATATTATAATTAATACTTAAATATTACAATTAATAGTTAATTGTTTTTGGAAACACATCAATTTATCCTACTGACACCTGTCACTTTAGTCCATAACTTCATTATTCTAGGATATATCCACTGAAGTAAACAATCACTGATTCCAGAGCATTGCCATTACCTTGAACCAAAACAGTGGACAGGAAATGACATATCTGAAGCAAGGTAACATGCTATGCCTCAATTGGAAAAAAGAGGCTCAAGTCAAAGAACTAGAAAAGAGTATATGTGTGGCTTGTGGGGCAATCTACAGCTGCCTCTGGCAAGCAAAAGAGAAAGTATCATAGGTTGGAAGGAAACATGGACTATCTTCATTACTTCTTTAGATTTTAGAACTGATAGTGAGAGTTCAGATAACGTTTTTAGAATGCAGAGGAGGGAAAAGAAAATAAGGAGAGAGTAATCCTAATTGGTCATCATATACAGGGGCCAGCTAAGATATACACTAGTGAAATTGAAGTTGTGCTGAATCCACACCCCTCCCAGCCTAAGGATGTTGAAAGTTACTTTGGACTACCCTTACTCTGGTCCAATTTTGAACCAGCATTGCAGCTGTGCCCTGGAATGGAGGAGGGTTGGATACGGCATAATTTGACCCCTCCCTTGCTTTGCCAACTTTTGAGCTCTTCTGCTGATAAATCTTAGCTAGCAAGACAATTCTGCTAACAGATTGTTCTGTAGGCAAACCTCTGGGATCAGACAGCACAAGAGGATTTCTCTGGCAGAAAGGCATTTCTGCAATCACAAGGGATTTATGCGTAATCCTAACACCATACAACCACCACATCACTGAGTGAGGATTATACTTGATTTAGTCCCTTTCTCCTTATCATGATTTTTGGGCCATTCAACCACTTAAGCTGCTTTATTTGCTGAACTGCTAAGTAACTGGGGGAGCATAGCTGTAGACATATATGTAAATAAGAGAAAGGTGGATAAAATTATTTTTTCATTGTTTGGGGTGTCTGGAGGGTTTCCTCTCTCAGAGCTGTTAGATTCCAAAGCAAGTACTAGGAGTCAACAAAGCTGAAAATTCTCAGAATGTTAGAAGAAAGAGAAACTTTGTAGAAGAGATCGTGAAAATCAGCTCAAGATCACACACAATACCCTACTATGGCATAGTGTTGAGGTGAACAACCAATATTGACCGCTAGCCACCCAGCTCAAGATGCATGGAGCCAGAGACAGTCAACTTATTTTGGCACATTATGTAGAACATATCACAATCCCCTCTAGTAAAAATACAAGAATTAAAAATTAAATAATATTAATTGTTTTAATTTAAATCATATTGTGCTACCCTTTCATTACATCTAACATTTTCTGCCTTGTACAGTGTTACGTCTGGCTTAGCCCCAATGACACACAAGATTCAAGTGTTAATAAATTCCTAAGCTAAAACTAACTGCTGTTAAGAGTGCTCCAATAAAGATCTCTTACTATACTCTTCCTGCACTTGCAGCACTCTTACAGAGTGATTTTTTTTATTTTATTTTTTTGCATGCACACACAACCACAGACACAGATACACACATAGAGAACCACAAAATTCTATAGGCAAGAAGCGTTGCCTTGACTGGATACAAAGAAAAGCAAAATTCAGTGTTTGGCAAAGAGATTAGACCAAAAAAGGGTCCACCATCCTAGTCATTCCACAATTCCCAATGTGTATAGGATATCTGAGAAAAAGAGCAGGACTTGGAAGGGCAACTATCAAGGAACTAGATGAGATCCCAAAGTATAAAGATATATCATTGAATACTAAATTTAGGATTATGTATGCCATCTTATTTCCAATTTCTATGTTTGGCTATGAAAGCTGGACAGTGAAGAAAGCTGATAGGAAGATAATAGATTCATTTGAAATGTGGTGCTGGAGATATCTTGGCCACCAAAAAGACAAATGAATGGGTCCTAGAGCAAATCAAGCCTGAACTCTCCCAAGGAGCCAAGATGACTACTTTGGCCATACCATGAGAAGACATGACTCACTAGGAAAGACAACAGTGCTTGATAAGATAGAAAGCAGTAGGAAAAAGAGAAAGACCACATTACAGCTGGTAGACTCACTCAAGCAAGACACGTCCTTGAATCTGCACGACTTGAGCAGAGCCGTTAAGGATCAGGTAACTGTGAGGTCTCTCTTCCATAAGGTCGCCATAAGCCAAAGTCAACTTGGCAACAGTTAACAACAACAGTCTGAGAAAAATAGAGCCTGACAGGAAAACATTTTTTTTTAAAAAAAAAACTCCTTGTTATGATCAAGAGAATTACAAAACACAACAAAAAGGTATAACGGTACTCTTGCAAGTTTGCTAAAAACTTCTGCATCTGAAGAAGTGGGTTTTTATCCATGAAAGCTCATGCAAAAATAACAAACCAGTTAGCTTTAAAGGTAAGTTAATCGTCTTCTTTTTTTTTAATTTTCCCCTCCCCCTTCCTTCCTTCTTTTTATACTAAAACATTTATCATTATTCATCCCTTAAAGCAATCTCTGCTCAGACCTTTGGATTTAACCAAAGTTAATTGTTTGCCTGTAATTTTCCTGGATGGACAAATCACCCACAAAGGCTAGGCCTAAGACAGTGATTCACGGCTTTTGTTCCTGCAGATGTTTTGGACACCAGATTTCAGAAGCTCCAGTCAGCCTGGCCAAAGGCCATGAATTTGAGGAGCTGGAAGTCTAAAACATCTGGAAGACCAAAGGCTAAGAGCCACTGGGCTAACAGGTGTGCCTGACAGAATGGGTGTGAAAGAAAAGTAGTTTTTGACAGTTTGGAGAAAACAGAGGAAGAAAGAACTAAGAGCAGGGATGACGAAGAAATTCATTTGGTTCTCATTTTTAGGAGAAACTTACCTAACTTTGCACTTTGAAATAAATACATGTACTGAAACCCAGTTGTTCTATAAAAACAAACAGTCTTATGACACCTTAAAGACTAACAAGTTTTATTTGGCGTAAACTTTCATGGACTGCATCCCACAACATCAGTCCATTAAAATGTATGCCAAACAAAACTTGTTAGTCTTCACAAAACTCTTTCTTGTTTTTACTATGACAGACTAACAGAACTACAACCACCACCCCGAGATTAGTTATCCTCTGAAATCTGTCCTTTTCTAACATTTGTAATGGAGCTCTCCAGTTATAAAATGAATCATTTGTCTATTTGTGAAAAAAAGTATGTGCATCTATGCAAAGATGTCTCTATCTGTGAGAAAATATTCAAATATGCATTATCTTAAGACATTGGTCGATTAGACTGCAGCTCCCAGCATTCCTCACTACTGGCTACACTATACAGGGCTACAGGGAGTTATAGTCCAATGATTCTCACACCTGTCTTCACATGATTCCACCCTAATCTTCAGATAAAGTCTTGGAAAAATCTATACAATATCTGCTGGGAGTTACAAAAATAATACGTTCAGAAAAACACACACAAAAATGTGTCTCAATTTTCTTTTTTTAAAAAAATTCAGGATGAACTTAATTTAAGATTGATAAAATTCTCCAAGTTTCATCCACCTCTCACAAAAGTTAAATAGAATCATGCAGCTGGAAGAGACCGCAAGGGAAATTGAGTCCAACCCCCATGCAGGAATATACCATTAAAGCATTCCCAACAGTCATCCAGCCTCTGTTTAAAAACATCTGCCCTAATCATCAAACTGATCTTACCATCAGAAAGTTCTTCCTGTTGTTTAGATGGAATCTCTTTTCATGAAGTTTGAAGCCATTGCTCCATGTCCTAGTGTCCGGAAAATTAGAAAACAGGCTTGCTCCATCCACCATATGACAGCAGATGAAGCACCTCTTAATCTTTTCTTCTCCAGGCTAAATATACACAGCTCCCTAAGCCACTCTTCATAGGGCACTTCTACTATTTTGGTCACCCTCCTCTGAACACGTTTCAGCTTGTCTTTATCCTTCCTGAACTTTGGTACCCAGAACTGGACACAGTATTCCAGATGGTGTCTGACCAAAGCAGAATAAAGTAGCAATTCCCTTGAACCAGACACTATACTCCTACTGATGCAGCCCAGAATCACATTGGCTTTTTTAGCAGCTGCATCACACTGCTGACGCATGTTCAGCTTGTGGTCTACCAAGATTCCTAGGCCCCTTTTACATGTACTGTGGTCAAGCCACCCTATATCTGTGCATTTCATTTTTATCTGCCCAAGTGGAGTACCTTGCACTTCCCCCTGCTGAAATCCATTTTGTTAGTTTTGGCCCAGCTCTCCAATCTGTTGAGATAATTTTGAATTCTGATCCTGTCCTCTGGGATGTTAGCTACTCCTTCTAATAAACCAAGGGATATAATCTCAGAAGCCTGCATGTTTTGTTATGAAAGATCTCTTCCTTTTTTTAGAACTGTCTGTTTATCTCCATTTGTCCTGCTATTATATATTTGTAAATAAAGCAGACATTTTAATGATTCCAGTTTCCAGTCCTCTCCCATCAGAAGAAAACTGAATGCCATACCATTACCCTTGGAATTTCTTACCACTTATTGCAGTAGGAGCATGAACCATTTAATATATACAGCAAAAAAAAAGGTGGGGGGAGAACAAGAAGCTTATTTATGTTTGTATACAGTTGCACAATACCCTAGATTTTTCACCGGACTCTCTCAAAAGGCAGACTGCAATTGGCTTTCCTTTTCTAATGAGAATATGAAGAGGCGGAGATTTTGTTTTCCTTCGGTCATATTCTAGAATCAGGATAAGCAAGTGAAGCTGAATGGTAGAAGGCAGTACCTCTTCACACAGCACATTATGGAGGACAGTATATAAGATTTAGTGATGACCTTGGCCACCATCCTGTACGGTTTTGAAAGAAGATTAGACAATTTCATGGATGATAAGTTTATCAAAAGCTACAGGTTGTGATAGTCTGATACCTTCAGTATTAGAAGCAGTATATCTATGGATGAAAGCCAGAGTGGTATCATCGGCCTTTTCCACACTACACTACACCTGGCCCCTCCCAAAACTGCAAACCCCAGGATTCCATAGGATGTTGAAAGTGGAATCATTGCGCTATAAGAGTGTAGTGCAGAAAAGGCAATGGTTTGAGCATTGGACTGTGACTCTGGAGTTTGGCCATGGAAACCCACTGGGTAACCTTGGGCAAGCCATAGTCTCTCATCCTCAGAAGGAGGCAAACCCCCTCTAAATAAATCTTGCCGGGAAAACCCCATGATAGGGTCACATTGGGATCACCAAAAGTCAGAAAAACAACTTGAAAGCACACAACAGAACATGACAGTGATGCCTTAGTTGTGAACTTCCCATAAGCTGGTTGGTCAGTGCATAAACAGAACATTTATATGAGGCTTTGTTCTTTTCTAGCAGGACTCTGCTCACTAATGTTCATGTTCTTACTAAGCAAGATATTTCTATCACAGTCTACCTCTTTCAGGCTCAGCAATATGTGTCCTGCCCACAACCCCACCCTCAGTCTTCGAAGCGGTACACACTCATGTACACTCACACACATGTACCCATACATTCATCTACACACACACACACACACACACACACACACATCTGATTTGTTTGGTCATATGGTACAGTGCTCCTCATGCATGCACGTGAAGTCGTGTGAAGTGTCGTGTCCTGTGATAGTCAATGAACACTGCAGGTATGTGTATATTGTATCCAGTGAGTAAAATGGAACATGGTGCTCACTTTTTTTTCTTTTTTCTTTTTTTTTGCTTTACACAAAGGTTCCTGGAATGGAATTCTCTGTGTATATATTTTTTTCCTTTACCCAGGTATTCCTGGACTTAATAAGCTCAGCACAGAACACTGAAGAAAGAAACAGCATCAACTATGTTATGGAAGTGATCAAACTGGCTATTAGTTAAGATCAGGTAAACCTGAGAGTAAGTCAGTGCAACCTCACCACATATACATCCTCAAATTTTAAGGGGTTTTGTAGGTTTTTACTGATTGGGGGATTCTGGAAAGTGTAGTCCAAAATATACTTTTTGTTTCTAAGTCTGAGTATAGCTGTAGCTTAAGTTAACACCTAATGCCCTTCTTAATAATAATTCCCAAGGCCATATTAAAGTGTTAGGTCCTGGTACAGTTCCATAAGCAGGGCCCTGTTACAGCATTTGGCATCACAGTACAAGTACACAGTACACAGTACACAGTACAGCTTCTGTGTGTTTCTATGTGTTTGTCAGCAATAGTTGCATGGGAAGGGATGGAAGATCTCAGGTCCTAGGCCGAAGTCTCAAGTCCTGGACTCTCTTTCTTTGGTCCCTAGGGCAAGAGGGAGGAATCTCAGGGCAAGATCAGTGCTATCAAAGGGTGTGTGTGCATATATTTTCCTCATTTCTTAGACCTGGTGTTTTTTTATTTCAGTGGCATACTCTGTGTGACTGTGGTTGATGCTTAAAGTAACATGCTTAATGGCATCATTAAGGACTAACCCTTCTAACCTCACCCTTGTATCACTATCACCTATTTTCTGTGACATCAGAACCTACAATCTCAGCCTTGGTCCTTGAAATCTCAGGATCTGAAGTACTCCTGACCTAGCAACTCTATGCATGGGGATCCTAAATAGCCCTAGAACATTTGTTCTAATTGCACCATTGATATTCCAGTCTTGTGTTTTCCCCTTTGATTTCAAGACAAACTAGTACAGCCTTTCGTAATATTGTGCTTTCCAGATGAGCCAGAGTGCAGTTCTCAGAATCCATCCCACCTCACCTCCGCTCCAAACTTGGAGAAAGATGAGCTAGCATATCAGAGTCATCACCTTCTGATTGTTTCATTAGAGATCAAAATGTTCTCATAAAATACTACTGAAACATCCGCTAGTTAGTTCCTGTTAAGAAAATGAATCCCACAACCCCAGAGGATTTCACTCTGTAATGGATAGTCATAATTTTTTTTATCCATGTCTGAAATATGTAAAAATGTGAAACCTCAAGAATAATTTCATGAGCAGATGAATAAGTTCCCAAATGTTTTGTCTAGGCCTTTGAAGGGAAAATATCTTTAAATGACTGTAACAGTGCTATAGATGATGCAGAGTTTGCAAAACTACATTGGGAAACATGTAGTTTCTGATGACTTCTCAATGACTAAATCTGGAGATATACCAAACTATGAGGAGGATATTAAACCAAAGTTGCTATGTTCCAGTGATTCATTCATTAAATTCATTAAAAAAATTTACTGAATAAGAATCTGCTTTAAATTTAATGGGCAGTGGGTGGTTGTTCCTTTTTAAATGATTTAAAGTAAATAACCACCCCAGCCCCTCAGGCAGTAGACATCATAAGAAGAGATATAGGCCATTTCCAGAGATATAGGCCATTTCCAAACTACACTGTTATAGTGCTATTATTCCACTTTCAACATCCTGTGGAATTCTGGGATTTGTAGTTTACTGAGGCCAAATCTCTCTGGCTGAGATTTCTAAATGCTCTTCCCTAAACTACAAACCCCAGGATTCCATAGGGTGTTGAAAGCAGAATAATAGCACTAAAACAGTGTAGTGCTGAGATGGCCATAGACTCATAGAATTACAGGGCTGGAAGGTAGCACCAGGACCATCTACAAAACTAGAACCAAAGCCCTCCCTCTTTGGATTTTCTGTTTGTTTGTTTGTTTTTTTAAGAATTTAATATATGAAATTTTATATCCCTACTGAGCAGATGGATATTGTGGTTTGCCAACTGTTTGAAAACTAGGTATGGAAATATCTGACAGTTCTGCTTCTCCAATGCTTTATTTTTTAATCAATTTATTTTTTAATCAAGTACATTCAATCCTAAATAGGAAGGCAATTATATTTTTTTCATAAATGCTTCAAAACTGCATAAATATATGGTTCTTCCTTGAATGAATCTGTCAACCTTTCATCTCTTTTATATACTTCTTCCATTTATTGTTTATTATTTCCATCATCTTTTTATTTCTACTTGGCCATGTGATGTGTTCCCCTGCTAGTCACAGCACATCCCTACTTTTGGTATAAATTTCCCTTTGATTTCTCAGATCGTGTGGAAGAGGTCTCTTGTTCTTCCTTTTTCATTGTTGTCACCTTCTCTTTCCTTACATTGATTATTACAGTAGTTCTCCTTGTTCTTGTGTACAAGTCTTTGAACAGTTGCATTCTAGGTTCTGACTTTGTTTCTGTCACCTTTTACTTTTGCTTCTCATCTCTTTGTTTTTGGCTACAGCTACTGTCTTTTTGCATTTCTCCATGCTAATGTCCCTGGCTTCAGTTCAGAGTTCTTCTGGCTCCCAGTCAATTAGGCTTAATAGTGCAAATCTATTTTTCATATTATCTTTAAATTCTACAGGAATATTCTTCCAGTTGTATTTGGCATGAAGGTTGGTTTAGTGTTCTTTAGCTTTACTCTAACTTTTACTATTAGTAGTCCATGGTTTGTGCCACAATCTGTTCCTGGTCTTGCTTCTGCACCGGGAAGGAAGCTTCTCTACCTTCTGCTTCCAAATATATACTCTGTTGATTTCTGTATTGGCCTTAAGGTGATGTCCATGTATACAGTCTTTTTGGGCTGCTTGAAAAATGTGTTTGTAGTGAACAAACTATTGGCCTCACAAAATTCAGTCAATTTTCTACTTTTTCTGAAATCTTTGATTCTGCTCTGTTTCTTACTTTTACATTCCAATCACCTATGGTTGACAAGAAGTCCTGTTTTGGTGTATGATCAATTTCCTCCTGGACTCCTGCATAGAATGTTTCTGTTTCTTCTTCTTCTGCCTCTATAATTGCAGCATAAACTTGAACTAAGGATATAGTGATGGATTTTCCCTAAAGCCTTGCTGGCATGATTTGGTCCAATTTTGGCTTGTATTTTTACCATATGTCTCCTCACTATAAATACTGCTCCATTTCTTCTTAGATTTAATTTACTGAGTAAAACACTGTGTATTTATCTGACTCAAAATGTCCAATTCCTGTCCACTTTAGCTCTCTCAACCACAGGTATTGCAATATTTATACATTCCATTTCTTGTTTTACTATGGCCATTTCTGCACTACACTATTATTCCACTTTCAACATCCCATGGAATCCTGGGCTTTGCAGTTTAGGGAGGGGATTTAGAATTCTCAGCCAGACAGCTCTTTGGTCTCAATAAACTACAAACCCCAGAATTCCACAGGATATTGAAAGTTGAATAATAGCATTATAATAGTATAGGGTGGAAATGGCCTATGTTTAAGCTTCACCCAATTCGTGTTTCTCACATTCCATGTTCCTATAATATGTATTGTGCAGTTTTGGATTTTCCTTTCCCCTCCAAACATGTTGACAGTTGAATATCCTTTTGGCTTGAGTCCGCTTTTTGTCATTAGCCACAGTGCTACTCATAATTGTCCTCCACTCTTCCCCAGTAGCTCATGGAGTGCCATCTCACCTGGGAGTGTCATCTTCTGGCACTATATCTTACTTCCTTTGGGATTCTCTTATCATAGGGTTTTCCTGATGAATGATCTTCCAGAGGTTTACTATGCCTCCCTTTGATCAGTACTAAGAAGCATTAGTTATGGTACCACTGTCGTTCTCTCTGGGAGATCCTCCGCCAGCCTTACCTTCACCACCACCACTACTGCTGCTGTCCAATAGCAGTCTGGCATATTTAGTGTGGCTCCTCAGCAAAAACCTGTCTGACATGGGAGACCCTACCAGCAGTACTGGGGTCATCAGCATAGCTTCTCACCTACTGAAGGGGGCACAAAATCCCACTGTCATGGAAAGGTGGTTATGGGTTAACAGTGATGAAAACGTGCATGGACACACAGAGTTTTTTATTTATTGATCTATATTTCCCCACCCCAACCCAGATAAACTCTGTATCTAAATTCCAAGGTTCTTCTTGGCAGAATTTATTCAGAGGTAATTTGCCCTTGCCTTCCTCTGAGGCTGAGAAACTGTCGTCCTTTCCGCAACTTACCTTTTCTCGGTGCGGGGGGGCGGGGATCACGTGAGCAGCCTCTTGAGAGAGGCTCTCACATCCCCACTGCTTTGGGTCCACAGCTGTTGCCGGCTGGCCAGCAGGCAGTATAAGGGCTCCGCCTCTTCCTTCCGCAGTGCAGCCAGACATTCTCCCAGGCTGCACTGGAGGAGGAAGTGTGAGCACTGCAGCTCCAGAGCCTCCGCACGCACAGTAAGTGCATGTGGGGCCTTGGAGCAAGGCACGATCATGCATCATTTTCAGTTACAACCCAAAAATGAAATGGTGTGCGATCAGCACCTACTGGCCCTGGCAGCGTCGCGCAATTGCGAGGACATCATGTGGACCGCTCCTCGCAATCACACGATGCTCCAGAGGCCCTTTCACATGGCAAATACCATGCGAAAAGGGTCTGTGACTTGCCCAAGCAATCAGTCGATTTCCATTGCTGAGCAGGGATTCAAACCCTGGTCTGCAGAGTCATACTCCAATGCTCAAATCATCATGCTGGCTCTAAGTTTTGAGTGCACTTTCTCTTTAATAGCTTTTGCCTGACCACCCCCTTTAGAACAAACTCTGACATTTTTGGGTCACCCATGTGCTGGTTTTCATTGATGAAATGTTGGATGGTATGCAGTTGTTTGTGTCAGAGGATTTTGGGCCATCTCAAATATGAAGAATTTGCAGATTTTGTTAAGTTCCCATCAGATAAGGTTGAAATTTGCACCAGTCTCTATTGACTCAGCTCTATTGTTTTTCAGTCATAGGCAGATGCCATAAGCGAGACTTCTGCTGAATCCCTGGCAGTCTACAAGGCTGGTAACTTGGTGAGTCATATGCTGATGAGGCCTGAGCTAGCATGTTCTTATTGTGAGGGCACTGACGTCTTTCACGCATTGCTCTGCCTTTGATGCAGACATAATCTAGTTAAAATGGAAATGTATTAAGAAAGTCAAACAATTAATTGATCCAAGAAAGATTGTTTCACATTTTGTGTAAATCACAGTTCAAAATTCATTTGAGAAGCACGGCCATATTGTAGACTAAACAGAGTTTGGTGTGGGCCGAGGGGCTTGGTGTGGGTGTTAAAAGTTGCTCCACACTACACACGGTCAGTAATCCTCAGCAGAAATGTTAACTCAATTTGTCAGTATTATCTTTATGTCAACAGTAATGCTTAAATATTTACAATAGACATAGTACTCCGAGGGGTTAGTAATGCAAGATAAATTGGAGAAATGCTAACAAAATGGATGGTACTAATAGAAGCCCTTGGCACTCGGTACTCTAACCTTTTTTCTTTTTAATGTAAGGGAGGTTGTCTAAAAGTTGGTTTTTGTTATGTTTTGATATTTTGCTCACTGACATAAAGGTGGTGACTACTACAATAATGAAGAATGTCAAGCTATAATACAGGTTTTACTTTCTGCAAGATATAACAACACATGGAATTTGTGGCACATGCTGAAATTTTGCATTGTTCTGCCCAATAGTTTTCACTTGTCCCAATGGCACACAAAACATAGGCTGTAGTAACCAATGGTAAATTCTGTCATACCTCCCACAGATTGTCTTAGTCAATGCATATGTGTGTGTGTTCTTTCAAATCCCCTGTCAACTTATGGTGACCTTGTGAATTTCATAGGGTTTTCATAGACAGGGAATACTCAGATGTGGTTTTGTTAGTTCCTTCCTCTGAAATATAGCCTACAGAACCTGTAGTTTATTGGTGGTCCCAAAACAAAGGACTAACCAGTGGTGACCTTGCTTAGCTTCCAAGATCAGAAAGGATCTGATGCCTTTAGGATGTTTAAGCATACCTTCCAATATTTCACAGATGAAAACTGAGACATTTTTGGCCGAGCAACATCAGAATGTTGTGAAGATGGCAAAAGTTATTAATGAGGAATATCACACAATCTAGAAAAGGCTGCAGAAGTTTGCTTTTGCATAGACCTACTGGGAATGGTAAGACTTCTTCATCATCTCTGCTCCTCACCCCTTCTCCCTGATGAGTATGGAATAACCCAGGAACTATGTATACATGGGGAAAGTGCAGCCAATGAGCTGCATACAACCCCAAGTTGTTTTTTCACCAATTTTTTCAGTACCAAAAATGCATTTGGAGGGTGGCTATTTTAGACCAGGGGAGGCCTTTTTCTTTTCAACCAGGAAGTAAATTTAGAGTTGACTTCCAGTTTACTTCCTGCCCCCTAAAAAGGCTGAAAAAAGCCCAGAGAACTCCAAACACAGAGTGAAAGTGCCCTCCACAGCTTCTAGGGGATGTGAAAGTTTTTTCAGAGGGGGAAAAAAAATTTAATAGTTTTTTTAAAAAAGGGACACAGTGGAGGTGCAGCACTTCAACATTCCATGGAAAGCCAAAGCCCTGACAGTTGTTCACCCTGACAGAGTAGCTTGTAAGGGGCTAAAATCTCTGTTAATTTACGTACAGCAAGCCAGGTACAGCTGATGAAGTGTATGGTTGCAAGGGAAGTTGAACCCTAGTACAGGGACATGGGGTTCACTGCAGAAGTGTATATTGTGCATCAGTTTGTTCCTCAGATTCTTTTCACCAGTACCAAAGATACCAACATGAACAATCTCTGAGATTGCTCTGTTATTCATAACCCAGGGGTCATAAGTATATTTTACCACAAAACATCCATAAAAAAAACGAGGTGGAGAAATTTTGGCCCTCCAAATATTTTGCACCACAGCTACTAGCGTCCGGGGATGGATAAGATATAAAACACAGATACATACAAATAATACCCAACCAACTTGAAGGTCAATGCAAGCCATATAATAGTTACTTCTTGTTTTAAATGTCGATAGGTCTATCTAATTGTTCAGCTTAAAACTACATATATCCCTGGAAGTTCTTAAAGTATTGAAAAGAACTCTAATCTTAGGTGAGGGGTTTTTTTCCTTGGGAAAAAATAGACATGACCCCGCTACCTTCTTTCCCCACTTTCATCTTCCAGGGAGAATGTCTTTTGTTAGTTCAATAAGGAACCCAGCTGGGATTTGAAAGTTTCTTTGAAGGAAGCACAGAAGCAATGTTTGGGAAAGGTATGAAATCCCATCTTGTCTTTGAGCTGTCACTCATGCTTTGAGTCTTTTGCCCCACATTCTATTAGCCATTCTTGCACTGGACCTGTGATATCTGATTCCTTTTTCTGTAGTTCCCATCCTTTGTCTACCACTCTATTCTCTTTACAATAACACTATTCAGATAAGGTATGTCTTTGAATTGTCAGCTACTGCTCTTTCCCCTCCCTGTCCCTTGTAAGGATAGCCTTAGTGCTTTGGAGCACACAAAGCAGAGGACCTCTTTTTTAAAAAAAGACTGAAATATTATGGATCACTTTTCAAAAACGGCACAGCTGAGCATTAGCTGGGGGGATTTGTGTGTGGTTGTTTTCATAGTTTATACTGCTAATGATGGAAACTCCTCTTTGATAAACCAAAGAATGAATGAAGCACAGCAACATGGGTGTAGTTGTTGTATGTTTCTTGTGGATTACGGCAATGAAGGGAAAAATATGGAAGGATTATGCCGAGATAAGGCACATTTTAAAATGTATAACATGGTTTTTGTGACTCATAGCTTGTATAAATCTCTCTTTAGTTCAGAGCAGGAAAGTTGAAAGATTAGTAGAGGATAAGCCTCTGAAACAGTTTTGAATCATGAGGCCAAATGTGTATGCAATGTTTCAGACATTCAACAATTAACATTTCAAGTAGAGAAGAGCCTAATTAACCACCTGGGTCCCTTTCATACAACCAACAAGAGGGATCATAAAACAATGATCGAATACTACCATTCATACCAACCAAAATCTTACAGTATGTTCTTAACAACAACTTAGAAATGGGATAAATTCTCCTTTACTCAAGAGGAGTGTTGAAATCTAGTATAGATACCAGCTGCCTCCACAAGCAGTCTTTGGGACTGAATAAGGAAGGAGGATCCATACCACATACATTCAAGGAAAAGCACGAGTTGACAAAGACTAATCCAGTCAAACATTTCACTTAAATGAAATCGCTTTCTCCCATATAATCCGCCCCGCACACTAAGGTCCTCTGGGAGGAATTTACTGCAGCCAGTCAGAACTAGGTTGGCTGCGGTTACCCAGAGGACCTTTTCTTCTATCACTCCCAAGTTATGGAATGGCCTGCTGGAGGAGACCCGGCACATCACCAGTCTTGACTGCTTTAAAAAAGCAGGCCTTCGCAGACTAGTGCTCCACCGCCTCCCACCAACTGTCTTGCTGTTCTTTTAATAGTCAGTTGATTGTTGTTAATTGTTAATTGTTGTGTGTTTTAGGGGGTTGGTTTTAGGTGGGTTGGTGGGTGGGGAGGACTGGCTATGATTTTTAATGTTTTTTAATGTTTTTTAATGTAATTAATGTATTATTGTTGTTCGCCGCCTCGATCCATGAGGAGAGGCAGGATAGAAATAAATTATTATTATTATTATTATTATTATTATTATTATTATTACTACTACTACTACTACTACTACTACTACTACTACTACTACTAAAGATCCTGGGAATGGATGTACCATCAACTCTCACTACCATTATATCTAAATCTTATATCTATCATTGTATCTAAAAAAAATTTGTACTATGTTGTCTGTTGATTGCCTATTACCAATAATAGTTTTCTGTATAATAGAGCCTTATATGTGAGTTTTTTCTGTACATATGTATGGATGTTACATTTGATATGTAGTTCTTAAAACTATACTGCAAGATTTTGGTTGGCATAAATCATAATATTCCATCATTGCTTTATGCTTTTTTGATCCCTTCTGTGAGTAGTAGTTTCCTTCATTCTGAGGGGATAGTGCTTCTAATTTTTCTGGTGGCCTTTCATACAACACAACTATAACTTTTAACTGTCCCTGTGGACTCTCTAGAGTTTGTAGTTTGGTGAAATATTGGAGCTCTCTAGCTGAGAATTCTACACTTCCTTAAACTGCAAACCCCAGGATTCCCATGAGATGGAACCATGGCAGCTAAAGTGGAATAATAATATTAGAATGGGCTATACAGGAGTCTGTTTGCAAATATATTGGGATTATTGTTGAGCATAAGTTGAATATGAGGCAGCAGCATAAGTTGAATATGAGGCAGGTTTTCCTGCAGCAAAAGCAAATGCTATTTTAGCCTGCATTAATAGAAGCATAGCTTCCAAGTCAAGGGAAGTAATATTCCCACTATATTCTGCACTGGTCAGGCATCATCTGGAATACTGTATTCAGTTCTGGGAACCTCATATTAAGAAGGATGTAGAAAAGTTGGAGCAGGTTCAGGGAAGGGTAACAAGAGAAATGGAGAACAAAACATGTGGGGAAAGGTTGAAGGAGCTGGACATGTTCAGCTTGGTGGAGAGATGTCTAAGAAATGATACCTCAAGGGCTATTACAGAGAGCAGAGGGAAGGCCCCTGTCTAGCCTGGGGTGGGGTTGAGTCCCCTTGTCCCCTTCCCCCAGGATCTATGCTATCCTCATAGTTGCTTCAGTGCTATTCGCAATAAAGGTGTGACATCAGGAAAGCTTCCACACAAGCAGCAGCAGGAGCCACAGCAATAAAACTGAGAGTAGATTCATTGCCTCACACAGCAAGAGATCCCTCAGCACCCCTTGAATTCATGGCAGTTAGCATTAACCATTCCCCACATGCCCTGCCAGAGAGGGAGATAATCCAACTGCCTTCATTCAAGTAACTAATATGACATTATTGTACACAGAATACCAAAAGGTGACTCGCTCCATACAGGAATGAATGAAACCAATAGCTTTGCCATTGAATCCCTTTAAGACTTCTCAGCAAGTCACTAAAAATACAATTAAAACCTTCCATACTTTTGCTTAGTCAGGGACGCAGTGGAAAATCATACTTTTTGGCTCAGTTTGTAGCCTATGGCCACATTCCCATTGACTTCTGTAGGGCAAGGATTTCACCCACAGCAATGTTTACTTGGAGATAAGGGGGCCTCGGTGGAAACCTGGCGCACAGGACACATTTTTACTCACTTGTGATAATGGAGAGAATGTGATGAGAGCGTGAAGGATTAGTTCCTTTGGCTTCCACTGTACCATTCCCCTCAACCTCCTCCAAGATAACAGATCTCAAACCTTAGTACATCCAACATGCAAAAATGGAGGAAGTTCCATTTTCTTGTCATGGCACTTACTCCTCAAGAGGCACCAGAAGTAGCTGTTGGCTGAGGCTCAATCTTTATGTTACGCCATGTCACATATTTGGACTGTTATGTGATCCATCATTGCTGCTTTGCACTCCTTTTTTGCAGCCACTGAACTGCTCAGCATTTTTAGTATTTGTAAATGAGGTGCCAGCTGAATCCCCATAAACTTGCAACACAGTTCTTTTTCTTATTGTAAAACACAGTGTGTATAGTTCTGTAGAAAGTGCATGCAAAAAAAAAAGTGTGCCTTGATAAGATACTACCCAGTTATTAATGGGGAATTTAGAAATTCATACTGATATACCTCTGTTAATGAAACAGATCTGTCCCTAGACATTACTTTTGTAACAAAAAAGAAATGGCACACAAGGCAAAAACAAATAACATGGAAAGAATAACAATAGGTCCGTAATACTCAAAAGAAGGAAGAGAAGTTCAACATGTTTCAGGAAAAATTTTATTCAAAACTATCTACATATACATGTATTATATTTTGTATTATAGTTTTCTTCATTGTTCTTTTTGTTGATATGGTAGTATTGTCTTATGCAACAGTCACTGGCCAAAAGCAATCAAATTATACGAACCCCCATATACATGTAAAATGAAACAACCAGGCCAAGGCAAGTTTCCATGAGTTTAAAAG
Source organism: Ctenosaura bakeri (assembly GCA_948474755.1). Classification (NCBI taxonomy): domain Eukaryota; kingdom Metazoa; phylum Chordata; class Lepidosauria; order Squamata; family Iguanidae; genus Ctenosaura; species Ctenosaura bakeri. Next base: position 486,951 of record CAOLHI010000065.1, on the reverse strand, counting down.
AAACATTTTGAACCTCCTAGAGATCACTTGAAGGCTTCTCGCAAAACATCTATGGATAGCTTTTTCTTTCATCTGCCTTGACTTTCCTTTTGATTTCCATTGTGGTTGAGTCAACCTACAGATCTATGTCTTTTAACATTTGAAGGGGATCTGGTGAGGCACGTTTATCTGCTTACCCCCCTTTCTCCCTGTTTTGCTGTTTGCACATATTTAGTAAGGGGCTCTGCAGGCAACTTCAGTTTACCTTGTCTGTTGTGGGCAGGCAGACACATACAGTTATAGCAGGATCAGCTGGAATAGAATCCCCCTGTTTTCCAGGTCAAACTTTAATGTATTCTTCACTGCTGCAACCTTTACAACAACAATCTGTTTTTCTCAAGTCCTTCTGTTACCCTGATTTCTGGGGGTCCCTTGAGGGACACCTAAGTGCGCTCCAAATTACAAAGTTGGGAATTAGCCAAAAGAGCACAAGCTAGTGATACGAGAGGCAGGGCAATGGCGCGAGATCTTTTACCCAATGTCTACGGGGTCAGGCCAAGTCAAGGAGCAAACAGAAGTAAATTAATTGTTGTTTTTATTAAAATACAGCCAAACAAGTGTATGCAACACACTCACACAGAGAACTATAGAAATAAAGGTTGGAGCTGGATAGAGGGATTTTTAGAGGAGGTTTTGGTATGGGAAATACTACACCTGTCCTGAAGCCTGGGTAGTCTGAAGGAGAAGTTCATGGATATGAAGTTTCTCAGCACGTGGAGCTGAGGGGAAGGCTCACCAAGCAAAGCAGTATCAAGGCGGGATGGAAGTCGGGAGCGATCCAAGGAAGCTCTCAAAGTCAGGGGTTCTTATATGGGAAAATGTGGCTGTAGGCTAGTCCATACTTGGGGAAAACAGTGAGTTTCGGACTGGAGACAAAGCCTCCGAAAGGTCAGAATTTTACATGATTGGGTTAAGTCCGAATTGTCAATAGAGTAGCCGGTACGCAAACGTGGAGTGCTTGACAGATGAGTATTCTGCTAATCAAGCTGCCTGCTCAGGGCAGGGAGTTCTTTGTAAGTAGTGTGCATACATAATGTGGTACTTGCCTTGAGGTCTCCTGAAGCGGCGGATCGGCTATTTCTGGCCTGCATGTATTTGTGTGGAATATTACAGCAATTAGCAGCCTTGCCTGTCTGTGAGCTTGCCCAGGGGCCCCGCAAGCACGTGGAGAACAGAGGGGTATAGCAGGCCAAATTATTGATATCAAAATGATATCTAATATCCCACAGGTCTGGGCTAGAAACTGCAGTAACACTTCTTCACCATCCTCACAATGTTCATGCTAATAAAAACTTCCAGATAGACAGAAGACAAAGTGGAAAGGAAGGCTGGGGTGATCACTTAAAACCATTGTAAAAATGAGTTTCACTGTCAAAGGCTTTGTTTGCTGAAGTATGCCTGCTCATCAGACATAAATATGTTCCTTGGCTATGAAATGATATAGTACAAGCAAGGCATGAAATAAGATATGAATTAAAACTTTATCCCATTATACATGCAGCTTTGGAGTCTAGCCACCACTGGCCTAGTGTTGAGAAACACCCCAGAGAAACAAAGAAGTGACTCAAGATTTAAGTGGAGGAGCACTCTGTACTCCTTTCTGCACTAGATTGTTATAGTGCTATTATTCCACTTTCAACATCCTATGGAATCCTGGGGTTTGCAGTTTAGGGAGCGGCCTTTGAGGATGTTGAAAGTGGAATAATAGCACTATAACAGTCTAGTGCAGAAATGGCCTGTGTTTTCAGTAGAGCATGAGTTTATTATCTATATTCTGGTGCCCTGATCTTCCAAAAAAGAAGGATGAGGAGGGGGAGGAGGGGAAGAGGGGGAGGAGGAGGGGTTGGAGTTGTTCCCTTTTTAAAAAAATGAGCTAATACAGCTTAGCATGCAATCCTATAATTGAGCTCCACTAGTTGAGGAGCTGTAGGATTTGTCTGGAGAGTCCCTGTGCAAGCAGAACTCCAGATACACTGCTGCCATAAGAGACAGAACAATGATGAAGAGATAATTGAAACAGGATGTCACAGTGGGTGAGCAGCACAGGAGGAAGTTATAATTAGGCTATATCCTATATCTTATATCCACAGAGTAGGCTACCTGGTGCGTTTCCATCATTTTAGACTACAGTTCTCATAATCCTTTATCACTGCTGATTGGGACTGATTGGAGTTAGTCCAAATCCTCTCTGGAGCCTTCTCTGTCCTACCACCTTCACAGGTACACCTGGTAAGAACATGGGAGAGGACCTTCCTTGATGCTTGCTCTTAGGCTCTGAAACTCTCTTCCAAGAAGGTTAGACTGCCCACCCTCCATGTTATGTTTCCTATTTTATTTCAGTACGCCTTTGAAGACTGACTGCTGAAGGGGACTGGGATTTGCAGAGTTGGGATGTCTGCATTTTCTTCATTTGCTGTTCTTAACAGCTATGTTTTTAAATAGTTTAATTTATGTCTTGTGTAATTATACTTTTTAATTTTGTATTTGGTATGTATTTTTAGCTATGGCCCTTTCCGCACAAGGTGAGAGAATCGCTCCCTGCCGTTACCTACTGCTTCTTCAGGGGTCCAAAGCAAAGCGGACTGTCCCTGAAGCCCTTCCGCAGGGCTTCTCCTTGGTCCAGGGCGAATCGGAGCAGTACAAAGTCTGTAGATCCACACTGCTCCAGTTTTCAAACTGGTGGCTTCCAGCTTCCAAAATGGCGGCTGCCAGCTTCCAAAATGGCGGCTGCCGGCTTCCAAAATGGCAGCTTCCAGTTGGTCATGGGTCCTGACCAACTGCTGAAGCTTGTCATGCCTAAAGCTCACCCTCCGCAGATCACAGGCTCACATTGGTGCGAACCTGCGAATCTGCACAAGGAAGCAGGAACACAATGGCGCATTCCAGGAAAATAAATACCTGTTTTTTGCGGTCTTTAGAAAGCACGCTGGAGGACCACTTGGGGTCATTTTGGAGCAGACTGAGGTGCAGATCTTCGGTAAGTAGTCCGCTCCTAGTCCGCTCCAAGGTGCAGACGACCTCCGTGAGAGGACGCACTGCCCCATTCTAATTGCCTGTTGCGGAAAGGGCCTATGTTTCTTTTAACTGTTGTAAACCACCTCGAGTCCTGTATTACCAAAAAGGCAGCATATAAATAAATGTAAAATAATAATAGAGAGAGAGAAAGAGAGAGAGAGCATAGTGTAGTGGTCTGAGCATTGGACTACAACCCTGGAGACCAGGGTTCATTTCCTCACTCAGCCATGGAAACCCAGGGGTGCATGAAACAAACTCAGCCCCAGAAAACCCCCAGTATAGGCTTACCTTAGGGTTACCATAAGTCAGAAATGACTTAAAGACAGACAACAGCAACAATAAATTATTGCATATGGTATTATTATGATCAGCAGCAGCAGCATGGGCATCAGGTTGCCAGTCCCTGCTTTCAGTCCATGGCCATGTGTGCACTGTCAGTGCTACCTTTCATCAGCCCTGGACCTGGGATAGGACAACTTCAATGGTGGGATGGTGGGAAACAGCTGCCCCTGCATCTATGGACACTATGCCCATTTCACCACCATAGGGCATGAAAAAGATCCATAGCCATCAGTGGGCCTCAAAAGCACATGCCTCAGCTTCACATACAGAGAGACAACAACACATGACAGACCAATGATACTAATGTATTTCCAGCTTACATGGGCATGGATAAATGCACATAAAAAACAGGGCTGATTCTACATGTCATTTGTATGTTTGTGCAAGACCAAGATTCTGTTGCTTCATCACCACAGCATCCTGTGGGGCACTTTGTTGTTATCTGCACAGTAGCTCAACTCAGAGTGTTGTCTGAGGGCCTTATCACCCTACACTGTTATAGCACTATTATTCTACTTTAACTGCCATGGTAATATCACATGGAATCATGGGATTTGCCATTTAGGGAGAAGCATTTAGAATTCTTAGCCAGAGGACTCCAAACTACAACCCCAGAATTCCAAAGGGTGCAGCCAGGGCAGTTAAAGTGGAATAATAGCACTATAACAGTGTAGTGTGATAGGGACCTGAGTGTGTTGTGAATAGAGACCATTGCCTCATATTGCAACTTTAAGAGTAGACTCTAGGAAAGAACCTTCCAGATCTAGGCCCTTTCCACACCTTATCTGGTCCCGACGTGGGCGCGCAGGGATCACGTGAGCAGCTCTTTGCGAGAGGCACTCGCGTCCTTTCTGCTCCTTCTCCACAGCAGCTCCCTGCTGGCCACAAGGAACTGTGAGGGCTCCACCCCTTCCTTCCGCAGTGCAGCCGGGTACTTTCCCAGGCTGCGCTGGGGGAAGAAGCACGAGGGCCGCATCTCCGGAGGCTCCACACACAAGGTAAGTGCATGTGGGGCCTGGGAGCAATGCGTAATCATGCATCATTTTTGGCAAGAAGCTGAAAATGATATATTCCGCAATCTCCACCTACTGGCCCCAGCAGCGACACGCAATTGTGAGGACGTCATGTGAAAAGGTCCTCACAGTCACACAATGCTCTGGAGGCCCTTTTGTATGTGAAATGGAGTGTGAAAAGGACCCTAGACTGACTACCTATCCAGGTTAGTTGTGCATGTTGCAAATTAAAGCATCAGTGCTATAGCAGGTAACCTGGGAAGGTGGTTGAGGCATATAGATAGCCTCTAGTATGTCACTTCTATTGTTTTCTAGGTCTTTGTGTAGATGAATGTCCTTAGGCTTTACATCCTCCTTTCTCTGAGGTCACTGCCTGCTTCTTGTTCACCAAACTACAAAAGGGTAGACAGTACAGGGAGTCTCGATAACAGTTGCCTGAATAGACTTACACATAGGGAAGCCAGCTCTAAGAGCTTCTATAACCAAGTATAGGGATGCCATTTTTTTTATGGATTTCTAGAAACAATACATCTAGGTTTGTTTGGGTTTTTTTCCTTTTTGCCTTACAATGAGCAACTAGAATAGTTATTCCTTCTCTGTAGCCATAATCTCACAGAACTAGCACACTGTCTTCTGCCAGCAATATGCTTGAGCACCAAGTTCTATGAAAGCTCATAGGTCTTATGTGTCTGGTCTTGTTCTGCGTTTCTGACTCCATTTATTTTCTGGTCATGTCTTCTAACTTGCCATGCAGTCATAGTTGTCCTTCAATCAGAATTCCATGGCCAGATTGCTGCCCATGACCCAGCCTTGATAGAGTGGACAGACTATTAGAATTGCAAGCTAACTCTGCCGACTATAATCAGATATTCTGGAGCTGTTAAAAAAAACTTCCAAAAACTATATCACTTCATGAGGTCAGTTTTAAGTTTTACTTTATTTAATCGGTGCTAATCACAATAAACTTCAGCCAAGGAGAAGTGGAATTGGCTGCTAATAACAAACCACATGAGTGACAGCATGAATACACTAGATAGTCAACTACAGATAATGAGGGAACTGCTCATCTGCCAAGAAATGAAGAGTATATTAATCTGAGCAGAAGGCATCGGAAGTTGTGTTAAGATCAGCTCCCCAGGTAAGCTATTTGTGTATCTCTTAGATGTCTTGAATATCTCATCACAAATAATTAATTTGCTCTACTTCCCTGATAAACAAAGACAAAACTATAATTTCATTCCTAGGACCTGATAGGTGTGATGTAAGAAATCAGCACCATGCTATAGCTGCTAAACAGTGATTGTGGTAGTCCACAGGTCCATTTTTCATACAGCTGCTCATATGAACACTACTGAACTGTAAATGTCAGCCTTCTTGGAGAAAAACCTTCCAGTCTTAGTTCTGAATCTGTCCAGCCAGGCTGGTCATTGGATGCCTCTGATTCCAAAGCAGTAGAAAGTGCTAAATGCTGAGACTTGCATGAGCAAAAAGGTCTCCCTGAATTCTGGTGCTCCTGATTTCTGATTTGGTCCTTTTTCCTGCTTTCTCATTCAGCCTTAAGTCCACTCTTGCCAGACTAGTGTTAAGAAGCAGTATGGAGCTTATATCTGATGCCCAACCACATAAGCTTGACAGAAAATAGCAACAATTTTAATGTATTACACCTGTGTAGGTTGGCCTGGCGTGAAGTACAGATCCAGAATCTCACCAACTGAACAGCTTGATACATCCAAGGTATTCTGACCACCTGACCCAAAGCAGGAGTCAATGAAGGAGATAGCAACAGAGAAGCTACTCACACTCACAGGCACTGTGTGGTTCTTTATTATATGAGGGTGCGATAGGTCCAAGCCCTGAGCTGGCCATTAATTTACATGCCTCTACCCCTGAGGTCCCTTTAAAGAGACTCTCTTCCCATGGGATAGTGGGAATGATGCCCAATTTTCCAAAGACTGACTCTTGCCCCATGCTATACCGCCTAAAGTTGTGACAAAATGTAATGAGTATGGTCACTTGAGTCACAATATCATAAAATCAAGCATTAACAATGGGAAAAACCCCAACCTAGAAAGGCAAAGCCACACAATAACACCCAAATGTAATCATTCCTGATAGAAGCACACCAGCAATAGAGAGGGAAACTGGGAAGGAAGCTAAAAACAGAATGCTTTGCCCAGTGGAGAACCCCTATATTTATGCTTCCCAGGTAAACCAGAGGAGCGACTTGACTTTTGAGGTCAGGCACCTGGGAAGCACATGCGCGCGCGCACACACACACACACACGCACACACACAAACTGAGTGGCAGCTTCTTCCCAGGTATGCGAACAGTAAAAGGGTGCCTGGAATGAGAAAAGCAGGCTGGATGAAGAAAATAGCTGTTCCACATTGCTTGCACTGCTGCCACCATTGCAAAGTCCCCTCCAATCGTCTGATGGGCCCCTACTTGTTCTTCAGTCCTGGCTACTTCTTCTGTTTCTTCTGCTTCTTCTGTTTCTCTTGAGCATGAGACTCACTTTGCTAGATGGATGGGAAAGCAATTCATATCAACTGAGGTTTGTTTGTTTGCCAGTTTATCCAATTCATGGTCTGCAGGCCTGCATAAAGAAGTGGCACACCTGTATTTTGTTAGTTTCCTGTCATCAAGAGAAACTGCAAGTATCAGATACTTCTACTTTTCAAATGATAGGCAAGTACACACATACATATATTTGAAAAATGCACACCAATGCCCTTCACATTAATGCAAAAAATGGATGCATTACAAAAATGCCCCAAAATATGTACATTACCCACCTTCATACATTTTTTAAGTTACAGGTAATGTCTCATTTAGATTGTAAGCCTGGGAGTAGAGAACTGTCACAGTAATGATTTGTAAGGCTCTGTAGGAGACTTTTTGGCTTAGGTAGGCACAAATACTCTAAATAAATACATAGTAAATAAATTAGGAAACCTGCATACATAAATATGCATGGACATCTTTGTAGGAAGGTGGGCAGGGAAGTCTTACAGGCTGAAAATTTGATGGGATGAGAGTGCTGATGAGATTCTGAAAAAGGCAAGGAAAATAAAATTAAACAATCTGCACGTCCCTACCATACATGGTTCCCAGTGGTCCAGTCCTGACAACTTAGAACACGTGTCAAATACAAGGCCCACGGGCCAAATCCGGCCCACCAGGCCATTTCATGTGACCCTCACACCTCTCCTGCAGCTGCAGCACTCCCCCCCCCGTAAGCCTGATCCCTACATTGTGGACTCCCAGCTGCTGGTATTCTGAGGGGCCCAGCAGCCAGCACTTGCAATCTACTTTTACTTCTGACTGCTCCTCTGTCCAAGTCTCACTGTCAGAGCATTGCCATGAGTTACCATGGCAACACTCCACACAGCTCGCAAGAGTTGGACAGAGAAGCAGTCAGAAATAGAAGTAGATTGCAAGTGCTGGCTGTTGGGTCCCTCTTCAGAATACTGACAGCCTGGGGCCCGCAATGTGGGGAGCAGGTTCGCCAGGTACAGGGAGGGGCAGGGGAGCAGAAAGAGGCACGGGGAGGAGGGAGCAGAGAGAGGCACAGGTAATATTTGTCTAATGATTAAAAAAAACTTTTTGTTTTCAAAACTCATTTTTAAATAAATTGTGCAATAGTTGTACACTTGAATATCAGTTTGCCATTATTTTTCCTAGACTTCTAGTCTCAGAGCAAGTTATTACTAACACCAGTAATAACTGAATGCGAAGGCAACTATTTAATATGATAAAAAAAGTAGATACATTTATACAGTCTTACAGATACAGCCGGGCCTTTGAGGGCAACCACAATGCTGATGCAGCCCAAGATGAAATGGAGTTTGACACCCCTGCCTTAGAACATGATAATCAAAGCTGATACCCAGGGGGATAGGCAGTTTCTTAGGCTCATGTGCCACCACTGGCCAGCACTGTCCATCTGACTGCTGTGAAACAGTGCTTTTGTGGCACAGTAAGTGTGACTCATTCCACCATAGGGGCATAGCTACAGGAGGTGGAATAAAGGCAATGCTCCCCAAATAAGAATTGTGCCCTCCTCCCAAAAAAAATTCCTTCAGTGCCCAAATTTCTGTCACTGCAGAGAGTTAGACTTTGATAATCATTCACACTCAGAACTCTTATATTCGCTGTATTTCCAGCCCCTTGGTAACTTTGCTTTTTCCTTTTCTCTGGGTGCCTAGACTGTACTCAAATGAACACCCAGCTGAAGTTTGAAGACTTTGCAATATTAGAAATGTAAAGATAGAAGAAAATTTCACTGGGCAAGGGACAGAATTCTTATTGGGGGCCGTGCCTTCATTTTGCCCAGCTCAATTAATTGCAAGATCCCTTGCTCCATCTTCACAATGTTGCAAGCTTTCACAGGACAACAGAGCAACAGGTAGGCAGCCTTTTAACTGCTGATGAAATGCGGAAGGATTCCATGATCAAGGACACCAATTTTAAAACAGCCATATAACTCCCAAATATAATACCCAACCACACACTAACACCAGCAACAATCAAAGAGCTGATAAACAGCAAAAGATTGAAACAGCTGCAGCTGACTCTTCAAAATGCCTAGATGAAGGGTGACACCAAAATGTCTGTGAAGTTGGCACCTGGTACAGGCCAATACACACACGTCAACCTCAGCACTCTCAGATCATTTCCACACTAGACTGTTATAGTGCTATTATTCCACTTTCAACATCCTATGGAATCCTGGGGTTTGCAGTTTAGGGAAGGGCCTCCATAGGATGTTCAAAGTGGAGTAATAGCACTATGACAGTCTAATGCTGAAATGGCCTTGGTTTAGCACAGAAAAAAGAGTGGCACCTAATGCAGCATTTTCAGGATTGGTGTAATATATGCTTCCAGCCATCTATCTCACAATGCAGGAAGGAGAGTGCCTTCCCTTTAGAAAAGAAAGAGGAAAGAGGGGAGGGGAGGGGAGCTTTGCCTGTACCTATCCCTGTCTACTCCACAATATTCTACTATCTCAGGCTAATACACAAGTGATTTCAGAGGCTGCATTGGCCTACCATTGGACTTTGAAGGGCCACACACAACCTGCTGCTCATCTGATTTTTTTATTTATTTTTTTTATTTTTTTTTACTTTTTTATTTTTTTTACTTTAAAAAAATCTAAGAAAGCATCAGCATGGTGTAGTGATTTGAGTGCTGGACTGTAACTCTGGAACACCATGATTTGGACCCCCACTCAGTTATGGAAACCCATCTGGGTGACCCTAGGCAAGTCACGCACTCTTAGCCTAAGAGGAAGGCAATGGCAAAACTCATCTGATAAAAGAAAACCATACAATAGGGTCATCATTAAGTCACAGTTGACTTAAAGGTACATAACAGTAACAACAGGGCCCTCCACATCCTTTAGAGCCATGTGGAGGTGATTTATCTGTGTTTTGGGGCCTTCTTATACTATTTCAAGTACAGGAGATGCCTTTCTGAACTAGGAAGTCAAGTAGAAGTCAACTTCCAGCTGACTTCCCATTTAGAAAAAAAACTCTCTCCTGGGCTTAAAGACACCTGGCAAAACTATCTTCCTAGGAAATGTTTTGGATTTTTTTTCCTATAACTCCCATAACCTGTGGTGTTTTTTTCAAAAAAATGGGGATCATGGGGGTAGCCTGAGGTCTCAAAAATATCCTTGAAGCATGCCTTCCCCACCCTTGCCCTACTGTATCTTGAAGTAAAACACCCTTAGAAGGACTGTTAATATGTGTCTCTCATGAGCACTGGATGTGACCCTCAGTGATCAACAGGGTGAATATTACTTATCTGGGCAAAGAGCAAGCTCATATTTTATTGCATTTAGGTGGTTTTGTAGGCATAAAATGTAATGTACAAAGCTGTGTGGATTACACTCACAGCTCATTTCCTGTTTCTACAGCAATGCAATTAATCATTCCTCAACATTTGTTTTGATGTCCAATTCACTTTTTAAAAAAGAAAAAAAACAGATGCAACAAAGAAATGCTATATGGTCCATGAAAAAATATGGCCATGAATTCTATTCAGTTCCATCATATGTGGTAGATTTGTCTAAGCTGTGTACTTTTTAAAAAATTTTTTAAAGAAATACACGTTCCTAAAGAGAATTTTCAATAGAAATGGAGACAGGTTCTGGCAATCAGAGACCACAACCAGGATTACATCACAAACTAAATGTCCCACTTAAATTATCTTTTGTTTAGAAACAGACTTTTTAACTATGCTATCTATGTGAAATAAAGGCATAAACATTTCAACTATCAACTCATCAGAAATGCTTAAGCAAGCATAAAATATCTTCTTGGCACCAGATAGCCATTGTATTCCTGGTAGAGCCTCTTAGTTGTTAGCTCTACAGTTATGGATTCAGCTGAAGATAGAAAAGAGGTGCATGTTTACATACCCAGAATTGCCTTCTTTTCAATGAATACTGAGAGTGAGTTTCTTTTAGCTGACAAGACTGTTTCCAGAATACAAGGAATGCCTATTATATGGCATACGACAAGATGCCATTCTATCCCCAGTGCAGTTTAACATTTACATGAAACCACTGAGAGAGATCATCCAGAGGGCACAGGGCAGGATGCTATCAGTATTCTGATGACACCCAAATACACCTTTTCCATGCCTTCAAAAATAGCATGAGCTGAAGAAAGTTTGTCTCCTTTGAATGAATGCCTTTTCTGGGAAGGTGTTTCACAGTGTAATTACCTTCCAACTTCAGACAGTCTTAGATGATGTACACTTCCTAGACCCATTTCAAACTGGCTTCAGAGTAGGATACAGAGTTGAGGCCACTATGGATAGAGACCACCTTAGTGGATGATCTTCTCCAGAGCATAGATGAGGGAATGTGTCCCTGCTGGTGCTTTTGGATCTCTCAGCAGCCTTCAGTCCCACCGACCATGGCACACTTCTGAAACACCCAAGGGGTTTGGGAATTGGAGGTACTACATTTCAGTGGTTCTGATCCTATTTCTCAGGCAGGTTCCAGAATGTAGTGCTTGAGGATAGCTGCTCTTCAGAAAAGGAACTGTTACATAGCGTACCACAAGGTGCCATTCTATCACCAATGCAGATTAATATATAAAAGAAACTGCTGGGAAAGATCATTCAGAGGCATGGAGTGGGGTGCTATTGGTATACTGATGACACCCAAATATACTTCTGTATGCCTTCAATAATAGCATAAGCTAAGGATAGTGTGCCTCCTTTAAATGAATGCCCAGAGGACATAAACGGGTCAGATGAGGAAAAACAAACTGAAACTGAATCCAGACAAGACGGAGGTGCTTACTGTTAAGGGTCCTAAGCTGGGGTTGGAGGTGTATCAACCAATTCTGGATGGGGCTACTCTTCCCCTTAAAGATTATGCTTGCAGCTTGGGATGCTTCCGGATCCATTGCTCCAAATGACAGCCCAGAAAGATACAACAGCCATGACTGCTTACTATCAGCTTCAGCTGATATACCAGCTATGCTGCTTCTTAGGGCTGGAAGACTTAAATACAGCACTGGTAACCTCAAGGGTGCAATGTGCTATACATTGGACTACCTCTTTTCCAAGTTTGGAAACTTCCATTAGTGCAAAACATGGCAGCCAGATTGGTTACTGGTGCATCTAGGAGTAATCACATTACACCTATATTAAAATCACTCAACTGGCTTCCAATTAGTTTCCAGGCAAGGTACAAAGTCTTGAAAGCCTTACATGGTTTGGGCCAGGTTATCTATGGGGTCACTTTCTGTATAATTCACCTTGTACACTGAGGTGTAGTGTCGTCTCCTTCTTTGGAGGTTTTTAAACAGAGATTGGATGGCCATATCTCAGGAGTACTTTGATGGTATATTCTTGCATGGCAGGGGGTTGGACACAATGGTCCTTGTGGTCTCTTCCAACTGTATGATTCTGTGATTCTGGAGGGCATTTATTTCAATCGGCTAGAACCAGACTAGCAACTGTTAACCAGCACACATTTTTATCAGCTACCTCCAAATTGTGGAATGACCTGCCAGAAGCAATGCAACAGCTGACTATGCTATCTGCATTTAAAAGAGCATTAAAGACCAATCCTATCCAGATGATTTCTAAATTGCCTGTTTTTTAACTATGAAGTGACTTTTTAATATGTATGCTTTTTTAACTGATGGTATGGTCTTTTAATTGATTATGTATTTTTAATTGGTGTTCACATTTTTAATAGTTACACATCTATTTAGTAGTAGTAATATATTATATATAATTATTGTATCAAGTGCATATGGTGACACAAAAATATGCATAATTAACAGCAAGTCACATTAATATTGAAAAGACCACCAAAGTAGAGAGCACAAACTTTTATGTGATCATCTATGGAAGCCTGTCTGTCTCCTTTGACCAAGAATGGAGAATCATTGGCTGAGTTGTTGTGATGTCACAGAATGCCTCCAAGTTTTCAGTGCTCAAAGAAAAGCTGTCAGTATTAGAATGCTGACAGTGTTGCTCTTGACAGAAAAGTGAAAGGTCAGTTTGGGGTGGGGGGGAGTATGCAAGACCTAGCAGGAAAAATTAGAATGTGTTTTATTCATATACTTCAGTACCTTATCTGCTGTGTTTATGCTGGAGAAGATATAAAGGTACCAGGAAGACAGGAGGCCCAACAGTCAGAAGGGGAGAGGTAAAAGAGAAGGAGCTGGCAGTGAGACTGAAAAAGAGGAGAGGACAGATCAGTCGATATATTTGAGAGAAGGAGATAAGGAAAGGAAATAAAGGTTACAGGAAGGAGCTGGGCAAGAACTCTAGAAAAAATGATTCTCTCTCACTCCATTACTTTTGAAAGTGTAGCTGGAGCAAAAATAGAACCAAGGGGGAAGTGATCCAGGGTTGCCACTTTTGGATTTTAAAGAAATTGCAAAAAAGAGAACAAAACAAAACAGATTTCCACAAAATGTGCATATGCTAATATATATATCAAGAGTGGGAGTTTATATATCATTATTGCCATTTCATTAGAAATCCATTATATCCCAACATGATGGGGAAGACTGTGATCTGGTGACTTGCATAGTCAATCTGTTTTACTGACTGACAGCTGTTGATGGGCAACTTCAGGGTTCTTGATCTCATTCTCTTAGGGTTCTTTACCTTCAGACTGGAGTTCAATAGCACAGACACTCACATGGAAGATGCTATGAACAGAGGACTGTCCTCCGATAGCCCTTCAGATAGAAAGGGCAGTGAAGTATAAAATGGAACATATGGCTACTCTGTTTATTTATTTCCCATATGTTTCTCCTATGCTGGACCCAAGGTAGCTAACAAAACAGATTGAAACAGAATTCAGCTAAAAAAAATCAATCGCAAAATTTAAGAACAATTAAAAACAATTAACCCACCCTAAGTTGAGTGGATGTAGAAATCTCATATATGAAGTAAATATGGAGCATAAATTGTGCATTATTAGTTGGACGGAAGTAGCTAAGCAAGGGAGATTTGTATGAAGGCCAAAAAGATGGTGGGTGGAATTTTATATTTGACCAGACCAGTGTTTGGCTGCAGGTCTCCAGTATAATACAATAAAATCCAAGTGCTTACCAAAATATTTATTAAATGCGTTTTAATCTGTCTCATGCTGTTAAAAATTTGTGTTTTTCCTGGCAGCTCTTAGGGGCTACATTAATCTTATATTGATTTTGGCTTTCTTGTGTGAATGTTCAGGGTTGTTGGGTTTTTTAAAACTTCATCTATACATACACACATAGAATTGCCAGAGTTTCAGCCTCTCATCATTGGGCCTCAGGATGTCTGCACTTTTTTCATTCCTGTCAGGGCCTCAAACGCTATCACAGCATTTGGTTTGCCAAAGCAGCATGCCTGAACCATCATGGATCAATTCAAAATGACTGAAGTATGGAAGGGACCCAGCAATAATGATGAGCTTTCTTACCTCTTTCCTAAGAGTTTTGCCCTGTTTCATGATGTTAGTTCAGGAGTACTATGTGTTATGTTCATGTGTCTTATCATAATGCTTCCTGAAAACAACAGACCAAAGAACCTTGTTTCATAAGCTTCTGTGAGCTGCTAACCACTTCATCAAATGCAAAAGTTAGTTAGTTAGTTAGTTAGTTAGTTAGTTAGTTAGTTATTTCATTTATTTATCATCTTTCAACCCACCAAGGTCCAAGGATATACACAATAGCTAAAAACACTTTAAAAACCAATTTAAATGCTCCAGTTGTCAAAACACTCTGGAAGCCATATAAATAAAGGTTGTCTTTAACCTAGTTCTAAAACAAGGCAAATGGTTTAGAAAATAGACAGAACAGATATCCCTAGTTTTAAGATCTGAAGGTCAGGTGAAACAGCACATTTTCCACTGGCCACCAGCAACTCAGAAGGGATGGAGCCAGCATGAACTGTCTTCAGAGAGAGTTCCACTGCTACGGAGATAGTCCTATCATGTGTAGTCACCAGCCTCAGTTCAGAGCATGGTGGGTCACGTAATAGTGCCTCTGCTGATGATCTTAGATTTCATGCAGCGTCACATGGGAGGAGATGGATAAGATATTCTGGTTCCAAACCATTTAGGGCACGTAATGCTTGTGGTAAATAAGGCTTATTCTCCTTATGTTCCTTTAAGTCAACTCTGATTTTAGGGTGCCCTATCATAGGGTTTTCTTGGCAAGATTTATTCAGAGGAGGCTTGCCATTGCCTTCCTCTAAGGCAGGGCTTTCCAAACGGTGTGTCATGACACATTAATGTGTCATCTCTAATGTGTTGGTGTGTCACATCCCCGGCCAAGAAAGACCTCCCCTTACGCAAGCCTGACCCTCTGCCGACATTCTCACTGAGGCCTTTCCCTGGCAAGAATGATGGCAGCGGGCAAGGACCGGCTGGGAGGGGGCTGCTTTTCCCCTTGCCATCGCTCTTGCTGGGGGCTTTCCCTGGCAAGAGCATTGGCAGCGGGCAAGGACCACGTGGAAGAGGGCTGCCTTTCCCCTTACTGTCACTCTCACTGGAGCCTTTCCTGATGAGGGCAATGGCAGCAGGCCAGGATTGTGGGGGCTGCCTTCCTCCACCCTAGATATGCCTCTGGGTACCTATGGTTTGCTAGTAAAGCTGAATTACTATGTCATGAAATGATGCATGTCAAAAAACTGTGTCACCGACATGAAAAGTTTGGAAAGTTCTGCTCTAAGGGATTTTTCACCATCCATCATTACGGTACTATTAATTCAATGGTTGCCCCATACAGAATTTTGGGATTTGAAGTTTAATGAAATATTTAGAATTCTCTGCCAGAGAGCTCTAGTTGTTCCCCAAACTACAAACACCAGGGGCCCTTTTATACTACATATTAGCACTATGACTCCATTTTAATTTCCATGGCAACATTCAGTGGACTCCTGGGATTTGTTAAGTATTTAGAACTCTGAGCTAGAGAGCTCCATTGCCGCATTAAACCACAAACTGCAAGGTTTCATACAATGTTTCCATAGAAGTTAAAGTGGAATCATAGTGCTATGATTGTGTAGTCTGAAAGGACCTAAGGCTGAGAGAATGTGATTGCCCAAGGTCACCCATGGGCTGAGCCTGGTCTCCTGAAGTTCTAATCCAACACTCCAAACACTACATCACAATGGTTAACTAGCCATATAAAACTATACCTAGCATGGGGTGACCAGGTTGTACCTGACAGGTACATGCCTTTAAAGATAAGCAGCCTGTCAGGAAATGAAAACCTGATTGAGAACCACAAGCAAGTTTGAATAATACAGATTAAAACACTGACTTCTAAGCATTAAACCAATGACGAGGGGGCATTTTTCACACACACATACAAACACAGATGCTGCAGCCCACCATTTTGGGTGGGAAGAAGGTTTGAAGAAAAGCATTTCAGGGGAGGAGTCTCAAGGCTGAAGCTGAGAGTAGTGCAAATCACTACATCTCTGTGTGGTTTTGGTGCTTTTTGAGCAGAGGCCCTTTCACATTACACAAATATAGCATTATGATTCCATGGTTCTACCCAGTGCAATCCTGGGATTTAAAATTTTGGCAGAGGCATTTGGAAGTCTCATCCAGATTGCTCTAGTGTCTCACCAAACTACAAACCCCAGGATCTTATAGGATGCAGCCATAGCATATTACACAATGGAATCAGACTGCTACAACTATGTCATATGAAAGGGATCCACATTTCAGGTGGAATAGCACCTCAAAGTGAGGAGTTCAGAGACTGCAAAAGTGGGGTTTAAGCCTGGTTTCAATTCTTTTAAATCTAAAAAAATCGCATCATAAATATATTAAGAATTCTGTACTTGTGGAAGTTCATTATCAAAAGGGAACTGAAATAAAATTGTTACCCATCTTTTCATGTGACTGCAAAGCAGGCTGCATTGGTAAGTTGGCCGATTCAATGCTGACCTCTCAGTGTGTCAAATTTCCTTTTGTCAGGGAACTATACAAGAGGAGAGATTTTATTCAATTTGTAGCATATCCAAGCAGTACAAATTGTGCAATTTGTTTTCTGAACTATATAATTGCAACATTTGACAAGATCATTTACACTGGATTTACACTGGGTGGGATCCAGATATCATCCTACAAAAAGAAGCCAAATGGAACTGATTCCCATCTCTGTACTCTCTCTGCCATCTCCCCAAATTCCAGCCCCCCACAAAAAAAGTATTCCCTGCATGGGGTAGACTATGTTATGAGGGCTCAAGAAGGTGGAGATTCCTTCACAGAAGGGGTCTTTGGCCGATTTTCCACAAATTTCCTCTTCACCCAGCCCTCTGTGTCACAGAGCACCCATTTATTGAGACCCTGAAACTTGAGGAACTTTTTTGAGAATTCTGGGAAATGGCACCGTGGGTTTCCAATATCAATGGGTAGGGAATCTGTTCTGGAGTTTAGTTGTAGAGTTGGGTGGGACCACAAAGGTTATACCAGAGTACACAACTAAAGCACTCCTAAGAAATGAGTATCCAACTTTTGATTAAAGGCCTCCAAAGAAAGACTGTCTGCTGCCTTCTGAAACAGTCCATTCTAATGTCAAACAGCTCTTACTGCAATTTTGCCTGCCTATTTCTTTGAATGCTTAAACTGTATTTCTAAAAGCTCAGCTGAATTTTTAAGTTACTACAATGCTAGAAGTTTGGATACTGAAGGGAAATTGCATTGGGGGACAGAAATCTTATTTGAGGGGCAATACCCTCATCTCTGTCCCCACCCCCTAACTCTATGATTCTATAAAGCTCCAGAACCTGGCTTGTGGGATTTCTATACTGGCTTATTTCACACATCATAATATGCCAAAGTTCCAGAGAAGCCTGGCTTAATGTGATCACACAAGCTTGCTGATACACACTAGTTAGTTATTTTTATTCAACTTTTCTTACCATCTGGGATAGCTAAGCAAACTGTAGACCTCCTTTATCGCTAGTGGTTTGTTTTAACATCCAACTAGAGATTTGGGTTTGTCTCTCCCTAAAGAGCCTTATGAATCTGGCTTATTTGGGGAGAGACAATCCAGAATCCTTGATACTGATATCATAGTAAAAAAATTCAGGACAAAAAAAAAGTCCCTTCCAAGCGAAAATGTTTACCAGCATACTCTTACTCTTTCTTATCTGTCCCAAGAAACAGGGCTTTGCATCTTGCTTTAATCTTGCACTTCTCAAATGACAGTAGTTGAAAAAGTTACTTTTTAGGACTACAGTTCCCAGACTTCTCATGGCCAGTGCCCATGCTATCTTGGAGATTTGGGGTACTGTAATCCAAAAGAGAAAAATAAGTGTCAAGTGGGGAAATCATTCCCTCCCTCCTAAATTTATAATGGTACTCTGCTCTGGAAAAGGTATTTATAAGATTTCTAGGAGTGAAGAAAGGACAGAACCCTCCCATCCACTCCCAAAACAGCTAGCATTGGCAGTTAACACCAACGTCTCCTCTGTGATCCAAAACAGAACTGGACAAAATAACAAGTGGAGCTTTGGAGGAGGGGAGGGGGGAAATGGCCAGGCACCACTTTCCTCCCAGACAGCAAAAGAATTTGGAGTGAGTGAGATGAAAGAAGGACAGCGCATTGTTCCTTGGGCATTGCAGCTGGTGGGAGAAGTGCTTAATGAATGCTTTGGCTGAGTGCCCATGTTCACCCCAACCAGCTCTAGCTGTGAAGCGCAGATTTGGGGAAAGTGCACGTTTTAGTTTCAGCTCCGTCAGCACTTCCTTGGCAAGGGATCTTCACTCATTCCAAGCCCTATTTTCACACTGTAAGGAGCCATTGACTTCCTTTTTTTTATTACAGTGGGCTGACATACCATCGAGGATTAGTGAGAAACACAAGAGGAATCCACTCTTATTCTCAGTTACTTTGGTGAGATAATTCCTCTGGGTTTGTATCATATTCCATTTAATGCCCTCCATTTTCTGAGACCTCTTTTTTTCAACCTCCCCTCCCCTCTTCTCCTCCCACAGAAGGCCTCTCAACTGACACACCAACAAGACAGCCTTTCTCTGATGTCCCCAAGTGCCTGGACCAACACAGTATCAGATAATCACCACGGATGAGTGACTGAGGTTAAGGAAAGAACTTACTAATTAAAGCCTGGTTTTCAGCACTTTTTGGAAGATTAATTGGACCGAACCTTTAGAAAACAAAGGGAAATTTTACTTTCAACTTTGCGTATGTTGTTTGGTAAATAAAGAGCTTAGTTGTTTCAAAAGAAATAATGCCTAGGAGCTGGCAAAAAGAACAACAAATGGAATACTTCCCTGCTTCCAGCAACCTTTCAGATCTTGTACAAAGTAGCACAATTTGCTTGATAGAATGAGAGGTTTGATCTGGCAGGCATTGCGTTTGCTAGGGAAACTCAGTTAATGCACCATATATCCCCAATTCAGATTCATTCAGTAACTCATATCCCCAAGCCTAAAGTGATGCCCATTTTCAAGAACATTTTTGGCAAGCTGGGAAAAAAACATTTCCCCTCTGAAGCATTTATTTTATGTGTTCATATGAAATATTCTCCATTTGCATACATTTTCCTCACTCTTCACTGCCTGAGGTGACTTCATGAGGCACCCAGACCTGTTTGGCTATATCGGCCTCACAAAATTTTATTTACTAATGACTAGTGACATATTTACTAGCATATTTACCCAGAGTTGCCCGGGGTTTTTATTTTCCTCTTAAGAACTCACCAAACTGTCTTTTCCATTTCCTGTAACTTTGCTCCATATTTCCCAATGCAATCTGTATTCAGAGTTATTTACATATACAGTTTGGGTTCCTGTGGGAGCACACTCTCCTCCTCCTTGCTGTTAGGCCTTGTGTCCATAGCAGCCAGCCTATTCTTGTACCTGTAAATTTTCTCCATATTCTCCAATCCAACTTATATTTGTAGTTGTTAACATACAGAGGCTGGGTTCCTGCAAGAATACACCGTCCTCCTCCTTGCTGCTAGGCTTAGTCCCCATAGCAACTGGCCTATTACAGTACCTGTAACTTTCCCCCATAGTCCCCAATCCAGTCTGTGTTCTCTGGTGACGTTGATGTACTGGCTTTTGATTGTTTTGCTTTTTGTTGAATTTGTACAATGGCTTAACGGTTTTCTGGAGGCTCTTTTTGTTTTGAATTTCAGCTTTAAGATTCTTCATATATGAAACCCATACAATCTACTGTGTGAGGTGAGAAGACCTTGTAACTATGTTGTATATGCCACTTTAATTTTTCTCACATACGCCTCCCAAAAGTTTTCTGGCATCCTTATTGATGGTAGGCCTCATCTCCATAGCAACCAGCCTGAGACCCAAGAGCTCTCTGGCTGAGAATTCTAAAGGCCCCTCCCTAAACTGCCAACCCCAGGATTCCATGGAATCTTCACAGCCAGCCAATCATATGAGGTCTTCTCATCTCAGACAGGCAATCATATGAGGTCTTTGCCTGCCTGACACAGACAAACAGACAAACATGCAGACAAACATTGACTTTCATATAGTAGATTTTTTTAATGCATTTATTTCCTTCTTTTCTTCCAAAATTGGGACTCAAGGCAGTTTACAATTTTAGAACAATGCTGGTAAAAAATATATAAAAAGTGAGCATTAAAATGGGTTTCAACTACTGATAGTGTTAAAATTGGAAAACTACACTTTAAAAAAGATAAAATATGATTTTAAAAAAATGGATAGCAATTAAAACAGTTCAGTTTAAAACAGTACATCACTTTCTACTCATTCTTTAAAAATTTTCCTTTTTAAAAACCAGCCAGAATAAAAATGTCTTCTCCTAGCAACCAAAGATAGCAGCAAGGGGGCCATTCTGGCCTCCCTGGGATGAGAGTTCCAAAATCTAGGGGAGAGAACATTTTCTTTTGTGTTGTCACCAACCATGCTTGTGATGATGGTTGGAGAGAGAAGGGCGTCTCTCTAGGAGCCCTGGTGGTGCAGTGGTTAAATGCCAGTACTGCAACCACAAGGTTGTGAGTTCAATCCTGCCGGGCTCCAAGGTTGACTCAGCCTTCCATCCTTCCGCAGGTCGGTAAAATGAGTACCCAGCTTGTTGGGGGCAATTAGCTAAAATACATTGTAAACCGCTTAGATAACACTCAGTTGATAAGCGGTATAGAAATAAATGCTATTGCTATTGCTATTGATGATCTCAGGTCCCAGGCAGGCTCATACAGGATATACAGTCTGCCAGACAGATTGGACTTGAGCCGTATAGGACTTTATAGATCATAACCAACACTTTGAATTGTCCCTGAAAACAAACTCAAGGAGCCCTGGTGGCACAGTGGTTAAATGCTGGTACTGCAGCCACAACATTGTGAGTTTGATCCTGCAGGGCTCCAGGTCGACTCAGCCTTCCATCTTTCCGTAGGTCGGTAAAACGAGTACCCAGCTTGTTGGGGGCAATTAGCTAACACAGTGTAAACCACTTAAAGAGTACTTGGTGCTATAAAGCAGTATAGAAATGTAAATGCTATTGCTGTTGCTAAATGCTAAACTGGCAGCCAGTGGCTGGCATTAGCATGCCAGATATAAAACTAAATCCTATGGTTAAACCCAGCTAGGGAAGACTGATGAGATCAATGGGATTTTCCTACCTATTGATTCACCATTCAACAATTGCCTCAATAGATCTACTCTAGTTTTAACTAACCAATAGGATTCAAGCCACATCATTGTGCTATCATACACCTGATATCTAATCCTTGATTGGATGAGTTTTGCCAAATGATTGATTCTGAAAGGAAGAAGTGGGAAGCAGAAGAAAAATATGTTAGAAACTATTTTTTTTAATGGAAACTCTTTGATGCATTCTGAATGATAACTGCCCATCAGCTTCTTCTTTGATCTCAAACTGGCCTACAAATCAAAAGTGCTATAAAATGTATGTATAGTTTCTGATGTTGAACCAAAACTTCTCAGATGAGCACAATTCAGCTCACATTTGAGAAGAGTTTATGCTTCCAGACCACTAATGCCAAAGCAAATCTAGTAACAGTGCAGTGACTGGGGCAGGAAAAAAGTTCAATTCTCTATCTGCATCAGGAGATGGGAACTTCTGGCTGATGGGCCCCCCAATGTCAGGCTCTAGCCTCCCAGAGGTTCTTTATCAACCACTCCATGAAGCCCTCATAGAAAGAGTAGCCCATAGTTCAATCACAGATCAAAAATAATGGCTAGAATCTACACTGTTATCTCCTGTCTCTCCTTGGATATACTCCATATTTTGTTGTCAGTCAGCAGTTGCAAAACAATTTAATCCCAATTTAGACACAATCAGTTTCTCAAAGCATCAACAGTGGATGTGTCTACATTTTTGAAGCACAACCTTCTGACCCAGTGGCAGCTAGAAGCTTTCATGTCAATGGAGTAGTAATTCCGTATTAGGTTTCAATGAGCTATCCAAGGTGCAGAACCCTATCATCTAGCAAGATTCAGAGCTCTGGATACCTCCCTGAAAGTACAGACCAAGACCCAGAATCAGTGATGTAGACTGGAGTCAATTGACTCAGACTCAAGTCAGACTTAAGTCACTTCAGTGACTTAACTCAGACTTGACTCGGCAAAAATTATACACTGACTCGACTTGCATATTTTTAGTGACTGACTTGCTGCCCTTGGTTCAGTAACATAACACATTCATCCAAATACCTTACAACTTATTGGTCACATGATGATCAGTCTCAAGGCCAAAGTGTGGGCACGTTTCTCAGAGGGAACAGCAAGTGGGTCAGGCAATGGGCTTGAGGTGGGGTTGAGGTCTGCTCACCAGCCTGTCTCTGCTACATATAGGAGGAGCTTTC
The DNA here is from genome assembly GCA_948474755.1 of Ctenosaura bakeri. Classification (NCBI taxonomy): domain Eukaryota; kingdom Metazoa; phylum Chordata; class Lepidosauria; order Squamata; family Iguanidae; genus Ctenosaura; species Ctenosaura bakeri. The sequence continues at coordinate 464,217 of CAOLHI010000065.1, read as the reverse complement.
TGAAACTTTTCCTAAGAGCAGAAGACAAGACTTATACTCAGAGTGCAGGGCGCATATGGGGAACAGAAAATGTGTTAGGCAATGGGCTTGAGGAGGAAGCAACCTTCCTTCTAAAGCTCTTGAAGTTTCAGTAATGGGGAATAAGAAGGATCCTATTCCCCACTTCTGAAGCTGGAGATAGCAAAATTACAAAAGCGGAGGGCCAACTCTACTTAAATTGTTAAAACTGACTTTACTTGACTCTGTCCAGAAATTCTGGAATGCAGGTTGGGGTATAAAGTTGGCTTCTAGATTTGAGACTTGACTTGAGACTTGACTTGAAAGTATCTTGCAAGGACTTGAGACTTGAAGGTAGAGACTTGAGACTTGACTTGAGACTTGGAGTAAAAGAATAATACATCACTGCCCAGAAATAGATTCACCATCCCACTGGCACTGGATCCACTATTGTTCCATCGAATTCTCTCCAGCGACTAGGGCACTTTTCTTCTTGCTTTATGGAAAGTCCCATCAGTCTGTTTACATGCACAAAGCCCACCAAGATAAATGTTTTTTCTGGTTCCACCCACCCACCATCCTTCTCTGATATTGCAGTCATATCCTGCTGTTCATTCTCACAGTCCCTTGGGCCTCTTAGCAGTGTGAGTCCCACCAGTGAAGCCAGCAGGGCAACACTACCACCATCCCTGCCAAGGTGAACTCACCCGCTATCAGCAATATAATGCCCTGACAGCCAAGCAACTGATCAGATCTGATGAGCATCAGGCAACTGTTGTGTTTTTATTTTCTTCAACATGAGGTCCAGTCTCAAGGGTGACCACTTTATGGTCTGAAAGAATGAAAAGGTCTCTTGTCTGGTGCAAAAATGACAGCCTAAATTTTGTTTTTATTTTTGACTAGAGTAGACCCATTAAATCAACCCGATTTATCTATGTGTTGACTCACAATTCAACAGTCAGGTCAATAGATTTACTCAAGTTGGGACTAACCAATAGGGTTCCAACTGACATATTTTTGCTTGCTTGCTTATTTATTTATTTATTTATTTATTTATTTATTTATTTTCATTTCATCTATATCTCATCTTTCTTCCAATATGGGACCCAAAGCAGTTCGCAATATGTTAAAGCAAAATAGCTGCAGCAATATGAGAAGAAAAAGTTTAAAAACATTAAACAACCAAATTAAAACATTAACTTAAAACAATTAAAAATACATTTGAGACATAAGATATACATATATATTACGTATAAACCCAAATAAGCTGGAATCCTGTTGGTTAGTACCAAATTGAGTATACCTATTCAGTCACTTGTTGAATGGCAAGTTAACAAGTAGATAAACCTCACTGATTCAATGGATTTACTCTAGTCAAGACTAGCAATAGGATTTAGACCATTACATATTAAAAAATACAGAGTGCCCACTAATGTGTCATTTAAAAGAGAGAGAGAGAAAGAAACAGAGAGAAGACATCACCAGAGAAGAGGATAAAGGGGATACAACATGCATACAATTTGCATATCCCAATTTATGTGTAGACAGTAGATGCACATTTAGAAATTATTACTATAATTTAAATGGAAACACAGACTATCTCACCATAATGGAGAAGACTGTGTCCAGGTGCCCCATGCATCTGATCAGGTTGCCATCTATATGTTTATTGCTGATGGGCAACTTCAAGCCCTCACCTGTCCTACTGTAGTCTTAGGATTCTTTGCCATTAAACTAGATTTAGACTGTTCAGCCCTGCAAAAGGAGGACACCATCAAACAGATAACTGTCCTCTGATGGCCCTTCAGAGTGGACAATCCTCCATAAAGCAGGACTCACAGTCGCTCTATTAGTGTCACCGCGTATTACATCTTGGGAAATGCAGCAATTTTGAGTGATAACCTCTTGCTTCTTCTTACAGGTGTTCTGAGAAGAACCAATGAAAACCAGAGCTTCCATTCATTTTCTTTTTCTCATAATGCCTGCCTAGACTCTCATGAGGCATTCACAGTGAATGAAGATGAGGTTACTTGCTAGCAAAGAAAGAAAGAAGGAAGCCATTTGTGACCAACTTCAAAGTGATTGGACCTTCTTGGGATCTGTGGGCCAGATTTGTCCAGTCATGCCTGGTATGATTGCCAAGCCTGAAATCCAATGTTTGTTTGTTTCTGGGTGGCAACTCCATACATATTACAGTTGCTGTTACTATATTAGCCATGGACTCCAGTTTTCAACATTTCCCTTCTAATAATCTAAAAGAACAGTGAACAGATCCAAGAGTACATTATATCCTGTTCTGGTTTTGATGGTGTTAATAATGGTGTTCCAAAATGCCCTTACTTAAAAGATCATTCCACTAAATTAGAATGAAAATGTTTGAGCCACTTGATGGTTTCACACATATGTCTCCTGCTGGTTTATTTATTTGTGGGCCCATGAAATCCTTAGTTCCCATGGTTGTTCTAACTCATACCACAAACCTTTGATGGGCTGTCACCCACACGCATGCAAATTTAATGTCCAAAAGAAAGAAAAGGGATCAACAGCCATGGAGAGACTGTATATTATGTCATTCTGCAGATGATCTGTGTGTGCCATATTGCAGACTTTCTCACAATGCTACCTTTGCCAAATGTCTCACCTTTAACTCTAGAGACCACCTGTACGGATGAGAGACTTATCCAATCCCTTTCTTGGCCTCTCTGTGGAGGCAACCAACCACAGTGCCAATCAATGCCAGCTGTGGCCACTGGCCCAAGGCCACCACACTCATTTAACATCCATGGTAAACACCTTTCAATCCCTATGCGTAGTCATTCTGAGGTTGACAGTGAAGGAGTCAATTATCATACCTTTTCTTCTAGTTCTTTAGCTGTTGTTGGTATTTCCATCTGTTAGACAGATTGATCCTGTAGTCTCCCTTGTACTTGCAGCTGTTGCACGAGGCCTAACACCAACATCATGTAATTCCAGTACTTTGCACTCTTGGGAGAATAGTAGAAATTGGATGCATCACTGTAGAAATAAGGAAACCAAATGAGAGATGCTGCAGCCCTTTTTCTGCTTATGCCCCCTGCATCCAGAGATTGTGCACAAATGCCCTCCACATCAGCCAAGAGTGAACAAAGTGCAAGCAGGGGGCATGTGTCCCCCACTTGCTTTTTCGCTGCTCCTAAGGTCTGAGATCCCCCAATCCTGCTGCCAAAAAAAAAAAAAAAAAGCCTGCCAAAAAAAAGGAAAGAAAGAAAGAAAGAAAAAAGAAACAAACAAACAAACAAACAAACTATGAATTTCTGTTCTTTTATTTTTCACATAATCAAATAACCTGTAACAATGAAAATAACAATACAGTTCCAATTACAATAACAAAATAACACCAAGAGGGACTCCCCCCACTGGTGGAGGTACAGCTTTTTGTTATAATTTTTCCCTTATTGCCCTCCAGACTGGTATGAGAAGGGTTTACAACATAGGAGTTGTAAAATAAATATTCACTTAAATACTGATATATAAGTCATCCATTTTGAATTAAAAAAAATTAACATCTATTATGCAATCAGCCCTTTACAATACACATTGATAAATATATCATACATAAGTCAAATATCTGACTAGAACAGACCATTATTGTGGATATTAACTATAACAAAGCATTTGTTATTTCCTTACTCAGTGGTTTCTGCCTTAAGACCTGTGAGGGAAAAAACTGCTGTTCTTAGAAAACTCTAGGCCTTGTAAATAGATCTGCATAGCTTAACACCCAAGAACACCAGTTCGGCAAAACAAGAAGTCAACCTTTCAACCATTTCTATGTTCATTTTGATTTAATGGGGTAGGGGCAACTTATGAAAGAGATCCTTTAACTATAGCATTAGCATAGCCACCACTATGTTATCACTCTACTTGGTCCATAGCCCCTCTACCTCCATGCCCTGCTAGAAGACTCTACAGGACCACCTGTGTCAGACCCCAATGACAGAGAGTGCAGATATGCAGCACAATTGTGATTAAATAGCAAAGACACCAGGGGCTAAAGGATCAAACTTAAGGCTATATTGTAAGAACCCTATTGGATCGATCTACCTACCTACCTACCTACCTACCTATCTATCTGTCTATCTAATCTTTCTAACATATATATATATATCCAGCCTTTCTCCCTGCACAGGATTCAAGGCAGTTTAGAGATAGGAAAGCTCACTACAGGAGATAAGCTGTCAATAAACTAGTCTTCACTTTTGCTAGAAGTAATACTTAAAAGGACAGGAAGAGCAGAGGTGGAAAGATCACTAATGCTATTAGTTCACATGTCAGAGAGGTTAGGATGGGTGGATAAAAGATAAGGAGACTTTGGGTCACTATAACCAACTTTACCCATTTATGCTGCTCTCTCTAAGATAACTTTTAAGTTTTCAGCCTTGCTGCATTTCCAATAACCAGCACAGACCAGTGGGTAGGAGGGCATAACACTTGCAACAACTGGTGACTTTCATGTCAGTAGTGTGGTGATGAACCCACTCCAGGTTTTAGCCTGAACTTCAAAGTAGCTATCTAAGGTGCCACGCCCATTTTGGGAGTAGGAGTCAGCATTTCTAATAGCTCCTTTAAAGTTCAGGCTAAAGCCCAAAGCGGAGGACTGCTAACTGGTAAGGAAGCTGCCATCTGCCATTGGGCAATAACTGCTGCTTGCAACTCTAGTTTTTCTCTAGAAAAGAGTTCTGTTTCCTGAGCAGCTTAAAGACCACCAGTGTGAAAATCTCTTCAATCAAGACATTTGATAAGGGCCTATGGAGGAACATAACCAGCAAAGATGGAAATTAGTTGTGATATAACGGTGGAAAAAGGCCTCCTCAGGGCTGGCCCAAGACATTTGGGTGCCATGATGTAGATAAAAAGACATAACCTCCACCCCATGCATAGATACCAACAATGGGGTAGCATTGGTGGCAATGAAAAGTACTAGAACTGGTCTCTTGGTTCTGGTTCTGGGGAAATTATCACGATGAACACCTGCATTATTATATTTGTCATGTCACCACTGCTCAGGTGCCCGATTTCCTTTTTCTAAACAAAATGTTCCCAGGAGCCTGTTTACTCTACACTATTAGAGCAGTTTGATACCACTTTTAACTACCATGACTCAATCCTATGGATTCATAGGACTGTTGGTTTGGTGAGGTATTTAGAATCCTTTCCCAGAGCACTGTAGCAATGATTTAAGTGAGTGGATTAGAGAATTCTAAGTACTTGATCAGGCTACAAGTATTGTCCTGAAAGTAAAGTTTGTTAGGTCATAACTCCTTTATTGACAACTTGAGACATACACATGAGATACACACATGTGTAAAGTAACTCTTTGTCTATCAAGTGGTACTATTCAAAATAGTCTCCACCAGTGGTGATGCACTCGCACCATATTTGAACCCACTCATCAAACCCACTTTGGAAAAACACTTTCAGGCACTCCCTGATCCAGTGTCTGATAGCATCTTCCATTTCATATACTTTATCCCCAAAGTGTTTCCTTCATCTGACTGAACAAGTGAAAGTCTGAGGGTGCCAGACTGAAGCTCTAAGGCAGATGTGTCACCATGGATTATCCCTATTTGTGCAAAAACCTGTGAAGTTGCTAAAGAAGTGTGGGGTCATGTGTTATCATGGTGTAACTGGATTGCATTCAACTGTTTCTGTTGTCTTTTCTTACAGATAGCTTCTCAAAGTTTCTGGAGTGATGTTATGGAGTGGTGGCTGTTCATTGTTGTCCCGCACTCAAGGAAATCAAGCAAAATCACCTCCTTGTCATCCCAGCAAACATTCACCATAAACTTCAGTGCTGAGTGTTGGCTTTTGAATTTCTTTGGTCTAGGGGAGGTGGAGTGCTGCCACTGCATGGGCAGATCTTGGTCTTTGGGTCATACAGATATGCCCAGGTCTCATTACCAGTGCAAACATCCCTCCAAAAAGATGTCTCTCTGGCTTCAAATGCTGCCAACTGTTCCAACACACATGCAGTCTCTTCTCTTTCAAATCAGCTGTTAAGTAATGATGACCCACTTGACACACACTTTCCTGTATCCAAGGTTGTGGTAACGTGCTCAATAGCACTGTGACCACAGCCAAGTTCCTCAACAATCTCCTGGACAGCCATACACCAGTCTGTACAAACCATGTCTTCCATCCTGTTTTGGTTTTCCTTGATGACAGCTGTCAATGGCCTTCCACTATGTGGTTTGTCTTCAGCGTTGGTTTCACCTTCTTTAAAGTTGTTCACCCGTATTTGCACATTTGTCTCACTAATTATCGCCTCAACGTACACAGTTCTGGATCTTCTGTGGATGTTGGCAGCAGTACATCCTTCTTTGGTCAAGAACTTGATGACTGCTCTTTATTTCTGCTTTGTATCCATGATTACACAATACCTAGAGATACCGAAATTATGTCAGCCATGCCGTAAGAATTTCTTTCTGGTTGTTCAGTAGCATCACATTTGGACTAATAGTTTCAGAGAAAATGGTACACAGGCATTATTTCAGTATGACCCTCATATAAATCCCATGACTTCATCAGTAGGAGGCAAGGCAATTAAGTGATTATCAAACTGGTACAATTGGTAAGTTTGGACTTACCTCTGGTTTTTCAACTGTTCCTTAACTGACCCCAATGGTATACTACAGGCCATCACTGTTATCCTCCTCTGAACCACTTCCAGTTTATCCTTCTGCTTCTCTTTAAATGTTGTGTCCACAACAGAACACAATATTCCAGATTCCTCAGGGTGTAGTTCAAAAATCACTTGCATAAAACTCTACAAAATGGCTTTGGTGCATGGCCACACAGAAATTCGACAGGATTTAATGACACCAACTGTATACTGTTAGTATAGGCAGCGCCCAAGCCTCAAATCCCTTTCCCTTCCCCCTCCTCCTTGTGTTCCTTTTTCTTCATTCCTGGCACAGCATCCTATATGCTAGTTGTTGGACAGATTCCTAAATAACAGCCCATAAAAAAGCATGAATTCAAGTTTTTATTTATTATCTGCTCTTTCCCCTACCCAAAAAAAGCAAGCTGAAACTTTGGACACTTGCTGTCACTGAGGAAATGAATGAAGCAAGTGTAGAAATGAGACAGGAGGAAGGTATTGACCAGAGTGAATATGAAATGAAGGAAATGAACATAGTGACATGTGAGCTGGGAGGGGGAGCTACTGTGTGTGTGCTTGTGTGTGCATACAAAAGAGAGGGAGAGAGGTTAGCACTGGGTTACTGTGTGGTTTACCTCTCCTACTATTGTTCAGAAATAGGGTTGCCAGTTCATGATCACTTCAGACCCTGTGCTTTCCTTGGCAAAACCTGAGACCTTGGAATGGGCCCCGGAGATACCATAATGCTATGCTTCAAGTAGAAAACATAGTTGCTCAGATCCTATCATTCAGACACACACAGAGATAGGACAAACAGAGATTTTTCTATATGGCAATTAAGTCAGAAAATGGATACAGAGCAGAACAGAGAGTGAGCGCTGGCACCACAAAAAAAAATGGAAGGAAAGGAAGAAGGCAACTAAAATAAGTGCATAGATCTCTTTGAGAGTCTTTGCAGGTTGCAACAACAGATCAGTGAAGCCTTGCAAACTGTACCAAGCTGCTGCTCTGTTAAGTGAGCTGGAGATTTGCACACAGTCCTTTCCTCTTGCCTGAACTGAACCCACCAAAAATGTCAAAGCTGCACCTCTTTCTCCAGGCTGGAGATGACCCATGAAAAGTGAAGACACAGGACTGCGCTCTGAGATCTGGCAACCTTATTCAGAAACTAACTGGCAAGAAACATTCACACATTCTGTGTGTGGGTCACAAATATTTCCCCCAGACACACACACATGTGAAAACTGTTATTGCCAATATATTGATCAGAAATTTTTAGAGTGAGTGGATTATTTGCTGGACAGATTGTGAGAATCTCTAAGCGTTCTCATTCTTTACACTTTGAAGATGCTTGGATGGGTCTATGCTAAGTGCCTAAAAATCCATGCCTATAAGATGCCATGATTACAGAATTTGGCAAGTTACAGAACGTTACTCAATTTAGTGATATCTTCTGTCATTAAATTGGTGACCAGTGATCAATATCGAGCTCCAGAATCATTTTTTTTTCCTTGCTGGTCCCCCTCTCTGCTTGGTCCCTAACAAATTCAAATCAAAATATGGTTAAAAACATTCCCAGCAGTCTTTACTTGTTAGGAGATAGACATGATGAACGATAGACAATAGGTGACAGATAGACAGACAGACCAACAGATAGATAGGGACACATGTTTGTATCAACTAATGTAGATCCATTCCCTCAGTGGTTATATGGTGAGTCCACATATAGATAAATCCAGTTGATTCAATGGCTCTACTCTAGGCAGAATTAACAGTGTATTGTGTGGCAAAAATATAACTAGAAGAGATATTCCACATTTTAATGGAGCCTTTTTTTTTCTGGATTCCTCACACAATGTATATTTAATGGGCTAACTGTACTACTAGTCAGCATGAGGCAACCACTTCAGGCAGCAGGCATTAGTGGTAAGTTCTCATCTTTCTCTCTCAACCTTGTCACTATTTTCCTCTCTTGGAGAATAAGTTGCATGTTCCCCAGAGTCTATCTTCAGTCCTTGATTAAGGGGGGGGGGTGCCGTGCTAAGGTCATATGTAGCCCCAGGCTTGGCAGGTTTCCAGGATACAGAACAGCTGAAATTTAGGATACACAGGGTTGAAAATTAGCAAAGGATAATAAAACTGATGAGTTTTTCAGGGGCTTCAGAACTCTGGTAAAGTGCCAGTAAATTTATTCCTTCCCGCATGTTATTCCTGCATGTTACCACTAAGAATCAAGTTGCCCGTCAAGGTGCAAAGTAGGTTAGCAGGTATTACTGTGCCCATTTTCCCTCTCCTTTATGAATCTTGTGCAGCAGTTAACAAACCAATGGCTGGCCAACCCAGAAAAAAACTAATGTGGAAATTTTGCAACCTTATTGCCAGCCAGAACAGCACTGACCAGGATATGTGAGGCTGGCCTCAAGGTTTCTGAGAGGACTTCTGAGGGTTCCAGCTTCCTGCAAGATCTCAATTCCCACAGGAACCCCCAAACTCCTGGAAATCTCCTGATGGGAGGCCAGCAGCCATCATGAGAGGAGGAATTTAATTCTGCCAGGCTGAGCAAGCTGCTCAGCCAGGAATGGCAAGAATGGGCACTTCTGTGCTTGCGACAGAGCCCTCCACCAGGATTTGATGTGTAATTTGAGAGCCACATGTTGGCTCTATTTCCCAAAATTCAGAATCTTTGGCTCTGTGGTTGATGCACAGGAAAAGCTTTCTATCAGTTAAACAGAGAACATCCCTTACAAGAAGAGACAGTTAGTAGCCCTATATGGGATGAGCTACACTGCCTTTAAATAAAGGACATCTCTTACACCTGGAATGCCCAAGTTCTGGCCAAGAAGAAACAATGAATTGCCATATGGAATCATCCAGGAGTAGCAATTCACAGTAGGTCACAGAGTTTATCGAAAATTGTTCCCATCTATTGCTTTCTGCAACTGGGGTGCTTTTTGTTGTCACAGTCAATAAGTGATTAGAACAAAAGCATTCTATGAGATTTTTCATCAAGAAACAAAAATGACATGCACTGACTGTCAATAGGTTGGCCCCATTCCAGATTGGTGGCAGGACTGGGAAAGGAGTCACTGAGGCTGAAATTCACAATGAGTTCATGAAATTCAGGTTATCTAAAGTGAACCCTTCCATTAATCCTAATTGCCAATACATAGGTCATGAGGTCAAAAATATCCCACTCAATGCAGGTAATTTTTTTTCTAGCCACCTGCACAAGGAACAAACAACCAATTTTATTCACTAATGACAGATATTCTTATGTTGTTAGAGCAGTGCTGTGTAATGCTTTGAGTGCTGGGCTAAGACTCTGGGAGATCAAGATTCAAACTCCTCCTCAGCCACCACCACCACCACCACCACCACCACCAAAAAAACCTGCATGACCTTGAGCAAGTCATACTCTTTCAGCTTTAGAACAGTGCTAATCAAAGTGGTGGTCCCTGGACCAGTCCCAATCCCTGAGGCATTGGATGCCAGTCCCTGGCAAATTTCCAGGAACAAAAGAAAGAAAGAAAGAATTCTTACCCAATGGCCACAAATACAGAGCCAGACATTGGACCACTTAAAAAAAATTGCAGGCCCTCCACATCAGACAGCCTGAGAAGCATCACCTTAGGTGAAGCCAATGGCAAACCTCCTCTGAATAAATCTTACCTAAAAAATATGATCAGGCTGGTGTAAGTCAAAGTTGACTAGAAGTCACATAAAAAGAACTTGTTACATTGCTAATTCCTGACTCTTAATTTCATATTATGGATGATGGTACTGATGATGCTTTTGAATTTCTAGCCATATTGAAATCAGGTCATATTAACAGATAGGGAAGTGCTGAAAATTTTAAATCTCTCCCCACATCAATGGACTGTTGGCTAAATTATTTGCTTACCAGAATATTAATGACTAATAGGCAAAATAATAACAGCTAGATACAGGAAGAAAACTATAATTTCCTTTCTTTCCTCCTCTGCCCCCTTCTTCTGGGGTTTCCTTTAAAGCTAAGTTGGTTAAATGAATTATGTGCTACGCTTCACAAATCTCCACACCTTTTCCCCTTACCATCTGTAGGGAGAATGAAGCCAATAAACTTTCTTTCTGCCCACATTTGTTCCTTGATTCTAAACTTTCCACAGTGCTCAAGACAAGGAATGTATATTTTCTTCTCCACTCTATATTTTTCTGCCATTTGTGTTGTCATGTGATATACACAGCATGACACATTATTTACTTCGGTATTCATGAGAACTTGGTGCAGCTTCTGTGTTCCTAGAACTTCGTAAATAAATCACTCACATCTTTAAAATTTTCAATACTCCCTTAATTTTTTTTTTATGTTTGGGATGTTCAGCTCTGTCAAGAGCCGATATGAGACATGCAACACAATGCATTAATTAAAATAAGATGTTCAGTGCCCTCAACCAACCTTGCATCAAGCTGTTCCTTGATTAATAGACAAGTGAGAAAATTCCTAAGCTAATGAAGAACAGAGTGAAACAGCAAACTAGAGCTTAGGGAAGTCAGGATGGTTGCAAAGCACTTTTCCAGGTCACTCGTGCTAATCAGAAGCTATCCCTCATGGAAGAACGTGTGCTTTGCATGCAGAAGGTCTTAGCTTCAGTCCTTAGCATCTCCAAGTAGGAATAGGAAACATTCCTGTCTGAAATCCTGCCAGGCAGCATAGCCAATACGGTCCTAGACAGACCAATGCACTGCTTTGTATTGAATTGAGTATTGCTTGAAAGATTTAGAAATGTGTGTGTTTATAAACTGAGCCTTGCAACATACCCCTGAATACACAAAAGTTATATTTACTTCCATGGGTTGTAAGAGCCAGCATGGTGTAGCGCTTTGACCATTTGACTATGATTCTGGAGACCAGGGTTCAGTTCCCTACTCGGCCATGGAAACACACCGGGCGACTTTGGGCATGTCACACATTCTCAGCCCCAGAAAACCCCATGATAGGGTAATCCACAAGTCAGAAACCACCTGAAGGCACACAACAACAACAACAACAACAACAACATCTTTAGCAATGTATTGGAATAATCAGTCAGCAAATGTATTATGTGCTGACTGGAAATCTCCTCCCCAGTCAATGAATAAGGTCAACAAGTGTTCGCTCTGAGAATTAGGACTATTTAATGTGCAGCCTACCTCCACTCCTGTGATAATGGGCTCTTCCTGTTATATATTATCATAGATGAAGGGGGATAGTTCTGTCTCTAGGTAAACAAGAGGTTATTGAGGTGGGGGTTTGTTCCATTTCATGGGGCTCAGTGTCATAGAAGAACATCAGAGATCATGAGGGACAATTGTCCAATCAGCAAGAACAGATGGGGAACAAGGTGAGAAGCTTCCAGACACTTTGGAAAAGAAGTTATAAAAATGTTTCAAGAAAGGAAATCAAAGGGCATTTCTGCTCTATGCTGTTATAGTGCTATTATTCCACTTTCAACATCCTGTGGAATTCTGGGGTTTGTATTTTACTGAGGCCAAAATCCTCTCTGGCTGAGAATTCTAAATGCCCCTCCCTAAACTGCAAACCCCGGGATTGCATAGGATGTTGAAAGTGAAATAATAACACTATTAACAGTCTAGTATGGAAAGACCTAAAGAGAAACAAAGGACTGGTAGAAGGCTGGGCAAGAATGTCCAAACTTCCAGGTTCTTCTCCACACCATCCCAGTATCCAGATAGTAATGTGAGTAGAATAGGAATGTTTTAGCAAGTCACATTAGGGACTTACGTTCTTTTAAACCTCTGGCTGAAATGACTTAGGCCTGCATGTAACTTTGTAAATGTTAAGTAACACCTGAAGGGAGGTGCCTTCATGAACAGAATATCTTTTGTCATTGTGTTTGCCTTCTTAGAATAAAAAGCTTTCCTTCTAAAGATCTCCTCTGTCCATGAGTCTTGCGACGTGCTCTCTCTCCACTTGCCTTGCCAGTTTGTACACACAGATAGTATTCTGCTCTCCCACAGAGCTTGGAAGAGGAAAGCTTCCACAGTCATAGGGCCTTTCCACCCTACACTGTCATAGTACTATTATTCCATTTTCAACATCCTGTGGAATTCTGGAGTTTGTAGTTTACTGAGGCCAAAGAGCTCTCTGGCTAAGAATTCTAAATGCCCCTCCCTAAACTGCAAAACCCAGAATTCCAAAGGATGTTGAAAGTAGAATAATAGCACTATAACAGTGTAGTGCAGAAATGGCCATACATGTGAATCTAGAGATTCTTTCCCCAGTAGCTTCCTACTGTTACTGCATGATGGGGATTTAAAATCCATAGGTGGTGGCAGCTAGAAGATCGCCAAAGACAAGGGTGCCATCTCCTATTCAAGTGCAGGAGACAGGATCAAGTAAGAGAACCATTCCCCTCACAGTTCCATCCCACACACAATTGCAAGCATCTCAAGAGAAAAGAAATGAAATGAACAGATAGCTTTTCCTAATACTGGACTCCATGAAAAGCCAGCAGAGAATTTTGAGACCTATTAATTTAATAAGTATATTATGCTTTTTAGTATGTTTTAATGTGTTTCTAACTATTGTAATTTAATGTTTTTGATAGAACTGATTTTTTAAAGTGTCTTTCAACTTTTTTATCAAATGGGTTACTGTAGTTTGTTCTTAACTTTACTTGAGCCTCCTTGGTCCCAGGCTAGGAGAAAGGTAGGTTATAAATAAAATAAAATAGGTTAGCTCCAAGCATGCGTTCTTCTCTTCACACACAATGCCAGGACTAGTGCCTGGGGCTCCTTTCAAATGTCCTGTTGACAACCTGGAAAGAAGCCTGCACCTCACCACATCTGCCCACAGAGGTCGCACCTCCATCAGCTTCTGATTGGACACTTCCCAGAGGTCCATGAAAACAGCACATAGGCCTCTGGGAAGACCAAAACAAGGGAGATGGCTGTTCCCTGCCACCTCTTGCCTACAGCCCTGAAAATAAGCCGCACCAGTAAGTTGGACATGGGATGTACTTCCCACAATGAAGAGGAGGGCAAGGACTTGATGACTAATACACTCTTTTTGCTGTATTTTGATTACAAGCCATGCTGCCTAGCTCTATGTGTTGGAAGGGAAAATGGCTGCCATGAGGATCCTGGGCTACTTAAGGTGACTGATGCCATGTGTCCTACTTTATACAGGACTATTTTTAATTTGCAGGCATCCTCTGTTTGAAAGAGTGCCCACCTCAGATCTGGTGGAAAGGTCAAGAGCCCTTAGACAGAAGACCAAGGATCTTGAGATTGCCCATTAACTTGTGGCACCTAGACAATGGAATACATGATCCAGTACTCATATGATCTGGTCTTAAGAAATTAAGTTTTGCCTGGGTTGGAGAAGTTGATGATTTCACTTATACTTTTAATGAAATATGGTCAAACCAGACAATACGTCTATCCTATATTTAAAAGAAGTGCTCCCTTACCAGGTGAGATATCTGTTTTTCATAGTAGATTATTGTCCTCAAATAAGCATCTTTCATGTAGCATGTTTTGTTTTGTGATTTTTTTTTTCTGGAAGATAACTCAGGGTTAATTTGCAAAATTGATTGCTGAAGCACATATCACTGAGAAAACCCTTTTGTGAATGCATGTTAACTGCAGGGAATATACATTCCCTTTAACATTGAACTTGACCATTAGATAATGAGTGCTGGTGACCAAGTTGACAAAATGCACCCACTAAAAAATAAGGTAAAGAAGATACAAGCAGCATTTTGGGACACTCTGAGATTTGTAAAGAAGCAAACTTTTAAAAGTTAAGACCTAAGAAGGTACATACACACACAGGCAAAGAGCCCAGTGAGAATCAAACATACACAATAGTTATGGCATATTGACAGTGAGTTGTTGGGCAAAGGATAAGTAGGAGAGGTAAAGTGCAGTGTCTGGGAGGGCATAGTTGTTCAGAAGAAACAGTGAATAGGAGCACTCCTACTATCACACTCCTACTATCAGAAGCAATATACTGCAATATTTTGTTTCAACCTCTGTTGTTTTGATAGCTCTTAGCCATGAAAGCTAAACACAATCCATGGAAGATTAAAGGCATATGACATGAATGTGGAATCTTTTTTTTCTTTCTGAATCCTTCATTACCTTGGTCAAAACCTGTCAGTGTCTGCACACAAATAGTGGATGGATTCAGCCTCATAGTGGATAGATCCAGGGCCAAGATGGACAGAGTTTGCAAAATGAGTAGCATTTGAAACTAGACTGACGTGACTATGAGACCTGCACAGGATCACAAGGAGCTGCCATATGCTGTGTGAGACTGTTAGTCCAGCTAGACCAGGACTGTGAACTCTTACTAGAAGTAGCTCTTCAGAGTTTTGGACACAATTCTTTCCCACATCTGTCTGCAGATCCTTGAACATTCTCTGGTAACCTCCCATCCAAATACTGAATTTGCAAAATCAGATGAGATGAGGATGGAATACATACTGTGGGCTTACCCACTCACAGCATATCTGTTCTGTCAAGACTCAGAAGCAATATATTTCTGATAAAAAGACGCTGAGGACAGACAGCAAGAGAAAGCCATCACCTCTATGATCTTCCAGAGGCATCTGGCCAGCAGCTGTTGGAAACAGAACACTAAATTAGGTGGACTTTTTCCTAATCCAGCAAGAGTGCTCTTAGCAATTGTACTCTTAAAGTTCATAAGCATATGGGCAACTGCATTTATTCATAGTCTTGAGGTAAGACTCTCCTCTTGTTCTATACTTACTCTATATTTCCTTCTTTGACATTAGAATGCAATCTTACTTGTACAGCAACATGTTTCCTTGATTGCGTTGCAAAGTTCCATATGCATTCATTGTGGTGCACATTCCATCATCCTCATCAGCCAAATCTTCCAGATTATTGAATGCACTTAACACAATCTCAGCACTGGAAAGAACACAGTACCTTACACATCCTTGGGACCAAGCCATCCAAGTAAATACCCAAATAGGTGAATGAGACAATAGATGGATGAGACAACACAATAAGACTGCAGGAACATAAACTAATCCATATGCAAGGCAGATTTTTCTCAGCAGTTCTTGGACTCTTTTGCATGATAGACAAACACAAAAAGCCAGGGATGAGGAGGAAACAGTTCAGATTCATAAACATTAGATTCAAGGGTTTTGAGAGCCAATAACAGAGGTTTTCACAACCTCTGCATAAAATGTTTACTTTCACAGATGACAGACCAACATTTCTGGGAGCCTCAGTGCCCAAGGACCTGACACTTTTTAGGCTCTTCAACAAAATCTTTGTGTAATAATATTAATTTTTTTACTACTTGGAATTGCATCTGGTCAGAATAAGCTGCTTGGAAGAAACAAATTGAGCTCCATTTATCATTAAGAAATATTGGGCATCCAAAATCATGTCACCACAGGAAAACTAAGCACACACCCTCTTCAAACATGTGTGCAACATCCAATAACCCCTCTTCAAGACAGTGGATTATGGTTTATGGTGACAAGAGACACAGGCTTCTCAATGGTTGCACATGGTTTTTTGGCCTTCTTGCTCTACGAAGTGTACATAGTAGTCCCCTCACTGTCTTTTGCTTGCTGGGGAAGACATTTATATTCCTGCAGGTTTTTGCTTGCTAAGTATGTTTTATTTTGCTCATTTTGTCTCTGCATTTTTATTCCCTCTGTATTTTTACTGCTTTTTTTAAAAAAAATAATGTATGGGTTTATGTTGTACCATAGTTTTAGTCACTCTGGGAGGTGGAACTGACATTTTTGTATGAATAATGAACAAATCTCCATGTCAGTGAAAAAATTGAAGTGGCTCTGAAATATAATGCTTACTACAGCACAGAAAGGAAAATATTTTGGAGTAAATTCCATTTCAAAACTTCTTCTGAGAAACGATATTGTATATTCTATTTTATTGTATAGCAATGGAATACTATATTGTATTGTATTGTATTGTATTGTATTGTATTGTATTGTATTTTATAGCAAACATGGTCACTGGTTTCAACATCTAGTATGGGTGGTTAGCTTATAGGAATTTTATTATCTGAGAAAGCCAAATGTAGCTGTCATCCCAGTCCTGTCTATGAATGATTGCAAACCACTTGAGGACTCAGTCAGAGTTCTTTCCAACATCAAGAACTGGATCCTTTCAACTAGAGATGCAGGAGGCTGGAAAGATGCACGCAATACTGTATGTTGTAATCTGTTACATGGGGTGTTGTTTTTTTAACATATTTTTACCATAAATCATTGAGATGTTTCGATCATATTTTGGAACTGCAATTAGATTACTGATTATACTTCTGCCTGGTTTCTGAATATTTTTTTTTCTTGATTTATGTTCATTAAGTGACATTTGTTGCCCTGTTTACTGGGGGTCCTGGGAGGGATACCTAAATAACATTACAATTACACAAGATGGGGAAATTAGTCAAGAGCACTGGTTGGCACTACGAGAGGCAGGGTAACGCAGCAAGATCTTGTAACCCAATGTTTACGGGGTCAGGCCAAGTCAAGAAGCAAACTGTGTTGGAAATAATAAATGATGTTTATTAAATACAGGCACACAATGTAAGCAACACACGCACACAGATAACTAGGGAAAATAAAGGTGTGAGTATGATAATGGGATTTTCAGAGGGATAGTTGATTCGGGTGATACGAAACCTGTTCCTGATGCCCGGAAAGAAGATAGAGAGCGATGCTGGGGTTCGATGTATCTCAGCACATGGAGCTGAGGGGAAGCTCGCCAAGCAAAGCGGCAGCAAGGCAGTCTGGAACTCAGGAGCGATCCGAGGATGGTCTTGGAATCAGGGGTTTTTATAGGGAGAAATGTGACTGCAGGCTATGCCATACTTGGGGAAAACAATGAGTTTCGAGCGTGGGACAAAGCTTTGGAAAGATCAAAATTTAGCATGATTGAGTTAAGTCCGAATTGACAAAGAGGTAGACAGTATGCAAATGCTCAGTGCTTGGCAGTTGAGTATTCAGTTTGCCAAGTTGCCTGCTCGGGGCAGGGAGTCCTTTGTAAACAGCATGCATACATAATAAGGTTGTTTGCAGAGAGGTCTCCTAAAGCGAGGAGTCTTGCTATTTCTGGCCTGCCTGGGTGGAGAATGGAATGTCCAGCAATTAGTGGCCGAGCCTAGTTCTGTGCTTGTCCAGGGGCCTCACAAACACGTGGAGAGGGGTGGTGGAAGAGAGCCAAATTATTGATATCAAAATGATATCTAGGGGTATCTCCAAGGAGGCCTAAACTGCAGTAACACATTTCTGTTATGTACCTTATGTTCATTAAGTGGCATATTTTGTTATTTGTCAGGGAGTCTAAGGGTGCTGTCTGATGCCCTTGTGCTCTTTAACATCTGAATGATTTCTGGAGAAAATCATACAGAGATAATTACTGCAGTATCACGATTATGCAGATGACATGTTTGTCTACCTCCTTCTCCCACTATGAATTCCAGAGAGGTTGTGGATACATGGCTTGAACAGGTCTCTGGAGGTGGTTTTGGGATGAATGATAGTGAACAAGCTCAAACTTAACCCAGGTAAGATGGCAACTGTGTGAGTTAGGAAACTGACTGAGTTTCAAACCAGTCCTAGATAGACCATGTTTACAGTTTGGAGGTACACCTCATACCATTTGACTGTCCCATTTTGGCAGGGACAGTCCCTATAATCCTGTGTTATTCCACTTTCTCAGCTGCATTTAAAATGTCCCCATTTCTCTTTTTTGCTCCCATTTTCTCCTTTCATATTCTATTTACTTTAGTTGGTGTGAACTGAGTTCAAAATGCAAGAGCAGTTTGCACTCAACTTGGAGCAGGGGAGGGGCTTGGAAGAGGGAAAAAAGGCAGAAATGGATGGAGTCTTGCCCTTCCCAGTAGGCTCAGACCTACTGCTGTAGCCTCTCCTAGCTTGTCAGTTCATCCTCATTAATAACTTTTGCCATCTTGACCACATTCCGATGTTGCTTGGCCACACATGTCCCAGTTTTCATTTGTGAAATATTGGAGGGTATGACACCTGAACTGGTTTGGGGAGAGGTGTGTTGTATTCAGAAGCCTTGGCTTCTTGAAAATAAGACTCTGGTGTTACAATAATATACATATGTTAATTTTACAGTTACATATTTACATGCAACTAAAGCCACTCATAGACACAGGCATATGTTATAATGATGCCCTTAGGAAGAAGCCTGCAAAATTTCAGAAGCAGAGTAGCATGAGCTAGGAAGTTATAATGAACTGAAAACAGATTTTAAGAAATTTCTCTCTCTTTTTAGTTGGTAGCAAAGTGACAGAAAGTGCAATTGGACAGGGGTGAAAGATTGAAGTGGCAGAGAGAGAAAGACCTGAATAGTCATAATTTTCCAAACAATCACCCAATGCTATCCTTTCCCAGATTCAAAAGAAAAGAAAAGAAAAGAAAAGAAAAGAAAAGAAAAGAAAAGAAAAGAAAAGGAACTTTTTCGATATCTCTGCCTTGGGAAGAAAAACTTAAGTATTGAACACTGGAACTGTCATGTGATATATCACTTGAACAACCCAACCTTAAAACATTGGAACTGGAGAGTCTTGATAACTAATTGTGATTAAAAGATGCACTGCAATTAGAAGATTGAGCTTCTCCTTTGCTCTCCTTTCCCTGTCTCCCAATTAGTTAGTATTTATCTCAAGAAGAGAGTTTGGGGAGAAAATAATGATTTCCTTACATCACTTCCTGACCAAGATGAACAGGTTGCTTACCTGTAACTGTGGTTCTTCGAGTGGTCATCTGTGCCATCATACACTAGGAGCTTTAGCGCCTGCGCGGTAGCGTTCGGAAACTTCTAGAGCTTGTTCGCTTGGCGGGAACCCCTCCCCCACGCCGGTACTGCGCATGCTCCTCCCGCCGAGCAACGGTCTCTCCTCAGTTCTGTCGTCCGCCGTAGAACCTACAGGGACCTGAGAAAGAGGGGAGGAAGGGCGGGTGTGTATGATGGCACAGATGACCACTCGAAGAACCCAGTACAGGTAAGCAACCTGTTCTTTTTCTCGTGGTCTCTGTGCCTTCATACACTAGGAGACTGTGTAGCTTACCGGTCGGACGGCGGGTCAGGTCCTACAGCACGGAAGCCAACACCTCACGTCCAAACCGGGCATCTCTGCGCGACCGGCAGTCGAGCCTGTAGTGGCGCACGAAGGTCGATGGTTGGGACCAGGTCGCCACACGGCAGAGTTCATGCAGGTCAACTCCTCGCAGGAGGGCCGCAGAAGTAGCCACAGCTCTGGTGGAGTGGGCTCGAAGCAGGACTGGCGGAGGCTTCCTCGCGAGCTCATACGCCAGTTGAATAGTCCTTACCACCCACTTGGAGAAGCGCTGGGTGGACACTTTTAGGCCCCTCCGACGTCGCCCATAGCAAACAAAGAGATGCGGCGTCTGTCGGAAGGAAGCAGTCCTGTCCTTGTAGAAAGCCAATGCCCGACGCACGTCCAGGGAGTGGAGGGACCGCTCCAACGGTGTCGTCGGGTTCGGGAAGAAGGCAGGCAGGATGATGTCCTGGTTGAGATGGAAACTGGACACCACCTTTGGCAGGAACGAGATGTCAGGTCTCAGGACCACCTTGTCCCTGTGGAAGACCATGAAGGGCTCATCGGAACGAAGAGCTGTGATCTCACCCGCTCGCCTCGCTGAGGTCACCGCTACCAGGAAGGCGGTTTTCATTGTCAGGAGCCTGTCATCCGAGGTCGCCATCGGCTCGAAGGGCGGCTTCGTCAACTGCGAGAGCACCAGCGAGAGGGACCACGGCGGTACGGCGGCGATACCGGCGGGTAGAGATGGTGAAGTCCCTTCAGGAACCGCTTAACGGTATCGTTCCTGAAGAAGGCCGAGGCAGCAGATCGTGGCGGTTGGTATGCCACGATCGCGAGAGATACACCTTCAGGGATGGAAACGCCAGGCCCTGTTGCCGGAGGTGCAGGAGGAAGTGCAGGACGGTCGAGAGCCCCGCGGGCGATACCGGCTCACTCCTCTCGTTAGCGAAGGTCAGGAAGCGTCGCCACTTGTATTGATAGTTGCGACGGGTGGATTCCTTCCTGGCCGCGACGAGGACGGTACCGAGCACGGGATCGTCTAGTGCGATATCCTCCAGGCATGGAGGGCCAGGCGTGGCAGGTCCGGATGGAGGACTCGGCCGCCGGAGTGGGAGAGCAGGTCCGGTGTCGGTGGCAACCGGAGCAGGTCGTCTCGCACGGCTCGTAGCAGGGGTGCGACCAATGTTGTCTCGGCCAGTACGGGGCTACCAGGATCGCGTCGGCTCGGTCGGCGAGGATTTTCGATATCGTCCGGCCGAGCAGCGGGAACGGCGGGAACGCGTAGAGGAGTTCCCCGGTCCACGGAAACTGGAAAGCGTCCCCGATGGAGGCACGATCGTGGCCCGCTCTGGAACAGAATCGGCGACACTTCGCGTTTTCCCTGGTCGCGAAGAGGTCGATCGATGGTTCGCCCCAGCGGTCCCAATCAGTCTGAACGCCTCTCCGGAGAGAGACCATTCGTGATGGGATGAGGTGTCTCTGCTGAGGGCATCTGCCGTGGTGTTCTCCTGCCCGGCCAGGTGAACCGCCACGGGATGCGTGTGCAGGCGAATGCACCATTCCCACAGGCCGAGCGCGATGTCGAGCAGGGTCGTGGAATGAGTCCCACCTTGTCTGTTGATGTAGCAGACGGCGGTGGTGTTGTCCGTCAGAATCAGGACCGTGCGCCCCGCCACGGCATGGCGGAACGCCCGTAGGGCTTTCCAGACGGCGAGCAGCTCCAGCGCGTTGATATGGAGAGCGGTCTCGTCGTCGGTCCATCTGTCGCGGACTCTGAGATCGCCGCAGTGGGCACCCCATCCATACAGGGAGGCGTCGGTCGTTACCGTCACCTTCGGTGTCGGCTGTTGGAAAGGCATGCCTGACATGAGATTGCGTCGCGACTGCCACCATCGGAGGGATGAGCGGACGTCTCCCGGCAGCTGCAGTCGGAGTGTCTGTTCGTCTCGCAGGGGGTGGAATATGCGGACGAACCAGTGTTGAAGAGGTCTTGCTCTCAGCCTGGCGAGGTATGTCACAGCGGTCGTCGCAGCCATGTAGCCCAAGAGCTGCTGGACGCTTCTCGCAGATAACGTCGGGGCCGTACGAGCGTGAGCGGCGGCCCGGATCAAGGTTTGTGCTCGAGACTCTGGTAGGTACGCCCTGGCGGAGGTCGAGTCGAGCGTCGCCCCGATGAAGTCCAAGATCCTCGCCGGCTCGAGGTGGGACTTCTTCGGATTCACTCGTAGACCAAGGCGGGTCAGGAGTGACAACGTCATGTGGACGTCGTGGTAAAGTCTCTGTTTGCAGGACGCCACCAACAGCCAATCGTCGAGGTAGGGGAAGACGGAAGCGCCCTTCGTCCGCAGGTAGGATACCACCGGGGCCATGCACTTGGTGAAGACCCTTGGGGCGGTCGAGAGTCCGAACGGCAGCACCTTGTACTGGTAACAGGTGTCGTCGACTGCGAAGCGGAGGTACCGTCTGTGCTGCGGGCGAATGGCGATATGGAAGTATGCGTCTCGGAGATCGATGGAGGCGAACCAGTCCCCTCGATGTAGGAAGGGTAGGATCGACGGTATCGTGACCATCTTGAACCTTTTGGGGCGGATGTAGTAGTTCACCCCTCTGAGGTCTAGGATCGGCCGGAGGGTACCGTCGGCTTTCGGTACCGTGAAGTACCTGGAGAAGAAGCCGGTGGTCTTGGCCTCTTGCGGGAGCCGCTCGATCGCCCCTTTCTGGAGGAGGGATTGGATCTCTTCCAGGAGGGCCGGACTCGACGGCGTGGAGTAGTACACGCCGCGAGGAGAATATCGAGAAACTCGATGGCGTAGCCAAGACGGACGATGGAAAGCACCCAAGAGTCCGTAGTGACATACTGCCACTCCGCTAGGTGTCGAGCGAGAGTCGGTCGGTCTCCGAGCGCTGATGGTAGGCTGAAGAGTGGGTATTGGTGGGTCCTGCCAGACACGTCAAAACCGAGACTTTGTCTCGGAGGAGGACTTCTTCGACGAAGGCGGGCGCCGCCTAATCGTGCGTCTGGCCGATGAGCCGGAGGACGGTCTCGACTGTCCAGACTGGGCCGAACGCTGGAACGACGAGGTGGAAGATCGTCGCCAGGATGGTCGGAAGGTGGAGGCCCTGCGGGTCTGCGTGGCCGGCTGTAGCCCAATCTTTTTTGCGGTCAGTCTCGCCTTGACGAGATTGTCCAAAGCTTCGTCTGTGGACGAATTGAATAGGCCTTCACCGTCGAAGGGGAGATCTTCAATCCTCCTTCTGGTGTCCTCCTGGATGTCGGCCGGTCGAAGCCAAGCATGGCGGCGGAGGCCGACGGATCCGCCATGACCCGGGAGGCGATCTCCACTGCGTGCCGGGAGGAGGCCATCTGGTGCCGAGCGATGGAGATAGCCTCATTGAAGATCACAGAGGAGGCTTGGCGGATGTCCTCCGGTACCGCTTCCATCGCTGGTTGCAGGCGATCGAGCACCTTCTTCAGGTATGCCGCGAGGCAAGCCTGAGTGTTGGACAGCCTGATCTGCAAGGAGGCAGCCGAATAGAACCTCCTTGCGTAGGCGTCCGACTTCCTGCCCTCTTTGTCCGGCGGGGTGGTGTGTTGCCTGCCGGAGCCTTTCGTCTGCGCGGACTCGACGACCACAGAGTTCGGTGCAGGGTGATTAAATAGATAACCGGCGTTATCCTTCTGCACCCTGTAGAGGTGTTCTAACCGCTGCGGTATCGGCTGAGCCGAGGCCGGTCTATCCAGGCGGCCTTCACCAGTCTGGATACCCGGGGCAGGAGAGGCAGCGGGGCCGTGGAAGGTCGCTTCTCCTCGAAAACGGAGAAGGCTGGATCGTCATCCTCCGGCTCCGCATCGGCGATCTTAAGGCCGAGGGTAGTGGCCATGCGGAGCAGCATCGCAGAGAACTGGTGGACGTCCTCTGGAGCAGAATCTGGGATCGGGTCCCCGAATCCCAACGGAGGAGACTCCTGGGAGGCCGCCTCAGACACCTCAGACTCCGCACTCGAGTCGTACGACTCCGAGCTCGGTGAGTCCTCTCGCCGCTCGCTCTCCGGCTCCTTCGTAGTCGCCGCAGGTGTTGCCTTCCTAGGCTTCTCCGCAGCCGGGGCGGTGGTAGCAGCAGCGTCCCGCTTGGGATGGCTGACCACGGACTTCACCCTCTTGGTGGTGACCGGGGTAGTCTGGCAGGCTGACGTCGTCGTAGCCCGCTCAGTCACCACCGACTCCGTAGGGCGCGTCGGCGTTGCCGTGACCCTAGGAGGTGGCGTATCGCCCGATACCGTGGTGAAGGCTCCCTCGCCCTATGATATCGAGGGGGGGGAGAGCGGCTGAAGGAGCGGCGGTCCGACGGAGATCGGCTTCGGCGTCGACGGTACCGAGCCTCGTCCCCTCTAGGCGAGCGCGATTCGCGCTGTCGACGAGGTGACCGGGACCTCCGGAAGGTCTCCCAGCGACTCGGGCCACGATGGTACCAATCCCGGTACGATGGCGAATGGGACCGATAGGAGGCCGGGCGCTCTCTCCACTCAGATTCCCTCGCGTACCTGGCCACGTAGGACGCCGAGGTGTATCTTGAGGCAGACGAGCGAGGTTGTTCCTCTCTTGTCTCCCTCGGAGGCGGCGAGGCCACCGGACGCTCGGAAGAGCGGGACCGGGACCTGAAGGAGGTCGAACGCCGCTCCGGAGAAGCAGAGGGCTCTCTCTGCTGCAGGTCGGCCGACCTGCGACGGCTAAGAGGGCGGTGGCGCTCCTCCACCAGGGTTGGAGGGTCTGCCACAGGCGAGTCCGGGCGCTGTTGGGGAACGTCCTCGATCTCATCCTCCGAGAGGTCGACGAACTCGCCTCGCCCTTTGGAAGGCTGCTGAGTAGGAGGAGGAGTAGGAGGTTGAGCGTCCCCAGCCGGGGAGCGCTTCTTTTCCTTCTTCTTCTTCTTCTTCTCCTTCTCCTTGCCCTTGCCTCCGTCCGGAGCAGGGCGCTTTTTTGCAGGCGTCTCCGTAAGGCGAGCCTCAGCCTTCCTCGCCGTCGAGGATCCTTTAGCTGACTTGGCAGCCGCCGACAGCTTCGGGATCCTCGGTAACGCCGAGATCGGCGTTTTCGCCGGTACCGAGCCCGATACCGACGAGGTGGACGGAACGGCAGCCGCCGATACCGTCGATGGCGTGGTCGTCTTCTTGTCGGCCATCTTGGAAGTGGAGGTCTCGTCATCGCCCGCAGAGACTGCTCCCAACAAAAAGATTTGAGTCTCGCGGAGCGGTTGCGAAGAGTTTGGGGAGTAAAATCCCTACAAATTTGGCAAGTCCGGATATTGTGGGACTCGCCCAAACAGAAGAGACACTCCTTATGGCCGTCGTTGAGGGCAACCTTGCGGCCGCAGGACACGCACTTCTTAAAGAGCGCGGACATAAGACGAAGAAACGCCAAACTCCGAAATCCAAAAAGACGAAAGCTGAAGGGGGAGTCCGAAAGAGAGGTCAAAGACAGTCCGAAAGTCCGTAAAACCGTGAAAAAACAGCAGCCAAGCACGACGTGAGAGGAACAAACTAAAGAACCTTCCGTACGCGGCGGCGGACGAGAAAGAACTGAGGAGAGACCGTTGCTCGGCGGGAGGAGCATGCGCAGTACCGGCGTGGGGGAGGGGTTCCCGCCAAGCGAACAAGCTCTAGAAGTTTCCGAACGCTACCGCGCAGGCGCTAAAGCTCCTAGTGTATGAAGGCACAGAGACCACGAAGAAGAACCAAGATTTACATTTATTGTACTCCACACCCCTTGTGCTGATTGGTTGTACAATTGAATGTTGTACAATTGAATGCACAACCAATTGAACCTACAAGCAAACACCATTGAGTTCAATGGAGCTTTAGTCCCAAGGATGGCAATTGTACCCATGCCAATAAACTGTGTTTTATGCAATGCATTATCCAACTGCCCACCCATGAATGGTAAGTGTCCATTTTTACAATGAATTCCTGCACTTCTCACTTCTGTTTCATTGGCTACTACTGGACAATGTTGATAACTCTGATTTTGCAGAAGAGGGTTCTGTAAGCATAAGACAATGTGGGGATGATTTGAACCAAAGTTAAGCATTTTATGGCTGCTATATGACTTAAATCTAATGTCATACCAGTAGCTATCTGATAACATGACAGGACTTTCCTCCTTCTTTCCCTCCCTCTGCAGCTCACATTGCCACCAGAAAACCTGCTCTGGAGAGTTTCCCAGTCCTCCAAAGCAAGTTCTGAGCATGCACAGGAAGATCAAGAGAAAGAAAAATTGTCCCCCTGCCCACAGTTCTACTGACATGTTTATGTCCTGTTTAGGTCCATCAGTGGAACAACCCCCACTGGAACAATGCCTCACTGAACTTAGTGGGACTTATGTTTTACTGAATATGCATAGAAGTATGCTGTATTTGCCATTAGTTCAAAAGAAAGCACTAGCTCTGTGCTTACATTTCTCCTGTTGAAATCATTGTGGCTTCAAACACTGAAATTTGGTTCAATATCTCTCTTCCACTTTGCATTTCATTCCCAGGTCATATTGGTGGTCTTATTTTCATGCCACATGGCCTGTTTCTACTGCTCACGCTGCTATGCATGCCTAATTCTATACGACTGATGAATGAGGAAAATATTTATGGAATTTGCAACGTACAGTGCACACATTTCTCTCTTGTCTCTGGGTGCCTCTGAAGAAATTTTTCTTAAAAAAATAATGGGTCAAACAAAAC
The DNA here is from genome assembly GCA_948474755.1 of Ctenosaura bakeri. Lineage (NCBI taxonomy): Eukaryota > Metazoa > Chordata > Lepidosauria > Squamata > Iguanidae > Ctenosaura > Ctenosaura bakeri. The sequence continues at coordinate 437,762 of CAOLHI010000065.1, read as the reverse complement.
CAGCAGAGCAGAAGTATGGCCATTAATGTACCTACTGTAGTCTGTTCATGACAGAAACTTGTCACACTGAGATTTAGACCAAACACACCATCTTCATCAAAGGCCTCAAATCCCCAGCCTGAATATTCAACTGACTTTCCCAAGATGGGACTCACCCACTCTCAAAACAAAATGTACGATTAACCTCTATATGTGGGAATCGACTGCCTCTAGGCCCTGCTCTTATAAAGCCACATTAAGTGCAATTAGCTGCCTTTACTGCATCCAGCAATTGCAAAATCAAAACTCTTGGTAACTGAACAGGGTTGACACTGCTGCCCTTTCATGTATTTATAAAAAGATAATATGTCCGTGTTTGAATTGTGGTGGGCTAGCCAAGCCAGTCAAATGATTTGGAATGGTAGCATCTCTTAATCATCTTTTTTAACCATCTTTTTTTTTGGCTTGTGACAATGATTTATGGCTATGTCATGTTGCATAGCTTACAATGTGTTCAAGCAACTGCTGTTCCAAATATTCTGTAGTGTTGACATTTCCTTTGAAATGAGCATATTCAGTGTTGTCAAATGAATTGTTTTAAAAATAATCATCTCATGGAACATTTGCTTTGTTTTGGGCCATTTCCGCACCAGCCTGTTATAGTGCTACGATTCCACTTTCAACATCCTCTGGAATCCGGCCCCTCCTGAAACTGCAAACCCCAGGATTCCAGAGGATGTTGAAAGTGGAATCATAGCACTATAACAGGCTAGTGCGGAAATGGCCTTGGTGTAGCTTGATCCCCTTAGTCCCTTGATCGTGGCTCTTTTCCATGTTGTGTTCCTTCTTCTGGCTTGACTTCCTTGACTTGAGCCACTTTCAACATGCTATGCTGGGGTTAGTAACCTCCAAACCCCAGGATTCCATAGGATGTTGAAAGTGGAATATAGCACTATAGCAGTCTAGTGTAGAAATGGCCTTCACTGGTCTTCACTGGTATTTTTCATATTGGCTGTAATAACATCTACATTATATTGTTTATAGGTGACTGCTGGATGTCATAGTTGGATCTGCAGGGTGTATACTGAAATAGTGTAGGGTAGTCAGTGTACAGGAAATGCCATAAACCTTCTTAGAGTTTAGCTAGAGCACTACAAAGTATCAGATGATAATTGATGATTTCAACAATGTATCTGTTCAGAGTTTGCTTGGGTATTACACCGTACGAAATAGTTAATTACTTTATTGCCCACAATGTATCCAGTGAGGGGGAGAAGACCAGAGTGGGTGAAAACAAAAGTACCAAGAAATGTTTTGGGAACTTGAAGTGTCTAAGATAAGAGGCAGGGAAGATGTTCTTGTCCCAAGGATGAAAGGAGGATAAACAACTGCAGATCTGGGAACTATCTAAAGATGTGGTGTTAAATTTATGATCCTCTCCAATCACAGCTTTGCCCATCTAAAATTTTTATGTGTATGTATAAAGCCTGTGAATTCCATGTATAGACTAGGTCATTTCTGCACTGCACTGTTATAGTGCTATTATTCCACTTTCAACATCCTGCAGAATTCTGAGGTTTGTAGTTTCCTGAGGCCAAAGAGATCTCTGGCTGGGAATTCTAAAGGCCCCTCCCTAAACTGCAAACTCCAAGATTGCATAGGATGTTGAAAGTGGAATAACAGCACTATAACAGTGTAGGACGGAAATGGCCTTAGTTTCAGCAACTTCGGAGGAAGTGTGCTGTTGTTGCTTGTTTTGCTACAAATAAACACAACTGTCTACCTCAGAGTGGAGTTTGTGGATTGCAAGTTATCCAGGGCATGAGAGCGATGTCATCACAGCATAGTGTTATAACACACATTAACAAGTTCAAATGTGTCACTATAGTCAAGCAAGTTGAAGGACAAGGGCAAATGAGGCAGCACACATTTGGGGTTAAACAAGAAAACAAACGGTATCATGAAGAATTTGCAGCCTAAGATTTATAAAGGGACACTAAGCAGTACCAAAACAATAGGAATGTGTTATAAAAGCTTCACTTTAAGAAATTACTTTCCTCAACAGTGCTTACTTAAATTGTGATACACAAGGGGCTGTTGTAGTTGTGTGCCTTCAAGTTGTTTCTTACTTATGGAGACCCTAAGGTGAACCTATCACAGGCCATTTCCGCACGACACTCTTATAGTGCGATGATTCCGCTTTCAACCTCCTATGGAATCCTGGGGTTTGCAGTTCCGGGAGGGGCCAGCCGGCCCCTCCCGGAACTGCAAACCCCAGGATTCCATAGGAGGTTGAAAGCGGAATCATCACGCTATAAGAGTGTCATGCGGAAATGTTCACAGGGTTTTCTGAGACTGACACTCAAACCACTACACCATGCTGAGGTAGAGGGCTTTAAAGACCAAAAAAAGAAGCAATGCAAGCAGAACTTCTTCCATTTCCTCTTGACCATTGCTCTTTTACAATGTTTAACATGTATTAATCATTTCACATAACCACGCAGATAAAGAACTTTTTTGCTTAGGCAGGCCTCTGGTCCTTAAATCAAGTGGCAGAAGGCTGTTTGCAAGGTGGTGTGTTTTAACTCTTTGCTTTTTTTAACAGAATTGTTTGTTTAATTCGTTTTTTAGTTTTTGTATAAGAAGACTTTAGCTGAACTTTATTTTAAATTGTTCCAAGCTGCCTTGGGCTCAGAGGAAAAGATGGGACACTAATTAATTAACAAAATTAATTAATAAAATGTAAATATTTTACAACAGCCCCTGCGGGCAGTCTAAAACCAAAGAACTGAGAAAAAGGAAAGCAAGAGAGGGGGGAGGCTGGGGCAATGCTAATCAGAGAAGAATAAAATTAGAAACAGAAATGAATAAATCAATAGCTATTCAAGACTAAAATCAGAAAGAAAGAGAAGCAAATAAATCACCTATCCCTGTCATCCCCCACCTTATTTTTACTCTACAAAAAAAAACTTTGGTTTGACTTTTAGCTGGAAAGCAACCAGAAGTACAGGAATAACAATCCTACATCTTTCTCCTACACCCAAGTTGTGATGAGGGACAGATCATCTCAGTCCCAAGTCAGTAGAGGAACCAACTGATCCTGGTAAAAGACACTCCTCGTCACCTCCCAGTGGCAGAAGTAGTTTAAGCAGAGCAACTTTAGCAATAAAATGTGTAGCGATGTGTAGAAAACATACTAGGCTTGAGGAAGAGCAGGAGGTGGAGGACAGAGAATTAGATGTTGAGGAAAAAGCTATGAAGGAAGGAAGATGCTGAATGGGGGAAAAGAGCACAATAAAAAAAGGTTAAAATGAGCTATTAGAAGTAGGCTTGCCTGGTATGCCTTACTGTAAGGGATGGACAATTGTGGGAGGCTAAGTGGACCACACTTAGGCCATTTCCACACTAGCCTGTTATAGCGCTATGATTCCACTTTCAACATCCTATGGAATCCTGGGGTTTGCAGTTTCGGGAGGGTCCACCTGCCCCCTCCCAAAACTGCAAACCCCAGGATTCCATAGGATGTTGAAAGTGGAATCATAGCGCTATAACAGGCTAGTGTGGAAATTCTTCAAAAGCTTGAGGGTCACACCCCCACCACACTCCTGCAGAAATGTCTGTGTATGCATTTGCATACATATGCCCCAAGCACCTTGGAGGGGGAGCGTTTTAATTATGTTTTTAGGGCCCCAGGCCATTTTCAGCCCAGGAGAAGACTTTTTTAATGACGGGAAGTGAATGCAAATAAATTTTTGCTCATTTCCTGTTTTTAAAAAAGGTCTGTCATGGATAAAGTAGGGGGGTGAAATATGGAGAAAATGCTTGCTTCACCCACAGAGGGCATTTCAGGGTTAAAAAAAAAAAGCTTTAAAAACATTTTCAAATGATTTTTTTACTAAAAAAAATTTTGACTGAGAAAGCCACAAAAATCACCCTGAATATCACACACTTTGCTCACCTATACTGTAATGGATGTCTCTCATTTAAGGGGTGGAATGTTTGTCCTGTATGAGATTACTAGATGTCTCTTTTTGTAAGGGAAGCCCCTTAAGAGCTGAGAAGCTTATTCTATTTGAGAATTAAACAGGATGCTAAAAGTCCTGTATTTGGGGGTATAGCACCAAAAAGTGGCTCCCAAATTATACCAAATTCTGGGGGTATATTGGGAGTGCAACTGGTGCCCACTCTTCCCACTCTAGGCTGAGCAACCCATAGAAAAGGTAAAATCCCTCCTCTCGTGATGGCTGCTGTCTTGCTATCAATATATTTCCAGGAGATTAGGGGGTTCCTGTGGGATTTTAGATCTTACAGGAACATGGAACCCTTACAAAAGGATCTCTTCCCACAAGACTTGAGGTGGGCCTTACGTAGGCTACCTCACATGTCCTAGCCAGTCTTTTTTGGCTGCCAATAAGGTTGCTGGGTTTCCAAATTAGTTTTACTTTATGTTGGCCTGCCAAGGATTGACTGATTGCTAGGTCCAATTCACAAAGGAAGAGAAAATATATGCAGTAATATCTGATAACCTACTTTGGGCACCTCGATTCTAAATAGTACCAGAAGCAGAAACAACATGGAAAGAGAAAGAAAAAAGAAGAATAGCTCAACATGTTTCAGCTAATTTTTTATTCCAAACTAACGTTAAGCAGATATGAAATGAAACAAGCCCTGCTAAGTAAACAAAAACATTTTGAATCTTTAAAAGACCACTTGAAAACTTCTTCCAAATGCATCCCAGGGTGATTTTAGGCTTTCAACGCCCTCCACTTTTCTTATGATTTCCATTTTGGTGCAAAAACATATAGATCTATGCTTTCTCAACATGCCAGGGTAGCTGGTGTGGCAAGCTAATCTTTTTCTCCCTTTTCTTTCTCTTTTGCTCTTGACGTGTGCTCAGTAAGTGATTCTGGAGGCAGCTGTTTACCTTGCCTGTTGCAGATAAGCACACACAGCTACAACAAGATCACCTAAAGTAGAATCTCATTATTTCCCAGGTCAAGCTTTGTTGAGTTGTTTACTACAGACATGCTGCTGCAACCCAACACTGAAAATCTGTCTGACTCCTTCACCATCCTCCCAGTGCCAATGCTGGAGGTAAAAAAAACATCCAAAGAGAAGACAAGAAAAGAGGTGGGTGCCCTGAGCATCCATAAAAGGGCTTTGTAAAAAGGAGTTGCTTAGTCAGCGGCTTTGTTAATTGAGGTATGCCTGTAAATCTAAATCAGAGAGAAAGAGAGTACCAAGACAAAAAAAAACCCCCAGCTTTCTCACTCTTTCAAAACAGATATTCAAAAGCAGCCTCAGATTCGTTTTTTACTAGATTTTAGAAGAAACATAAGAAAAGCATGGATTACAGCTAGGATAAGGATTGTACAGAAAGCCTGGGCTCTTCATGCAATATTACAACATTCCATTCAAGCCTTCTCTTTTCAGAAAAAGTACAGCACATCTTCCCAGCTGTCAAAAAACGTTCCCAAACCTGCGAACACCTGGAGCCAAATTCATTATTTTTTGCTATGGAAATGGTAAGGAATTTTGAACGTGTTGTTTACTGGAAGTTAGCAGCTACTTGAAATTGAACTTTTCCTGTGTGTATACATTACCATCCTCTGATCCCAAAGGAATTATACACAGATATCCAGCCCCACTGATGGAAAACATGACCAAGCGCTCTTTGGCAAACATCACCCAACTAGAACTTACTCGACTGCCAGAAGGTCCTGGGCTCTTTCCAAATAAATTGGATGCTCTGTAGATGACATTCACTGGAGCTCCCACCAACCCTCTCCACAGAGCAACTCCACCCCCTTGTTCCTGTTCTTGGACCTTCTCATTAAGACAATCTTACTTGAGAGCAGGCTTGGAGTTGTGGGTTTGGGTGCCAAACTAGGACTGAGGAAAGCTGGCTTCAGATCCCTATCCAGCCATGAAACTTGCCTGGGTTCATCGCTAGAGCTCAGGGTTCTTTTGAATACAAAATGGGCTGAGTGAAACATACAGAGTTCCTTAAACTCCTTTAAAGGAGGATGGGATTTTAAAATTTAATTGAATTTAATGAAATTCACTTTCTGTCCTGCATAGAAAGACCCTCTCAGACAAATCAGAAAATCTCTTAATCCCTTAGGAACAAAAGTTTTATCTCCACTCCAGTTGTGGGTCACTGCATCATTGGTCTCTTCTCCCTAGTTTCTCCAGTCCCAATTTTTCCTTACTTAAAGTGTGTCAGACCATATTTTCCCTTCCACCTGAAGGAAACAGAGGGGTTCAGTTGGAAAAAAAACCTTTATGGGAAGCTAAGGTGGGATTACTGAGCAAAACTGCTTGGTGCCAGACAATCACAGCTCAGGTAATGCTGCAGAAGGGTGCCAGTGAGGGAGAAAGGATACAAAACTGAGGCTTGTCTCTGACAGAAGACAGATAGGGAAAAGATGGCCTAGAGATAGGGAAAGCTTGTTGTAACAGAGATAGGACAGTCAGCCAGGAGGAAGAACTGAATAGGGTTTTGGGTAGCTTTGATTAAGTAGTTCAGGAGTTAATGTGTGATCAGATTGTGTATTAATATACTTTTTTATCCTTTTTTACAGCTGTGTCAGGGTGTTCCTGTTAAGTTTTGATAGACAGTCTGGTCACACTTACCACAGTGAACCTATTGAACACATCCACTGGTCCATGTAGGGATCAGCTTGAGGCCCAAGTAGCTCATCCAGAGAGGGATCTTGAGGGGGAAAGAGCCAAGGTGAGTGACAGGAGCCCAACAGTCTAGGACTGCAGGGCCAGCCTGGAATTACAATTAATCACCGTTAACATATGTCCTCCTTTTTCCTGAACATGTCTGTTTTTTAGAGCTAAAATGTCTCTGAGCAGATTTTTAAAATGTCTGGAGATTTATTTATTGTTTAAATGTCTGCTGCTGCTGCTTCACCTCCTGCCTGCTGCCTCCACTTCCACCATTTTGCAAGCTCCATCCAGAGCTCTGCTAGGAGAGATTTGGAAGTGAAGAGAGGACAAACGTGAAATACCTGAGCAAGGGGTCTGTGGGAGCCCCCACCCACATGGCGGTGGTGGATCAGGATGGCTTGATAGAGTAGGGAAGGCAGCTGTCAGAAGAGGCAGGGTAGGGGGGAAAGGAAGGCAAAATTGTCGTTATTTTAACAATAATGGTTAGGAATAATTCTAGTACAGATTATCCTTGTTTATATTGTAAGAGTATTTAAAGTAAGAGTTGTTATAGCAGTTGGTGGTGTGAAGTAGTCACCAGTTAATGTGTCCTCTCTTCCCCCCCCTTTTCTTTTCAAAATATGATAACCCTAAGCTAAGAAGAATGAGAATTTAAAAAAAAAACCTGAAGCTAAGGTTTTATGTCAGATCAACAGGGTGGATCCAATGATATCATCAATAAATACAGAGATCATACAAGAAGGAAGTGGTTCGAGGAGAAAGGTAAGGTGCTTGGTCTTGAACATAATTGCCTGAATCCTATTGTGAGTCCCAGTTAGAGTTACAGCCATTAAATCAGTGCAGTTTGCCTATGTGTTGACTCACCATTCGACAATCGATTCACCAGCTCTACTGGAGACAAGACTAATGAATGAATTTGAATCCAGTGATTTGAAAACACCAATGAAACAGCTAGAGGGAAATATCAGCTGGGCAACTGGAGAGCAAGACTAGACTTCAGGGGCAGAGTTTGGAGGTACTGCAGTAAAGTTGGATGCCATCAGTAGCACACATGTAATGCTTGAAAGCTAAAGGTTTAAATTGAATAAATGTGGAGAAGGAAGGAGCTAGCCCCATTCCTGCCACTGTCATTCTGTATATGTGGAAAATATCAGTCTGAAGCAGAGAGCATCATCTACGTATACAACCTCCCCAAACAATTTTGAGAACCCTGCTTTTTCAAGATTCTGGATTACAAGGAAAGTCTCCTTTTCAGACTGTCCTTCTCTGTGTGTGGGGAGCAATAAGGGGGGGCGGGAGCAGTGGAACTAGCCTTTTCACTCTCCCCATTAACCATATACTGAATGCTTGAATAGTGCAAAAAGGAACACAGAAAAGGATTTCTACTGAGGAAAGACTGTGGAGATATGCATACCAGAAGATGTGGGCTGAGAGACCATCAAAAGCACTGCCTTGGTTTTTACCTGGAACTCTGCAAGCAGAATCATGCAATGAACACAGAATGAAAGTCACCATATTTGGATGCCAAGGCATTCAGAATAAGGAAACCAGAAGGAATAAGGAGACAGAAGCCCACAGCCAAAAGAGGAGGCAACAATGTGGAAAGTAAGAAAGAACAGGAATAGACACAACAACAACTGGTAGCATTGCTCTGAATAGAACCCATTTTATTACTTAAGAGGCTCTTGCCAATCTCCTGATCTCCTATGACCAATCTACATTACAAGTGCCAGCCAGGGCCTGCTTTAAACTGCTTTACATGGTGAATATTAGTATGAGATGATAATTTTTCATCTTTGGCAACAGAATTTGTATGGTGTTACTGCAAATAAATGCCAATCCATAGGGTGAATTATGGGACATTCCAGACAGCTAATAATCCCAGTAAATATCAGGCTTTTATATACCCGGGTTGCATGCTTTGTAGTGGTTGTTCCCAACCCCACATCTGGTTATGCTGTAAATATGCCACAGTTTTGTGTCCTGCTGGATGTGTAGCAAATGATGATGTGAGCAGGGTCACTTTCCCCCTCTGTCCTCTGTTAAGCAACCTCTTATTCATGGGACAGCCAAAGGAATGGAGACAATGGAAATGCTTCTGCCAATTTCAGAATCTCCCAGGATGTTTTAAGAAATACCTCCTGCTCCAGGTTCCAAAATCTCAACTGGTGCTAGAAAGTCACAAGAATAAATCAGGACAATAGATATATCATTTGGATTTTCTCCCCTCCTCAAAAAAACTGATCCATATAGGTACAATTCCTGAGGCTTTTCATTAGTCTGAAGGAACTCTCAGTCCAATCCTATGTGTCATTTCTCACATGTATATGCCACTGGATTGTTGCTCAGAAATAAGTGTGCATAGGGTTGAATATTTTCCCTTAGAAAAAGAGCTTCATAATTCCAATGCAAAATGTGCTGATCTGCCAGTTTCTCTTTCTATCCTCTCTGAATTTTGCAAATTTTGGTAAATTCTCATTTACAAACAAATTGAAACAAAATTCTCACTCATACTGAGTAACTGTGGGTGGATCTGTCAGTTTCATGTTCTTCCACATTTGTACTATGTAGATTTTGGTTCTGGCCAGAAGGAAACAAAGTTCTCATTCATCCCTAATTTCACTGTAATGTGTTTTCAAAATGTGCTCAGGACATGACAAAAGCTTTCCTAGCTCCAGGCGTTTCATTTAAACCACATCATGGATCAAGGTGCAAAACAGCCTCCTTAAATGTTTCCCTGTTTTCCATTTAGACTTGCATTAAATCTACATCCTACTCAATCAAATCTACATCCTACTAAAATTAAAAGAAAAACTTCCACTGATTTTGGTGGTGTTCTTCAGCCCTCAAATGATGAAAAAAGACTGTTTCATTGAAAGTAAAATCAAGGATGCTTCAATCAGAAGAAATCTACATGCACCTCAAATTCACATTAAAAGCCATTGAATCCTCATGGTAGATGCTGCTTACCTGGAGGAGATGTTTGTTCAGAGAAATTTTTAATTCATTTCCTAACTAGCCAGAAGGGTTATGCCACACATCTGGATTTCCCCTCCATTTATTTAAACAGGAAAGCAGCCACTAGGGATCTGGGGACACACAAATGCATACAATACCCACTGGCTGCAGACATGTCTGTTTCAATTGAGGATATAAGATTTGACAAAGCATTCCCATTTCCTATTTTGGGGTACAGCACACATTTGCACAACTATTTTCTTTTCCACTGATGATGGTTCGGTAATACTCTCATAGTGATGTTCCAGAAGGATCCAGACACAGCTGGGGAAAAAGTATTTTTTGGATTGCTGCTCTGAGATTTCCTCTAGCCTGCATAGCCACTGCCAATGCTAGCTGTAGGTTTCTTGGAGCTATAGTCCAAAAGTAGCTTTTTGTAACTTTTCTAAGTTCAGGACCCCATAGATAATCAGGGGCAGTTTGTGGTTCCCAAGATAGTAATGCAGTGGATCCATTCTGGGTCTTACTCTTGATTTTAATCTATGGTGTTGAACCTTGTCTTCCAAATAGGCTCTGTTGATGGCTTTATTTTTTCATTGGCTACTGTTTGCTCATTTTGTATATTTCTGATATATATATTTTAAAGTATTTATTACAATATTTTATTTTCAAGGGCCATTTCCAAACTAGACTGTTATAGTGCTATTATTCCACCTTCAACATCCTATGCAATCCTGGAGTTTGCAGTTTGAGGCCCCTCCCTAAACTGCAAACCCCAGGATTCCATAGGATGTTGAAAGTGGAATAATAGCATTGCAACAGTCTAGTGCGGAAATGGCCTTATCTCAAAAGTGTACTACAAAAGAGGTGTAACAGAAATTTTAGATAATAAATCATGAACCAAGTTTATGTTTTGAACTGTCAGAAATGACAGTTTTGCATCCTTAAAACTGTCATCTCATCTAGCATTACAGACTGATCACTCAGAAGTCTCATCCTGCTGCTTCAGCAATTCAGCAAATTCTTATTAGCATCTATAGGTCTTGAAACCATAACACATGGGGTGGGGCTATTGCATATTCTTACTCTCTGTATGGCAAGCTATTGGCTATTGCTTATAGCTCCATTTTCCCACTCTTTCTTGTGCCTCAGGGAATTATTTACAGATTCTAATAATGGTGTACATTATTGCAATGTCCTTAATGACTCCCCATGGCACCAAACAAGCCTGGAATATATAAACAGAAATTAAATTATACTAATTATACTAATGCAAGCAGTCCCACTTGGGCTAACAAAATTAGGGGTATGTTAATTATTGGGTAACGAGAATATACAATTGTTAAAAGGAGGAGAATTTGCTGAATTTCACACTGATATAAGTAAAGGTAAAATCTGTATAATAAACCAAAAATCCAATCCAGAGACATCTGAAAAGTCACAGGAACCTGGGACACCAAACAAAGAAGGAATGAAAGACAGATGAGATTGACTCAATGAACTTGGAACAACAGGTACCAAGCTTGGAAATAATTTGAAAAATTATTACCATTAAATCATTTTTTTAAATAGTAGTGATCTCAAAAATCATTATTAAATTGTAAAACAAAATAATGCTAATAGGTAGAGTAACAGTTAAGATGTCATGTTATGTTAACTCCTTACTTTTGGAGATCATTTGGGGATGTCCATTTTGAGTTGCTTTTAATCATTTTAATTCATCTGATAAGATTTAAAACTAATGTGGCACTATGGTATTATAGCAAATTAATTTTCTGCTTCTCCCTAAAACTAAAACAATTAATGCACTAACTTCTAAAAGATTGTTCATGGCCAGAATCCTATTTGGCAAATGCCAACACATAACTGAGAGTTATACACTCGTGATTGTTTCATACATTGTACATTCCATGATTTATATAAAATCCTGTTAGTTTTGATTAATAATATTGGGGAAGTAAATATATAAACTGCTTGTATTAAACATTCTGTTCATCATTCTAAAAGAAAATATTCCACATTATGTTTTTCCAATGGGGCAATTTTTTAAAAAAAGGCTCTGGAAATAATTGTTTGTTTCTCTTTTTTTTTTTTTTCTGGTTTTCTTCTGGAACTTTACATACCTAAAATACTCCCATGCCCAGTCATGCACCTTTGGTTTGGCAGAAGAATTGCTGTTGTTTTTGCTGCTGCTGCTGCTGCTGTGTATCTTCAAATCGTTTCTGACTTATGGCAACCTAAGATGAATGTATCACAGGGTTTTCTGGGGCTGAGAGTGTGTGAAGTGCCCAGGGTTACCCAGTAGGTTTCCATGGCCAGACTGGGAATTGAGCGCTGGTCTTCAGGCTCATAGTCCAAGGAATAATAACTCTACACTTCTTTGCCAATTGTGTAAAGGCAGTTTTATTTACATATCACAGGTCTGCTGGAGTTAACAAAGCCTCTGATAAAGAAGCTCTGCTTTACAAAGTCTTTTTGTGGGAGCCCAACCCAGACCAGCTGCAGCACCTTTCTTGTTTTCTGTGTATCTGGATGGTTTTTTGTGTTTTTTTTTTTAAGAAGGGGAGTTTTTATAGGAAAGAATTTCTTATAGGAAAGAGTTTTTAAGAAAGAATGGGATTTTGCTGTAGGTGTGTGTGCTTACATACAACAGGCAAGATAAACAGCTGCTTCCAGAATCACTTATTAAGCATGCATGAAGAGCAAAACAAAATTAAAAGGGAAAAGCAGATTAACCTGCCTAACCAGCTTCTCTGGCATGTTGAAAAAGCATAGATCTATAGTTTCTGCACCAAAATGGACATGTAAGAAAAATGGAGGCTGTTAAAAGAAAAAAAAATATCCTGGGTTGCATTTTGGAAGAAGTTTTCATGAGGTCTCTAGCAAATTCAAATTCTTTTGGTTTACTTACACAAGACTTACCTGACCTGATTCTTAGATTTCACATGGGCGTAATGTTAGATTTGAATGAAAAGTTCGCTGAAACATGTTGAACTGCTGTTCTTTTTTGTGAAATAGGAATCTATCCCTGTTCTTCACATGTCCTTTCTACATCTGGTACCAAAGTTTTTGTTAAAGAAGTAAAACAAACTATCTACTTTGTTAACTGAGGTATACCTGTTCTTGTTCATAAACCTACGGTCTAATGGGAGGAGAAGAAGAAGAAACGGCTGCAGCTTACACCATTTCGACATGACAATGCTCTCCCACATCATCCTGTTGCAATCCCAGCTGCCCCATTGCTGTCAAGTGTTACTATGGTTCAGGCCGACCCAGTGATAGCACTAGATATCTCTTTTTGATATCAAATCATTCGGCCTTCCTCTGCCACCCCGCTCCACGTGTTTGCGAGGCCTCCGGAGAAGCACGTACACAGGTGTGGCCGGTAAGTGTTGGACATTCCATTCTCCACCTAGGCAGGCAGAACAAAGCCACTCCGTTGCTTCAGGGACCTCCCTGCAAACACCTCTTGCTTAAGCACGACTCTAAACAAAGACACCTGGCCTCGTGCCGAAAGTCTGACAATGCCAAGCGATTTGCATACTGGCTATACTATTGTTACATCTGCGCTAAGCCCATCATGTTAAACTTGACCTTTGCCAAAGCTTTTGTCCCACTCCAAACTCGCATTGTTCTCACCGAGTATGGCAAGGCCTGTAGGCACAATTCACCCTATAAAAACTCCCCGATTCCGAGACCACCTGGGATCGCTCCTGAGTTCCATCCAGCCGTGCTGTCATTTTGTCCAGAGAGCTCCCCTCAGCCTCTATGCTGAGTTTCTTCCCGCTTCTTCAGGACTATGAGAAAAGGTGTCATATCACCCATTTCCCCTGAAAACTCTTATTTATAATTCATAGTTAGCTGTGTGCTTGTGGTGTCCTTTCTGTTGTTCATCCTTTAATAAAGATATCATTTTGCTATTTTAAACTGTCTGACAGCTTGACTGACCTGACCCCGTAGACATTGGGTTACAAGGTCCCTGCTGAGTTACCCTACCTTTCGCTAGCTTAAGAGAGTGCTCCAGTTTATTTCCCCAACTTTGTGTTTGTGTTTGGTTATTTGGGCATCCCTCCCAGGACCCCCAGAGAACAGGGTAACAGAAGGGAGCATGACAGGAATGCTCCCCTCCACACCTAACCAGTTCTCTATGGAACAGAGTGTGAGCAACATGCATCTGCCTTCTGCAACACAGCCAGGCTCTTTCCCATGCTATGCTGGGGAAGGAAGTGCCACCATCATGCTTCCCGCCCTTCTGCATGGCAGGTAGGAACAGGTGTGTCACATGATCACAGGTGCTATACAGATTAAATCTGTTAAGCAAGTATCCCACCATCACAACACATGGGGACAGGATGGCAGCAGGATTGTGATGACACCATGAGAAAGCATGACCTGTAGACTACTGCCATCCCATCCCCACAGCAGGACTGTGACACCAGGTGGAAATGGCCTTAGAATGATGCAAGAAGAAAGTGGGCATGGAAAAACAAACAAGAAGGAAAGTTACCATAAAAATATGCTGCTCCTGGAGAGTTATATACAAACAAGCCCTAAGTGAGTATAGGCATGCAAAAGTCTTCTAACTTGAACAGGGCCAGTCCTAAGTCATAGGAGAATAGCAGTAGGGAAAAATGGGTCTTCCTCCTCTTCATGTGATAAGCAGCATCTTAGTAAGGACTCCAGAAATGACATCGCTGAACACTCAAACTGACGCCTGCAATAAACCACATGTCTCTGTGCTAATCCCAGAAGCAGCAACAAGGGGAAAAATGCCTGTGTCAGTCGTTTCCCACTATTTTCATAGCCGCTGGTACTTGAGGTTATGAATTTCAGATGGAATGTGTTGACTCTGGGATATGCAAGCACCAATAGCAGGTGCTCTGGGATTTGTCTGCTCTCTGGTAGCGAACTCCACAGTAGCTGGTGCAGTTGAGGCACAATTTCACAAATATGAAACTATTGAGAAGAACCAGGAGTTCTGTCTTCTTGGCTTGGTTCTAGGGCTAGTTACACATAATTACTGCACTTGCTTCAGGGAAATCCTTTCTTAAGTGCTTGCAAGTTACCCACACCACTTTTGAGCCTGGGGAAGAAATCAGAGGACTGTCAGAAGCTAATAATCAGCCCATTCAAGTTGCCAAGTGACCCTGAAATAGAAGTAGAATTAAAATAAAAGGTTTTATAAAGAACATGTTGTGGCAAAACAACAACAAAAGTGGTTTAGTCAGTGTGGGGAACGGGGTGAAAGAAATGGACTGGTTTTGGGGCAGTACATAAAAATTGTGTCTTTCCCAGTGTCAGTGTTGGGTTTTATGCCCCTTTAACATGATGTTCAAGGCAGCATTATGTAGTAGTATGAATGGTGATTTAGGACTCCAGCTGGCGTCTGACTCTTTGCTCAGCTGTGGAAACCTACTGGGTGATCTTTGGCAAGTCACATTCTCTTGGTATTAGAAAAAGGAAGTGGCAAATCTCCTCAGAACAGATCTTGCCAAGAAAACCCTAGGATAGGACTGTCATAAGATCTTCAGAAGAGGCCCTGTCGTGTGCCTCAAAAAGTTAGCTTGGTGGGTACACATACTCAACTTTGGAATTCCCTATTTATATTTGGACTGCTTTTAGGAGTTTTTAAAGGAGTATTTTAATGTGTTTTTAAAATATTTTTATCTTTGTATCATTTCAATTGGTTTCTATTTGTTCATCACCTTGGAAGCTGTTGATGGGCTGGGAGGCAATACAGAAATACTTCAAATAGATAAATAAAATAATTTGGAGTCAACCTGAAGGAAAATAAGGACAAGAACAACATGGTGTTCCCTCAAAATGTTGCACCAATCTGTGTGGAGGATTTTGGAAGAAATGGGCAGGGCTTAGGAACATTACCTTTTTAGGACTACAGCTCCTAGAATCCTGAGCCAACATGACCTATTCTGGGACTTGTAGTCCCAAAAGATACAATTTCAAAGCTTTGAAAATTGGTCATTGCTGGTCTGTGGGTGGCACCTATCTGCCCCCCCTCACATCTGCTTTTCTCAGTTAAGCTTCTAAAAACAATGTCCATCTCATGCAAAAATAGTTGAAAATGCCTCTAAATGGTCTTGTGAAAGAGAGAAGTGTGTTTTGGTCCAGTATTACTTTAAGTGTTTTCACTCCAACATAGCTAATTATCTTTTTCTTCTTCCCAAGTAATGAAATGCATTTAATAACACATAAGCTGTATATTAAAATGCTTCACTGAATGTTCATAAAATGGTCATTTGTCTTCAGCATCCACTTAATAAGCATTACTAGATATGTACAGGGCAGAGCAATTCTATCTGGTTCAGAGACAAAGAGCCATGGTGGAAGCAATACTAAATCTTATATTTTCCTTGGTTCTTGGTGAGAGGATAGAAGTTGCAGAGAAATGTTCTTTTAGAAATTCTTTGGGGAAGCATTTTATGACATTTTCCAGATTTTCCCACTGTGTCCAACAGAAGATAAATTAGCTATACCCAGGGCCAGAGTTGGCACAGTTTTCTATTTAGGATGGGAACAGTTTTTATTCTGTGGATCAAAATACTCCTTTGAACCACCTCCAGAATGCCTTCTGAGCACCTCCATTTCACCCTCTCCATTGTCCAGTGGTGGAGGAGAAACAACATGGAGGAAGAATCTGAGGGCAGACCACCTACAGACTTCTGTCTTTATGGATGAAGTAGAAGACCTACAAAATTCTGCGATGCCATGGGCACCTTCTCAGACATTGTCCTCCCAAAGACACCTCCTGGGAATATTTCTGAGAAGACATGTGTAGCTCTGCAAATACCTGAAATATTTTCACACAGAAGAAGAAAAATATTTTTACTCATCTGACCTAGAGGGCTGGACTATATCTAATTGAGTTAGGAGATAGCTCCACTTTTACTGAAGTATAGATTCTGCAGATTAGGAAAAAAGTCTTGACAGTAAGAGCAATTAGAAAATAAAACAAATTACTCAGAGACAAGATGGAAATCATGTGGTCCTCCAGATGTTGGGCTGCTTCAACCCTAGCCAGCAAAGTCAATGGAGAGGAGGGTTACTGGGAGTTCAACATCTGGAGGCCTGCATGATTGCCACCCCTGATTTAGTGGGATGGTGGAAACTCCTTCATTGCAGGTGTTCAAGCAGAGGATGGTCAGCTATCTCTTTGGGATGCTCCAGATCTGATGCTGAGGAAAGACCTGAACAAGATGATCTACATCTTTGATTCTACATTTGTACTGTCAAGCCAATAAACAAGCAGTGGAGCAAAGCTTCTTTTGAATTGATCAAAATGCCATGTCAAACTTTTGTATATTTACACCATCATTCCAATTGTTGGACTAACAGATAACGTAAGACTCCTGCTGAATCAGAGCAACTGTCTATTGGAAAAAAATTATTTGGACTTGAGAAACTATTGGAGGTTTTTTTTTTTCCTTTCAAAAAAAAAAAAAACACAAGGAATTGCTTCCTTGTTTCCCTTGTTACAGAAAACAAGAATATATCCGCTGGCACCAAAAGAAAGAAAATATCCTAATGACATCTAATTGGCTCAGCTAAACAATCCACACCCTTGAAAGATTTCACTCTCAGTATTAAATGGTGCAAGAGTAGCACTAGGTTCACCTGGCTAATGGCAAATCTGCATCAAGTCAATTTCTTCTTCCATAGCCAGGGTCAGAGGGAAGAAGAGAGAGATAATTTTTAAAAAAGAATATTATTTTATCATTTTCTCCAACATCTGGTCACATCACTTCCTGTTCCCATTGTAAACTCACCTCTTGAAGCTAAAGTGCAAAAGGCAAAGACTTTGCCTAGCCATGTACAATGACTAGGACAGGGCTTCTTAACCAGGATTGCCTTGAAGTCTAGGTTTCTCAAGAGGTTGCTGGGGCTCTGCAAAAGATGGTTACTGGGAGGGGAAAAAGGTTGTTTTTCCTTTACACAGCATGTGAAGTTAGTGCTCAGAGTAGTGGACAGTGACTGAACAACCCCTTTAATTGTTAGTGGTCTTTTAGTCCCATATGACTGCATGCAGTAAGACTGTGTTCATTTGGTTGAATCCATTCTGAGTTTTTAATGCCAGATAAGGGAAGCTGATAACAAGTGGTGAGCACTATATTGCATGGAGGGGAGAACAGTCAGCCTCTCGCTCCCTAGTTACCTCCCACAGCCTTCCCTTATGTGTTGCTAAATGACAGAAACAAACCAACTTTACTGTGTAATAGAAACACAGTGGGAAATATTCATTGTAACGAAGGAATTTTTACCTGCCATGGCCCAGTTACTATGGTTTTAGTACGTTTGTCAATCAATTTTCACATTATAAACATTATTAACGAAAAACAATTTGCAACCTTTACTAAACTAACCTTAGGAAAAGTTAAATCCCATTTTGGCTTAAGCTAGTTATTGAATAGAAATGTATTATATTTGTGTTAAGAGCGTTCTAAATTTATGAAAGGAAAGAAAGGTTAATTTTAAGAAAGGTAGGCTAAGCATAACTCCTGTTTTTTTAAGAAGAGGTTGTCTACAAAGCTATTTTAAGTTTTAAATTGAGAAAAAAACTACTCTGGTGCATATCACATCCCATTAGTATCTTATAGAAGAGAAATTTGTGATAAGAATTTTAGGCCTATTTTGGTAGGAAATTTTTAGAAGATAAAAGTGAAGTTTCCTGTGCCTGTACTACCAGTCAATTGCTTTAGAGCCAACATCCTCTGTAGTGGAACCACACAAAAGGAATAGACTAACAATTTAGCCAAAATAAACAGAAAAATCCACAGAAAAATGTCATTTTCTACTCAAAACAGTATTGGCAATTACTATTGGATTATTATATCTACAATTTACCAATTGTGCTAACTTACCATGACCTGTAGATATAATAATTTTTAGGCAGGATTCCTGGAAACCTGAAAATTATTTCAAGGTTTGGAAAGTCTAGTCCAGGCACAAAATGTTAATTCCCTTTTCTCCATTGCTACAGCCACTCATTTCATTCCAACAATCATCAAAGGCTTCTGCACCTGGGGAATAGATTTCAAGTGCATCAATATCTTTTGAGAAAATGCTGCCTTAGTAGCTCAGGCCAGACAGTAGCTCAAAGCATCCTCCTCCTCAATTGTCATCCAGATACTTCTAAGAAGTCCACAGGTAGGCAAGCAACAGCCTCATCCCCCATTGTTTGCTATGTTGCAGCTGAGTGGTATAGCTCATGCTTCTCATGCAAAATGGCCACAGATTTAATTCTGGCTTCTCCAGGGAAGGCTGGAAAAGACATTCTGGTATGAAACCCTGAAGGGCTACCACCAATCATTGTTAATATAAAGTCAGATAGATGGACCTGTGGTGTGATTCAGTATACTGTAAAGAATACTGCTCGTGCATCCAGAAGAAGGGTCAGGTCACATCACATTGCAAGAGGACTCTCTGAACTCTGACATAATGCCACACTAGTGCCTCTACTGAATGTCAGGGGCAGCAGAAGACAGGGGGTAGCAGCCCAAAAGCGAAATGATGCAGCCACTCACTCTGGCAAATGCTTGGAGGGAAAAGCAGCAGTGTCAGCTTTTCAGATGTTCCTCTGGTGCCACCTGGCAGAAATTGCCCTCTCTTGGAAGACAGAGCTGTGCCTGTATGTTTCACAGCTTGTCCTGCTCCCTCTAAACTAGCTGGCTAGACTCTACCAGGTAGAGAACACACTTTCCCCTTGCCAACACTGTTGACATTACCCATCCAATTAGCCTCTGTGCACAGAATGGAAGGAGAGGCACCCGAGGCTTTTGCCTCAGGAATTAAAATGTCTTGAGCTGACCCTGAAGGAGGGAGCAGCACAAATATGGAGAAGGAATGGTGTGATGAAATTCTGGGGGTGTAGCTATTTGAGGTGCCAGTGCAGCCTAGAAGCAGATTACTAGGTAACCAGAATAGCACCTCAGGAGGGAAACCAGCCCAGTAGTGTGTGGGAGAGGCTTCTGGCTATGAGAAAAAGTTACATAAAGCCAAGTACCTGTCTGTGCTGGATTCTTAGTCAAAGTGTATGACCATTTTGAGAGGGCTAGTTCTCAGTGGAAACCTAGTGAGAAGCAGAAGAGTAATTGAATCCTAGTAGGATCTGGCCAAAGAGTGTGACCTAGATTGGGGGCTAAACCTTTGGTGTGAGTTTAGCCAAAGGGCTGCTGTATGATAAGCGTGCCTTTTTTGAAAGTCTAAATATATAATTGAACTGTTCCTAAGCACAGAGTTACCTTTTATATTGTCTAAAAAATGCACTGAGGAAATGTATCGACCTTGAATGCATATGAACCCTAATATGCTAATTTATTCTTATTATTATCTTAATAAATGTTACAGTTTATAAACCCTGACTTGGCTTGAGTTCTATACAGTATATAAAGTAACACAGAAAACACACTACCATAAAATGATTGAGTGGTTCTAAATAGTCATTGAAAACACTCACCCTTTTACAGCTCAAGATTTTGCAGGATGCAAAAGATATAGGACTTGTTTTTCCAAATCAAAAACTGCGGGGGTTTTTTCTTGTCATGTTTGGTTTGGTTAAAAGATTGGGATATATTAAAAAGAGACAGGCTTTTACAAATAGAAGGATTTTATTTATGCTTTGGCTGGCATGTTATTCTGTGGTATGATAAACTTAAAGCTAATGTTGGTCTTAATAATCATGATGTTAGACATGCTTTATTAAGAGTATGGAATAAATATAAGCTCGTTCTGAAATGCCATTATGAGACTTTTTAAAGATAATTGGTTAACTTGCAAAGACCTTGTAATGATGGAAAGTGGCAATTTAAAATGAAATCAAATAAAGAACTCATCCAAAAAAGTTATGATGTATGTAGGTTTTCATACACACATTTGACTGAATGGTTTAAAATGGATCAGAATTTATATGGTTTTGAAATGTCTCAATCTAAATTTGAAGAACAATTATGTGCTGATAGGGAGCACTTAATTGCCTAAACATACAAGCTATTGCTGAAAATTGAAACAGAAAATGAACAAGTAAAACCTTGTATGATTAAATGGGCACAAAACATGGCACATCATATCCAGCTCGATCAATGAGAAAGGATGTGGGTAAAAGGCCTGATATACACTCTGAGTTATGATCTTAGGAAAAAAAATGTATAGATTATATTTAATGCCAGAAAGAATGTCTAAAATGTATAAAAGTTCCTCAAATGTTTGCTGGAAACGTGATCAAAAAGAAGGAACTTTTTACCACATGTAGTAGACCTGTAAGAAAGCCAAGAAGTTTTGGGTGATGATGCATAGACTGGTAGAAAACATCTTAAAGGTAAAGATTAAATAGAAAACTGAACTTTTTTTTAATTGGGTTTGACTTATGAAGAGACCGATAAGATGTTGGGAAGAATCTTTCACTCCACAATCATGGCAGCAAGACTGCTGTATATATAGAAATGGAAAAGTGTGGCTATTCCTTCACATGAAGACTGGCTGTTGAAGATGTTGGATTTGACAAAAAAGATAAATTAACTATTTTAATTAAAGAAGGATCTTTCATTAAATTTAAAAATGATAGGGTAAATTGATTTGGAGGGGGAGTCAATTGCTGGTTTTGAAGGTTAATCTTATAGTTATCAAATACTAGGCAGTAGTGTAATAATGATGGATGTTCAAAAAGATTGTAGATTATCTTAAGACCAAAAGCTGGTGAGTTAGAAGTCATTGATATGTATTTTTGGCTCCTTTTTTGTTTAGTTGTAGTCTAGTTTTAATTTCTTTGTCTGTTTACTTGCTGTTTGTCTTTTTGATCCCCTATATATTGCTTTTTATATTAAATACATATTAATAAAAATATTTTTTTAAAAAAAGAAAACCCTCACTCTTTTACCCAAATGTGGTGTTATAAGTGGGGAAGCACAGGTGTGTGGTAAAGACAGGGCACCTTATCAAATTGGGAACTGCCACACCAATCTAGGAGAAGGACTTGTCACAGATGAGCACAACTGAAAAGAGCAGAGCCGTTGCCTTTCCTCCCAGCACTCCCAGAACTGAGCACTGAATACAGCTGTGCCAAGTGTCTATGACTATCACCATCGTTGTTGCCTCTCACAGTGGTGAGCAACTTCATGGAGGTGTGGGGCCAATTTTGCCCAAAGGTCACATCTGCCAATCCAAGCACCACAGGTGATGGACATTCCTTCCTGTCACCATTTTGGTAGATATACAGCTGAAAAAATGGGGAATACTTGGATGGAAAGGTGCTTTTGCACATTTTTAGCACACCCTGTGGTCTTCTGGTGAATATTTTTTTTGCGGGGGGGTTAAAACTGACTTAAAAACTCTCAAAAATGACAAGTTTCTAGTGGCTGCAGGTGACTGACAAAGGTGAGGTTGAGCGGCTGCTTGCCACCTGCTGTCCACACTTTTCCCTCCCTTTGGCCAAGAATGTCTCTGAGCCCCTCTGGTGGATAGGAGGAGGGCTGGCTTCAAATGTTTTGCTGCCTTAGTCAAAGGATAAGCTACTGGTCCCTTGCTTCACTTACGTATGCACATACACATGCAAAGTTCCATGTATCAAAGCTAACCAGATTGTCAACTTTATCTTCCTGACTTCCTCCATTGTACCTGACAGTAGCAAGTTGGCTGGAGGTGGATTGAGAATAATGTAGTCCTCCAGCATTCATCACCATCGGCTATGCTGACTAGGGCTGCTAGGAATTATCGTCCAACAATATCTGGTGGTCCCAAAGATTCCCATCCCTTGCTTAGGCAATGAAAGCATACCCTCCAACAGGATAAAACAAGCACATATGCAGCTAGCAACTTCAGAGTGTGGTCAAGATGGTTGAAGTTATTAATGAGGAAGAATGAACAGTAGTTTGCTTTTGCCTGGGCCTACAGGGAAGGACAAGCTTCTACCTCCTCCTCTCCCTGCTGTTGAGTTAATTGAGTGCAGGCTACTTTTGCACTTTGAACTCAGTTTGTACTAATGGAAATAAGCACAAAAGAGGAGGGTTGGAGAAGGAGAAACAAAACTGGGATATTTTTAAGCAGCTAAAAAAGTAAGATGACAGAGAATTCATTGGTACTAGTCCCTTTCAATTTGGGACAGGTAAAGAATGTGAGAAAGGCAGGCTGTGTGGGACACATGCAAAAATATCTTCCAACACTTCCCTGTACTGCTTCAAAAGGAGCAGCCCAAGGCTCCTGGTTCACTCTTGTCTATTGGTGGGGCTGGCCCTGGGTAGATACTATGATGGGGACATGGTCCAGGGTACTGGGCATCTTGGAGATGGCTGCACCTTCAACCACACACTCAGTACATCTCTTCTCAGCACTAGGTTTTGTTTTTAAAAGGAGCGGGAAGAAAATGAGAAAAGGAAGGGTAACCTTGTAGTATCCCAAGGCCAAGGCCTTTGCCCAGCCATGCCACAGCCTGTTTGAAGGTTACATGTAGTCATTGCTGGTTAAAAGATGTTGACAGGCTTCCACAAAACTTGGAAAGTTTAGGGATTTTGTTGGAATCCTTTGTAGGGATTCTGAGAACTATAATCTAAAAGAATAACCACTCCAGGCTCTGCATTCTACTCCTTGCATGAAATTGTCTAATCCTATGGCTCTCACCATATACATACATACAGAGAGAGGGAGGGGGAGAGACTGAGAGAGAGAGATTGAGAGAGATTGAGAGAGAGAGAGAGAGAGAGAGAAAGAGAGTCAGCAAATTGTATATTTATACGCTATGTGAATTAATGATTACCTTTATCTACTCTGAGTCTTCCTAACTTTCCTATAATTTACCTTGCCTTCTACAAATTTTATCTCCCCGTGTAACCCCTTCAGGAGCTAAGACAGATAATCAGAAACTTCAAATAATGTGTAGCAGCCAGACTTTCAAAATGCAGGTGTGCAAGGACCACTATTTTACTCATCTTCTTGCACAAAATCTGCCTTGAACACAGAAAATTAACGCATTTCGAAGATGTAAAAGACGGAAAAGGCCAATGTGTCAAACTAACTTTCTACATGCAACGAGAGTCAAAAATCTGGTCAAACACAACCAGCAGAAAGGCGATATTACCTAACTCTCCAGAAGGTGCAAACTACTCCTCATCCTGTTTTCATACTAAATATTGTATTCAAATCCTGTTCTCTGGAGTTCAGGGTTGGTCATCTTCTCTGGCAATAATAAAATATATGATGCTTTTAGCAGATAGTGCTGTTTTTTGTTAGAGACAGTACAATGTTATGATCTTCTCAGCTAGCTGCTTCTGCTTTATATCTAGCTGACATTTCTTCTTGGTGTGTGCTCTATTTAATACTCCACTGAAATATACAGTAAAATGAATGTTTGCTTGGCAATAAGATACCTCTGCCTGAGTTCAAAATGGAGTTGCTTAAATCCCACAGTAGAAAGAGTGGGCAAAAGGTGACCCACTGATCATACATGCCTCTGCAGGGGAGCCCAATCCACCCTCTCACTCCACCCACACTCCAAAATTGTAGATGAAAAATGCCCTCTATGATCCGTGGGTAGGATCATTTTCACCAGGTATTTCCCCTCCCCAAATCTTCTTTAGCCTGGAGTTTTTTCAAAACTAGAAATGACTGATGATTTTGAACACAGCCCTATCAGAGGCAATTCCCCTCAAGAGCAGGGGAAGGGGGCTTTTTCAGTTAAAAAACTGAAAACAATTGAAAACTGTAGAGATCTAGGAGGAAGTGTAGCAATCTCAGGTCCAGCAGGGAGTGTATGCCACCTCCCAGAATTTTGGAACTTGGCTATTGGTGCACAATGGTGATTTAGGAGACAAAAAGAAAAAGCAGGGGAAAGGTCTAATTTTGGATCACTGCTATTATCTTTAGCTAGGGCTTTGGAAACTTATTTTTTGAACTACAATGGCACTAAGACTGTGGGTCAAAACTGGACATATGTTTTATGGCTGCAAACTGCCATACTGAGTTCAGTGTAGCACATGATAAGGTTCTGGCTTTCTAACCACCTGACTGTTGTCAAAACAATTGCCAGCATAGGGAAAGCATAGGGAGATGAAAAGAAGTTCAAAGCAATTACAGCATGGACTCTGGTCATCACTGCTGACCTTAGTTCCGGAGGGACAACTAAGACCATTTCTACACTACACTGTTATAGTGCTATCTTTCCACTTTCAACATCCTATGGAATTCTGGGGTTTGCAGTTTAGGGAGGGGCATTTAGAATTCTCAGCCAGAGAGCTCTTTGGCCTCAGGAAATTACAAACCCCAAAATTCCACAGGATTCTGAAAGTGGAATAATAGCACTAGAACACTGTAGAGTGGAACTGGGCAAGGTTGCTTGGGTGAAGATGAAGAATCCATCTGTTTTATGGCCACTACTCTGGGTAGTACCAGAGCTATCCTGGTGCTGAACCTCCATCAGGAGTAAGCTCCTGTGTCTAGATATCTCCCACCAATAGCATTACCTTTCTATGTTCATGGAATTGCTGCTCTTGTGAGGCAAGAAACTATGCTGGGTGGCAGTGCTGCTGGTAAAATTTCTCATGTCAGATAGGCTTTTGCTGAGAAACCAGACTAAATGTACCAAACAACTTCTGGGCGGCAGCATGGGGTGTGGGGGGAGTGACACTGACAAGAGGATCTCTCAGAGACAACCACAATGGCACCATAACTAACACTTCTTAGGACTGCGCAGAAGGAGACACTGTAAACCCCTTTCAAATGTCTTTTTTTACCATGAATACCTCATGATGAGACAATCCAAAATGAAACAAGAGATAGCGCCAGAAGATGACACTCCCAGATCAGAGTGTATGGCCTACCTTGTTATCCTCTGCTTACAGACTTTGCCTGCTGTCTCCAATGGGAGCTAGAACAGTGGAAACGAAGGCAGAGCATGTCAAAGGGTAGAAGTAACTAAACTGTGGCCCTATGGAAACAAAAGCACTGCTTCTCAAGGCCAAATCCAAGTGAAGTCAAAATCACTTCTGGACTGTAACCCAGGGCCTTTCCGCACTACACTGTTATAGTGCTATTATTCTACTTTCAACATCCTGTGGAATTCTGAAATTTGTAGTTTGTTGAGGCCATAGGATGTTGAAAATGGAATAATAGCATAATAACAGTGTAGTGTGGAAAGGCCCCCAGTAGTGGACACACATCCATTGCAAGATCAGCATTATAAGATGGGTGGAGTGGCCAAGGTGCTGGATGGGGTGTTTTAATTTCTGTAGAGGAAAAGACCACAAGAGAAATCTTCATTCTGTGGCTTGTACCTCCTGGGAGACTGGCAGTTTCAGCTGATTGGTCACTAGGCATAGCTAGAACTATAGTATGCTAAAGTAATGCCTATATTTACATCGCTACCTGGCTATACCAGCAGCCATTGTCTGGCAAGCTGTCCTCCCTCAACCTCTTCAGCACAAAATTCCCCTTTAAGCCTACTAGAGGCTTAAAAGATTATTCTGGGATGAGGCCAAGAATTTACCAACCCAACATCCAGGAAAATGTGCATAACAATACTACACCTCATGTTCACTGTTGAACTGCCTGCTTCCATTTCCACCTTAGCAGCTGAACTGATTGTCAACATTCTGTGACTGATGAATCAGAGTAGGAGTGCCACCTGCTGATAGATTGCCTGTGGAATGTTGTAGCATGTCATTTGTAAATGACCTTCATGGCCCTTATTTGGGCTGAAAAGTAGGATATAAATGCATTAATTAATCAAGTAAGTTATGTTGACACCACTATGATTTACAAGTAAAAGGTTCTGATTAGTGGGCAGGCCTCTTGGGGAACCATCATTGCACTCCTGTGTATATTGATTAAAGTTGTAACCCTTGATACTTGGGAGTATGTCCATTGCAGTTTGGAAAACTTGGGCCATATCCGCACTAGGCTGTTATAGCGCAATGATTCCACTTTCAACATCCTCTGGAATCCTGGGGTTAGCAGTTTTGGGAGGGGCCAACTGGCCCCTCCTGAAACTGCAAACCCCAGGATTCCATAGGATGTTGCAAGTGGAATCATAGTGCTATAACAGCCTAGTGCGGAAATGGCCTTGGATAGCTTTAAAAGGAAATTTGGCAAAATGAAGAAGGATTAGACAATAAGTAGCTACTAATCATAACTGCTTTGTTTTCTAGTTACATTTAAGTAAAAAGAACGTCTAGCTCCTGTCTTAGTCCTGACAGCAGACCTATTCAATGAATGGAATTTACTTGTGTGTTGATTCACCATTCAACAATTGACTGAATAGGTCTATTCTAGTTGGAACTAACCAACAGAATGCCTGAAAATGTGTGTTTCTAAATACTAACTTCTTGGAAATATGAGCAAGAGGGTGCAAGGCCGTTCATGTCCTCCTTGTGAGCTTCCCAGAGGAATCTTCTTGGCCACTGTGGGAGATAGGATGCTAGACCAGAAGTAACTTTGGTATATTCTACTAACTTTAGTACACTCTAGGAGGGCTCTTGTGTCTTGAATATCTCGATCAGCACTTTGGAAAGATAGCTTTTTGCACTATAATGCCAAGAATCTCCATTGATTATCTTGGTTAGAAGATTCTGAGAGTTGTAGTCCAAAGAAAGGAACTTCATCAAGCTCTGATCTAGATTACAGCTATATGATATAAGATTTCTATGTGGCCATACTTGTGGGGCTTGTGGGTTTAGGCACCTTCCAAAGCTCTTCATGTGTTAAGCACCAAGATATGCAATTCTTACAAATGTTCTCTGAAGGAATATTTGGCTGACATGCTTACAGGCCTCTCTGTGACTGGAAACTGTCTTGTGCCAGAAGCAGTAAGTGCCAGGAAAAGCTGTCTATAATCAGGCAAGCAGTTACAGGTGAGTCAAGCCAGTCCAGATTATTCCTAAGATGAAAGGAGGCACAGTGGCAAGGTCTCAGGCATTCCAGAATCCATCACAAAGAGTCAGTAGAAAGAAAACTAAAAGGATGGAAAACCTAAACCAGGCCAGATGTTAAGAATCTGAAATAAATTCACAAGCACTGAAAGCCTGAAACAAAAAAACAATTCCCAGAAGCTGCTGGGAGATTTATAGCTGCCTGAACTTAAGACACCAGATGGTTAATTGGTCAGCATTTCTCATTTAAACTTCTACGAGAGGCATTGGCTCTTCAGGTACTGCTTCCATTCCGGTCAATGCATTGCAAAGTTCTGGGATGCCTCCTCACTGTTCACTAATTCATAGAATCATACATCTGGAAGAGACCTTTTGGACCATAAGATCCAAATCCCTTCTCAATGCAGGATCTCTATCTAGAGAGCAGGTAGCTGTTCAGACTCTTTTTGAAGATTTCCAGAGAAAGACACCCCATCACCTCTCTAGGTAATCCTTTCCATTGCCAAACTCCTTTCCCTGTCAAGAAGTTCCTTTTAATGATCAGTTGCCTTCTACCCTCCTGTAACTTAAAACCATTCCATTCAGGTCTGACACTTTTATGTTGGATTGCTCTGATTCCACAGGCTGAATTATGAGAAAACCCTACCTTATCAGGATTGATAATCACTGGGAAAGAAACATGGTCAGCTGAACACCTTACAATTCTCCCTCCCAGATCTTCATGCTCAATGTGCAATGTGCAAAGACCTACAGAGATGCTTACAATGTTTGCAGGAGAGACAGCGCTTGTACATGTATCCTTGTTCCAACATCTTCCTCTGACACACCAAACATCTGCATGGGTTATGAAGCTCTCACCACAATGAATGTCTGCTAAGGTTACCAAACCACTATATTGTCATCCCTCCACATTCACTAGGTTAGGGGCACAGGACCCCCATGAAAGTGAAAAGACCACAAATAACTCTAGGCCCTCAGAAAGCATATTTAACACAAAAAAAAGTATGATCACCATATTCAACCCACCATGGATTCCTTTGAGGCATCAGGGTTCCTTCACAAGGCAGAAGTGGGGGGCTGGTGAGGTTTATTGCCACCTCCACTACTGCCCCACACACTTTTTAATAGGAACTTACAAGTCTTGTTCACAGTTTCTCAGTCTCACAAGGCTTGCAGTCCCTATTAAAAATGGCATAGGGAGGGGGCAGGGGTGACAATAAATAATCCATGAATAATCATATCTGCAAAAGTGAAACCCGCAAATGTGGAGGGCTGACTGTATTTCCAGTAAATTTGCATTGCATTTGGTGTTATAACCAATAGTAGAGTTAGTCAGTCAGTATAATCTGGATTCTGCCAGGCCTCACCTGAGTTCTACTACTGAGAGATTCCCTTCAGCCTGCAATCTGAATTCCTTCAAATCCACTAGCACTTTTAAAATATATAAAATATACCGTATTTGCCAGTGTATAAGATACACCAGCATATAAGATGTACCCCATTTATAGGCCAGCAACTACTATTTGCCGGTGTATCAGACACATTGGTGTATAAGATGCACTCCATTTTCAAACAGTATTTTTCAGGGGGAAAAGTGACTCTTATGTGCCAGCAAATAGGGGTTCACACATTCCTACATACATACATACATATACACATATACATACATACATACATATATACACACACATACATATACACACAGAGAGAGACACAGACATCTGAGATAGAGATAGAGATGGGGGGAGAGAGAGAGAGAGAGAGAGAGAGAGAGAAAGAGAGATCAACATCATCCTCCCTTTCTCTTGAAACACAACTAATAGGAAATCTCACAAAAATTCCACGAAGCAAAGAAAGCAATTTTTAAAAATGTGATTAAAATGACAGAGAAAATGTCATAAAATGGAATTAATTTCTTTTAAAATGATGACTGGAAAATTTTTAAAATGATAATGACAGAGGGCACAATCACACCAAAGTTAACCATTTCAGCCCAATTACTTTCAATGGAAGAGATTCAAGTCTGACCTTAACCATTCATGTCAAAGTGAAATAGATATGGATGAGTTTTGCAGAACATTTACATTTTCAAAAGCATACAGTTCAATGCTCAGGTAGAGTGTATATGCTTTGCACGTAAGAGCTCTCCAGTTTGGGGTGAGAAAAGACTCTGACCTAAACCCTGGACAGCAATGGCTAAAACCTACTATTGGTGATGCTGAGATAAATGGACCACTGGTTGACTTGATATGAGGCACACTTCCTATAGATATTCCTAAATACATGCTAAGTAGTCATTTGGGTGTACTTTACATTTTGTTGTTGCAAAGATCTACGGGTGGGGGTTGGACAACTTACAACAGATAGAAAGAGTGGGGGCAAGGAGATCTGTGACAAATTTTTGTGCAGTGTCCAATTCTTGAGTTAAAACATGAACTCCATATTTGGCATGATACGAGGAATTTTCTCCCCAACAGCTGTTCCCTGGAGTCAATAAAACTGAGCTACAATATTTAGCAACGATCTGATACTGTGGAACAGATGAAAGCAAAGAAAGACAGGTTTGCCTATATCATGAGGGATTTAGGATAAATGCACGGTGGATAACAATATGTTAGATAACGACATATCCAAATTTTTACACATTTGGAATAGGATTGACAACTTTGGGGTGTTAGTAAAGAAGGCAGAGATTTGGAAGAAGATGGCAGAAATGTAGTGGTGGCAGATGAGCAAACAGCATCTGTTCTAACTTTGGAAGTGAAACGGAATTGGACCTGACCAGTATTTGAATTAGAGAGCCAGTGTGGTGCAGTGGTTTGAATATTGGCCTACAACCCTGGAGACCAGAGTTCGTGTGCCAGCTCAGCCACAGAAACGTACTAGGTGATCTTGGGTTCATCACACACTCTCAATCCCAGAAAATCCCACGATAGGTTCACCTTAGGGTCACTGTAAGTTGGAAATGACTTGAAGGTGAAGAAGAAGAAGAAGAAGAAGAAGAAGAAGAAGAAGAGAGGAGGGGGAGGGGGAGGGGAGGGGACAACTTGAATGGAAGACCATTACAGCATGCCAGGATCTTCAGGTAGGATTAAGAAAGAATTCTGCCTGAAACCATAGAGAGTTCCTGCCAATCAAAATTGACTATACTGGGCTAGATGGAGCGAAGGTTTAATGACTCAGGACTCTTTCACACTACAGAAAAACATAGTGTTACGATTCCATTTTAACTGCCATGGCTGCTGCTGTCAACTTCCACTTATGGCGACGCTATGCATGAAAGACCAAGTCACCCTTTCATCCACAGCCCTCCTCAGGTCTTGCAAACTGAGGGACATATCTTCCTTGATTGAGTCTATTCACTCTTAATAGGGTCTTCCTCTTTTTCCTACTGCCTTCTACCTGGCCTGGTAAGGGGCTTACAACAAGTTAAAAATCAGATCATTAAAAATTCCCAGAATACAAAAATTAAAATAAGATTAAACAATCAAAATGTGAAACCAGATTAAAGCACGTATCATTAGACACACAGACCACCTCAGCACAATAATTAGCAGGATTCAGCACACTGGTTGGGTGAGATGGACCATATACAGTCACTCACCAAATGCCTCTTGAAAGAAATATCAGTGACATGCCTGACTATTGATATTGTATTTTAAATAATCTATTAATTAGATTTAATGCTTCCAACACTGTTTCTCTGTATAGTCCAGTTACTTAGGCACAATTAACAGTACTTGGACTGGTTCAAAACATTTTGCTACCTGAGACAACAGACAATCTCCATTCCATGTACAAAGCAAATTAGACTAGCAGTTGCATTTTATTTCTGTTACCAGTGCAGAGCCAATTAGGGAGACAGGGAAGTCACCACAACAAATCATGAGGACCTGGCAATCCAGAAGGGGCCCTGGGATCCAACTAGGTTTCATCTGCTTTTGTCTGTCTTAGTAGCATCATTATTTGCTGACTAGTTTTGACATTCACTGTAAAATTGCTGAATTTTGAAGAAAATAATTCAAAGAAAGTAATTATGCTATACAAAATTTGAAATCCTGTCCAAAGGATTTTAGCCAGTCCATCAGAAGCTCAAAATTGCCAAGGGTCAAGGCAGGAAAGGAAGCTGGACTCCTCAGGATTTGCTCCTGCAGGGCCAAACAAAGCAGCCTAGCCAAAGGAGTACAGAAGGAAATTCCTACTACCTTCAGCTGAGCCAGGTTCCAGGCTCCTTCACATGTCAGAGACCCTTCTTGCCCCCACTCCACCCCACCCATCACACCAAGCAGCTGCCTTATGCTGTGCTCCTCCTTGTCACCAGGAAGGCTACGGGCATGAGAAGTCCCCCAGGCAGCAGGTCTCAAGAGTCTCTTCCAGGCCTCTGGGAAGTCAAGGAAGGAAGGAGGAGGGGAGGAAAAGAAAAGCCCTTTTCTTAGATTCTTCCCCTTCATTTGTAGCCGGGAGCCTCTTTTCCATTCAGCCCAAAGCTACCACTCCCAGTCCAGAGGCACTTATGTGACCAGCAGCCCCCAGCCCCAACATGCAGTTCTGCTGCTAGTGAGCAGCCATGGGACAGGCCTGAACAAAATTTTTCATAGGTTCCCAAACTTCTTTCAGCAGACCTGTAGTGACAGGTTGCAGCTCAAAATTCTTGAAGCAACTAGTCAAGTTGACTAGAGCATATTTTACTTGCACTAATGTCTACTGACTTCCTTCCGAGTCCTACGCTGAAATTTAGGGTTACTGACATCACTACTTCCTCCTCCTCCTCCTCCTCATTATTAGAAAGAAGAGATTTTGATTTGCTCTGGAGAGGCTCGGAGCAAGCATGGCTCTCTACATTTCCACCTTAGACAAATCAACAATTTCTACCAGCTTTCCTACCACAATGTAGTTGCTGTCATTAATATTAATTCTCTTGTTTTAGAGTTTGAACATTTTCCAGGTCTATCTATGCTTTTCTGGGCAGATTGATATCTAATCAGAACAGAGGATTCCACCTTATACTGAATCAGACCAAAACTGCTATTCCCACTTTGTAAATTCTGTCTAGTAAGTAGCTCTCTTCAGAAAAGATTCTTTTCCAGCCTTATCCATAATCTCTTTGGTATTCCCTGATGATGCCAAATCCAAGTATCAGACAACAACCAAAATGCTATAAAACCACACAACTGAAAAATAGGTGAAATAAATTATATGATTACAAAATCATGATACACAAAACTCAGGACACAAAAACACAGATAGAACACAAAATTACATACATAGGTACGAAAAAGAGAAATATACCATGTCAAATTATTTCAATGTGTGTGTGTGTACTTTTACAGCATTTTCATTGTTTGACTTTTGACTGCTGCCTCCTTCTGTGATTTGTACCCATCCATGTATCAACCAGGTATGACTTTGCTTACTATCCAAAATTAGAGAGAAGATGTGTTCAAGGTGATATTGTGAGTCAACTGACATTCCTGCACACTTCCTCTGATAACTTTCATTACTGATAATAGGATATAAACTCCACTGAACTTGGGACAGTAAACTAGTGGGGGGCAGAGCAAGCAGTGTGATGCTACAGGTTTGGGTTCCCACACCACCCCTTCCTTAGTATCAGTTGCTTTATGTATGTACCTCATTTTGCCTAACAGTAGGAATCTGCTCTGTATCTTAATATAGTTTAAAGTATCTGGCTGAATTAATGATTAATATGGTGCATACCCAACTACAAACTTGTTAGTATGTGCTCACATCTCAGTGCACCACTGTAAAAGGCCTCTGGAGATTGATCAATTGGCGGTCAAATTTCCAGTTGACCAAACCAGTCCTTAGTTGCCAACTTTAAGCCCAGATTCCACTCAAAATAATTTAGTGGGCTTTGGATATTGTACACCTTACTTGGATGGGTGGGTAAATAAACCATTTTCTGCTGTTTTGGGTTGACCCTGCCAGTTCCTTGAAATCAATAGGGTGGCACCATTTTTGAAGTCTCCTTAGAGGCAATTGTTTGGCCATAGCAGGAAACTGGAGGCTAGCCTAGACAGACTTTGTTTCCAAGAGGGTTCCTCATCCGTTTGAACAAGACCAAAAAGAAACTGGTTTTAGAGAGTGCTAATTCAATTTATGGCACTATAGTTCCAGGGATTCATTGGAAAAGGGAATGAATCTTCCATCAGTTTCAATCTGCAGCCAAGTCAGTGTCACACAGAGGACTTTTTGTAGCACTTCCATGTTCTCACTGATTGGACTGATGTTGGACCTTTGTGGTAGAGACCTGATAGGGAGCTCAGAACATGGTTACAAGAGAAGGAAAAGAGTTGCTGTAGTTTTCCTTGGAAAGGGGGAGCCATGCCAGCTTTCCATACTTGCGTTGTGAAAGGGGCTGTCTGCTTCTCTAGATGGATGGACTATGGTGTAAGACGCCTTGGCAAATAAACATATCAAACATGCTGGGGGGAGGAATATGTAAACAAAGTTTTCTCTTCTTTAAAATCAGAAGTAAAACAAGCATGCCTTCCTTCTGAAAGGTTAGAACACTTGCATTCACTTTCTCCAGCACGCACATCTACCTCTACTTTCGAAATCCACACTTGAAGCTTTCGACCTCAGCTGCCCCTGCTTTCATTGTGTAACGGATGGAGTGTGTTGAATCTCAATGGCAAGAGAACCAGTTGGACAAAAATAACTGCTTGTTTGGTTATTCTTCCCTGTTTCAGAGTGTGGGAAAATGGCTTGGTTTGTGTTTTCTGTAAAATTATTCAATTTGCACAGAAACATTTTTTTAAATACAGTATCAAATGAGCACAGTCTAACCATTCCTTGTTTTGTAATGAAAGAAGTCAGCAGAATCGCTCAATGGGGATAGTCAGTTTTAAATTCTGTATGCATCTGAATCTAGCCCTACTATTGTACCTTAGTCCCTGAAATAACCAATTCCATTTTTCCACAGCTGCTTTAAGAACAGTAGTGTGGCAAATATATTAATGAATAAGGTATGAACTGAGTGGCTAACTGCATGTTTCCTCACAGTCTGCTTTCACCCATGCTGGGAACTGTTGTTCCAAAGTTAAAGATTTCTCAAAATCATAGCATTGGAAGAGACTACAACATCCATCAAGTCAAACCCTCTCCCATGCAAGAACACATCATCAAAGCATTCTCGATATATGGCCATCCAACCTCTGCTTAAAAACCCACAAAGAAGGTGATTCTATCACACTCCAAGGCAGCATATTCCACTGTTGAACAGCTCTATTCTTCCTGATGTTTAGGTTAAATCTCTTTTCCTGTAATTTGAATTCATTGCTCTGTGTCCTAGTCTCTGGAGTAGTCTTGCTCCATCCTCCATATGACATCCCTTCAAATATTTAAACATGGCTGTCATGTCACCTTCTTTTCATCAGACAAAACATACCTAGCTCCCTAAGCTGCTCCTCATAGGGCATGGTTTCCAGACCCTTCACCATTTTGGTCGCCCTCCCCTGGACATTCCAGCTTGTCAATATTCTTCTTGAATTGTGATGCCTAGAACTGGATACAGTATTCCATGTGAGGTCCAACCAAAGCAAAATAAAGTATATTATTACTTCCCTTGATCTCAACACTACACTCCTATTAATGCAGTCCAGAATCACATTGGCTTTTTTAGCTGCCTCAGTATCAATATGTGGCACCCTTACGTACCTGTCAAAGACCAGAACCTGGAAAAGTTACTTTCTGAACTACAGGTCCCAGAATCTCTCAGCCAGTGGCCATACTGGCTAGAGGATTCTAGCTCTTGTCCAAAAAAGCAGTTTTTCCTGGTTTTGACAGATATCTGCTTTCCTACCAAGTCACTAGTCTCTGCCCTGGGCACCTGCAAGGTTCTACTCTATGTTTCCCACAATACCCCAGAGCAACATTACATCAAGGGCATTCCAGCAAATTGAAAACAATGGCTCAGAGCTCTTTGCTTATTTGTACCACATAAAAACACACCGTGGCCAGGGATTGCTTTGCCACTGGAACTGGCCCTGCTTAATAGCAACAAGCTAAAAGGCATGGGGCACATGTGGTGGGCTTGTAAACTGCAACAGATCCAGTGCCCATCTTTGCATGTAAAAATGTTTGCATAGCCCATGTCATTGCAAGAGGGGCTGAGGATATTGAAGAGTCATGACCAGAGGGTGGGACTTTGCTGCCACTGCAACAACATTCCAAAAGAAACATTTGTAGAACATGTTAACTGTGCAGAGATGGCACAGTTCCTTAAAGACAATTTCTGAACATGGGAATATTGGCAGGCAGAGTGGCAGAACTACACAGCCCTCCAAGTGTTGTTGACTTGCAAATTCATCAGCCCTAGTCAGCATAGCCAATGGTGAGGAATGCCAGTAGCTGAAGTACAACAAGAAATGGAGGACCACACGGTTCTTATCCCACATGAAAGTTCAGGAAGTAGTCATCTTCATAGTTTTAATTCCTTCTTGGGCTGTTCTTATGAAGTATATTACACAAGCTGCCCTTGATCTGCAATTTTCTAGGATTTAATTTTCTAGGATCTGCAGTTTTCTAGGATTTAATGGCCCATCCCCCAGTGGTATTCACCCTGCTGAAGAAAACAATTTTGCATAGTTAGAGAACTGATAAGAATATATTCAAAATATGTGATCTTCTATGCATTGTAGCATCCAGCTTCTCTTGCCACAGAAATCTGGTTTTGCTTAGCTGTAGAATTCAAATTATTTTGTGATGGGTACCTAAAATTCATTGCTAGGGTTAAACCGTTTCCAGTATATACTTCTGAGCAAATATATGTCTATCTGTCAGTTCCTATATCCTATTCTTTTTCATGCAATCACTCATAAAGCTGTTCCATCCCATTTCTACTTTATTCTACAAATGCAAAAAAAAAAAAAAGTGTCTATGTTTACATTGCTAAATGTATTTGCAAATTTTAAGAAACCATTTTGAAACACTTTTGAGCAGAAAACAGCAATGGAACATACATGTGAATTAGTCAGGACTGCAGATCTGATTCTGTATCAGATTTTGCAAATAGCACGTACCTAAGTGCATGCAATAAATGCATTATGATACTTGTTAGAAAACCAGCCAAAAAAAATTAATAGTACCCTAGACCACAAATGTGTATGTCTACTATACTTTTACTCAAATGGCTAATTAAAACAACTGGGGTCCCAAAGAGGCTGCCTTTCACAACAAAAACTTCTTGTAAGCTTTTTTTCTGAATCCAGAAGGGCATTAACTTATCAAAATGTGGCCAAATATATTTGGCTATTAAAACAAAATTAGAATAGAGTTATATTAAATACCGCACTGTTAGGATGTCACGAAAGCCATGAGCTCAGTTTTCTCACTAGTGTCTAAAATGGTTTCTCATTGTTAACACATGAAAAAATGTCAGTCTAGGACCAATGATTACAGGACCCAAATTAATTAGAAGCAGAAATAGGGAAATGGACTTAAGAGGGTACAGCAAAATGGGATACAGCTTAAAAGAGAAGGAAAAGATCCACAAGCACAGAGGACTCAGTCTATTAGCTTATTACATTATCTTGGCAAACTTTCTTGTAATAAGCTAATAGACTAAGTCCTCTGTGCTTGTGGATCTTTTCCCTCTCTTTTAAGCTGTATCCCATTTTGCTGTATCCCATTTTCCATATTCACAGTGATCACAATCATGATGCAGTCAAGTGTTCCTTCTCCTCAGGGAATAAATGCTGTTTTGATACAAGCCGCCTTCTGCCTAAGTGTGCAGACAAACTAACGAGCATATATGCAATCCAGCATCACATTGTCTTAAGACATTGGTTACACATTTGAAAGCTCATCACTTGCATCAAGCCACCATCCTTAGCACCCAATGCTCCTTTGTTAGTTTTCTTATTTTAAAGAACTTTTTAATGAATTGTTTCCACTTGTTTGTACTCATTTTACCTGTATGTCACACTGAGATCTTACATAAAGGGTATATAAATACTGTGATTAATACATAATAAATATTTTCTACCACTTTGAGTATGATAGGATAGGGGGAGAGACCACAGTCATGTTATTAGGGGGTAAGAATCCAGTAGTCTTAATGGTAAATTTGGACTAGTAGCCTTTTGTCCTATCTCAGTCAGAGCAGCACAGCTGATAACTCAAACAAAATAAAACAAAACAAAACAAATAGCTCCCAGCTCATTACTTTCATTCAGTAAGCACAAGGTCATAAATAAAGTCCAACAAAATTCTAAGGCAAGCAAGCACACAAAGTCTGTCAAGGTAATCTAGAGTCAGGCACAGAGTTCGGCAAGATATCCAGTGGGCAGGAAGGTCAGATAAGCTCTGACAACTCCTGGAGGGGAAGAGTGGCACCTATATAGGTCAGCAGCCTAACACAACTGTTGCCTGAGTAACTGTTGCTGGCTATAAATCCTTAGGTTCTCTCTTTGTTGTCTGCACTTGACAAAGCTGGGTACCAATAAGTTATCTTCTGTGTCTGAAGGAGCAGGACTCTCTGCTGCAGCTGGCAGCACCCCCTATTCTGTTTGTGGAACTGTAACCTCCTCCTATACGGCAGGTTCTGGCATGTTCCATCTTTTAGACTCTGAGTCAGAGTCCATGTTCTGGAAGCAGGGCATGACACCTTTGGGCATTTACAGCAAGCACACTTTGGATCAGCTGGAAAGATGAGTTTTCTCTCAATGCAATGGAGGGAGGTTCAAGTTTCTTCCAGTCCCATTTTGGGGCAAATAGGGCAAACCATAGCTGTTTGGTTTGCCTCATTTTCAACAAGCATATTATTAGTTAGGTTGCTATCAGACTCAAATTCATATTCGCAGGCAGATTTCTGCACAGTAGATGACATCCAGTGGTGGTTGTGCTTCAGTGCTAGCCCTTGAAAGATATTACCAATCCAGTCTTCTCAGTTCACAGTATTTGCAATAAGGAAAATACTGGTTTTTAGGGGAATTTCTACCTGAACCTATCTTCCAAATATTTCCATTTCCTTCATCCATCAAGTATATATCATCCTATAAAATCTTCATTCCCTTATGCTGTTTGCCTTCTGTGCTGTTTCTCATACTCATACATCTCCATATATGAGGAACTCTCTCCCTTTATTCATTTGACTGGTCTCCTTTGTCCCACTTTAATACATTATTGAAGATTCACCTTTTGGCTCTTGCATCCCCTAGCCAATCTCATTTGACTTCTTTCTTTTCCTAGGCTAAGACTATATTACAGCCCTTCTTTAAAACCTTTTTCTGTACTAGTTTTGCATATGTTTATTCAAAAGATATTCACCCTATGTTAAATAGAGGTGGCCTTCAAGTACATGGTTTTAGAACTCCAGCCTAGTTCTTTCAGGAGGAGTGATGTGGTCACCTCAGGGAGCAGATGGGGAGGACTATTTGAACAGCTGTGGAGTTGGAGTAGCAAAGGACCTCTAGGACCATCTTGTCCAGTCCCCTGCCATTAAAGGAAGAGAAAGCTACAGCATTCCAGGATGTCTGTCCAACCTCTGTTTAAATACATCCAATAAAGTAGAATACTTCACTCACTGAGAAAGTCCACTCCACTATCAAAGAGCTCTTCCTGTCAGCAAGTTCTTCCCCCATCTTTATGTGGAATCTTGTTTCCTAAATTTGAACCCACTGATTCATGTCCTAGCAACAGAAAACAAGCTTTCTCCATCTTCTACACACATCTCTTCAGATACATAAAGTTGGCTATAGTGTCACTGTTCAGTCTTCTCAACACTAAACATACCCAGTTCCTGAAGCCATTCCTGTAACGCTTGGTTTCCAGACCATTTACCATCTTGGTAAATTCTTCCTCTGGATGTATTCCAGCCTGTCAATATCTTTCTTGAACTGTTGTGCCCAGAAGTGGATACAGTATTTCAGTTAAGGTCTAATAAAAGCTGAACAGAATGGAATTATTACCTTCCTCAAACTGCACGCTGGACTCCTGTTGATGCAACCTAGAATTGCATTGGCCTTTTTGGCCAGGGCTCTAAAAGGTGAAATCCCATTTCTCCTGAGCAACTTCAACTATTCTCATCCTAAGCCAATGTCTCCATTGTGATATAAGCAAAGCTTTCCTTTGTGGCTGGTTATCTGCCTAGTTTTTCTCTCCTGCCTTCTCCCAATGCACTACAGACATTGTGGATTCTCTCAAACAGTCATTTCTCCCAGTGCATCATAAACAGCAGCCAAAAATGCTATAACGTTTGCTCTATACATTTAGAGAGGCTTAGTCACCAAGGTGCTGCACTACTGTTGTAATCCCTGTTGTTTTGTTTACTTACTTCCAAGATTCCATACCACAAAATCAAATTCCAAACAGTATACATTGAGTACTGTCTCCTTAACTCTCAACTAGTCAAATTTTCAGTCAGAGTTAAGACTTTCAGTCTGCAAAATCAAACAAAGCTATTCTGCATAACTCTTGCTTTAAATTAGGAAAATACCTTGGAACCCAAAGTATACCAGTGTTGCAAAATTACTGCTTGTGGGAAGAACTATACTGAAATTCTGAAAGGAAAAAGTAGAGACAAATTAGTAGAACAAAACAAGCATTTGCCTTAATTACTTTTTAAAGCCTTTATCTTCCTCATTATCCATCCCATGGAGGAGGCATACATATGCCATTTTAGAAACAATCTGCGATCACTGGCAGGAGAAAAAAGGCTATCTAAATTTGCAGGAAAACGTGTTTCAGTTACACGCATTATTCTTCACAGTTTAACTATTTGTGGGTATATGGAGTGGTAAAAGAACTGGACAGTTGATTAGCCCCATACCCAGCTGGAATGGATGCAGTTTGATGCTCTTGTTTAGCAAGGATCATATGTTTGTGGACTGAAACTCTAATTAATAGAATTATTTGCTTCTTCCAAGTGACTTCAGACCAGCTGGATTATACCAGTCACTGCCATGAGAGGAGAAAAA
Source organism: Ctenosaura bakeri (assembly GCA_948474755.1). Lineage (NCBI taxonomy): Eukaryota > Metazoa > Chordata > Lepidosauria > Squamata > Iguanidae > Ctenosaura > Ctenosaura bakeri. The sequence goes on along the minus strand of CAOLHI010000065.1, from coordinate 397,342 downwards.
TTTTGGTCATAGTCTACAGATGCTGGAACAGCAGCAAGCAAAAAACAAGCAGCTCCTAGGGAGCTGGATGTCTAAACAAGGGGTAGCCCCCAACATCCACATCATTCAAATTCTCCAGTGCAAACGTTTTCCTCAGGGCCTGGAAAGTTTATTCATTCTGCACACATACATACAAGCAGTAGCAAGAGAAAGGTTTCAATTAACTCCTTACATTCAGTTGAGTCTGCAGGGCAGGCAGAGTTTTAGCTCCCACTGATTCTTCTGCACAGATTACCTTCACAGAGACAATTCATATCCTAGCACACATTTGGCACAGCAGAAAGAGAGTTTGTGTTATGATTCCATTCTGCCACAAAGAAAGGAATGACCTAATTAGAACGAAAACACAAACTCACAAGGGGGGATTTGTTTTGGACTAGAACTCCCAGAACAATAGATAGAACAATAGATAGCCCTGGTGGCGCAGTGGTTAAATGCCAGTACTGCAAGCCACAAGGTTGTGAGTTTGATCCTGCCCGGCTCCAAGGTTGACTCAGCCTTCCATCCTTTCACAAGTCAGTAAAATAAGTACCCAGCTTGTTGGGGGCATGTATAGAAATGTTTCGAATAAGTTGTTCGCCGCCTCGATCCATATGGAGAGGCGGGATACAAATAATAATAATAATAATAATAATAATAATAATAATAATAATAATAATAATAATAATAATAATAATAATAATAAAAAAAAAACAACATGCTGGCTGGGGAAATTATAGGAACTGATCTAAGTTGCTTCCAAGTTGTATAGGACTGCCATCCCTAGCCAGCAGCTGGGCAGATGCCAAGGCCCCACTGTCCATAAGCTGATAGTGGTCTAAGGCCCCTTATGCTGGACAGCTATGAGGTATCTGCCACCTAAAATTCTCCACAAAATTTTGGAACTTCTGGCATAGTATCACTTTGATACATTGTTGGAAATTCCTAATAACGGCCATGGTAAGGCCATGGCCAGGAGTTGGGGACTCTTGACACAGAACACAGTCTGGGCTTACCTGTTTTTATGTTATATCCATTTAGTAATTATGGCTTCTCCTACTCTCCCAGAGAATTCCAGGTTGCTCAGTTTAGTGCAAACACTGGAAGTTCCACAGAAATGCCTGGCCTTTTTGGTAGCAGCTCCTTACTACAAGAATAAGTTTCTATCAGCAGCTCCTCTGATCTCTCATATGCAAGCTTTTCAGGAAGACTCTGAAGATGCATTTGTTCTTGTAGCTTTAGAGAGGTGATAGTTTTGTAACTATTTTCACTGGAATTTCTAATTTCCTACTTTTTTTAATCTACTGCAAGTATCCAGAAAGGTACCACCCGTTAAAGCCAACTTAAAAATGTATTTTAAATAAATGAATGAATAACCCTGCTAATACACACAGAGAGAGAATCATTTTTCAACGATCCATGTGGGAATGGGGAGGAGGAGAATAAGGCAGAGTGATCACATACTCAAAGAGCCCAATTTATGCAGATTGCATAATCCAGGTTTTCTTTGGTGCAGTTTATCAGGTTTTGAAGTGCACATTATGAAAACTTTGATATAAAATCATGATAAACACACGCACATGTAACCATCTTCTCTTAAGAGATGAATCTCAGGACTGGATCTGAAGGCACACAGTGCAACACATAAGCTGAAACAGTGTTTTGATGAGAAGAAACCCTCCTGCCCCCAAAAACTCCTCCTGCAGACACTGTCTTTAGTGTCATGCAAGGAAAATGGGATGCTAGTAGAATTAGTACTATAAATGCTTATGGAATATAATGGCAGGTTTCTGTATAGTTCAGTTTAACGCCCTGTTTCAGAGAAAGCAGACACCTGATAGTAAGTTTCAAAATGCAACAACTTCTGTTATTATCCCCTGAAACTTTATGCACTCAAATTTCCCCCTCTATAGAGACTTAATAAGATCTTAGATTGTTCACTGCATATGTATACATATGCATACTTTTGCATCACATTTTGTAATGCAAAATTATTTTAAATTATTTCTTATTTGGCAATAAAATAATATGTCAAAAATTGCTAACAATGGGGTGGGTTTTTAAAAGACCCAAAATAATACCAGTTCATCAACAACTGTACTGCCAAGTGCACACATGTGGGTTTTAAAGATTGGTTCAAGATATCTATAACAAAGATGAAATGCAAAGAAGCTGAATACAAAAATATGCAAATTAGCACATGGTTCCCAGAAATCTTAAATCCCTAATTCTGAAAGACAAAGAAAAAAGTATTTGGAGAATACTGCAAACACTTTGGTATTAGGTTCACTTTTTTTATTTGCATTTTTTAAATAATTCTCTCATGTCCCATAATATAAACACATTTCTAACGTTAACAATGGTACTTCTGGTCCTCTTACAAACTGCTTGTATATCCAAATTAAAAAGAAGAAAGTATTTTAAACAAGCTGGACCCTACAGCTTTAAGGCAGCATTACACAATCCAATGGCTAAGTCTGCTGATGTGTCTCTTCTTGAACAGGCTGACATGTAGGCTGTACAGAAAGATATGGTACCAATGCAATGAAACTGAAGTCCTTGTCAGGTCCTGCCAAAATATAGCTGCCCAAAAATGTTACATTAGAATGTTGCTCAAGTATTCTTATGCAGCAGAACAAGCTCTTGATGTTTAAAAGACTCTTTCTCATAAGTCACTTTTAAAAGGATAGCTTTCTTTAAAAAATAAACACTGGGAAGAATCATTTATGTACTTTCTCCTATGGAAGTCCTACTAAAATGAATGGGACGTGAACAAAAGCACATGTCCCATTCATTTAGTAGACCTGGAAGCTCATAGTCAGATTCAACCCGTTGCCATCTCTTGATATTCACTGTATGGAACCTTCACCATACAAAAACAGGAGGTAGCTATATGGACATAATTTTCCATCTGCTATTAAATTAGAAGGTCATGATAAGCACAATGATAAAAATCAGGATTTATAAACAGTCAAGATGGGCTAAGTTTAATTCACTTCATAGTAGTCTGTCTTGCACAGATGTTAAGGCTTTCTAACACAAGTACAGCTATTTATTTTGCCTCTGTCACCACAGACGGTTGCTACATCATTATGCAAACATGACAAATGCATTTTACTAGTTAAACATTGAGTTCCACTCAAGTGCACTAAACATAATCAAGGCTGCACTGGAAGCCAGTTTTTTTAAAAAAACACACCCCTATTTACCATTAAACCGTAGCTTCAACAGTTCTCTTAATTAAATTAAAAGGAAGACCAGTAACCAAAAATCTCTCCTTTTTCATAAAGCTTATTGAGTTTCTAACATTTACCAGCATAGTTAATTAATTTTTAAAAAAGTATTCCAGATTGTCTGGAACTTCATCTTTTTCCAGCATCTGAAGTACATTGGACAAAATTAGTGCCCATTTCCAGCATCTCAAACAGGTTGATTTACAAACATATCAAAAACACATTTCAAAAGCTGGGAGGGAAAATCTGTTTAAAATGTCACAAGTAAAAAGCCAGTCAAAATTTTAAATATCTGGTAAGGAGTCCAAGATCTAGTAAGTGAGCAATCAGCTGAATTCTGTATATACTTGGAACCACAGCGAGAATTGAAGCCAATGAATGTTTTTTTTTAAATAAAAAAATGGCAGCAGCTGCCCTGCTTGTATGCATGTTTCCCTTATGTTTCACTTCACACTAAATGGACAGATCCCTCAAATTCCTGAGTGTCATTGTAATACACGTGTGGCTACAAAGGGGGGAAAATGGGGAAAATCCTCTAAAATGTACTCTTTCAAAAATACATATTCCAGGTTCTGCCTGCCTCCACCACCCACCATGAGAGGTCAATTGAAGGTTTATTTTGTTAAACTCTTATATAAATGTTCACTGTATTTCTGGACCCTATTTTTTTTCTAGACTGTCAATTCAAGAACATGGTCTAACCCTTGACTCTTAATGGTGATGTATGTAACACTTAAGAGTTTTTGTTCATACTGGCCAAAGGACAGCTTTTGACCAGAGGCGTTTATTACTGGTAGGATTCTCTCACTTTGGCCTGCAGGGCATCACAAGTCTTCTTTGCATCTCCTAGGAGCATGGAAGTGTTGGGCTTGTAGAAGATGGGATTGTCCACAGCTGCATATCCAACACCAAGAGATCTCTTCATAACAATCACCTGAAATGAGGAGGCCATTTTAAGTATAGTACAAAAAACAAACAAAAATAGCTGAAAAGAAATCAATGAATAGTTAAGGAAATAATGCATGGAGAAACCAAGTCTTCATCAGGAACTCCTGAAAGCTTTGTGGTTGGTAATCCTGATACAGAGTCTCCTGTACTGGTGAATGAATATGAATCAGGTTCTGGAAACATCAGTCAGAAATCTGATGAAGATGACTTTATGAAAGTTGAAGATGTGCCCCTTAAACCCGCAGTCTATTCTGAGGAAGATCTAATAAAAAAAATGGTGGAAGAGGCTCAGACCAACAGTATCACTTCAGAAATACTAGCTGGTGCAGAAAGTCATGGTGAAGAGTTAGTAGGAGACCCTCAAATCCTGAAAGAACCTGCTGTTGGAGCCCAAAATGCATTAAAAATAATTTCATGGACAACTCCTTGGACTAATTCATCTACAGATGCATATAGAAAATTGCTACTAAACTTCATATGTTGTAATCTGTATAAAAATGGAAATTAGTTTTTCATACACTGCCTTTTAGAATAAGCACACTAACTTTGGCTCATAAAACTCTTACATGGCTAAAGAAAAAAGAATGCAGTCATTTATGCAGCCTCCACCAATGAAAAGCTTAGTTTAATATACATTATCTAAAATTTTGCTATAAGATGTTGGGGCTTTGCTCAACCTTCAAGGAAGAAAGGGCAACTGTACTCTGTTAAGAGCTACTACAAGTCTTTCACTTGATTGAATAAACAAAGACAAGCACATACTGGCCCAAATTCTATTGGTAGTCTTGACTAGGGTAGACCTACCGAATCCACTGGCTTTACCTATGTGTTGACTCACCATTCAACAACTGATTGAATGCTTTTACTCTCATTTAATTAACCAACAGGATTCAAGCCACTGAGCACCCTAAGTCTGGCATGAAGTTTGAAAGGTTCAGGGCAAGCTATTCAGCAATAGGCTCCATTCCACTCTTATGACCCCCTTCCATCACCCTGGTGCCCCCCCCCGCCAACAGTAAACCCAAGAAGTGGTGGCTGGTAGAGGTTTCTTTTTTACATTTTTTCCCAGACATTAACATTGAGGGAGTAAGGCACTCTCAAAGATTAGGGCCAGAAAACATACCTTAGTTATCTTAGTTCCTTCCCTTTTTGTTCTTTAAAAATAGCCATCACTGCCCATGCAAACAGTGAGCCTCTAAATATCCTCCCCTACCATGTTTCCCAAATGAGAACAATATAGAAATGATGCTACACTCATTATGGTATATCATTCCCACAATATTATGATTCAACCAACTGAACTGTGGAGTGTGCAAGAAGCCTTACAGTCAGTACATTCAACCAGCCATGAGACATTTTCAAAGTGAAAACAGGTTGCCAACTAAAATGACAGTAAGCCAATATTCAACACCATCCAAAAGAAAAACCTTTGGGGAAAAGCATGCCCCAGATCCTTTGTGTGATGTAAGATGAAAGATCTCATCATTTCCTTGGAGAGGACTGCAGACCATCTTTGAGGTAGGAGGTACGTTGTGAAGCAAAATATGCCTCCAGATTCTGACATAATGTGGAAGAACAAGGGACAAAAATGGACGCCAGTGACTAGTGCCAGGTCCAGTGTTGGTCTCCCTGGGGCCTGTGGACCTTGGGATTTGTCTGATCATCTCTGAAATGCCCACTTGAATCAGAAAAGCTAAATTTAACTCCTCCTCTTACTCTAGCTAAAGCATAGTCAGGAATTATGTGGGAAGACAGATGACTCTTTGAATTGAATTAGAAACAAAAGCAAATGGAAAGAGCTAAAAGAGAGGGCAGTATTTGGTTTACAGAATGGTATAGGGATCTTTGTTCTCTAAAAAGGATCCTGGAAGGACTAGGAGGGTCTCTCAAAATTAACAAGGGCCACACTGATAGACTGAAAAAGGTCCATATCACTATTTCTGATGATAATAATTGATGACACTATCAGCAACAGGATATTATGGATAAGTCTTAGAGACTTGAATAAAATATTGATATTTACTGACAATCAGTTATATTCTGGAAGACCAAAGGAATTGTCAGATATTTATCAACAAACCAGAACCTCCAGCTTACGATCACATCATCAATAACAGCAAGTGTAGTGGAGAGAGAGACTTCCAAGGTTCCTGCAGTGGGGGAACAATACAAAGCCCCTAACTCCGCCCACCCTCTATTTACACTGCATCATTTACAAAGGTCAGGTCACAGAAGCCCAAACAGGCCATAACCATTCATTTCACTAAACTTCCATGTTCACCAAGAGTCTTTGGCAAATGATTACATTTCATCTTCAGTTCTATCCTCAACTAGTTCACTGCTTGGGACAGTATTCCTGACAAGAAAAAAAAAAGTCTGAATTAAAGGAACATGAGTCCGAACATGAGTCCAGTTATAAAAAGTTAAATGTATATGAATTTTAGCAGTATTCAATCACCTATTAGTTAAACTTTGTAACTCACTATTTACGCTTTGTTTTGAATCCTCCTAAGCACGGCAGTATTTGTTCCTTCAGTCAGTATAAGTCTTTTTGGTCGCTAGGCATGGAAATAGATATGAGAGGAGTGTGGGGATTCATACAGTAGTCACTTAGATCACTAAAACATTGAAGGTTCCCTAGAGCTGGGGGAAAGAGCAAAATCCCACCATGTAGTTCCAACAAGCAGGAAAGTCTGGAAGATATTCTGTGAGTAAACGCTGCATGTCCCCAAAACGCTACATGTCTTGCTTTTTCAGCTTTCCAACAGTACTGGCTCTCATAAATGGCTCAGTAGGAGAAAATAAGAAGAAACATTCAAGGTGTAGAAGATAATTATAACAGTTCTCTAAAAAAGCAAATGGCTTTGAAGTATTCAACAGACTACAATATTTCTACCATAGTATTTCTTCACTCACCTGCTTGGCCTTCCAGACTTCTAGAACTGGCATTCCTGCAATGATAGAGTTTGGATCTTCCTGGGCAGCTGAATTAACTGTGTCATTAGCTCCAATAACCAGGACCAGATCCGTTTCTGCAGTAAAAATACAAGGGGAAAGAGACCACACAAGCACACACAGAATTATGAAGAGTACTCAAATTTCAATTGTTAGTAGTTCGCACTATGGTAGTTAGTATGGACATACCCTACAGAACTTACAATTTCCACAAGAAGCTATAACTATCAAAGCTAGCCCTCCCTAAACTAAGTCTTGGAAACAGTTAAGACAAGGTTCCCCCTACCCCACAAGGCTTAAAAAGTGATGGGGAACAGGATGAAAATATGTATAAGTACCAAAACATGCACTTAGCAAAGAAACTGATAAGAATGCCTTTCAACGTGTGTGCTCAGTAAGAACAGCTGTAGTTTAAGTTACCAAATTCAGTACTATAATCAAACTGAGGGCAATGTTAATTGTTTTTAAGACAGAAAAAGCAAGCAATCTAAAGCCAAAATAGAGAAAGGCATCCTATCTTTCTTACCTGGAAAGTCTTCATTAATCTCATCCATTTCTAGGACAATATCATAGGGCACACCGGCTTCTGCAAGTAACACATTTAGTTGTCCAGGCATACGGCCAGCCACAGGATGAATACCAAACCTAAGCACAGTAGGATTAAGAAGAAGCAGAATCATTTATGAAGTACGTACAAAGCATCAGAAGTGTTTTAAATTCTTCTTTTGTTAATCAACATAGCAAAAACATCACACTATAATCTTGAATATAAGAGACGGAAACCCAAAGCTGAGACAGTAATTTGCCTAACACAGCACAAAAGTAGGGATCCAAATCCAAGTTTTGAAAACCCCAATTTGACGATTCATCCACTGAATGCTACTTTCTTCTCCCCACAGAAGAGGTCTCCAAGAATACATAGCTCACATGTTCTGCAAGTCCTTCAAGGAGCAAAACATTATTCATTGTTTTAAGATGAGAAATTATGAAAGGTTCATAACAAACAGAAGTACTTCATCACACTCTGGGAGCTTTACTATGAAATTTGCCATCAAAAATGTGAAGGTCACTGGTTAGGGCTGGCCAGGTGAAAAAAGAGAATAGGACTTTTAATGATTGCACGGAAAAGAGAATTTCAGCAAGTGCAGCATGTGTGACAAGTGAAATCTGCTGAAATTCCCTCTTCTACATAACTATTAAAGGTACAAAGCCCCGCCCTGTTTCTCACCCGGCAATCCTACCAGGAGTATATAGATGGGTTAAAAAAAATTAGACACAACAACGCAAAATAAGGTTATAAATGGATGGCCATGAATTATATATCCAGAATTACAGGGAGAATGCCTCCAAATACCAACTTCTGGAGAACAGTAACAAGAGAAGGCTATTGTACATAGGTTGTACATCAGGAATCAGGTTGGTTATTTTTGGGAACAGGTTGCTGGATAAGACAGGCCTTTGGTCTTTTCCAGCAGCACTCTTCCTGTGCCCTCTCACACAAACAAATGGCTGCCATTCTCAGTAGCACTTGCATGTTTAGGCGATATGCAGAAAAGGAAGTCTAATAAATTTAATAAATGACTACCACAGTCACCATTTCATTTCTATATGTTACAACCACAGTCTCAATTCAGCAGATTTACCATGTGTGAAACCCACTAAAATGTGAGGCAAGACAGTAATGTATCACGGATTCAGCCTCAACCTCTCCAGCAGAACCAAAGTCTACAGCCAAGAAAAGTGATGGACATTGGTAGTTTCTGGACACAAAATAGCTATAACAAGGGGGCTGCATTTCATAAGTGGATTTAAAAAGTAATTGACCTTGAAGAGCTTTTCTCAAACACCTCCAGGGTAAAAAGGTACTGTTAAGAAAAAAGCAATCCCTACAAGAATTCAACATGACACAGATTTTCTTCAGAACCCATGTTTTGTCCAAACAGCAAGGATTTAGTTGTTTCTGGATCAGACCTCAAATACCCAAGGAATGAACTCCTGATGTTATCACATTAATGGGGGTGATTCTTGCCATAAAACTGCTGAAGAGATTAAACCAATGACAGGAAAGGCAGGGACAGGGAGAAAGAGCATAGCACATTTACTTAATTAACTGTACTGCAACATTAAAAGCATGTCTTTCGAAAGCTTTACTTTCTGTTCCTGGAAATCTCCAGCCTGCATTTGAGAAATATTTAAGGGGTTGATATCATAAAGAAGCTACTCTGTTCCTTGAGCCAGCATGATGTTGTGATTTGAGTGCTGATCTAGGACTCTGAGAGACCAGGGTTGAAACCCCACTCAGACATGGAAGTCCACTGGATGACCTTGGGTACATCACACTCTCTCACCCTCACAAGGCCATGGCAGCTCCTTCTGAACAAATCCTACCAATAAAACTGTGATAGGGTCACCTAAGTCAGAAGTGACTTGAAGACACACCACACACACATACACAGACGCGCACATAGAGTGAGTTCCTTATATCACTATATGCAGTATTTGACATTCCATAAACAGTGGCTTTAATCTATTAGTGCTCCCAACTACAGGAAGCAATGTCAATCTAATACTAAATGTTATTTCAACCCTTATATAAATCTCACTGACCCAGCGGATTGACTCTAGTTCAGACTGACAGTTAGAATTTAGGCAGTAAATTTGTTTTAATGCATTTATCAGTAGGTATGCTGTGCAAGGATCATAAGAGCATGTGGATATACACCCCATTTTACTGAACAGGTTGCCATACTATTATGCGCATATACTTCCCATTTACCATATGGGTTGAAGAGGGATTTCTGTGATTTTTACTTGGAAGTAACAACTAGCTTTTTACTACTTTTTTTAAAAAACCCATAAGGTCTAGAAACTTGGAAAAGTGCAAGAACAAAGTAAAGGCTGAGAAGAACAGTGTACTTTTTACTTGCACAGCACATCTGCAAAATTGCACACAGCCCCAAGTACGCTTCAGAGAGGGAAATATTTGCAGTCCTTCTAGCAAAGACCAGATGTAGAATCAGATATACAACAGCAAAACAAATAGGACAAAATATTAAGAAGCTTAACGTTTCAACCAGCCAGCCGCTCAGTAATTCAAGCCATGTGAAACAGTACCTATGCTTTCCAGAAACCACACTGAAACACAATAGCTTTTAGAAGACCTTTTACACTGAAGCTTGTGTTAGAATCCAGGCAAAAGATGAAGTTCTACTTAAGCAATTTTTATTACAGTTCAGATTTGGATGTTACATATTGCTTATCTCTCCTTAAAGCACAAATGATCAGATAGTCACTTACAGTCTCTCTCACACATGCACACATATACATGATTTTCACAGTTGGACCTTAAGTAAGAAAAATGTTGCCAGACTTCAGAGCTGGTTGTATTGCTTTTTATATCAACCCAAATGAGACAGAAAGGGCAGAGGACAACGAAAGCTTGGAAAAGGTGTTTCTGGTTGTTGTTGCTGTTTTTAAATTGTTGTTGCTATTGTGTGCTTTCAAGTAATTTCTGACTTATGGCAACCCTAAGGCAAACTTATCACAGGGTCGTGTTGGTAAAATTTGTTCTTCTGAGGCTGAGAGAGCATAACTTGCCCAAGGCCACCCTCTGGGTTTCCATGGCTGAGTGGGGAATCTAACACTGGTCTCAAGAGTAATATTCAAACCACTACACCATACTGGATTTGTTTATTTTTTAGATTACAGTGTTCATAATTCCTGAAATTCTGGGAGTTGTAGTAACATGTAACTTTCCCAAGCTCTTGGAACAGCACAGCATTTTTGAAAAAACTTGCATCACTCTGCCATAATCCACACAACTAGTAAACATATTCTTAGTGGTTATAGCACAGTACCAGAACTGTACTACATTTGCTCACCCAAACTACTTTTCTGGTTGGCCCACTAGTGTCAGAAGAACAGGTTGCTTACCTGTAACTGTGGTTCTTCGAGTGGTCATCTGTGCCATCATACACTAGGAGACTAGGAGCTTTAGCGCCTGCGCGGTAGCGTTCGGAAACTTCTAGAGCTTGTTCGCTTGGCGGGAACCCCTCCCCCACGCCGGTACTGCGCATGCTCCTCCCGCCGAGCAACGGTCTCTCCTCAGTTCTGTCGTCCGCCGTAGAACCTACAGGGACCTGAGAAAGAGGGGAGGAAGGGCGGGTGTGTATGATGGCACAGATGACCACTCGAAGAACCACAGTTACAGGTAAGCAACCTGTTCTTCTTCTTCGTGGTCTCTGTGCCTTCATACACTAGGAGACTGTGTAGCTTACCGGTCGGACGGCGGGTCAGGTCCTACAGCACGGAAGCCAACACCTCACGTCCAAACCGGGCATCTCTGCGCGACCGGCAGTCGAGCCTGTAGTGGCGCACGAAGGTCGATGGTTGGGACCAGGTCGCCACACGGCAGAGTTCATGCAGGTCAACTCCTCGCAGGAGGGCCGCAGAAGTAGCCACAGCTCTGGTGGAGTGGGCTCGAAGCAGGACTGGCGGAGGCTTCCTCGCGAGCTCATACGCCAGTTGAATAGTCCTTACCACCCACTTGGAGAAGCGCTGGGTGGACACTTTTAGGCCCCTCCGACGTCGCCCATAGCAAACAAAGAGATGCGGCGTCTGTCGGAAGGAAGCAGTCCTGTCCTTGTAGAAAGCCAATGCCCGACGCACGTCCAGGGAGTGGAGGGACCGCTCCAACGGTGTCGTCGGGTTCGGGAAGAAGGCAGGCAGGATGATGTCCTGGTTGAGATGGAAACTGGACACCACCTTTGGCAGGAACGAGATGTCAGGTCTCAGGACCACCTTGTCCCTGTGGAAGACCATGAAGGGCTCATCGGAACGAAGAGCTGTGATCTCACCCGCTCGCCTCGCTGAGGTCACCGCTACCAGGAAGGCGGTTTTCATTGTCAGGAGCCTGTCATCCGAGGTCGCCATCGGCTCGAAGGGCGGCTTCGTCAACTGCGAGAGCACCAGCGAGAGGGACCACGGCGGTAGCGGCGGCGATACCGGCGGGTAGAGATGGTGAAGTCCCTTCAGGAACCGCTTAACGGTATCGTTCCTGAAGAAGGCCGAGGCAGCAGATCGTGGCGGTTGGTATGCCACGATCGCGGAGAGATACACCTTCAGGGATGGAAACGCCAGGCCCTGTTGCCGGAGGTGCAGGAGGAAGTGCAGGACGGTCGAGAGCCCCGCGGGCGATACCGGCTCACTCCTCTCGTTAGCGAAGGTCAGGAAGCGTCGCCACTTGTATTGATAGTTGCGACGGGTGGATTCCTTCCTGGCCGCGACGAGGACGGTACCGAGCACGGGATCGTCTAGTGCGATATCCTCCAGGCATGGAGGGCCAGGCGTGGCAGGTCCGGATGGAGGACTCGGCCGCCGGAGTGGGAGAGCAGGTCCGGTGTCGGTGGCAACCGGAGCAGGTCGTCTCGCACGGCTCGTAGCAGGGGTGCGAACCAATGTTGTCTCGGCCAGTACGGGGCTACCAGGATCGCGTCGGCTCGGTCGGCGAGGATCTTCGATATCGTCCGGCCGAGCAGCGGGAACGGCGGGAACGCGTAGAGGAGTTCCCCGGTCCACGGAAACTGGAAAGCGTCCCCGATGGAGGCACGATCGTGGCCCGCTCTGGAACAGAATCGGCGACACTTCGCGTTTTCCCTGGTCGCGAAGAGGTCGATCGATGGTTCGCCCCAGCGGTCCCGAATCAGTCTGAACGCCTCTCCGGAGAGAGACCATTCGTGATGGGATGAGGTGTCTCTGCTGAGGGCATCTGCCGTGGTGTTCTCCTGCCCGGCCAGGTGAACCGCCACGGGATGCGTGTGCAGGCGAATGCACCATTCCCACAGGCCGAGCGCGATGTCGAGCAGGGTCGTGGAATGAGTCCCACCTTGTCTGTTGATGTAGCAGACGGCGGTGGTGTTGTCCGTCAGAATCAGGACCGTGCGCCCCGCCACGGCATGGCGGAACGCCCGTAGGGCTTTCCAGACGGCGAGCAGCTCCAGCGCGTTGATATGGAGAGCGGTCTCGTCGTCGGTCCATCTGTCGCGGACTCTGAGATCGCCGCAGTGGGCACCCCATCCATACAGGGAGGCGTCGGTCGTTACCGTCACCTTCGGTGTCGGCTGTTGGAAAGGCATGCCTGACATGAGATTGCGTCGCGACTGCCACCATCGGAGGGATGAGCGGACGTCTCCCGGCAGCTGCAGTCGGAGTGTCTGTTCGTCTCGCAGGGGGTGGAATATGCGGACGAACCAGTGTTGAAGAGGTCTTGCTCTCAGCCTGGCGAGGTATGTCACAGCGGTCGTCGCAGCCATGTAGCCCAAGAGCTGCTGGACGCTTCTCGCAGATAACGTCGGGGCCGTACGAGCGTGAGCGGCGGCCCGGATCAAGGTTTGTGCTCGAGACTCTGGTAGGTACGCCCTGGCGGAGGTCGAGTCGAGCGTCGCCCCGATGAAGTCCAAGATCCTCGCCGGCTCGAGGTGGGACTTCTTCGGATTCACTCGTAGACCAAGGCGGGTCAGGAGTGACAACGTCATGTGGACGTCGTGGTAAAGTCTCTGTTTGCAGGACGCCACCAACAGCCAATCGTCGAGGTAGGGGAAGACGGAAGCGCCCTTCGTCCGCAGGTAGGATACCACCGGGGCCATGCACTTGGTGAAGACCCTTGGGGCGGTCGAGAGTCCGAACGGCAGCACCTTGTACTGGTAACAGGTGTCGTCGACTGCGAAGCGGAGGTACCGTCTGTGCTGCGGGCGAATGGCGATATGGAAGTATGCGTCTCGGAGATCGATGGAGGCGAACCAGTCCCCTCGATGTAGGAAGGGTAGGATCGACGGTATCGTGACCATCTTGAACCTTTTGGGGCGGATGTAGTAGTTCACCCCTCTGAGGTCTAGGATCGGCCGGAGGGTACCGTCGGCTTTCGGTACCGTGAAGTACCTGGAGAAGAAGCCGGTGGTCTTGGCCTCTTGCGGGAGCCGCTCGATCGCCCCTTTCTGGAGGAGGGATTGGATCTCTTCCAGGAGGGCCGGACTCGACGGCGTGGAGTAGTACACGCCGCGAGGAGGAATATCGAGAAACTCGATGGCGTAGCCAAGACGGACGATGGAAAGCACCCAAGAGTCCGTAGTGACATACTGCCACTCCGCTAGGTGTCGAGCGAGAGTCGGTCGGTCTCCGAGCGCTGATGGTAGGCTGAAGAGTGGGTATTGGTGGGTCCTGCCAGACACGTCAAAACCGAGACTTTGTCTCGGAGGAGGACTTCTTCGACGAAGGCGGGCGCCGCCTAATCGTGCGTCTGGCCGATGAGCCGGAGGACGGTCTCGACTGTCCAGACTGGGCCGAACGCTGGAACGACGAGGTGGAAGATCGTCGCCAGGATGGTCGGAAGGTGGAGGCCCTGCGGGTCTGCGTGGCCGGCTGTAGCCCAATCTTTTTTGCGGTCAGTCTCGCCTTGACGAGATTGTCCAAAGCTTCGTCTGTGGACGAATTGAATAGGCCTTCACCGTCGAAGGGGAGATCTTCAATCCTCCTTCTGGTGTCCTCCTGGATGTCGGCCGGTCGAAGCCAAGCATGGCGGCGGAGGCCGACGGATCCCGCCATGACCCGGGAGGCGATCTCCACTGCGTGCCGGGAGGAGGCCATCTGGTGCCGAGCGATGGAGATAGTCTCATTGAAGATCACGGAGGAGGCTTGGCGGATGTCCTCCGGTACCGCTTCCATCGCTGGTTGCAGGCGATCGAGCACCTTCTTCAGGTATGCCGCGAGGCAAGCCTGAGTGTTGGACAGCCTGATCTGCAAGGAGGCAGCCGAATAGAACCTCCTTGCGTAGGCGTCCAACTTCCTGCCCTCTTGTCCGGCGGGGTGGTGTGTTGCCTGCCGGAGCCTTTCGTCTGCGCGGACTCGACGACCACAGAGTTCGGTGCAGGGTGATTAAATAGATAACCGGCGTTATCTTCTGCACCCTGTAGAGGTGTTCTAACCGCTGCGGTATCGGCTGAGCCGAGGCCGGTCTATCCCAGGCGGCCTTCACCAGTCTGGATACCCGGGGCAGGAGAGGCAGCGGGGCCGTGGAAGGTCGCTTCTCCTCGAAAACGGAGAAGGCTGGATCGTCATCCTCCGGCTCCGCATCGGCGATCTTAAGGCCGAGGGTAGTGGCCATGCGGAGCAGCATCGCAGAGAACTGGTGGACGTCCTCTGGAGCAGAATCTGGGATCGGGTCCCCGAATCCCAACGGAGGAGACTCCTGGGAGGCCGCCTCAGACACCTCAGACTCCGCACTCGAGTCGTACGACTCCGAGCTCGGTGAGTCCTCTCGCCGCTCGCTCTCCGGCTCCTTCGTAGTCGCCGCAGGTGTTGCCTTCCTAGGCTTCTCCGCAGCCGGGGCGGTGGTAGCAGCAGCGTCCCGCTTGGGATGGCTGACCACGGACTTCACCCTCTTGGTGGTGACCGGGGTAGTCTGGCAGGCTGACGTCGTCGTAGCCCGCTCAGTCACCACCGACTCCGTAGGGCGCGTCGCCGTTGCCGTGACCCTAGGAGGTGGCGATATCGCCCGATACCGTGGTGAAGGCTCCCTCGCCCTATGATATCGAGGGGAGGGAGAGCGGCTGAAGGAGCGGCGGTCCGACGGAGATCGGCTTCGGCGTCGACGGTACCGAGCCTCGTCCCCTCTAGGCGAGCGCGATTCGCGCTGTCGACGAGGTGACCGGGACCTCCGGAAGGTCTCCCAGCGACTCGGGCCACGATGGTACCGATCCCGGTACGATGGCGAATGTGACCGATAGGAGGCCGGGCGCTCTCTCCACTCAGATTCCCTCGCGTACCTGGCCACGTAGGACGCCGAGGTGTATCTTGAGGCAGACGAGCGAGGTTGTTCCTCTCTTGTCTCCCTCGGAGGCGGCGAGGCCACCGGACGCTCGGAAGAGCGGGACCGGGACCTGAAGGAGGTCGAACGCCGCTCCGGAGAAGCAGAGGGCTCTCTCTGCTGCAGGTCGGCCGACCTGCGACGGCTAAGGGGCGGTGGCGCTCCTCCACCAGGGTTGGAGGGTCTGCCACAGGCGAGTCCGGGCGCTGTTGGGGAACGTCCTCGATCTCATCCTCCGAGAGGTCGACGGACTCGCCTCGCCCTTTGGAAGGCTGCTGAGTAGGAGGAGGAGTAGGAGGTTGAGCGTCCCCAGCCGGGGAGCGCTTCTTTTCCTTCTTCTTCTTCTTCTCCTTCTCCTTGCCCTTGCCTCCGTCCGGAGCAGGGCGCTTTTTTGCAGGCGTCTCCGTAAGGCGAGCCTCAGCCTTCCTCGCCGTCGAGGATCCTTTAGCTGACTTGGCAGCCGCCGACAGCTTCGGGATCCTCGGTAACGCCGAGATCGGCGTTTTCGCCGGTACCGAGCCCGATACCGACGAGGTGGACGGAACGGCAGCCGCCGATACCGTCGATGGCGTGGTCGTCTTCTTGTCGGCCATCTTGGAAGTGGAGGTCTCGTCATCGCCCGCAGAGACTGCTCCCAACAAAAAGATTTGAGTCTCGCGGAGCGGTTGCGAAGAGTTTGGGGAGTAAAATCCCTACAAATTTGGCAAGTCCGGATATTGTGGGACTCGCCCAAACAGAAGAGACACTCCTTATGGCCGTCGTTGAGGGCAACCTTGCGGCCGCAGGACACGCACTTCTTAAAGAGCGCGGACATAAGACGAAGAAACGCCAAACTCCGAAATCCAAAAAGACGAAAGCCGAAGGGGGAGTCCGAAAGAGAGGTCAAAGACAGTCCGAAAGTCCGTAAAACCGTGAAAAACAGCAGCCAAGCACGACGTGAGAGGAACAAACTAAAGAACCTTCCGTACGCGGCGGCGGACGAGAAAGAACTGAGGAGAGACCGTTGCTCGGCGGGAGGAGCATGCGCAGTACCGGCGTGGGGGAGGGGTTCCCGCCAAGCGAACAAGCTCTAGAAGTTTCCGAACGCTACCGCGCAGGCGCTAAAGCTCCTAGTCTCCTAGTGTATGAAGGCACAGAGACCACGAAGAAGAACTCAAGTTATGCAACGAACTCTGAACTGTAGGCCTATTCTAAAAGAAAACCAGTCACTGCAAAGAAGTTTCTTAATTATAAGTATACCAGAGTCAGCTGAGGGCCAGCTTCCAAGTCAGGTTTGCCCACCAGTCTGGAATTATTCTGTTGTCAACATCCCTTGCAAGGCACTAGCTTTAATTCTGCTTCCCCCAAACCAAAACGAACTGGACTGAGCCACTGCCAATCACAAAACCCCAAACCACTTACTGGTTTCTTATCTCTAGCATCTGTCCTCTCTAGCTCCAATGTTCACGTACTCCAAGCAAACAGAATAGTACTCTAAAGTTCTTTCCTTCAAATCATATTCAAGATGAAGTAGAAAAAGCATGTTTCTAGGAAAGCAGTCAGCACACGGAAAACAGAAAGTGACTGCATGCACTCGGATAATCACAGGGAGAGCGGCTAGCGAAGCATGTTACATAGCAAGTTTGTAACTTCTCTGCAACGATCTGAGATGTTATTGAGTAAGCAGAGATAGGCATCAAGCAGATGTAGCTTCTTAGGATCATATGTGTCTCTGTACTTTTGGCAAAAGCTACAAGAAGCGCTATGCACACATAGATTATTAATTAAATTATAGCAAACAAATTCTGAGACAGACTGGACGCCTGAACATCTATTGCGCCAGTGCAGTAAAAGCATATTCTTTCCAGCTTTATATAATAAAGATGTTGGCTGCACTCCAGTTGGGCAGCCTTGCACACACAAGTGGAACTTCTCTACTTCAGACTCTTAGAAAGAAGGAAAACCCTGCCTTGCTAAATTCGTGGCTACATCTGGTAGCCATGTCTATGTTCAGGACTTAAATTTGAGTAATATGTTTAAGAAAAACATGGATATTATTTCATTTAACCATTTAAAATATTTCATACTGTCTTTCCAGGCAAAGTGTGTCCACACACAGATACCACATATCATGAAGAGCAAGTTTCAAGTCTCCCCTGAGCCATGAAACTCATTGGGTTATCCTGGGCCAGCCATAGTCTCTCCAGCCTGCCCTGATCTAACAGCATTTGAGAATATAGTGGGGAGGAAGAAGTTATGCCACCTTGAGCTCATGGGGGAAAAAAGGTAGGGTTGCACACCCCTGGTTTGGCCAGGTTTTACTCCAGTGTCTATTTGAACCATCATCTCAACTGGACTGCCGGATTTAATTTTAAAAAGGAATAAGTGAAGGCACTAATATGTGAAACTGTTCTGCAAGAAACAAATCCATCTCTACCTTTCAGGCAGGCAGGAAGTGAGAGTAAGCTGCACAGATGATGGAGTGATCCATCGGATGAGGCAAGGGAGTAGGAGGGAAGGGAGAGTGATCGACTCAAGTGGCAGAGTGCAAGAAGCATAGAAGCGGAGCATTGTGAGAGTGCAAGGTAAGGCAAGGTGGAGTAGTAGTGAAGGGGAATGAGCAGAGCAAGAAGAAGTATGGAAAAAATAAGGCAGGGGTGCAACATGAGGACACAAGATGAAGCTAGGAAGAGAGTAGGAGGGAAGAGAGCGAGTGGCATGAATGGTAAATTAGGAGGAAAGGGTGTGTGAACTATGCAAAAGACGGAGTGCAAGAAACAAGGGGGGCACACTGAAAGGAGCAATGCAAGCTGCATAAAACAAGGAGCAAGGAAGGGACACATTGCAAGGAAGAGGGAGGGAAGGAGTAAGAGGGAGGATAAAGTGAGTGGGGTGAGCAGCAGCAGAGTACAAGAAACAAGGGAGAGATGCCATCTGAGAGTGTGAGGAAGCAGGAGGGAAGGGGAGTGAGGGGAGTGGTGTGAACCACAGTGTGCAAGAAGCAAGAGAGGGTGTACAAGAGGTTGTGAAGTGAAATGAGTGAGGGAGTAGCAGGGAAGTGGGAGTGAGTGGTGTATGAAGTAAGGGAAAGAGACACTGCAAGGACACAAGGTGAGGTAAAGCAGAGAGAGAGAAGGGAGCAGTGCAAGTGGCAGGGCAAGAAATAAGGACTCTGTCAGGCAACTGCTGAGGGGTAGTAGTGGCAAAGATGATATCGTAAATTTCATGACTAAGCAGAGAGTTGAACTTCAATTTCACTGTTCCAAGTGTGTCACTATAAATATTACTGTCTACTGGTTCTCTGTAACTGTAAAAGGTAGTATAAAGGCGAAAAAATAGTGGAATTAAGAATGCAACAATGAATGTGCTGAATCTGCAAATTAGATTTGCCCAGATATCAAGAATATAGCAAATCCAAGGGGAAGTGGGAAGGAAATGTAATTAAAAAATAATTATATGAATGCTGTTGTTATCATATGACCAGGACAATACTCTTCATCCTTTTCAGACCTGATAGCTATCATTAACCCCAGCCTGTAAGATGAAGCCTACTTCCTATTTTTAATAACCGCAATATATTCTTTGATTAAAGTTCTATGTGGGTTGCTTTCTTTGAACTCTTTTCTTCCCATGTTTTTAAAATGCTGCAATCTCCCTCAGGTCAAGATATAAGCCCAGTCTGGTTTTGTGGTCAGTGCTGATAAAGAGTATGAGCCACACACTACTGTTACTAGTACAAATGAGCTTGGAGCTTGGAAGATATTAATTACAAATAACCAATTACTTGTAACTTCTTCCATTTCTCAACAACCAAAGTAGAACTACATTATGTTATGATTAGAACCTAAGTGATAGCTTCACTTGCTTTTCAGTATAACCAAGATCTTATAAGTTACTTTCATAATTACAGAGGTGTAGCTTCATTAAATGATGCAAGAAGAGTACCAAACGGTCCAAATGCTGTCTTGTGCAGTGTATCATGTTCTCCTGTGTTTATTGAAGCAAACAACATGGAAGAGGGAGCATGTTTTATAATAAAGGCCATGGTTTGTAAAATACAAAATTGTTAAAAAATAACTTGAAAGTATTTCATTATTTTCAGGAAGTAAGAAAGTAGACTTGGATTTTTTTTAACAAAAATTGCAATTTTAATTCTAACTAAGTACCTGGTGAAATTATGAGTATAACCAATTACTACTTTAAGGTAAGCATGAGCCTCAATCTTAAGCATTCTCCTTTCCCCCTCCAGCACAACCATGAGAGTAGAAGCATCCAAGTGAATCACAGTTCCTGATTTTAACATATAAACTGAAAGGTTAAACAAGGAAGTAAGTGTTTCTAGTCTCTCGCCCATGCCACAAGAGGAGAGGGAAGCTGGGAATATATGAGTCTGACACTAAAGCACATTCATTACCACAGTGATCCCAAACAGGTTTTGGGTCAGATCAGCACAGGCCCTTCGAATCCTAAAGAGGAATAATAAAGGAAGAGCTCCTGATATAGGAACACTATAGGCTAAATCTCTATGAGATTTGTATCCCAGTTCCACTGTGTAGGATCCTACTCCGGTTTGACTCTTTTACTGTTCGTATGGGTTTATGAGCAGTCATCCAAGCTTTTTGTTCATACCATGCAGTCACATATTCTCATTTATTTTTTTTTTGGCATTCTGACTGCCCACCTGCACTCCCATCAAACTGGGTGCATACCTGTGTGGTTACATCAGCCCTCACACGTGCTGCCTCCACCCCCTCTAATTTACTGCCTCATTTTTTTTTAATTTTTCAGGAAAGTTGGTTTAGGATTGACAACATATGGTGCAACCTTACAGCTCTATTCAGATGCAAGTCCTACTGAATTCAATAGTGCTTACTCACTGGAAAGTGTTGTATAATGCCTGCCCTGTAAGACGTCTCCCCTAACCAACCTAATCAGAAGGACATCTAAAGGCGAACATACATCCAAAGGGGAAAAAAGGAAAAAATGGTGCTGACTCTTCCAGGCTTTAGCAGGAGAGCAAAACCCAAGCAACACATCTCTGGTGGATCTGTGTAACCCACCACCAGCCAATTGCCACCTAGCAACCTGGCCCACCCCCATCCCAATCCCAATCCCAATTCAAGAGTCAAATCACATGCTTTTAAAAAAAAATCTTCCTTAGAACAGTGGAATAACAACAGTGGTACCACAGTTCAAGAAGGATATTGATAAGCTGGAACATATCCATACAAGGCTGAACAAAATGGTAGAAGGCCTGGAAACCATTCCCTATAAGGGCAGCTTAGGGAGCTGGGTATGTTTAGCCTGGGGAAGAGAAGGTTAAGAGGTGACCTGAAAGCTATGTTTAATTATTTGACGGGATGTCATATGGATGGATCAAGCCTGTTTTCTACTGCTCCAGAGACTAGACACAATGGAGCAACAGCTTCAAACTTCAGGAAAAGAGATTCCATCTAAACATTAGGAAGAACTTCCTGATGGTAAGATCAGTTTGACAGTGGAATATCCTGCATTGAAGTGTGATGGAGTCCCCTTCTTTGGAGGTTTTTCAACAGAAGCTGGATAGCCATCTGTCAGGAATGCCTTTAAGGTATGTTCCTGCATGGCAGGGGACTGGACTCGATGGCCCTTGTGGTCTCTTCCAGCTTTATGATTCTATGATTCTGTGACACTGGAGGCTTGTTTAAATTGCCTTAAAACCTCCAGGCATTAAAAAGAAGTGCTTTCATGTCAGAACAAGAAGAATGTATTGCTATCCAACAGGGCAGAGATCGAGGTAAGGATGGATTATTTCACCCATGCAGACTCAGCTGTAACAGAAGAGCCCCTGATACAGGAGGATTGTGGCTGGTCAGAACATTACACTGACACAACACTTGCTTTTCCACACCCATGATTTCCCATCTTTTCCTCTGCTGACAGTAAAGACATGTGAAGACTTATTACTAACCTAAAATGGTTTTGACAACTATATGCAACAAAACATTATGCTGGAGAGCACACACACACATACAAAAATAACCACCATGAATGCATCTTTAATTGCTTGGAAAGGGAAGACCTACACAATCAGCAGAATCACATGCTGCAACTTTAGATGAATTTCACATTGCAGCTGGGATGAAAGGTAGAATAATTTTCTGCATTAAAAATTAAAAAAAACAAACTGAAACACACTGTAACCAACTTTTATATACTGGTTGAGTAAGTGCAGCTTTTCACAATAACTAGGGAGCAATCAACTTTAGACTATCTCAGGACAACTACATTCCAAACTGCAATGTCTAGCTCCAAGGCTGGCTTGTCAATGGTGCAGCCGGGCAAATGCTCCCAAGGTCCTCATTGCCTAAGGATTCCATGCTGCTGTTGGTGCCACATAAACACAAATGGACAAGCTTTTTAAACTGTGCAGGAGACAGGAGAACTGTACATTTTACCCCTATACTTTCCACAAGCTGATATTTACCACCACTACCCCCATGCCACATTTCCTAGCTACAGAGTATGTGTAAAGGTAGATGGCAAACCAAGGCTACTGTCTTTATCCTCAGAGATATTAGTGGGGGGGGGGGAAGGAGGATACTCAGAGGTGGCTTGAGTATGCAAAAAGTTTCCTCTGACCCAGAGTATGGCTCCATCCAGCCTAGCAGTGCACACTGAGTTTAAATCATTAGCTTTCAAGTGTCTTAATGGCTGCCACACACACCACTTCCTTGCAAAGGCACTCTATGACATATAGATCCAGTTTCAAATTCACAGCAAAGCTGTATGCAGTACGACTGCAATAGCTCAAACCGTGTCAAGGCATCTCAGGATTTCCAGACCCAAGAACAGATGCTGTGGGCTTTCAGCTGTGATGAGGGAAAATTTGATGGCTATGTCTGAGATCTTGGGAAAAGCCAATGGAAATGGGAAAGCAACAATAGCAACTAAGCACTCCTCCTATTTGCTGCCACACTGCAAGTGTACTAGCCATCTCCTCAACCTGATAGCAATGCAAGGCATACAATTCTTATTTCAGATTCTTACTTCAGACCTTTGAAGAAACACTTATGTTTGTTCAAGGGAACTGTATCATGCTGTATTCCAAACAGAACCAATCAGCACAGACTGCAGAGTATATCCACAACAATACGGTCATGTTTATTTAAGGATTCTGACGAAATCAAGAGGAATTCTACCTCCAATACACTGAAATAACGACATGGGTTTCTGTCCACTGTGCACAATAATAAGAACTGCTCAAAACATGTGTGTTTGATGGTACAGCGGCCATGAAGGCATTGGCCTGCTCCTAGACATCCTGCAGCTATAGGATAGGATGTCCATGGGGTATCTGCTGCCAACTATGCATCTTTAGAAAAACGAGCCAGATACTGGAAACATGAACAAGATAAGCTGTCTTGTCTTGTTGAAGGGTGTGTACAAGCTAACAAAAAAGCTCACCTCTTTGAGAGGACAAGAACCTTCCTCTGGCAGCCTGCCTATCTCCTTACTTCAAAGTGGGCTGGTTGCAGATAAATGGGAATGCCCCCAATAAACAGGGAAGATTAGAAAAATAAAAGCTGCATTTCAGGTTGCAGGTGCAAGTAATCCAGGATTGCTTTCTCCTAGGCAATGGCCAATCCAGATGTAACAGCAAATAATTATCTAATGCTTTCTCTCTTTTAAAGCCTTTAGGTTGTAACTATCCTAGCTAGAAGGATGGCATAAAGCATTTCAAGTGCAAACAACCTACTGATATCTCTTCTTTTCCTTATTTACATTTCTCCTCTCTACTAGGTAGAAACCTTCTTGAAGGTTGAATTTGAAAGCACTAACAACATTGGGTGACAGATTGGAGAGCTGGGCCAAAGCTAAAAAAATGAATTTCAACAGAGAGAAATGTCAGGTCCTACACATAGACAGAAAAAATGGAATGCACAAACACAGGATGGGGGATGCGTGGCTGGATAGCAGTACGCGTGAAAGGGATCTAGGAGTCTTGGTAGATTACAAGCTAAACATGAGTCAGCAGTGTGATGCGGCAGCCAAGAAAGCCAACACAATTCTTGGTTGCATCAATAGGAGTATGGTGTTTAGATCAAAGGAGGTAATGGTAGCACTCTATTCTGCTTTGGTTAGACCTCGTCTGGAATACTGTATCCACTTCTGGGCACCTCAATTCAAGAAAGGTATAGGCAAGCTGGAACATGTCCAGAGGAGGGTGACCAAAATGTTGAAGGGTCTGGAAGCCATGCCCTATGAGGAACGGCTTAGGGAGCTGAGTATGTTTAGTCTGCAGAAGAGAAGGTTAAGAGGGGACACGATAGCCATGTTTAAATATTTGAAGGGATGTCTTGTCAAGGAGGGATCGGGCTTGTTTTCTGCTGCTCCAGAGACTAGGACAAGGAGCAATGGATTCAAGCTGCAGGAAAGGAGATTCTACCTGAACCTCAGGAAGACCGTCAGAGCTTTCCGGCATTGGAATATACTGCCTCAGAGTGTGGTGGAGTCTCCTTCTCCGGAAATTTTTAAGCAGAGGTTGGATGGCCTTCTATTGGGAACGCTTTGATGTATGTTCCTCCATAACAGGAGGTTGGACTGAATGGCCCTTGTGATCTCTTCCAACTCTATGATTCTATGACCTTGGGCACATCACACACTCTCAGGCCCAGAAAACCCCAATCTGCCTTATGGTTGCCATAAGGCAAAAAATGACTTGAAGGCAAACAACAACAAAAATAAAGCAACACTAACAACAACTGCAACAATGGGTTTCCAGAAAGAGGACCAGTCAGAGAGAGAAGTCTCCCCCCCCAAAAAAAAAAGCTCAATCAATGATACAGAGTCCTGGAAGAATGAGGACAGTGTTGATGAGTAATTTCCAGACATGTGAGTATGTGCAGCAAGAAAGTATCCTCTCTGCATTAATTTTCTAGATTCCCCATGGATTTTTAGACACAATGCAGACATAAAATCCAGTGCAGCAGCTGGGCACCTCTTCAGCACTGGTATGTCATGATTGATAAGAGATAAAAAATTATTCAGTAATACGCTTGATAACCCCGTTCTTCTGAGGCAGGATTAGGCTCAGATGGAATTAAAAATCTAGATTTCAGTAAAGGGCTCTCCTGGACCCTGTTTAAAGAAACATGTTGAGAATAATTTTTGTGGAGTATTGTTGATGGGAGTGGATTGGGCTTTTTGTTTCTATTTGCAGACACGCAAGTTTTGCTTCCTGCATCCTTTCTACATGTGCCTATATTTCTTTTGAAACCCATTGTTTGAAATGTGATTTTCCAAAATTCATGTAGCTGTCTCTTTCACTCCCAAGCTCAAAACAGGGAAGAAGTAGGGTAACAGAGTAAAATCATGGATGAAATTTTTCAACAGCATTCTAATAGGCATTTTTGTGAGACTGACATAATGTAAATTTAAACAGCAGGTTAGAATTAATGTCACTGTAATAAATTTCCCACTTTTCAATATTAATGTAGCTAGCTTTTTTTTTTTTCCTTTTCAGTATAGATATAATGTAGTGGATGTTTCACTGACTTTTATATCTCTGGGCTTTCTTCCCCTCCTATGGCAGCCATCTATGTTGCCAAAAACCAACTCCAGAAAGTTTCCCAGACCTTTATATGGGCAGCTGCTCGAGGAAGAAGGGATCTCAGATTCTGAAGGAGAGCAGCAGGATCCAGCCAAAGAACACAATGGGATCATGGCAAAGTAAGAATAAAAAGTTAAAAAACAAAAACAGGCATCCCTTGGTCAACAGCATTGGTTGAGCTGCCAATCCACCTTGGGTGCTATGCAGCAGAAAGGTGGGCTGGGAGCCTTCATGTAATTATGTGTAAATATACAGCCAAACAGTATTTGCAACTCTTTGTGTGCAGAATCCAAACTTGAAGAAAACTGAGAAAGAATTTACAGTTCCTTCTGGAGCCATGCCACAGCCCTAAAGTAGAACTCATGCAATACACCCAAATAGAAGTGCATGTTGTAGGGCCTGGCAAAAGCAGGAGTGACACAAACAGTTGTTAATTATATTGGGCTTTCAGGCTGTAAGACACTAAACCTTTGACTTACAAGGTTTGTGGTGTTTATCTTTTGCCTTTGTCGAATAGGACATATTTACATTCTGCAGTTAAGCATTAGAGGGAAACTATGTTTGTGATATTACTGGTTCACATATTCTCCAACTGTTACATAAATTCTAAATCTAAAGTGGCATTTAGTAGGCTGTGTTACTGAAACATCTCAATGTTTCAAACAAAACATATAACACTATGTGAAGAACATTAAAATCAGTGTAGACAGTTTAGATTAAGGCTGGGTTTAGACATCAAAAGTGAACCATAAATTAAGAGCCTTCAGTAATCTAATATAGCGATGCAGCCAAACCAACATGAGCCTTTAGAGGCCTTAGTTCAAATCTCAGCTTGCATCTAGTCAGTGTGATGGGGAAATGATGTTACTGCTCTCCAGAAATACCTCTCTGCAAAAATGAGAATCATGATGTAACTATCACAAAGAAAAAAAGTTAGAGACTTTTGCTAAGTACCAAGAGTGTTCTTCCTTACCCTGAAATCTCAAGATATGTGGTATACCTAACCATTTTGGCTAGGAGATTCTGGGAGATGTAGGAGTTTTTGTATAGCAGCTTTCCCAAGCTCTTTTTCTTAAACTTCTAGTTGTTCCTTTCTTGACTGACACAGCTACATCAACAAACCAGTTTGTTAGCTTGTCACAGTTTTTTTGGTAGCTTTACATGAAAAGCAAGCTGAAGCTTTTGTTAAGTTTAACAAAGAAAAGAAGCCCACTGAAGGATAGTTCAGCAGTTTCTATTTACTCTGCTCAGGTCTGGAGGAGGACTTAAACCCACCCATAGAAAAGGTAAATTATCATTAACACTCCAACATAAAGCTCATTTTTGTAAAGTACTGGGATCTACTTAGCATAAGGGGTGGGGATTTGCTAGTCTAGGGCAACTGTGGACCCCTCTCTCTCTCTCCCCAACCCCGCCACATACACAGGATTACAAAAGGTTTACATTCTCAACAGATTTTTTTATACACCTAGTCACCATGTGGAGGGAGCAAGTGACATAGTGATTAACCTCACTTCCTACTTCATTCTCCACATATGTTAAAGAAAAAGTTCCCTCATGCACAAGGAACAATTAGGTTCTGAGTGAAGAGGCCCTCCCATTCATACATATGGGAACTGTTTTCACGAGAATCAGTGTTCCCAGGGAGAGAAAGAAGGAAAAAAGGGAATGCCCTTAAGATTAGCTATGACTTCTCCTATTTTTCTCGCCATCTCCAACATCAACAGTGTGTGGGTGTCTTGGAAATTTCCTGAGGAAACGTGCACCCTCATATATCACAGGTTCTCCCCATCATCACCATTCCAGCTCAGAATGAACCAAAAGGGAAAAGCCCTAGATATTGTTTAAGCTATTGATTTGTTCAGCACTGGACCACCTAGTGAAGTCTCTGCATGTATGTGTGAAACAACTATCAGAATACAGACAGTATGGGTCACCCTTTCTTTTTACACCACCATTCTTTAAAGGTACCAGTTCCTACCTTCACCTACAAGTTACTTGTCCGTGCAATACTGAGTAATAACATTAGAAAGGATTCAGAAACATTTGTTCAAGGAACATCCCACACTCATCTTCAAGATACTTACTGTACAGTAAAAATGCGGGAAGCAAAAATCTTACAGAACAGGTATATTTTCTGGCCTGATTTTATTACTGCATTAAAGATGCAAGTTGCTAAAAGGTGATGGAGATAGAAAGAAATGCCATCTTAATAATATAGGCACTCAGATCCCCCCCTCAAAAATCTGTCTAGTACCTCTGAATCAGAAGCACTAACATGAAACACACTTCACAGTCTCAGAGGATGTTACGGCTATGGGCAAAGTTTAACAGAATGACACTGTTTTGGAACAGCAGACATCAGGCGTGCCGTCAGGACAGCAGTCCGAAAGACGCAGTTTTTCTTGGCAGAGAACAGGTATTACACACTGATGACAATCATATGTCTGTGTTGGCATTTATCTGCCACAGATGTGCAAATGTGTCACTACATCTGGACAGAGAGCGTGCTGGTGTCCTGAGGCTCCATCAGCCTACAGGAAGCAGAGGGCGAGCAGCTGCACTCAATGAACACCATGGGCACGCCATAACGTGATGAAAGGCCCAACTTCCCACAAACAGAAAATACAGATTTCTTTCATTAAAGCCCTCTAGGTAACTGTTGTAGCCAAAATGGGCTTTCAGATCTAATGTAGTTACATCAAAAAGCTTCATTCTTATTTCTCCTGTATGAAGCCGACACACAAAACCAAGCCTTTAATGTTGTCTGTCATCAAGAAGAAGAAAAATAGTCAAAATTAGCCCACACAAGAACCAAAAAGAAAGCCTTCAGGGGCTTTGAAAAAGGACAGCCATCACTTATTTAGTTAAACATAGGTGGGTTACATTCCTGATATATCAAAGTGATCGTTCCTATGTTCTAGTTACACCTCCCATTACGAATTACCTGCTAGAATTAAATGTGAATTGCCACAACAATAGCATTCATAGTTTTGGTAGCAGTTAAACTGAATTTAATTTCTGAAAGTTTTTTAGAAAGTCAAATGGGAAATGCAAAGAGTTGTGGTGTTTGAAATATTTTTTCATATTCACTTTAAAGGAAGAAAAAGGGTTAGTAATAATTCTTTCCTATACTCTTACATGCACAGTGTTCACAGAAAATACAGCCTTCAACCTGAAGCTAATGAAGAAAGAGGAAAATACAAGAGGAAGCAGCTGTAGAAGACAGACAATATTATCACAAAATTGTCACACACTGTCATCCTCAGAGGATGGCAAAGAAAAAGCCCCTTTGGACAAATCTTACAAAGAAAACCCTGTGACAGATTCATCTTAGCATCACTGGTAAGTTGGAAACAACCTGAAGCCACACAGCAATAATAACTTGGTAATTAGAACAGGTAATTATCACATGATACTGGGACATCAGATGCACACTGCAGTGCCTTTCTTGCCACCAGAATAAAGAGCCCTGCATGGCAACACAACAGAACTATGTGGAATCTAGGGGAAACATTCTGATAGGCTGAAGAATATAATCCACAAAATTGGTCATGAAATTGGCCACCCATTCCATTTATAAGCCCAAGAAATCAGGACGAACTTGAATTTCAGAGTTCATTAAAGGGTCTCCCACACCAGAATGGTATTAACCCCAGTTAACATCATAGAATATACTTTAATTACAAAAAGTAAAGTAACAAGAGGAAAGAAAATCAATAAAATAATGCATATTAATATTTATTACGCAAACTGAAAAATCAGAAAAACATGCAAACTTATGAGATCTCTAGATCTCTTCATCAGTCAGTATGACAGTGTCCATGCCCCTGGCACTGCTCGGAAGAATGGCTGATTTACCATTCTAGAAAATGTGAGAATCAGCCTTCTTTTTTTTTTAACTTTTTCCCAGCAATTCTAGAGCAGTCCCATATGCAACCAGCTGCTGGAACCTAATCTAAATGTTTGCAACCTGCCCCTCACTCATTTCATGTTAAGACTCTGACCATACAGACTTCATGATTCAACATGAAGCCAGCTTTCCCACATCCACCATGTTCCCCTCTCACTTATTTCAACACCTTGCCTAACGAAGAGACTTCAAAAGCCTCTCTTTTGTGACCTGTGACCTTTTTGTGACCTATTATCCTAAAATCAATCTTGGAGATTAACAATTATGATTAATATTATAATACTACTACTATGATATTATAATAATGTGATTTTTTTTAAAGTATCCTATTTCTTCATTGCTTTCTTCTCCATTTTTCTCATTGCCAACAATTCTCTTTGCCTTCTTCTAAAAATGGTTTAACCAAAATTGCTGCAATGTTCCACAAAAGGCCACAAACCAACATGTTAACAAAGGACTTAGAATAAGTGTCTTCTGTTATTATTATTTTCTTCCATCTTTGGGGAAAAGATGTCACTGTCCTAAAGCACAGAGTTTCTGAGCACAGTTTTGACTTCTGGCATTTTCCATAGAGTCAAAAGACTCAAAATATTCCTTAAGCTGACTCCTAGTTCTCAAAAGTCAATTTTCATCTCTGCAAAGATTATCTTCCTGTGTTTCACTGGCTGACTGTTCTCACTGATTGCGGCATTTCCCAGCAGCAGACAGACCCAGATCCCTGCTCCACTGTTTTACAATCTATATATGGAACAGACAGAGAATGTGAAGTCAAAGAAGAAAGAAAGTATATTTATTTTAGTTACACATACCACAACCTTAGTTAGAGTATGGTTCACGTAGGTAATTTGATGGGGTTAAAAAGCTGCAAAATGCATACAGAAGCCAGACTGTCATAGTCACCAGGGCTGCTGCAGTTGCCATCAAAATTCAAAAGCAACTGTGATGGCCCTTTATGGTTTTCTCTGTGGTGCTAGAACACAGCAAGCTAGGTTGTAATAATGGGAAAAGGGGATTGTGCTAGAGGCTTCACAGCAAAAGTGTGAAAGAATTTCTCATTGTACCCTATCTTGAGCATTCTTATGGAAAGAAACAATATAGACATATCAGACAGAAATTCAAAAGAAGAAAATTGTCTTTATTGGCTTTCTGAGAACTTCTAACAAACTTTCCTTAGGAAAGTCCCTTTAAAAAGAGACAGTGACATCTGCAAAAAAGCTTTTTTGTTTAGCTTGAAAAAGTTGTGTCTTGAACCACAGCCTCCAAGTCCATGCTGGCTGGGAGATTTAGAGAGTTGTTGTCCAAAAAGTAATTATTCCAAGCTGTAGTACAAGGGTGGGAATCATAAGGCCCTACAGATATTATTGGATTGCAGCTTCTAGCATTCTTCACCACTGGCTGAACTGGCCAGGACTCCTGGGATTTACAGTCTAGCATCAGGAGAGCCAACATTATTTCAACCCTGCAGTAATATCTTACACACAGATACTGAAAGAGAGGGAAAGGGATTTTCCTCCCAACATAATAAGTCTCATAGCAAATGATGACCATATAATAAAAGCATGCATCATTTTCCTCTTCTCTTACCCACTTACCTGACATGTTTGCCTTGTTCACGCAGCATTTTCACCAAATCTGCAATTGGGTACTGAGCCTTTGCAGCACACAGCCCATAACCTGCAGAGAGTGAAAAGTAAATACTAGAAGTAAAGTGCTTGAGCAGTGCTCTTAGTTAAAAGTTAGAATACTCTTGGATCCATCTTCATCATTGGAAGCCCATGTAGAATCTATGGTTTGGAGTGCATGGGGTAAGCTTTGACTGGTCCACCAACTACAACTTTCCTAGACAAGAGATAAGCGGTCCACAGTAGTTCATGCATTGGTAACCTCCCAATTAGATTATTGTAATGTTCTGGACATAGTGCTGCCTTTGAATATAACTTGGGAGCTACAGCTAGAGCAAAATGCAACAGTTAGACTGCTGACCAGAGTACAATACAGACACCATATCATTAGCCTTAAAGCAATCACCATAGCTATCAATATTCTTCCAGTCTGAACTCAGGGTGTTTATGATGATATTCAAAGCCCTAAAAGGCTTGGAACCCAGATACCTGAGAGAGTGGCTCTTTGTGTGTGTGTGTGTGTCTATCTGTAAGGGTTCAGGTGTGGCATGAGGCCCTCCTCATTGTGAGATAATGTAGGAGAAGGTCTTCTTAGCTGTTCCCTTAGGCGTGGAATACCTTCCCAGTGAAGGCCCAGTAAGTGCCCCACTGGCTTCTTTCTGGCACCAAGCATAGCCACTGCTTTGTACTAAGGCCTTTGGCATCTAAATGATTTAAACCAGAATGTACATGCACATGGTTTTAACTGTTTTAACTTTTTATGCCTATCCTAATCTGTTACATTCTTCAATATGCTTTCAGCATCTAAATTGTTTTTATAATTTTAAATGTTAAACTGTTTTAAATGGCTTAAGTTAATTTAACTTGTATGCCACTCTCAAATCCTAGGATATAGCATGCGATGTAAATATTTTACTAATCATTTTAAGAATAAAAATAACAACAGTAACAATAACAACAACAATAATAAATCCCAATTTGATAGAAGGGGATGAACAGGAGAAGGCACACAATTCAAATCAATATATTTGCTAGAGCTAGCTTTCCAACATGCAGAACTTTAAACCAGAAAAAATGTTATATTAGTGTGGTATGATGAACCAAGAGATTTCACAAATGCAAAGAGTGTGGGCATGCAGATAGACCAGGGATAGGAGATATAAATTTTCCACTGCTATATTTTTCAACTATAAACTTTTTCTATTTGTCCAGAAATGAAATGCTTCATAAAACTAATTAGTGATATAAGAAATACGCACAATATTGGTCAGATCAAGCCTCTGGACACAGAAAAGAATAGACACGGCATCAGTAGGAAGCATATGAATACAGGCATACAGCTTTTCTGGCACATTAAAATGAATGTAAAAGTTTCCCGTATCTTGATTCTCCTGCTACTTTAAAATCTAAAGCAAAGAAAATGTGTGTTTTTGCATGGCTGTTTTTTAAAATATTTATTAGTACTCCAGTTTTAAAATGATGAAATACATCTCTGAATTTCTTTGAATATTTGAATAGTACTAAGAGTGTCTTATTTATCCTACTCCCATGAAATTACACCGGATCTACTACTAGCTATGGAAACCAACTGGGAGACCTTGGGCAAGTCACATTTTCTCAGCCTCAGAGGAAGCCAATGGCAAAACTGTTCTGAACAAATCTTGCCAAGAAAAACCCACCACAGGATTACCTTAGGGTCACCATAAGATGGAAATGACTTGAAGACACACAACAACAACAAAAATATTTGGCTGGTAGAAAAAAAATCCTTCAGATGTTTATTCAACATGTAAAATGAACAGAGCATAGTTGCTAAAGTTTATTAAAGATAAGTCAAACATGCTCAACTAGATTTCAACTGATTTAGGATAACAGAAATGTTTCTGACTGAAAATTTTCTATAAAACTCTGTCTGAAGAACTACCTGCTAACCAGGTTCTTGTCTGAACATATACAGAATTAATTGTATTAAAACATAAAATCTACACTTTAGCTCTGAAAAACACAAATAAAAATTGGTTCTTTGTTGGATCACTCAGGTTCAAGAATAGCAAATGCCACTCCCACCCCCCAATACACACATGGATTCTGATCCACGAGGTGAAAATCCCACAACCATCTTTCTCCATATAAACAAAAGAACAATAAAGTAAATAACTAAATATTTGTTGCCTTTCTACAAAATGCACAATCTGCTGCCTGAAGTAGCAACCTCACTCTACTGAAAAGTTAAATTGGCCCTTGTTCTTTCATCACTCTGATGCTAAGAAAAATCGGTAAGAAAAATGCAATGGCCCTATAGACTGAAGATTAAAATAATTTTGATTTCATCTCACAGAATTCCTAACCCACTATGGCCATCTTATCTAGTTGGCTGTAGAATTCTGGAAGCTGCAGCCCCAAAACATGAACACTTATTGAAAACTTTGTACGCAATGTTAATTGTGCATTTCCAAGCTGAATATCAACACATTCATTACTTCCTTCTCTACCAAAATACTCTGCAAATCTAACACATAGCTAGGCCTATAGAAGTTCTGCCCATCCACCTATGTTGTACAAATAAAAGCAACTGAGACTGAAAGCATCATCATCCGGTAGCAGTTTTTCAGCCTGTAGGAAGAAATGTGTAACCTTCATACTTTCCAGAGAAAAGTTTTGTAAACACATGAGCAATTGTTGCTGTGGCCAATGACTCTGGCAACAGAGAACACACAGTGCACATAAGTGGTGTCAGAAATGGAAGGCTTCCAGGGGAAGCAAGCCTTCCAGTGGCAGGGAGTTCAAACATTTGTTGTTAATCTGCTCAGCCTCCCTCACTCTTTCAACTCTTCCCCTTTCCTCTTTCACCAAATATGCTCACCACCTATTACCCTTTAAATTTCACTGTGCCTTGTTTCATCCCACTTAACTGTTGAGATATTGGGGTATTCACTCAATCCATCATGATCTTTTCCTCTTTTTCCCTCTCTCTTTTTTTTTGAAAAATAAATTGACTCCTACCACAATTTCCTATCCTTTTTTGCCTACGTTTTCAGGGAAAGAAACATGGATATCACAGAGAAATATAGACAGGAGGGAGGAAGGGAGAGAAAAAAAGTGGCAGCACCTTTAAGACTTACTGGGTTTTGTTTGCATGAACTTCTGTGGCTATAAATCCAAGTCTTCAGATGCAGTACCAAGTGGTAGCATTTGAAGAAGAGGTGTATATCCACAAAAGCTCACGTGAAAATAAAAACCAGTCAGCCTCAAAGCTACCACCACATTTCCTTTTTTCTCCCTATTCTTCCTTGTTTTTATGCTGCAAGACTAGCATGATTACTTCTTTGACAGCAGAGAAACATGTGGCTGTAGCAAATCTCAGTACAAAGATAAGAGTGAGTCCAATGTGTTAGATACGTTAACTCAAGATGAACCAAAAATAAACAGAAACACGCTGTTAAGAATGCAACCTTCCATCAGTAAAAAGTCTATAAAGTTTGATGTGAGCATAGTGGCTAAAGCTGTAAGTTGCAACGCTATGTTGGCTAGATGTTACTGGACAAGCCACTTTTTTCATAAATCTCTTTCCTCATCTGCAGCAAGAGAATATTAATGTGACCTCACAGGGATGTTACAAGATACAGAGTTCTTACATTGTGAACAGCAGAACATTTCTGGGGAAATTACCTAGTTCATTTTTTACACTTATAATACTGGGACTGAGAGCCAGCATGGTATGACTGTTTGAGCATTAGACTATGAGTCTGGAGCTCAGGGCTCAACTCCCTGCTTGGCCATGAAAATTCACTGGATGAACTTAGGCAAGTCACACCCTCTCAGTCTCAGAGGCAGACAGAAGCAACACCCCCCCACCCAAAACAAATCTTGCTCATGATAGGTTTGTCTTAGGGTCACTGTAAATCAGAAATGACTGGAAGACACATAACAACAATGTTGTACACCAGAACCAATACTGGGATCATCAGCATGGCATTATTTGCCCACACATGCCTCTTTAGGTGAAGCCACCTGTTCCTGATTTCTAGTTTATTAAAAATTATTTTTAAATGATTTTTTAAAAATGCTTAGAAGACAGCATGAGGCAAAGAGATGCACCAGCATCTAATTCTGTCTTTGTCTCTCAAAATACCACTAGCCTAGAACAAATGCAGACTAGGGAGGAGGTGGGCATCCTTGAGTTTAAGGACTGAAGGGTGCACCTAGCTAAGGGAGGGGTAGAAATAGAAGCATCCTTGGGTCCCGGGGGGACTAGCAGGGAGCAAGGAAGACATACTGTCTGTCTTTCTGTCTGCATTTGGCTGGATTTTTTGTTCCATGATGGTATATGTTTTGTTTAGAGGCTGTGTATGTTGCTCTGAGCATTAACAGATAACTTTCTGGAAAATGGGTATTTTGATGACTTCATTAGTCCCTTGTGCTTTGTTTCTAAGCCAAGTTATTTTATGAGCCCAGGGGACAGAGAGAGACAGAGAAAAGAAGCAGGAGAGAGAGAGAAAGAAAGAGAAGTGTACAAATTAACCAATCTTCATGACCAAGTGCTACAGTATTCTTATTATTACCCTAATACTATGGTTCATTCATTGTTCTATTTCATTAAATTGCCTTTGATTTCAGATCCTTTGCATCAATTCACTTTTGAAAGCCCTACATGCTACTAACCATTATTGTTTTATATATGGAACTCGAGCCCTTTCTCCAACTGGCTAAAAAGCAGAAAGTATTTATTTCTATGGATAATTACAGCCAGCAGGGTATGGTGGCAGCAGTTGATTAAAACTCCCCAAACATGGAAGCAGCAACCACTTCATTCACGTACAGTGAAACTGTCCCTGTGTAGCCAAGAAATATGTTTTGCGCCTACGCACATGCGTATAAAAAAATTATGTTTACATACAACAGGAAAAAGAACTGTTCAGGTTTGCTTTTGACCAATCTGGTTACACTGATCTGAAATAATGAGAAATGCAAGTCAATACTTACCTTAAGTCTCATTCATTTTATTTTAACAGGTGACTAGTTAAAAGTAAATATATTCATTTGCTTCTGCTCTTCCACAAAATATATAATGGAAGCAGAGCCTAATTAAGTATTATCCATAAAAATATTCTTAATCTATATTTATTTATAAATAAATATATTTATTTATGGTAATATTCTACATTGGCTACCAGGTTGCATAGGTGCAACAAAGTAACATCTCCAGGCCCATCCAGCCCAAGCCCACTTTAACAGCCTGCAGCCACATCAGGCAAAGACAGTCTGTTTAGCTGCTGATCATGGGACAAGGAGGATGGTATTTCCAGCCCCATCCCACCAAGAAGCAAGGCGGCAATGAGAACTTGTGACAGGGTCCTGCTTCCGACTGCAGCCTCAGTCACTGGTGGCAGGTAGCTGAAAAAATCATCTTTCTTGCACTCCAGCAGCTGAATAGACCTCCTTCACCAGTTGCTGCTGGCTGTTAAGATGGGATGAGGGGGCATTTACACAGTCTTACAGTAATACAGAACAGTGAATAAGCAGCAGTTAGAGATCCATAACTCTACATTCCTGACCCATAACTGCAATGCAGAATGCCAGCTGTTACTCATAGAACTGAATCAGCCCAATTTTACCTGGAGTGATGATAATGTTATTGGCTTCCTTTATCATGTCAACTGCACTGTCCACATTCACTTCGGTGTGAGTGCCAGTAATTTCCATTGGCTTTCCACCAGCTGTTGAAGTGGTCCCATATCCACCCAGGATCACATTAGCAAGAGAACGGTTCATGGCCTGAGGGAGGAAAACAAACCACTAAACAAACTGCAGCATAATAAGTCATGTTAGCTCATTAACAGCAAAGCCAACAAAAGTTAGATGACACTAGTTGCTTTGCTCTTTTTTACAATGGACATTGTTCATCAAAGCACAAAGATTTTTTTTTTTAAATATCTCTTTATCCCACTCCAAGTTTTGCTTTCTCATAATGTTTCAGCCTCAAGATAATAAAACCAGGCAACATTGAATATGTTTCTTCCAAAAGCAAGGGATATCAAAGATCTGGTACTTTCAAAATATAGGAAAGAAGAAAAGCACAGAAGAGACTACAAGAAAATGTGAAAAGATTAACCTAGACAGGAACTTGAAAGAACATCAAATGCTAATTAAGGATTAATAGTACTTGGTTATAAACATGGAAGATATGCATATAGCATATACTTCTCATTTAAAAAAAATCAATGAGGAATATAAAAAAGAGACAATAGCATTACTAGTTCATCAGTATGATTTCCTTTGGAAGTCTTTTTAAGACATTCATGTAGATTTGCTGCCACCCAGTGGCCATCAAAATCTTAACCATGCGTGAAATTCATGGGATTGCTTTAAATTGACAAGAGATTTGAAGGTACATACACACAATACATATCTTCTTGCTTTTTGCAGTATGTTTTTAGAATATCTATGAATAGTAATACATAATGCCACCACTATTAAAACATGCCACTTGAAGTGTCTTTATCAGATGCATAATCTAGAAAAAGAAGCAGTTACCAAAATAAAGAAAATCCATTCTTTTTAACCATTTAGCCCAATACATCTTGCAACTAGACAGCCTCAAACATATAGAATATTACAACAGTATTCTTCAGTCTTAGTGGAACCCAGGTATTCTGATCTGAACCCACTTCAAAATGCTGGTCCTCACTTTGTAGGATTTAACAAACCAAAATCTGCATAGAGAATTAAGCTCACAACCAGGATATCTAAGGAACAGATTCAGAAATTACACCGGATCTACTACTAGCTTACAAAAAACTGGCAAGGGTTTCTGACTCCTGTTATCTGACATAAATAAAAGGCTGTTTTACTTGTCTGAGACAAGTAACTGGAATGTATTATGGAAAGAAAGTATAGCACAAAGCTGGCCCTCTGTCCATTATTATGTTTCACATGGTGGCCTTTAAGATTCTAACAGAATTAGAGACATAAATAATTAGATTCAATGATACAATGGACAAGAAATATAGGGCATGAAATTAGCTTGGAACTTTGGGAGAAAAGCTGGAAGAATACACAAAAATTTACATTGGCCCAAAAGCTGAAAGAAAATTACTTTAAGACACTCTATATAGATGGTACTTAGAACCAGCAAAATTAAGGAAAATGTACAAGATTTCCAGCAAATGTTGGCAATGTAAGACACAAGAAGAAACATTCTTCCATATGTGGTGGTCATGCCCTGAAGCTAAAAGAAAACCATTCAAAAGAAAATATTGGAAATATTATAAATTAATATTCCTTTGTACCCCGAAATATTTCTTTTAAATATGTTACACCAAATACAAAAAAAATTTATATAAAAGGATGCTCATAAAACTCAGAACAAAGCAGAAAAAGAATCCATATGTAAGACAAAGCAGAATATACAAGACATGTAATTGAAATTTATTTAGATAAATAAAAGATATAAAGGTATCTGTATATGTAGACTAAGTTAGAAGAACAATAGAAGAAGAAGAAAAAGAAGAAGAAGAAGATGATGATGATGATGATGTTGGATTGGTATACAAATTTGATTGTATATTTTTTTTGGTTTTTTTTTGTTTCTTATATATTTATAAAAAGAAAGAATAATTATTTGTAAATATTGATTGTTATAACTCTGATAATAATAAAATAAAATAAAAAGATTCTAACAGAACAGAAAAAGTGGGGGGGGAGTAGATTCTCCAAATCTTAAGTCTGATCGCTCCTGTTCTAAAAGGTGACCTTGTCCGATATAAATGTGCACACTGAAATTTTCAAGTGACACTTTATTCTGATCAGAAGTGCAGTGAGTGGGAATGCAAGACAGGGCCTTTTCAGTGTGGTCTCCCAGAATGATGGACAAAATTGCTGGAGTCCAATTTCTCTGGGAATTAGTCTATAACATCCCCCAAAATGAAGGGAGTCTGAAGAAGGGAGCAGGAACTGAAAAGGCTCTGGTAAGCAGTCAAGGAACAAAAGTTTAGAACAAGAGCACAATGTTGCTAGTTCAAGTTAAGATCAGGAAGTGAATGAATGATTAGAATACAGATGTAGTCCAATTAAGGATGTACATACAGGGAGCTAAGTGAACATTTTAACTAAGGAGGAGGAGAGAGGAGATATGAGAACAGTGAGAATATTACATATTGTTTTTGTTTTGTGCCTCCAAATCATTTCTGACCTATGGGACCCTAAGGCAAACCTATCATGGGGTTTTCTTGACAAGATTCATTCAGACAGAGTTTACCTTTGCCGTCCTCTGAGGCTTACCATGCTGCAGGCCAGATTATTATGAGTGTATTTTATCTGTCATTTGATTATTTTGTTTAGCTGCTTTGGAGCTTCCCACTGTGTCAGAAAGCTAGGATAAAAATATCTTTAAAACAGCCTTGTAAATAAGCCCACAAAAGTAAGTATCCAGAGAAAGCATTCAGGAGTCTTCCAACACAGCACAACTCAAAGGACAATGGACCAGTGGCAATCAGCAAGCCATTGATTGCCAGTCTGCAACAAACTTCCAGGAAAGAAACAAACAGCTGTAGCAATTGGCACAAATCTGGTGCTAATCCCTGGCACACTGGAGAGAAAAAAATTGCTGGTCTGTCACATCAGATAGCTTAAGAACACTAAGAAATTGGTAGGTTTCATTTCCATGCAGGCTACAGTGGATGACAAGTCCTCTTCTCTATAGCCAGCATACAAACGCAGATTTTTAGCTTTTTAGTAGACTAGTAAACATATTGCTTTTCCTGCCAGCAAAACTGGCTGGCAAAAGTGTAGCAAAGCCCCTTCTCCTTCTCCTGCCAACCTGCTCCCTCAATTCAGAAAATGCCAGAAACTGTCCTACCATGACCTTCGTTGCTTACAGATACCAGATGAGTTATTAAATGCAAGGCTGGTTCAAAGAAATGAAGAAAAGTGCAGTGGTTGCCAGCAAGGCCTGTTTCTCAACCTGACTAGATGTTACCTGTGTTCTGACACCTCTTTTACTGATAGCAAAAATTCCATTGGCCAGTGCCTTTATCATGGATAAACACTCAACAAAGAGTTCACTCCCTCTATACATCAGTTTTTGAACTTCCTTTAAAAAGTGCCTGAAAACTTTCATTGCTTGTTTCTTCTTCTTCTTTTTTTAATCTATGTTTTCTCTCTCACATACCTTGGCCTTTTATTTTACTTCTCCTTTTACTTCCATCTGCTCAAAACTTGTAAAACATCTGTGAAATTTGATTGTGCTTTCTTTTACTTTATCAATCAATCTTATTGCTCCTCTGGAAAGCAATTCAAAAGGTACAAAACTGCTATTTGAATTAGTAAACCCTTTTTCAAATTTCAAGCTTCCGATTAGCTTCTAGCATTCGTGAAACATAAAAATTCCATTATGAACACAGAATAAATTAAATTAAAAAATTAAAATTGATAAAAAAAAACATGAGAAACTGGGAGGAATGGACAGGAGGAAGAAGATAGGATGAATAAAGGTTGAAAATGCAAGCATCTTTTAAAATGCGCACTAAGAAAATCAACGAGAGAAAGAAAAAAATCTTCCCACATATAAATAATAATTTGTTCTGCTGAATACATTGGAGAAGGAAGGTGTGTTTCTACAATTTCCTTACCACACACATGATATAAGACAGGATGGCACCAGAGGAACCAATTAAAGCGCCCACAATGGTTAACAAGTTGTTGTTGAGGAGGAACCCTTCAGCACACAGAGCCCAACCAGAGTAGCTGTTCAGTACAGTAATAACGACCGGCATATCAGCCCCTCCTATGGCTGCTGTGAGAGTGACACCCTGCAAAATGGAAATGAAAACACTGCTAAAAGCACAAACTCTCAGGAAGGCACATTCATTTGCGGAAAACATATCTGAATGGCTTCCAAACCCCACAGACACAGCCCCATGTTCGCAGCTCTTTTCTAGAAGTGTCTCCAAGTTCTTTAACAAAATAAAACATAATACATCAAAAGAAAACAATATTCTGCAGTCACGACTATTACTGTGCAACACTGCATACATTTGCTTGTTTTTCGTAACTTGGCTTTCAACAGTCAACGAGGAAGGTCTAGAAGTTAACAAGGGCAGTCAAGCTACCTTTCTGAGCCCTAGTGTTCCACTCAGCATTGAACATGCACAAAACTTAACAACTTTTAACAGACTTTAAACCACTATAGAACAAAAAAAGGACCTTTTAGGCCATCAAGTCTGACTTTCTGCTTGATGCAAGAAATCCAGTTACAGCATTCCCAACAAATGGCAGTCCAATCTCGGTATGAAGACCTTCAGCAAAGGAGGGACTGTCAGTCTTCTAGATCGGGATGGGCAAGTGCAAAGCGGGTGGGGGACCATATTCCACCTGTGTCCACCCATCAGGACACACCAGCATGTCTTGGCACACCAACAGTGATGCAACACCACTTCTGGCCATCATTTGGGCCAATTTTCAGCCAATTTTTTAAATTTGTTTTTTCTGGGTTGGGAGGAAGCAACCCATTGCATTTACATGTGGGTTTTGGAGTGATTTAAGGGTGTAAAAAAGACTTTTTTAAAAAAATGGGGGGCTTTGGGAGAGTTGGGAGCTGCACTTGGGAAACAAAGGGCCAGATACAAATCATGTGCAGCATTTTGTCTGCCCCTGGTCTAAGTAATTGGTAACATCATCCAATTGCTCTTACCCCAACAAATTTCTCCTAAAG
This sequence comes from Ctenosaura bakeri, assembly GCA_948474755.1. Taxonomy (NCBI): domain Eukaryota; kingdom Metazoa; phylum Chordata; class Lepidosauria; order Squamata; family Iguanidae; genus Ctenosaura; species Ctenosaura bakeri. The sequence goes on along the minus strand of CAOLHI010000065.1, from coordinate 355,511 downwards.
TTCAAATGAAACATACTATGTGGTTATCCTAAGCCTGTTCAATCAATTCCTGCTGAGGTAGCAGTAAAGAAGCTCTCCATGTCACAACCTTTTATGTGTCAAGCCTCAGTGAGTTCAAGCGGTTACAGGTAAGTGGGCACAGGAATGCAACCTAATTAGGGAATAATCCAGTTATCCCTGGGAGCATGTCCTAGAAGCCACAGGACTTTTAAAGTCTACTTTGCTGCCTGTACGGAGGTCTGATACATCCTCAGATGCTTCTTTCTTGCAACTGATCTGTCATTGCCTCTCCACTACTGGTCTTCTGAAAACAGAATAATCAAAGTCCAAAGCTCTCTTCTTGTTTCCCTAAAATGTCCTCCAAATTTGCCCTCCTTCCCATTGGAGTTTAAAGCCAACAAAAGTGGTTCCAATTTTTAAAAAAAGCTACTCTAATTCCTTCGTATCTTTCTGTTGGCATCCCATAGCACTCTGGGATCCTCCACACCAAACAACTGCCTGATTAACACTCGCTATCTTATCTTATATCTAGTTTATCATTAACAGAAGTGAGCACCTGCATCAGCATTTAGTTTGGAATTTCTGCTAAATTCCAAGACTGAGATTTTTCACTTACCATAATAGCAGACAGAGCTGACACAGACCCTAAACAGGTGAGCCCAGTTGTATAACTAGGATCAATCATATAGGGAACCATTCCACCTACACTGGCAGCTAGCAAACCAGCATTCAATAAGTGCCGTCCAGGTAAGAGAAGTGGGGCAGAATTTAAGATACCTGAAAGAATAAAACAGTGCCATTCATATTCTAGAATTGGCCTGCTGAGAAGAAATTAGAGGCAAAAAGAGGTCAGGGGTTTAAGAAACCAGATTTCTTCACATTCTTTCTTTATTGCCAACATATCCCAACATGTCTATGTCTCATGTTTGCTTTGGCTAACAGTCTCCCTCCACAGGAAGGAAATGCAGACAATTATGGGCTCAATATCACCATCATCACCTCTTCACAATCTCACCTGGAATGTGCCTAGTATGGAGAAGGGTCTGAAGTACCCCAAACAAAGAATGGTTCACCCAAGAGTGCCTGGACTAACATCACCGTGGAACTCTCTTCCACAGGAGTCTGCACTGGCCTCCTTCCTGCTTTCTTTTCACTGATAGGCAAAAACATTTCTTTTCATGTTGGTTTTCAGTGTGTGAGCATGGGAGGTTTTTATTTATCAAGCTGTTCTTCTAAAAAAAATTTGTTGTACGTTTTTATAATCTTATTTTTTTATGTTTTTGTTTTAATTTTTTTTAATGTTTTAAACTTTTTTTGGAAGCCACTTTGGGTTCCACTCTGGGACAAATGCAATAAATAAATAAATAAATGGCAGCCTGCCGCACCTTTTGTTGAAAAGGACTTCAAAATTCTGAATGAAAATACTCATTTTCATTTCCAAAGACTGGAGACAAAACCTTGGAAAGATGCATATCTGCAAGGCTTGCAGTGCATTTCAGAGAAGCCAAATAAACACAAAAACTACGTAACTATTTTTTAAAGTATTAGCATTAGCAGCTTCTGATATACAAAATTGAAAAATATGCATAAGCATACTTTAGTCAATGGGAAAAGGCATACAAAAATGACTTTTTTAATATAGAAGGAATGCATAAATTCCCTTGGAAGAAGAAAAACAAAGTCTTGTGATCTGCTAGTGAAAATACATATGAAATTCAGAGAAACACAACAAGGATGCAGATTTTTTTCACACTCTTGAAACTGATACACAAACCAAATAAATAGCTACTTCATCAGCTGGCTAGTGCCTGCACATTCTGAAGAAAAATCCCCACATCCTGTGAAGCTTGAAAATATGCTCTCAAGATTTATGGGGTTTTGAAAATACTATTTTGCATCATAATCTGAATTCCAGATAGTTAACATGACAATGCAAATGTTGTAGAAATACAAGTTCTCAATTCTCAACATATCTTTCTAATGATGGTGCTTTATCTGGGCATCAGATTGTACATCAGATTGTACCCCATTAGTTATCAGAAAGAAAGGCTCTTTAGCATGCTAGCTTTCTATCTATACTGGAGTTTTGTGAGTGCAAAAGAAATTCAACTGAGTGAGCCCATGCCTGCAATCTGATGTGATGCATTCCAGATTCAAAGTTATCACCTCATTGAGAACTAAGACAAAAGGGGACTCAAGATAATATCTCTCCATGGGCACAAACATGTACATCTGAGAATGAACACACAATCCCTTCAGAAAGAGAGATGATGAATTACCCTGTAGTTTTCCATAAGCAACAAGAGAGCCACTGAAGGTTACACCTCCAATATATGTGCCAAGATATGCCACAATCTTGGTGAGATTTGCAGCTGGGTCTGTAGCAAAATGAGGATACTCAATCATGTACTCCGCAATACAGGTGAGAACAGCAGCCAGGCCAACTAAGCTGTGAAATGCAGCTACTAATTGAGGTAAATCTGAAATCTGGATACGTTTAGCAATTGTCAGACCTATAAAGACAAAAGGAATAGGATATTAGGCACACTTTTATGCTAATAGTGATCCTGTAAAAGATTGTTTAAGCTATAAAGCAGACATGGGAAACACCTGCCATTCCAAAGATTTTATGACTCCATCTCTCATCATCCATCACCATTAACTATGCTGCCTAGAATTAATGGGAGCAGCAGTTTAACAACATCTGGAGGACCGTATCTCCTCCCTGCACTCATATTATTTTTCCACTATAAAAATGAAAGTTTCTACAGGATTAACATAATTTAGATCTAATAAAAATCAATATTCAAATGCTTAATACAAATAAAAGACAGCTGCCTTATACATATATACCAAATACAGTTCTACTATAAAGTCACCTAAAAACTGTCAGTATCTACGCTGGAAGAAACTTAGGAGCTGTTTTATACCAAATATTTCTTTCTTTGTCTTCCTAAGTTCTATGATTTCAGACAGTAGCCCTTCTCACCTTAGTTCCAGTTAAATGACCATCGCACCTTTGGCCTGACAGATTCCAAAGTACGCACTTCAGCCTTGTGTTATTGACTCATGCCATTAATTATAGCGAAATCACAAGGGAAGAACAGCCAAACTGAACTACAGGGCCCCTTGCCAAAGGAACAGTTCTATGCTAGGAGCTACTCTTGCTCACTGCAAGACAGGGAGGAGGAAAGACAGTCTTCTGCGGTAAGAAGTCAAAATTTCCTGTGCAAGACTCAGGCCATAAATCCATGTAGTAAACTAAGTGTTAAATGAAGTGCAGCTGGTCTTGAATCTCAATGCTCCAAGACTTCACACTAAGATCTTCCCAACTTGGCATCCCAAAACTGTGCTGAGGCACAGCTCCATCATGCCTAGGCCCAGAAGCAGATAAAAAGCCATCACTCCATCCCAACTGCCACTGCTATGGCCTTGGAAGGAAAGAAGAGGAAGGCACAATTCCATTATCCCTAGGCCCAAAGGTAGATGAAAAGCCTTCCCTCCATCCTAATTGTCATTGCTTTGGCCTCAGAGGGAAAGAAGAGGAGACAGGCACAGCGTGATCATGCCTAGGCCCAGAAGCAATTGAAAGTCCATCTCAACTGCCACTGCCTTGGCCTCAGAGGGAGAGAAGAACTGGCAGTATCTGCTGGATTTAATCTCCTACCTAAGTGCCATCTCCTTTTCCTTGTGTTGCATCTTATTTAAATTGGGAGCATGAGGGCAGGGAACTGTCCAATTAACTGTAAGCTGCTTTGAGATCCCTTGTGGCTGAAGAGTGGGGTATAAATACTACAAACAAACAAACAAATAAATAATCTGCCACCCTAGGCAACACAGTTACATCAGTTTCCAGTTTTGAGCCACAGTATATGAACAGAGCTGCATCTGTTACACTGAGCCAGCACAGTATATTCACTTAAATGCTGGACTTCAGGAGACTAGAGTTTAAATTACTGCTTATCCACAGAAAGCCATTGGGTAACCTTGAGCAAGTCACACCTAGTAGGAAGACAATGACAAACCTCCTCTGAATAAATCTTGCCAAGAAAATCCTATGACAGCATCACCATAAGTCAGTGTTGACTTGAAGGCAAATTAACACCAATAAACCAAAAATGCCAAATGGACATGGTTACTTAAGGTCCAGACCCCCATATCAAGGCTGGGTAAACTGTGGCCCATCAGCTGTTTCTTGACTCCAACTCTCATTACCCCCTTCAAGTCTAGCCAAGGGTAAAAGTTGATGGGAAGAGGAATAGTTCACCAATATCTGGAGTGTTCTCCCTCTCTGTCCTGTACACCAAAAGGGCATCAGAAATAAAGCATGCAGTACCATGGAACTACAAAGGCATCCAAGAGTAGCATGCGATTAGAGAGGAGGGCCCTTTCACACTACATAATTATAGCACTATGATTCCACTTTAACTGCCATGGCTGCATCCTAAGGAACTGTGGAACTTGCAGTTTAAGAGGAGTATTTAAAATTTTCAGAGATCTTTAGTGCCTCATCAAACTACAAGCCACAGTGTTTCACAGGATGTTGCCATGACACTTAAAGTAGATTACAGATAGTGTTAATTTGCCCAGAATGTGCATATAGCTAGTGTGTCTATGTTTTCCCAGACTAAATAATGTTGTTTTAGCTCAACACTCACCTATAGTGCCACCAAGGGCCATCGCCCCTGACATTTGTGCCAGCAGCTCAGGTGGTGGCTTTAGACCTCCAAGTGTAGCTGCCAAGCCCCCAGCAACACCTATCATTCCCAAAGCATTGCCAAGTCGAGCTGTTCCTTGGGTTGAGAGGCCAGCCAGAGCACCAACACAGCATAGGCCTGAGCCCAGGTATATCATCTTTAAAAGTGAACATAAATAGACATGGACATTATTAATAAGACACTGAAAACTGTTCAAAATTGTAAAAATATATAGAGAGGAAAAGTTCAAATACTGCCCACAGACACCAAATCTAAAGGCAAAAGTAAGCCATATTAGAACAAAAAATGAGAGGACAGAGAAAGGAAAAATCCACCTGTAACAGTTTTTATGCATTTCCTACAGCACTGGATATGCTATATCCCAAAGCATTACATTTTAACCTCCTCCAGACTTTTTTTTTTAAAAAAAACCATTCTGAAGTAGTGTTTTAAAAATATACTGACTGAAATTATAGGAACTTCTGAAAAAATTTTGAAAATATATATTTGGAATGTAATAAACTCCACCCTTCCCCTTCTCCTTTCTGGAACAGTATCTGAAAAACCACTGTAAACCACAGTTTGCATTTCTATGCACTTCCAAGCTGACTCTTCCTTTTAAAAAATCACTTGGATGACAACTCATTCCCAGAATACCTTTAGCTGCAAAGGAAATTCCCTTATTTTCAGATGAATAGTAAAGAAGCAAGGTTGTCAGCAGTGATGGCTTTTCCCCTTCAGATGACTGCTTCATGGTAATGTGGATATCCCAAACAAAGACACTCACCTCTAAACTCCCCACAAATTACAAGGAACCAGAGGCAGATGGAGGTGACCTTCACTAGACAAAACATGAAAATCCAGCCCATTTCTCTCCAGATCCTCTGGCATCTACAAGGTCAGTTTCATACTTTGCACTGAACTTTAGAAAAATCAGGAAAGGAATGAATTTTCTTTTGCTCCTTTTGCCTCTCACCAGGGTTTAGCACCATCAATGTCATCTTTTGACTATGAACATTAGCAGATTCCTGCTATATTCAATGAAGACATCTAGAAATAGCTAGTTAGAAAACAAATCCCAAAAAAGCATATACTTATGCTCAGCTTAAGAGAGCAGTTTGAGCACCTGTGTCTTGGCAGCAGTAGCAAGTCATCTGGATTACATGCTCAGACCCTAAAGGCACAGCATTTTTTTGTTTCTTGCATTAAATAGAGTTGAAAGAATGAGACTGGGCTAGCCTGAATTGATATTCTGAACTTATTCAAGAGGAAACTGTACATCTCAAAGCAGATGAAATCCCCAGACAATACAGAGCACCATTAGTACCATAATTCAGCCTAAACCTCATATTATGGCACTAGCATGCTCTAAAACAAGGCTTTCCAGTGTGTTGCAACATGTTAGTGTGTCACCTCTGAAGTGTGGAGGTGTGTCATCTCCCCGGGCTGAGAAAGACCCCCACACCACCTGAGCCTCTCCCACTGCCACCGCTGCAGCAGTGGGCCAAGATCAGGTAGCGAGGGCTCTCTTTCCTGCTGCTGCTACTCTCACCGGGGTCTTTCCTTGGTGAGGGCATCAGTCATGTAGGGATGGGGGGGTAATTTGCCTCAGGCGGCAATTGGGGGGGGGGTCCCAGCTTGTAACCACGCCCCTATGTGCTGTAGCCCTGCTGTAGACTCTAAGGAAAGATGCCCTTCAGTGGCAGAGCTTGGCGTATGTGGAGGGGGGCTGGTGTGGGGCAGGGCTATGGTGTGAGCAGTCACACCATAGCCCTGCCCTACACCAGCCCCCCTCCACATACGCCAAGCTCTGCCACTGAAGGGCATCTTTCCTTAGAGTCTTTCCTTGGCGAGGACAACAGCAGTGAGCCAGGATCGGAGCGGGCTGCCTTTCCTGCTGTTTAACCTCTGGTTTGCTAGTAAAACTAAATTACTGTGTCATGAAATGATGCATGTCCAAAAAGTGTGTCACCAATATGAAAAGTTTGGAAAGCTCTGCTCTAAAAGATGGCAACAATGAAAAATTGTACTCTAAATCCTCAAAATGTCTTTATACCTGTTCAATGTTATAACCACTCTGGAGAGCTGCTCCATATCCCCCACAAATACACCTGCAGGTAACAGGTACAAGTAATTGTATTCGGGAGGATCTGTAGGCCGCTTGAACATATCCAGCATCCTCTGTGTGACCAGGAAGCCACCTTTCCCATAAAAAGAAAACAAAAATTAGGTTGCAAAATTAGACTGAAAAAGAGTATTATCACAAGAGTGGGAAACTGTCTAGACACTTTGGATATACCCTCCCAGAGGCTCCAGGCACCATGGCCAATGTTAGAGGATTGTGGGAGCTGCAGTCCAAAAGATTTGGAGGGCCAAAGGTACTGGTGGATATGCTAATAGATGTGGTAGCTATCTGGTTTATTGCAGTGAGCTCCAGCAGACTGGCTGATTGCTGGGCAACATTGTGGGTGTGTGCTGAATGGGAAAATGACATGGGAAAATGTAGTTCTTAGGAAAGACACTGAAAACTAGGATCACCAAACTGTCTTCCTCCAAAATGCTATCTGTCCCACAGGCAGAAAAAAATAGTCAAGCATAGTTGAGGAATTTCAATGGGTGGATAATATAGTTGTGCAGAAAGAGTGCTTTAGATTTTTTAAATACTAGCAAGCATTCTGGGACAAGCCAGGCCCATATAGAAGGGATGAACAGCACTTGAACCATGATAGAACCAGATTACTGGTGCTTAACATGAAAAAAGTCACAACACCTTTTAAAATGAAACCTGGGGAAAAGCTAACAGGAAGTGGGAAACATAGTATGGTTTGAGTCACCCCTATCTATCACAACCACAACCAACACTGTGACAGTAAAACACATGTGCGTGCTTGCTGTCACTGCCCAAGCCTGAAGGCTCAGTTTTTTGAAGAACAGGAACGAATTAACCTGCCTGAAACTCTTATTTTGCTGATAGGTCTCTTTTTCTCTCATTCTCTCTCTCAATCTTTCTCAATCTCTCTGTCTCCAAGTACACAAGCACACTAAACTTCTTATCTGAGCTCCTTGTGATGCCACTGTTTTGGTTCACTGATTTTGAAAATACTAAACAAAAAACCAGAAGAGATTTGTTACCTGCAATGTTCACAGAAGACACAAAAGCAGCAAGAACTGCAAGACTTTGAGGCATAGTTTCAGGAAGGTATTTCCCTCCCATCAGTGCCAGTCCACCAACAGCAGTTAGCCCTGTTTGAAATCAACATAGAAACAGACACCCATTTAAGTCCTTCTGTAGTGGAGAGAGATAATTGTTCCTGACTCTTATCTTTACTTCCAAACCAATCGTTTGACTAATTAATGTCATTGCATTTGAGTCAACTATTTATTTTTAAAAAATTTATGCTGCACTTCAACTAATCTGCTCTCAAGGTAGCATACAATATGTATACAATATAGTATACAATACAATACTAAATACAATTATTTAGTATACAATACTAAAATTGGCCTTATCCTATTTATCCTATCTATCCCTTACAAAGACTCAATAATTCTGAATTGACACTGGATACAGGAAAGAACTTGGTAAAAAGTTTTTTTCCTGTGCGTATAGATTTTTACTACTAGGGTTGCCTAGCCCTGAACTTCCATTTTTCATGGCTTTTTGTCCAGGTGAGACACTAGAATGCAAATTCACCAGTTTTGGAGGGCTCATTTCCAGGCAAGCAGGAAAGGGCTTTGTAAAAATCTCCAGCTCACATAACAGAGCAGCAGCCTGCTATAGTTTACAAAATGTAATTGATTTTTCTATGTAATTTGCGAAGACACTCCAGGGGCTCCATATATTTACTTAGCTTCCTCCTTCCCTCCCAGATATTGTTGTACCAGAGCTCCCCATCTACTCTGCTCTGTGTCTACTTCTGGCTAGAAGGAAGGAGGCTACATTAAATGATCTTTATCCCATCTCCTTACATAGGTGAGAAGGAATAATCTCCTCATTTCACCTTGATCTGGGAACAGTCTCTTCAGCTAAGATTTCTGTCTTAGTTTCCAAAAACTAAAATATGTTCTGTCTCTCTCTCTCTCTCAATCCCTTTCACAAGCTGTGACCAACTGTGGTTGGTACTTAATGTATAGTGCTTAATGACATCATCAAGGGCTATCCCTAGATCTCAGCTTTTTGCCTGGAAACCTCAGGGCTATAGTAAACTCCAAGCTGGCAACGCTATTTGATACATATCTTCTAAAGAGCTTAATCTCCACTGTTAAATTTTTCCTTAGACATGCCTTAATATTACATGCTCATTTTACAGCATTCCCTCTGCCAACCTTTTCAGAAGTGGATGGGCCTGTAGCTGACTATCACCCTGAACTTGTTACAAACTCACTCTTTACTATGAAAACTGGCCATGCCAGCTTGGGTATGCCAACCCATCCAGAAAGCAAGATGTTGGCTGAGGCTGCTCTAGACTATAACAGTTTGTAGCACAATAACTTTATTGGTCTCTAAGGGGCCATGGGACCTCTTTTATTTTGGGTAATAATAGTTAAAAACCCAAATTTTGGGTCTGTGAGCACATTACACAGCAGCAAAACAAAGTTATATACAAAGTGGATCCTCAAAAAAAAACTCATAAAACCACTCCTAGCTGTATATTAAGAGTATCTATTCTGTACAGACATGTGTTCATTTCATTCATACATTTACATTTTATATGCAGAACTGCCCTGAGTTATCTAGGATGGAAACATCAGTATCTAGACCTAAAGCAGTTATTAAGAATACCTGAGATGGCATTAGTCACAGACATCAGTGGTGAGTGGAGCGCAGGAGTCACACCCCACACAGTATGGTACCCAACAATGCCAGCCAAGCCAAATGTTGTCACCATCTGAGTGAAAGCTGAATTTGGAGCTGCAACGCCCAGCCCAAGCATGCTAGCAAGCCCTGAAAGAAAACAGAACATTCAGTCATGGAAGATACACCAATGCTTTAACCAATTAAAGCAAAATAATTATATGTTCTATGATGAGTTTTAAGCATAGACAAAAGTGATGTGGTCCCTGCATATGCACAAAAAGCCATACAAAGTATTTCTTTTTACAGTTATTGAACCTAATTATAAGACAGCCAAGCCCAACGCAAATAATTAGCTTTAGAGTAAGCTTTGTAGCATCTTTAGATGACCTAAATAGCACACAAACAATGGAAATCCAAGTTCCCCAGCATCAGACATTCCACTGGATTTTATTTTCATCTCTTTGTTTCCCCATCTCCCAGCATCATAAATAAGGCTTTAGCTTCTGACAGATATCCAAGTATACATGAAATATTTTGTGAAACATTATACAGAATTTCATCAGTGTCTCCAGTCTTCAGTGGAGTTACCAGAAGAGAAAGAAACTTTCAAAAACAATGCAATAAAAATAAATTTTAAAAATTGGAAAAAGAGGCATATCAGGTACAGAAGATTGGGAATTAAGTTTGTACGATATGGCAATTATGGATAAGATGACGACATTAATAAGAGGAATCTCTCTTGAGAAGTTTGTTAAAAAATGGGACCCTCATCCAATTTTTTAAAAACAAATGGGGAGATTCGATGGTAGCGAGCTTTTTGGATTAAGGGAAAGATATGAGGAAAGAAAAGAGAAAAGAATTATATTTTAAGTATATTAGATATTGATAAGCACAAAGATATTAGGATATTGTATAAAGGTTAAGATGAATATTATACAAGAGATAATATCAGTAGAACCCTGATGTATGTAAATAAGAGAAACGGATCCTCATGTACATAGCTGATGTGTTACACTAAGGACAAACTACTAGTCAGGAAGCCAGAGAGGAAGAGGAATGAATAGAATTGAAATGAAGAAGCAAAAAGATGGGTAGGCAGATCCTAGGAACTATTAAGTATTACATTCATTATGTGTATATTATTATAATATGATAACATTATAATGATTTATTATATTTAAACTCAATTTTAGAGATCTTCCTATCTACATGAAAATTGTCTGATACAGTTATGTACGTATGTTCTTTGTCTTTTCAAAATTGTATGTTTTATGTTTTAATAAAAATCATTTAAAAATGCAATACTGGCATGTTAAAATACAGAGTGAGAAAGAATTTGTTCACTTATCAGGCAAATAGATACAGCACATATTACAACATATACAGCGTCAAATATATAAAATACAAGTTGAACATGTAATGTATCATAAGCACAAAAGAAAGTAAGGCCTTCATTGAACAATAAGACCTTCAATGCTTTCTTAAGTATTAAAAAAAAAACAGGGCTTAGGAACATATGAAACTGTGTTATATAGAATCAAGCCACTGATCCATCCAGCCCAATCTCACCCACCATCCACGTATTGACTATGCCCTGCTCCCAAGGTGGCAGTAGTTGATAGAACAATATGTATCTATATGATTTTGCAAGATCAGCCCTTAGTCCTGGATAGCATTAAGCCATTTGTGGCTGGAGATTTCACAAAGTGGTCAGAGTATTACACCTGTTTCTCACCTGCTGTGTATGCAGATGCAGTAGTCATTGTCCTCCTGAAAGGTGTAATAGTGGCAGCTTTCTCTGCTTCTAGCTCTGCTACTGTCTTCTGCTTCACAGGTGCTGCTTGAGGAATGTTCTTTGGAGGAGGTGCTGGAAAAATTACCTTACCATCCTGAGAAAAAGCAGTTATAGTTTACTCAAGAGCTCAGAAGATCTACAGTAGTGATATAGTAGCACCAAGTAATCCTGAGTCAAACAAGGGATTCTAAGGGATTCTTGTCTTCAACTTATCAACACAAAAGGAAAATGTGAAGAGAAAAATGGGTAGTCCCAAGGGACTTGCAGTAGTTCACTTGAGGACTGGCCCATATCTTCTGCACCTCCTGACAGCAGGATCTCAGATAAATACAGTGGTAGCCTACAGCATTGCTACAGTGGTAGCTAGACCAATGCCAGTCCATGAACCACTGGCTGCCAGTCTACAAAGAGTTTCCAGGTATGAAAGAAACAATTGCAGCCTATAGGCATAAATATGGGGGGGGAGTTGCCGATTCCCCACATCAGATAGGCTGAGAAGCAACAGAACAGGGGTTTTATACTACTGAAATCTATAAACAAAAAACAGTTCTAAGGCAAATAAGGAACTATTTCCACAGCAGATATCTCTCATTGCAATAAGTGTGTCTCAGTGTGTCTCAGTGTGTCTCAAGCACAGTTACAACCCTCCTCTTCTTGAGGGTCACTGAGAACTTTTGAGAAAAAATAAATGGTACTTATGATTTTAGACAACCTGTTTCCAGGACATTTGGGGGATTTTTTAAACTTTTTTTTTTAAACACCAGTGATATATTACCAGGTTCAGTAGAAAAACTGGAAACTTTGGGGAACACAGAAATACTTTTTTTCTCTATTGGGATTAATTAAATGCCTTTTTAAGGCAAGGTTTTACTTGCTCAAAATGTCAAGGAGCATGCAGTATGAGCATCTGCTTGTATGAAAGTAAGACAGTCTAAGGAATTAGAGTTCAATTATTTGTGCACAGACATTAACCATATAACATTCAAGCGCAAGATGCATTTTATGTCAAGATCTATGATGCCGTCTTCTTCATAAGAGAAACATATTTGGGGGCTCCCAGTGCTTGCCATAATAACATACTACTGAAAAGTTCACTATTTTCAATGTTAAGTTAAACATTACATTCAAATAGGTTACCAGACTAGTCCTTAAGACTGTGACTGTTCCTCCCTAATTAATACATTCTATGGCCGTTCCCGCACTGGCCTGTTATAGCGCGACGATTCCACTTTCAACCTCCTCTGGAATCCTGGGGTTTGCAGTTCCGGGAGGGGCCGGACGGCCCCTCCCGGAACTGCAAACCCCAGGATTCCAGAGGAGGTTGAAAGTGGAATCGTCGCGCTATAACAGCCTAGTGCGGAAACGGGCTATATTTTTTTAATGACAAATGTTACTGTTTCTGTTTTCATGTTTTCCTGCTTGTGAGAGCAAAAAACACATGTGGTTAGGTAACCTAGGGAGTAGCATTTTGTAGCTCTCTCTTTACTGCAGGTTACATTCACAGTTTTGCTTATCCAAAATTAAGGCTTTAACGTTTTAACTTTTATTAACATACCTAACAGTAACATTTTCTGTGTTAAGTAACAAATGAAGCAAATTATGCTGCTAAAGCAGTAGAATAAGTTTGGCCTTGATACAAATCTAAGTACTTTCAATTCTTCCCCAAAATTTCTGCCCTGTTTCCCCTGTTCAAAAAAAAAAGGGGGGGGTATTTCTTTTCCCATGGCTTCAAAACTTCTGGAAATTCTACATCTTTACTCCAAGGGCCATAGTCCTGCTATTCCCCTCTTCAAACCACCCTGTGCCTCTCTCTGCATGGGGACAGTCGAAATGGAGGTAGGGGCAGGGAGAGATGATGTTGGGGAATGATGTGACATCCAGACATGGAGAGGAGCAGTCCAAACCTCAGCTCTGAAACAGTTCCTCAGCCCTAATTTGCAGTGATACTGTAGGCACCATGACTCCACAGAGCCTCTGATTTGTGTGTGTAAGATTCCAGGTTCAGTCACTGGTAACTCAAGGTGATATTGGGAAGGATTTCTGTGCAAAGGCAGAAGGACTGCTGTCACCCTCTGGAAGTAATATTGGGCTAGATGGATCAATGCTCTGACTCAGTCTAAGATAGCTTCCTACACTCCTGTACACATCTGACAACCTTCTGAAAAGAATGCAATGAAGAAAGCACTGTAATAACAAAGATTCATCTTTATTGTTATTACAGTGCTTTCTTTATATACAGCTTCTCAAAAAATGAAAACTGAGCTCTAATAATCTTATATTAAAGAGCTGACTGGTCTTCCTCCAACACTTAGTTTAACTCTTATACAGGTTGGTTCTTATGAAACCTGAAGACCAAAAATTAGTGGAACTATGCAAGGATTAAAAGATGCGGGAATACCACTCACTGTCTTAACAGTACACAACAAATGCAACTAAGCCTTTCTTCCTTGCAGACTCTAATTTGAACACTGATTTCAGGGAAGCTCAAAATATAGGGCTGGTCATAATTTCAATTATATAAAGAAACCTGACCTTACAAAGATTCCTGACCTTTAAAAAAAAAAAAAAGCTTTACTCACCTTCATTACCACTGTTCCTCTAACAACATGGTCCAGAGTACCATAGTCAAAATCATCCTTTAGGTTGAAGTAGAATTTCTCTTTGTCTGGGCTGATGGCTTTTAGGAGCTTGGTAATGTTATTAGAATACAGGGTGCTGGCTTGGGTAGCCATTCGGCTGGGAAGATCTGTATAACCTATGTGTGTAACTCCCTGCAAACACCAAAAACATGGTTTTATGAGTAAACAAGCTGAGACACAACTTACGAAAACAGACAATGAAAAAAATCCCATTAATAAAAATCAACATCTATGCCTTACTAGAAATCAATAGTCCATAATACTAATAAAACTACCAAAACAAACATTGTCCAATTAATTCTGTAAGACACAAGGAATGTCTTTTATATTGAAATCTATGTAGGCCTTTATACCTAAATAGTTCCACTATTATAAATCTCCCAGTTACTATAAATAGTTCCACTATTTAGTTCCCAAATAATTTCACTGAAGAGATTAGTTGCTGTTTTCAGTAGAACTACACAGAAAAGCAGTCAAATATTTTTAACAGGGACATGAATTAGTCTTCTTCTATTCTTAGAAATTTTATCCACTGCATTTTTAAATGTGTAGTTCAAAGAATTTGTATTTTTGTAACTTAAGTGTTTTCTTATGGCATGAGTCTACTTCTACAGAACAGAATCGTACAGGAAAATTTTACACGTAAATGATTTTCTGACTTGGGCAGAAATAATAAAATTAAATAAAATTAGGTGTGGCTAGGTAGAAGGCAGCACCTTGTGAACATAGAGCTCTCCTGGCTTTGTAGTTTCAATGTTGCCCCCAGCTTCAGCAGCTAGATCCACAACAACTGAGCCTTCCTTCATCAATTCAACCATATCTTTTCGAAACAGGATTGGAGCTTTTCTACCTAGAGGGAAAAGAAAGGCAATGCAAGGTCATAAGAATCACTCACACCTTGCAAGAAGAACTGGTGCTGACATTCTCTTAACTAAGACAAAGTTTGTCTTTGAATTTCTAGACAAAACAGTTGAACATGTTATTGCATGTAGTTTCCTACCCAAAAAATCTTACTCTCTTCAGCTGCTGTGAAGTCTGCTCACAGGTTCAATGGGAGGCAGGATGAAGCCTTCCCCTGCTTCCCATATCCTCCATTAAGACCACAACAAAGCAGCATGAAAAGATGAAAACCTGTCCACTCCACTGAAAGTAAACACATCAGGATTCTGGATGACAGCAGTGTTTCTTACATCTTCCATACTACCACCACCACCAAAAAAATCATTTAAGCAGGAAGATCTAGAATAAGTAGTAGTGCTAAGTATTACTAGTGCTAAAGACAACGAGAGCTTATGTCTACTATCAACAACAGGGCCAACTGAAGTTGCCACATGCTACATATTTTTTTCAGCATAATTATTTGGTATTATTATATTACCTTGAATAATAATGTTACCATCTTTGATTCTGAGTGTTACTCAGTGAAGGAAATATCACCAAAGAGTATAGGAAAAGGAATTGTTCAGTCAAAAATACTTTAAATTTACATAAGCTAACTGACAGTCTGTGCTAGGCCTATCGTTCTTGAGTAGATGTTGTGCATTAAATTAAAATTTACACTAAAGATGGGATTGTAGTATTGGAGATACATTGAAGCAACCTTCTTGAATTAGGTGCCATCTGGGTCTCCTGTATCCCCACAACCTGCACAGCTAGACAGTGTCAAGCTGGGGAACTTATCTTACGCTCTTCAATTTGAAGCATCAGCATTCACTCCTAACACAGCCTACAAAAGGCTTCCATTAGGGAGTACCATGAGCATTAACAGAGGACTAAATGAGTCACAGTTCTAGAGCTTGGCTTTCACTTGTCTCAAACACAAATGAAACACTCAGATGTGTCAAAGGAAGGTATGTCACTACAGTCCTCCCTCCACAATCGCACATTTGACCTTTGCGAACTTGATTATTCATGAAGCATCCTCTTGCCTCCCCCTCTTCTCTACCTTCCATTCCTCTACCATTTTCCTGGGCACACATGTCTTCCTTCAACAGACCTGAGCAAAAGGTAAGCTAATGTCAGGGGGCAGTCCCACGCAGGTGCCTTCTCCAGTCTTGTCGCTGCCCCCTCCCATTCACTTCCCTTTCACTCGTAAGCCTGGAAGGTAGTACACCCGGGTGAAATGCAAGTGAAGGGGAAGGGAACTGTGCACAGCTGCTGCCCCTCCATTCACTCGCCTACCCCTACAAGCCTGGAAGGCAGCACAGCTGAACAAAATGCAAGTGAACAGAGGTGGAACAGAATGGGAGGGGGAGTACTCACTTGGGCAGAGGAGGGCGTTATTCACAGATTTTTGACTTTCACAAGGGTTCTCCACCTTCATGAAAGTCAAGAGGCCACTGTAGACAGCTTAGTGAGCTTATACTTGCTGAATCACAAAATGTAAACTTTTCACATCTAAGTACAAGCTTAAACCCCAAATGGGACTAATGGAAAACATATCTGGCAATGAGTGGAAAACATGGCACCTAGTACAGCAAGTATGTCACTGGGTTCTGGTTGGTGGGATGCAACAGTGAGAGAAAGCTACTGTTGTCACACTCCATCTGTGGTCTTTCCACTGGTGTCCAGATGCTTGCTGTGCAAATAGTTGATAGATGGACCTTTGGTCTGATCCAACAAAGCTCCTCAAGCTCTAATCAAAATTCCAGCACTGTGGTCAGTAGTTTCTTGACCTTCCAGCTTCTGAGTTGGCCCAAAGATAATTACCCAAATTTTAAAAGAAAGCCATGCCCATTCCACAGAAGGCCTACCAGGAATGAGTGCTGTTGTAATAATGATGTCAACTTCTTGACACTGTTTGGCAAAGAGTTTCATTTCAGCATCAATGAACTCTTTGGACATTTCTTTTGCATAACCTCCCTGGCCTTCCCCAGATTCCTTGATATCGACCTCCAAAGGCTCAGCTCCTAAGGACTTGAATTGTTCCAGTGCTGCAGCTCTAGAACGTGGAAAGAAAAAAAGTGGTGATGATGGGGGGAAGAACAGATTGCACAGTGAAGTCTCAACCTATGAAAATGCTTGTACATGGATTCTTCAGAAAACAACATCGTATAAACATAAACTTTACAGATGTTTTAAATCTTACTCCAGCAGAGTGTTACATATTTCCCATATTATCATTGGCAGGAAAGCTCACTTCTTTCCAACGAATGTAAGTTTTCATATAAGAAATCAGCTGAAAATATTTCAGGATTGTCAACTAAGAAAGAAGAGAGATAGCTAGCAAAATGACAACAACATTAATGGTATGTACCTTATTAAATAACTCTGGAATTAAACGCTGAGGTAGTTAAAACCTGTTCTACAAATACTTCAAAGAAGCTCTGAAGTGAAAGTCACACAGTTAACCCCAAGCCAAATACTAGATCAGGAAGCTGGAAAATGGCACCAAACCAAAATGTAGTTAAGCCAAACTTATCAAGCACAGAACAAACACTTGTTATTGACCCTAACATAAATATACATGCATACAGAAAAGGCACAGAAAAGCATCAAAAGACATAGACACCACAAAGAAATCAAGACTGGCAAAATCATTAGTCAGAAAAATCACCATGTCAACTGAGCAGACACCTAACAGGTAAGACAATAAAGCTAACTGACCAGGATTCAAAGAAATACCAAGAGTGTTTACATCCAAAGCCTGTCTTATGTGATAAAAACAAAATCTATTAGTAATAATAAATTCAGAAATTATCAAAAGGCACCCATTAGGAGTCCTGGAAGGTACAGGGTTTTAGAATAATGAAACAAAGAAAATTCCAGAGTTGTTTTTTTTTTGAACCAGAAATTTCAGAGATTCATTCTATTAGATCTAGTAAGAAATGACATTATTTTTATGAAAATATGCTATATGTGTATCTTTACTTAATCCTTGTTCTGTGACTGAATATCTGTCTTTCAAACACTGTGTTGAACTGTATTTTATACTGCAAAATATTTTATAGTAAGGAATAACTGTGACTGCAAAACTGATCTCAGTTTATAAACACTTTACTACATGTCCCTTCTGTGGTAGATCACAGCATCTGTCCATGAGTGAATTTGGTGATATGACATTTTAGCATGCTAGATCAACCAACCATTTTCAGGCTGGCAATGTACAGTAGACGTATTTTGAGAAGAATATATACTAAGACATAATTCAAGAGTAGAACAGATTCAGGTGATTCATCCATGCAGTAATAAGCTTATCATTTGTGAATTTTCTTCAACAATCGGGGCAGGGGGATTCCTTGCTTTAATTTGGCAGGTTGATTACAGAAGGAATCTGCAGAGAATGGAGTTTTCAGGCAGTCAAGTGACAGCTACAATTACCATGTGAAAATCTTTTTATTATGTTGCTTTTTGCACGTAAGGGCTCCTCAAATGTTTCCTTCCACATATTTAGTAAACACTAGAGAAAGGAGGAAGACATACAACATTCTGTCCCTAACTGCAATCCCATTACCATGTTTGTACATTCAGATGAATGCCAATGCCTCTTTCATGTTCTCATTTTAACACCTGAATATTGAGGGAGCAAAGTCAGTAGGTTAACCTTCGTCCTGGTATTAACGGCAGGGTAAAAGGCATGGTCCTGAATCCCTGTTCTACACATTCCTGAATGCATGGCAGCAAATGTGTGAAGTCCCCATAATCTCAGCAAAGGTTCACATAGGTGCTTACATGATAGTGCACTGTAACAGGTACCAGTGGTTGCAGGATGTGTAACAATATTCCCAACAATTTCTTAGACATTGCATTTGGCGTAATCTGGTTTAGTAGCGTAAATTCTGCAGGAAAGTGAAGTGTTTCATAGTAAAGTGCTCCACAGCTTCCTCCGATCCACTGTCCATGATATATGTTTGACTACAACTCCCATAAGCCCCAGTCAGCGCAGTCTGCTATGGGGACTGTCATCTGGGTGGGAAAGGCTGACATAAACATTACTAAAATGTCACTTCATTATTTTCATGAAGCGTTTGAGTATAATCCACAGAAATTCAAAGCAGCATTACTCATAATTGCCATATTTGCTGGCGTATTAGATGCACCAGTGTATTTTTAGCATATTTCACACTATATTCTTTAGGAAAAAAAATTTTTAGTATTCTGTCTCCCGTTCCTGTTGCTTCTGCCTGGGTGGAGGGATCTCCCTGCCAAAGCAGAAATAACAGGAAGTTGTGTGTGTATGTGTGTGCGCACACCCGCGCTTGAAAGAAGCTCCCTTCTTTGTCCTTCCTGATGTTTCTGCCCCACCAGGAGACCTCCCTGCCCAGACAGAAAGAACAGGAAGGTGTGTGTGTGTGTGTGTGTGTGAGAGAGAGAGACTGAGAGAGAGAGAGAGAGAGAGAGAGAGAAGCTCCCTTCTCTGCCATTCCTATTGTCTATGCCTCGGTGGGGAGAACTTTCCCCCCACCCCAGACAAAAAGGAACAGAAAGGTGCCTTTCCTTCTTGCCCAGGTGAGGGCTTCTCCCCCACAAGCACTTGTGGGAGCACTTCTTTCATTCCCTCACCTTCCTATGCCCCGGCAACAGTTACTGTATTTGCTTGCATATAAGACATACCATGTTTTCAGAAGGCATATTTTGGGGGGAAAGTGTGTCTTATACACTGGCAAATAACAGTATATCCATCTTATAGTTAAAAGACAAAAGGGTTGTATACTATAGTGAAGTTCAACCATATGTTTAATTATATAAGACATACAGGAACATACCTGGTATCAAACCCACGAACAACAGCTCCCATTGACTTAGCTGCCCCTGCAGCTGCTAAACCAGCTACTCCACCTCCAATGATCAGAACCTGTGTCCAAACAATGCATTACAATTAAGCCACACATCAACAGAAAATAGTCTGGTCAATTAATACAAAGCACTTTCCAGGCTTGCTGAGCCAGCATATTTTCAGCAGGCTAGCTAGTTTCAAGTCAAACTGGGTCACTTACTATATACAGAAACCTTCTGTGAGGGAAAATATTATCCAATCAACGTCAGTATAATTCAGTCAGACACTGCAGAGAAAATACTGTGTCCTCCCTGCTTTAGGCTTTTTGATGAACTAAGGAGGAATCTATGGCAATACTCTTAAGTTCCTCAAGCTATAGGTGTTTGATCATCTGTGAAAGGGCAGGAAGCTGAAAAATGGGTTCAGACAGTTTTAGATCAACAAATTCAGCTTTTGAGGCAACAAATACTGAGTTTTGTTAATGCAAAGCATACACCATATAGGTGGTAATCTTCCAAATTATTACCACATTGCTCCCAGATAAATAAATTTCCTCCAAGGGCAGAATTTAGTACCAATTTTTGTACTTTTTAGAAATTCTCGATCTCCCCACCACCTCGATACACTACACAGTCCATAAATGGATTAAACATCTTTTGAGATAGATCATGATTAATCCTTTCATCACTTTGAAAGAGAGAAAGCGGAAAATCAAATATACATTTCTTATCTATTTCTGTTCGGTTATACATGCATTTTGTACTCCAGTGTGTACACACAAAGCATTGCCGCAAAAGCATCATCCCAAATACAGATCTTTCTGCTGGCTACAGACATCACAAGTTCCAGAAAACCCAGGTCCTCAAAAAGCAGATAACTTAATCCAGAATTCTGTTAGTGCATTACATTGGCCTATGTGTAATCAATGGCAACAAGAGGAACAACACAGAAGGAAAATGCCTATGAAGCAAATAAGGCTCTAGAGAAATAGCTTCCCAGAGCCAGTCGATTTGCCCTGAGAATCCGCATACTGTGGTGTTGTACTATGTCTCTGGAGATTAGGGTTTGAATCCCCATTCAGTCAAGTCACACTCTCTCAGCCTCAGAGGGAGGCAATGGTAAACCTCCTTTAACAAATCTTGCACACACAAAAGTCACAAGTTCACCTTAGGGTTGCTACAAGTCAAAAACAACTTGAAGGCACATAACATATTTGCCTTTCTCTGCCATCACTCTATGACCCTGAAAAGGTGTAATTGCTGGCATGGATTCTAGGCAGCAGCATGCCATATTTTGCATGAAGTCTAGGTAAAACCCCAAAGCTTCCCTTTTACTAAAAGGGAAGTTCATGAAGACATATTGTTAAGAATAATAAGGAACACACATCGCTATCTATAAAGGCTTTCTTTCAACTACTAAGTAAACTTCAGACGAAGGAATTAGCAAAATCATCTCTGAGTATTCCTTTCCTAAGAAAACCCTTTGAAATTCATTGGGTCACCAAAAGTCGACAGGTTTCCTGAATGCACATATACACACACTGCTTGTATCCATGTATATATCTACCAGTATCTTGACTATCTAACAGTGTAAAAAAGAGCTGCTCATTCTGGAGGAAAGATTCCATTCAGGAGTTACCATAATTAAAATATAAAGTCAAAAAGAATCTGCTTTATCAGCTGATGACTGCCCTACTAACCTATTGCTAGCACACATTTCTTCTCTCACATACCTTAGCTGGAGGGACTTTTCCAGCTGCTGTGATCTGACCCGTGAAAAAACGACCAAAGTGATTAGCTGCTAGCACAACTGCCTTGTAACTGTCAGAAAAAGCAAGAGAGAGAAAAAAATATTAGTTGTGTTTCCTAATGTTACACTTCCTCAAAAACAGATAGTATTATCAGCTGCGAGAGAGCCAGTGTGTTATAGTGGCTTAAGCACTTTGGAGCACAGCCACTTTGGAAACCAGGGTTCAAATCCCTGTTCAGCCATGGAAACTCAATGGGTGACCTTGGGCAAGTTACGCTCTCTCAGCCTCAAAGGAAGACAAAAGCAACCCCCCTGTGAACAAATCTTGCCAAGAAAAACCCATGACACGTTCACCCTTGGGTCACCATAGTTGGAAATGACGGCACACAAGAGCAACAAAGTACGCAGGAAGGCTGCATATAACCTGTGATACTTGCACCTCTGCTCCAAAGAACTCAAAATGAAATACATTTATTATTGTTGTTGTTGTCGTCGTCGTCATCATCATCATCATATTAACTACATTTTTATTGTGTGTCTTCACTTATATCTTGTTTTCTTCCCAAAAATCTGGATTCAAGGCAACTTGTAAATTGAAACAAGTACAATATAGCTAAAACATAAGTCAGCATTAAAATAGGATTTAAACTATTCACAATACTAAAATAATTTAGAATGTATGCGTAAAAAGATTTTTTTCTTAAATTAAAAAAGGTTCAATAAAAACAACACAGAACACTCTAAAACCTTTTCATTAAAAACTTTCAATTCAAAAGTCTTTGCCTGCTGGTGGAAGCACAGCAAAGAGAGGATCATTCTGGCCTCCCTGGGAAGTGAGTTCCAAAACCTAACTCACATCCCACCAGCAGTGCCTGCACAGTTGGTGGTACTGAGAGAACTGCCTTTTCTGAGATCTCAGGATCCAGGCTGGCTCATACTCGGAGATATGTTCTGTCAGACAGGCTGGACTTAAGTCATATCGGGCTTTATAGGCCACAACCAGTTCTCATTTGATACTTGACAGACACAACAATCCCATAAAATTGATTATGCCAAGAAAGAAAATGTCGCACGACAAATTTAATGGCTCAGTGGGGCTGCAATCTGGATCTCCCAAATCCTAGTCCAGTACAACAACCATTATACCATATTGGCCTCTTATCTTTTTACTCTTAGCTTTTGCTCCCATCCTCACAAACACAACCCCTAAGTCTTAGCACAACAGCATTGTTGTTGGTTTAAACAGATTTAGCATCTTGAATTTATCACAATCCACGAGTGCAAGGGAAACTTTGGACATGATTCCAATTAGGAAAGTGGAGGTAACAAGAGAAGAAATTCACAAATTGCATCCAGCTCCTGATAGTCTACATCTCCATCTTATCCAGTTAGTTGTTGTTGTTTTTTAATTCCACTATCACCAAGAGATGCATAAGCTGTAACTAAGGAATTTATCAGGCTCTGGGTTCCTGCCTGTCCCTCCAACTCCAATAAGCAATGCTTCTCAAATATTTCTCCAGATGAATAACTTACATCTTGACTATCTGACTTGACCACACTCCCTTGATACTATAACCCAAGTATAAGGACTGACCACAACAATATTCTTATGTTAGTCTCTCAAAATAAATGCACACTGTTTGGGCTTTGCACCCTATTCAGTGCCCACTGCTTCACTGGTGCTACATTACAGCAAGTAAAAAAAAAACACTGTAGTTCCTCACCCAGCAATGTTGGCCATGGAGCTGAGAGCATCATATCCCTGAGCAATGGTAACACGTGGAACCTGATCCATAGCCAAGACAGTAGTTTTTCTTTCTGATAGCTTGTTCAGAAGGTCTGGGTTTTGAGCTGGGTAGATAAAACTAATCAGGGTACCAGATGGTTTAAATAGATCTACCTCATGCATACCAAGGGCAGGATTAAGTATAGGAGCCCTCACCTGGATGGGAACAACAAGCACATCACACAATTCTGGATCACAAGCATTTAAAAAAAATAGGCACCAAATAAGTGCACATAATAACATTAAACAATATATATATTTTAATTGTTTTATTATTTTTATCAGTTGTATACTATATTTTTGTGAACTGTTCAGAGAATGTGATAACAGCATTCTTACATTTGGTAAATTTGGTAAATAAAATACATATAAATAAAATATTTATTTTTATACTCAAGCAATCCTAACTACCACAACGTAAAGCAAAGAAGTTTCATTTTAATAATAGAAATGGAGAACTAATGCCTATGTTCATAGTAGACAAAGTAAAATTAGCAACTACGTATACAAATAAGTTTTTAAAAAAATAGGCAGCAAGAAGCCTTGTTTGGAACAGGACATTGGCAAGGGAGTAGGGAAGATAAATTTTTTGCCCTCTACTGTAGATAAGAATTAGCTTGCTCACATTTTGGCATGCAATAACCAAGAAAACCCTCTTGTTCGTATTTATGGCTTTTGTTCATGTTTAGAACAAATACCATTCTTGTAAAATGATGTTAGTTAATTAAAAAGGACCAGTAAAAGTAACTGATATTTGTAACTAGGGACACAATGGTGCATATTCATATTATCCAATGAATGCTAAAACATAAACATGAGAACATTTTAAGATAGGGCCATTCTCACTGATACACCATCTGCTGAATACATCTACAGATGTAACCAAGCTTCCATCCACAGCCCTGTACTGAACTTGTCACCAACGCTTACTTACAAATCCACAAAGTGTCAGTATTACTTAGAGCACGGTTTGGAAAGTTACTACAAATAACTCACACAAGCAAAATACCATGGGTGTTTACTTGGGAAACAGCTAAGATCTCATTCGCATTACACCATTAAAGCATTGTGATACCACTTTAAGTGGCATAGCTCTATCCTATGGAATCTTAAGATCTGTAGCCTCACCTGGATTCCACAGGATCCACTCATGGCAGTAAAGTGCTATCAAGGTACTAAAAACGTATAGTGTGAAAAACACTTAAGAAAATTCCATGTTTAGGTGAAAATTTGATATGTGAATACCAACTAGGGATATAATTCTTTTCCATCAGGAAGTACTCATACAATATTCTCCCCACTGCAAGTCACTACTCAAAAATACAGTTTTCAGGGAGCATTCATAAATCAGTACATACTCTGCAGGAAAATAAATCCAAAAATCAGGATCTTCTCTGCAAGGGAACTTATTTCTGCACACAAAAATGAGATTTGGTGCACAGAGAAACCCATTTTTCTGTGCAAAAACAAGTGTTCTGCACAGAAAATCCCTTTACCACTGCAAAATCACATACAATGTATTTTGCATAGAAAAAGCTCCATAGCAAAGAATTTTGTTGCATCTAGGATTCTTCTAGCTGGAGTTTCCCAAATGCTTAGAAAGCTTTTTTTCATATTTTCAAATACCATTTTAGTCTTTAATGGAAACTCAATATAAGTATAAATATTTTGCTTTTTTTCCCAAAAGCAGAAAGGTGATATTTAGCATCTTAACTACAGGTCTCCCTCCATATTCGTGGGTTTCACTTCTGTGAATCTGGTTATTTGCGAGGTGCCTGCTTGCCTCCCTTCTCCCCCTCCCATTCCCTGGCCTGAGGGGGCAGGAGAGCACAGGAAGGGCAATCAACCCTTCCCCACACTCCTTCAGCCGCCATCGCTGGTGCAGGCGCACCCTTGGCAGGCAGCAGAAGGTGAAAGAGGAGGGCGCAGGAGAGAGCCAGTGGGGAAAGAGCTCTTTCTCTTGCACACTCCCCACTCACCTGATTGCAGGGGTGGGAGCCAGGAGAAAGCCAAGCAGAGAAGTTGTTTTCCTGCTTGGCTTTCTCCTGAGCCCTGCTACTCACCTGATCATGGGGGTGGGAGCCAGGAGAAAGCCAAGCACAGAAGTTCTTTCCTTGCTTAGCTTTCTCCTGCATCCCCGCACTCACCCCATAGCGGGGTTGGGAGCCAGGAGGAAGCCAAGCAGGGAAGTTGTTTCCCCACTTGGCTTTCTCCTGCGCCCCTCCACTCACCCAGTTGTGGGGGTGGGAGGCAGGAGAAAGCCAAGCAGGAAAGTTGTTTCTCTGCTTGGCCTTCTCCTGCGCCTCTCGACTTGCCTGATTGCACAGGTGGGAGCCACGAGAAAGCCAAGCAAGGAAGTTCTTTCCCTTCCTGGCTCTCTCCTGCAACCCTCTCAACAGCACAGATGGGGGACCACAATTATTCGTGTGTTTTTTTTCACTTTCATGAGGGTTCTTTTTCCCTATCCCTCACAAAAGTGAAGGGCCTGCTGCACTGTGGATCACTTTCCATATACTACACTGTCATTTTCCCCTCCTAGAAACATTCAGAAAAACAGTGCATTCATATGATAGAATAATAATGAAAGAACAATAATTACTTTGACAACTAAATCAGAAGCCAAAACTTCCTTTGTTCCCTGGATCTGTGCCCCTGCCTCTCTATAATGGTCATCAGAGAATTTGGAAGCTTCTCCAGCACTTGATTCCACAATGACATTAAAACGTTGTTTAACCAAAGTTTGGACTCCAGCTGGTGATAGGGCAACCCTTTTCTCATTCTGAAATATCTCCTTAGGAACGCCCACAGTCAGCTGCTTATAAGGAATACCTGTAAATGCAGAGAAATGAAGAACAGTTACTTTACCAGCTGAAAAATCAATTAACAAAATGACAAGCTTATGGCAGGACTCTCTTGTATGTACTGTGCAAAAGACTCTTTCCACAGAAAGATGCCATTTCAACTAACTACTAGCAGTATGTCTCCAAAAGCATTTGAACATGTTCCTATCTCGAGCAAGGCGGATTCCAGGGTAGAATTTTGTGTCACATATTCTAATTTTTTAAAAAAATGCTCTGCTGTTATTCCACATTTATCTGCATAGTATTTTAAGTACAAATGTTTTTACAGTCAGAGTAATCATTTTATAATTCATTAGATAGGCTTACTTTGTTTTATAGCTGAAAAGTCCTGCAAACAGACAAGGAACTTGATGGAGGCCAGTTACAAAGTCTGAGGTGAAATGAACTTCAGAGCAAATCCCACAAGGTTGTATTTTATGGACTGCTTTGCCGCACAGTTGTTTTATAGCAGAACAGTTTCTGCTGGTTGTCACGGTTGTTGCAAAACACTAACAACCATCTCCCCTATTCACATACTTACACACACACACTAATAAACCTAGAACACCATGACCGCAATGGTTCTTACTTCTATGCGCATCTTCACTCACACAAAGGAAAACAGGAAACTTGGAACAACACTTGTAAAGATTCTCTCCCACTCATCAGGTTGTAGCCACACCTTCTACAAATATGAAACAAAGGTCAAGCTCACTTTTAACTTAAAAAATTGGCCAGAGGGCTAAGCTTCATATCTATAGTAATCCACCACAGAATAATGAAGAGCTTAGAGTACAGATATGCATAGTTGTGGACCAGCCTTTGCCTGCTGATCAACACCTCTGTTTTAATTTTATGCAAGCCCCTTAGAGATTTTACAATATGGGGTATGTAGAAATAATGTACATAAATCAAAAACAATTAAACCTTCCTTGTAAGAGCAGAATTTCTATATGATTAACAGAACGGAAGACAATCAATGTCCTCAATTCGGAAAGCAAGTATATTGCTCCTCTAATGCATTTTTTTCTCCAACAGGTAAACACTAGAATTAATTCTGTGCCAGGTGAGCCTGCACTCCGTGGGAACTTTAACTGTGGCACCTGCACAGATATCACCTGCTATAATAACTACCTGCTATCTGTAAGGCACATTTACTACCAGGAACTCTCGGCTGAATAAAACATCATTATCCATGTCCGGAGGAGCAAGGAAACAAAATCAATACTACCCAAGAATCTTCAGCTATTCATATATCTGAAAAAACTTACTACTGCTGGTTAGCAGAGCCACGGCAGGCCAATAGACCACTCAGAGAAAGCCAAAAAGTGCTTAGTGCTCATACCAGGTAGGCCTTTTTTAAACATTTTTATATATTTTATTTTTGAAAAAAGAACAAAACACACAAAATCTTGACAATCCTGACAATTGAACTGGTTACTGAATTTGTGTGTCACAGTCTGTGTTTTGGAGAGTTAACAAACATTGCTGATTATTAATTTAAACCACAGACCAGAAATGGGACTAAAAATCAGACTGGAGGATGACAAAGAATAGTCCACAGCAGACATCACCAAAATCAAAGTATAAGCAACCCCAAATGGATTAAAGAGGGTTATCAGAGCAGGACTCTGGGAACCTACATGCAGAAGATCAACAGTTTTGATCAACAGTTTTGACTTGGCTCTTGAAATCGCTGGTGGCCTGCAGCTGCAGCTGGTAAGCCACAGGGCTGATCTTCAGTCCATAAAGTCTGCACCCTAACTGGTCGGCTGGCTGCTTCATCTGATACTCAGGGTGCACCAAGAACATGTGAGGGAAGCCAGTCCCGAAAGAGGCCCCATCTGTATGATGGCGGAAGGAAGATTTGGAGGTACAGACATCCATGCATTTAGGATGATATAGTTTGACCATGGCATCTCCTGGGAAGCATTTTATACACACACACACACACAAATGTATGTGTATGTACATATACACACACACACACTTAAAATTTAAATTTAAAATAAATTTATATAAATATTATATTTATAATTATATTGTACTATACTATGTTATTATATTTTAATAAATAGAACAATCTAATCTAATTTAACACTGCTTAGTACACTCACACATACACACACTGCTGTATACACACACTCACTTCAGAGAGTAAGGCTGCATTTTTAGGCCCGTGTATCTAGAAATAAAACCCATTGACCTCAATGGAACTTACTTCTCAGAAAGCATGCTTAGCTTGATAATGCACAGTCTGATTAAAAGTTGGCTAGGTTTTGTTCACTGGCTTACTCAGCACCTTTCCTGTCAGTAGCCTCACAACTCTTGCTCTATAGCAGTGTTTCCGACCGACCGTGTTTACTTCTGAATATTCTGCCCAACAATGTTTATTTGCAAATGTACTTGATACAAATTTGTAGCAATAATGTCTCTGCCACAATATTCAATTTCAGGTTGAGCATGGAATCAAAAACAAAGACCATTTTTAGTACTGTGAAGAAAGTAACTGAATTCATCAGATAGCTTATGAACATAAATAAGCAACTAAACTGGGCTGTTAAACCTGCTTATTTTTCTTGGTTAGTCCTCTCCCTGTAAAATGAGAGACAGAACAAGTCAATTCCTCAGAAGATCCAGAGCTCTGCCTTCCTACATCAGCCTGCAGAGCAAAGGTCTTTCCTCGTCTAAACAGCAGTTCCAGAAGATTAACAAACCAAGGACTCTTTTGCAGAGGATTTCTAGTTTCAACATCAACCTCTTTAAGACTTGACCAGTTTTCCAGAAAGTTCAAATAGTAAAAGATAGAAGCTGGGCACTAGAAACAACAGAAAGGAAGAAAAGTGTATTGTGTTGGTCATTTTCATGGACTCCTTAATGGCTCTCCAAAAAGGGGGATAGGGTATTCAGATTGGACACAAATTGCTCACTGAAGCATGTTTACTCAGAAGTAAATCTCACTGATGACCATGGAATAAGTCCCACTGAAAATTAGTTTGGGATTGCAGCCTTGAAGGTTTAGGAAGGATGCTATTACAGAAACTATTCACTATTGCTAAGATGCAAGATAAAGGAACAAAGTATATACCTATTAACCAACTTACTCTACCAACAGCTTCAGAAGAAGCTGCTCGCCTTTTCTCAGAGTTCTGCAGGGAGAGAAGGAGACAGCCCGATGGAGTGGGAGTGAAATGAAGACAAAAGGATACAATGAATAGCACAGAGAAAGATGAGTAAGACATTTCTATCTATTTGTGTTATGAAACATAGAGACACAAATATCACTACAGTGGTATGGTATAAATCTGATTAAAAAATTCAAAAGCAGTGTTTACAACTCTAAACAGTTTCCTTCACATATCCGGGGGTGATTGTGCTGACAACATTTTTAGCAAAATGCTATTCAATTTCTGTTTTCACAGTTATGGTTTGGCTTTGGCTACTGTACTAATAACTGAGTTCTGAGTTAATAACTGAATTGAGAGGGAATTTGCTACTGCCTTACTTTGAGACTGAGAGAATATGACTTGCCCAAAAAAAACTCACTGAGTTTCCATGACCCAGCAGGGAGTTAAATCCTGGTCTCCCAGAGTGCTAGACAAACATTCAAACCACTACACCATGCTGGTTCTCTAACAATTGAGTTGGAGACCCAAGTTATCATTCAGAGAACAGGCTAGCTACTGAAATAAAACAGCTACCGTGCAATATTATGTTGAGATACATGTGGGAAGGGAGTATGAGGGCTTCCACAAGATTCCCCTTTTTGTGTTACATTATTTAACTTGACACAATGAACCTAGCACAGGATTGATATCTACTGCCACATTTGTTCCTACCACTGAAAGACATAAGGAAATGTCAGAACAAATCAAAAGCCATCACACATGCTAACTGGCAAAAGTCAACAATATGTCCTTGTGCAGGTAGAGGAAAGTACAGCCTTTATCAGGGGTCCAAGCTGATCCTCACCTGACTAATCAGCTGACTTTCTTGGAATACTTCCCAGAAAAAGTGATTCTGTGGAACAGAAGGAACAATTCAGCTGCAGCAGGCTCTGCTTTTCCTCTAACATCTCTCAGATCACATGAACCATCTATCAGCTTTCCCCAAACCAGTGTCCTCTTAGGCCGTGCTAAGTAATTCATTAAGACAGTGGTAATCCAATGCATCTGGAGGTTTCCAGGCTGGAGAATAAAACCATATGTAGTTTAAACTACAGTCAGTCCTCCACATTTGCAAGTTTCACTTTTGCAGATTTGATTATTCACGCATTATTTGCTATCACTTCTGCTGCCTCCTTATGCCATTTTCAATAGGGATTGCAAGCCTTATGAGACTGAGAAACTGTGAATGAGGCTTTTAAGTCCCTATTAAAAATGGTGTGGGGCAGCAGTGGAGGTGGCAGTAAGCCCCACCAGCTACCCACTTCAGCCTTATGAAGGAACCCTGATGCCTCAAAGGAATCCATGGTGGATGGAATATGATGATCATACTTTTTTGTGTGCGTTAAATAGTTTGGGAGGGTCTAGATTTATTCACAGTTTTCCCACTTTCACAGGGGCTCTGTGCCCCTAACCCTAGTGACTATGGAGGGATGACTGTATTCTTACACCAATTCTGGCTGGGTGGGTTTGAAAAAGCAAAAGAGGCAGACCTTATAACAGCTGAACAACAATCTGCCAAGTCAGACCCTTCTATGACTCTCACAGCACAGAGCAGACTATTTTGGTTGGTTCCCAGTTTCTTTGACCTTCGGCATCTCAGAAAAGCCACTGTCAAAGAGGGGCTGCCAACATTGATGGACCACTCAACTATAGAATACTACTTCCCATATTTCTCCTTTAAAATATGAGAGGGGAACAAGATAGCAACAAGAATAGTTGACACTCCAGTGATTTGCAGTTTTGAATTTTTTCCTCACAGACATTCCATTGAGCTATTCTTAGTCATATAGAGTCACTGTTTTGCTTCCTCCTGCCTATTGCCAAACTACATGGAAGAGTGTCCGTAAACATACTAGGCACAAGTACAAACATGTCTTTCAGTGATTTAATCAGATGAAAATCTCATCGATTCTACTCAGACCATGACAGAGCTTTTCAAGGAAAACTGGATCCCTTTCACAGAGAGATCTTCCAGTGATGCAAACTATTATAAAACCTAGAGAATTTTGCAGTAAGTAACTCAAACAGATTTTGTGGCTTGTCAGCATTCCATAATCATTTTATGATATCCCATGGCAATGTCTTCTGCACTAATTTCACCACTGTGTATACTAGGATTTTTCTATCCAAAGAATAAATTATTAAAAATTATTCCCCTGGCGAAATCTCTGGTGGCACAGATTCATGGAAATGCATTGCAGTGGGAGAAAACAGGTCATAAATTTTCGTATGTAAAGTTTCCCACCTTATCTTTACATTTAAATTAAAAAAACAAAACAAAGGATGCACTCCTTTTTCAGTAACAAAGGATATGTATGCAAGTGTATGTGTCTCCAAGCTGCCTGTACGGTGATCCCATGCATTTCATTGCAATTTTTTAAACAAGGAATACTCAGAAGTGATTTACCATTGCCTTCCTTCAAACTGCATTCTACAGCATCTGGTATTCCTTGGCAGTCTTCCACTCAAGTACTAATGAGAGCTAACTTTGCTTCCAAGATACCTCGTCATTTTTCTCTATCCTAAAAGTCATTCAGTGAAACATTTATGATTTATGTAGTGTTCTATAACTCCATTCCTTGTTTACTACAGTGAAACACAGAGAATATGATTTGCCCCACATGTCTCAGGCACACTGACTGAGCAATCTGATATTCATGAATGCCCCTTTTTCCTCACCATTTCCCCCCTAATACTATCATAGGGGCAGCAAAAAGATTTACAAGATTTGGTGTTACAGGGTACAATTTTAAAAAAGCATGCAATTTTGATAAAAATTTGATAGACAGCAAAATATGGCATCATGTTCCCAGAACTGTGAAGTCACTGCTAAGTCTCCTCAATTTGTTACCATCCCAAGGTGTTATTCTACATCTCCCACAATTAGCCAGCCTGCTAACTGGGAGCTGCAGTTCAATATATATAGATGGTAATAGGTTGGGGACTGCTGCTGTAAGCCCACTGCGGCTTTTTTTTTTAATTAGACACTATACTTAAAGGATTACTGAAGAACTTCACACACATTATCGCAAATGAGACAAAACAGCAGTTTGGCAGCAGTTTCTACAATCAGCCCTCCACATTCCCTAGGGTTAGGGGCACTGGACCTCTGCAAAAATGAAAAAAATTGCAAATATCAAAGTGTGTGTGCACGTGTGTGCGTGTCTGTAGGAAGGTAGCCATGGTATGGTGGGGAAAGCAAGCACCAAAGGTCTAAACCAACTCAAGGAAAGGAAAGGTTTGCATTATGGCCCTATATTTCCTCGGTCTTACCCATCTCCTTCCTTGGGTGTGACAGGGCATTGGGAAAGGGTTTGTGGTGCTGAAAAATTGGGCTGCAAGCTATTCTTAACTGGCCAGGCACCAGATAGTGGAGGAGGAATAGGATCCAAGGTGAGGTTTTTAAAGGACTGTAAGGCCTGATCAGAGCCACCAAGAGGGAAGCTTCCCTTGGAAAAGAAATGCCTGAGTTGAGGGAGCAGGGATTGGAGAAACTTACAAATAATCAAATCCATGAAAGTTAAATCCGCAAATGCAGAGGGCCAATTATATATTAATGCTACAGATTAAAGTTTTCAAAGCCAAGCCAAACTCAGCAACTGCAATGAAATACAGTGGGCCTTCTTATCAACAGTCTCCAGACATACAAGTTTGACCATCTGAGCCTGCATCACATCTTATACATAAAATGGCAGGGACATGCACAGAGACGCTGTGAAGCATCTACATGTACCTAATCACCATTGAATATAATGGGGTGAAAGCATTTGCAAATTTCACTATTCACAGGGATTCCTGGAACAGAATTCCTGCATGAGCACACTGTAATAGAGATGGTGAGTCTATCATCAGTTATTAGAGATGGTTATTTCTTTGTATCTTTATTCAGTGACTCTTTTATGTTATCAAACATTAAAGTAATAAAACAGACAAAGTATGTATTCAAGAATACTGTCATAAAGGTCCTGCCACTGATTCCATTTTAAGATATGAAAAAAATGATTAGCATTTCCAATCAACATTGCAAAAACATAACTGTGGCCTCAATCCAGCATTGTGCTAGGAGATATCCACTAGAGCAACAGTACTTTCTTCCCCGCATCTACCTCTTCATCCTGCACAAAATTCTACTCTGGAAGGTTTCCTAGCCTTCTGGAACAGGTTTTGAAGGTTCACCCCAACCTGTAAGGGGGGAATCCTTCCACAAAGACACCACCAATTTCCTCAATAAATTAAAACTGTTAGACAGATTTAATATATACATGAATCTAGGAAATCTTCTGTAGTGCACATTTACATGTATCTTTTAACCAACTAATACTATATATTTAACACCACTAAGATCATCAACAGTACTTCGCTACATTGTACAAACAAAGACGTGCCACGGTTTCTTGCCCTGTGGGCTCACAGTCTAAATTAGACAACCGAAACAGAGATAGTTGGACAAGTCCAGAGATTAAATAATGATGGTTTGGGTTAGGGTTAATGATTAAGAGGATGGGTTATCAAACTCCTACGTTCTACCCAAAGAGATATGGTCCAGTAGGAAAAAAGCAAGAAGAAGAAGGAGGCATATAAATTATGTTCCATGAAGCTCAGCTACTGCAAACTAAGCTATAACCTGCATACAAAAGTATATAACAATGATCTATTTAGAATGGAACATTCACACAAAAAATATTCCTGCAGCTAGCAAATATTGTGTCGGCCTACTTGTTTGCACTTATCCAATTTGTCAGAGACTGATTTCAGCAATAGGTCTAAAACCTACTCTCTTAGAAGTAATTATTATTTCCTTTGGGCAATTGGCTAATTAAAAGCCAGTTATCTAACAAATGAATTTCCAATGTACAATACCATATTGTCAATTGTAACTAACACCTTTTTTCATTAGAAAATTCCTAGCCATTATAATTAGTACGGTACAAGCAGGAGGAGTAATGCTACACTATAGGGATCTACAGGGTACATTTCAATCCACAGAATGATCGCGGTCAGTGAGGGACCACCTTGCCATCAGCGTAAAAGGCAGGCTTTGAACTAATGAGTTAATCTCAAAGTATAGTACATGTGTGAGAAAGAGATGCATTTAAAATCACTCTCAGAATGAAAACTAAACCAGCTGCCCATACCTAGCAACACTGATTCTCACTGGTATTTTAGCCATAGTTGACAGGTTAATTGTCTCAGGCCCCATCTTGTTTTTTTTCCCTTTGGCCACACTGCAGTCCAATTCAGGCATTCAGTATAGGGTTAAACTAACTCTGTTTCTCTGGTAGTTACACGCAGAGAACAACAGTCTGAAGGGGAAGAACTTTTCTATATTTGGAGATACTACATGCAAACAGGAACCCTTGTGTTTTAGCTTTCGTGATGATGTCCAGAAGCTGAAGAGGAAAAATTCTTTATCTGGAGATACTCCATGTAAATGGGAGCCCTTGTGTTTTAGGTTTCATATTGGTGTACAGAGGCTCTACAGGCACTGAAGGCTTTCCTCTTTAAACTGTCATTCTCTGCAGTATAAGAATTAAAACAGAGGGAGGGAGAACTGTCGTATTCCCCCTCTTCACACATTCATTTTAACCCTATGCTGGATTCCTGAATAGGGCTTAAAAGTTCTAACAGAATGCTGGGAAAGTGGAACAAGAGTTTGGTGGTGTCTGCGTGTCTTGGTGTTTATGAGTTTAATATTCATAAATTTGAAATCAAGCTCTTCTATTGAAGTCACATACCTGGTTTGACAGGTGCTTGGCACCAGAGTACTTGGTGGGTGCGGAATGTCCGTAGGCATGGTGTCTTAACCGTCTTCACCTTGTGACACATCACATTGTTGAAAAGAGGACTGGAGCAACTAGTAGCAATGGTACGCAGGAGACCTGCCATGTTCCCAAGATCCAGCAAGCAGAATCACCCCTTTAGAAAGTGACTCAGCTGTCCTGTTGTATACATATTAAACATTTGATTTTTAGCAAAAAATGGCACCACAGACTAGCAAATCATAATGCATCTGATAACTTTACAAGTCCAGTTTGAAGACACAATCCCCATCCCATCACTGAGAAATCAAAAAGATACATACTTTCTTTGTCAATAAAAATCATTTAGCAACATTGCCAAACCTTTTGCATGTTAAGAACATATACAAAAGCATTTTAATGAAAACACAAAATAACCCATTATTTATTAACTATTCTCTCCTAAACACTATTGTGTGAAGGTATTTCCAGTGTATTTTAGCAGAAAATTGTAACAATATCATCAGAGAGGACAAGATTCTTATTCAGTATTGTTTTGTATTGTATTCATAAATTACTTCTAAACTTAGGATTTCAGTCTTCATGTTTAACTTACTTTGATTCTTCCTATATCTGAACTACAACACTAAGTTGAACTACAGTTTATACAGAAGTGTATCACACACATAGCACAGAGTCTTTAACATCTTCAAGAATGCCATTATTATCTTCCAGTGACTTACAGAAGATTTTTGGTACAATCCAACAGCAGTGAAAATCAATGAGGCTTTTAACCAGTGCTTTCAATGGGATCTAGATGTCATTATTAAAAGGCTGGTTCAATCCTGCTGCCTGCCTTTATGATGTTTTTTCCCTTGAAAATAAATAAGGTAAGATTAACTATATTGCAGTCTTCATCCTTGAAAACAAAGACAGTCAATAAAGCCATTTTTTTAAAAACTGTATGCAGATGATAACCTATGACCCAGATTTCTGAAGAAATATCACATGCTGCACAATGGCACATATAAGTAATCGATCCTGCTGGTACTGGCCAATAATGCATGGCCCATAATTTAACAAATTTTTCCACTGATAATCTAAGTAATCTTACTGCAACCATAGCAACATCTAAAAAATTAAAAATAGGAGTTTAGTGCATGCAACAAAAAAGCCTGTGTATTTTCACTCCAATGGAAGTTGATCAAATGTAAGATCGACTATTGAAGAACTGATATAATGAATTCTGTACTTTACAACATAGCAAGCACACAGAAGTGCCTAGCTAATTTGCCACCTGCAATTACTTAGTAATCTGTAACTGGAAATGTTCAATTGACCTCAGGGGTAAAAAAAAAAAACACACACACAATCAATCTAACTCTACAATCACAAAATAAGTTGAACACTAGAAAACATTTTTGCTACTACCCACTTTAAAAAAAAATACTTTGAAAACTGAATCCTATTATCAAGCAACCACAAAAAAGAAAAAGTTATTTTTCAAGATGATTCTTCCCCCAGCTTGATGTAGAGGTAACAGAAGTCTCCAGCAGGCAGTGTTTCTAAGGAAACTGCCATAAATAGAAAACACTGTTAACACTATGAGACAAACTTATGCCACGTACTCAGAAAGGATATACTCAAAAATGTGTAAGAATATACTTCCCCTGGACAGAAAGAAAATCATTATTAGAAATATTATTTGTGGCACCTCTCTTGCTCTCAAAGGCAAACAGATGGCAGATGAAAAGTGTTCCCTCAAATGAATAACTCACATTAGTGCCCTGAGTAGCCAGGCATGACCACGTCTGCAGGAAACAGAAGAAGGAATTCCCATTCATTACCAAGTTCCAATTGGCTGCCTGCTGAAGGCAGTATTATGCATAATTTGCACCAGCTACACGATTGGATGCAACTGCTTATCAGTCCCCGCCTGGAGTCAAGTTCATTCATTAAGGGACGGACTTGTGAAAGCTATCTCAGAGTCGTGAACTTTTAATTTATACAGTCTGTTGCTACTGTCCATTCACCTGCAAAGGCACACAGCTTCAACTAACTGATATTTTTAATCACCAGCATGTGAAACTTGAGAGCAAAACTCTTGTGTTTTACACGTAATCCTGTCTACAGGTTATGTTTGTTTTGCCCTTCTTGACTACCTCATACTTGAAGGTTTCAAGTTAACTTTTTCATTCATTGGATGTGAACATATTTAAAGCATGCCAATTTCTGTTTGTTTCATACTCCTGTCAGCAAATCTCATTTTCCAACATTATTAAACCAAAGACACTAGTGAAACAGTAATGTTGCTGTGCCTAGTACCTAGAATTATTAAAAGAAAATCCTATTAAATTCATGGGCTTGCCACAAGATGACAGATGAAATGAGAAACTGGATATCATCAGCAAACCACTGGCACTGGAACCCAGAACTCCTGATGTTGTCTTCAAGTCGTTTCATGTACAGTATGTACTAAATAACACGAAAGGCAGAATAGAATTCACAAGGACTATTAGAATACAACTCTTAGGGACAGGCCAACAACAAAGGCATTAACAGGGATCCTCCAGCACCAAGAAAAACAGAGACACAGGAAAAGACCCATTCCAACAAGGTGGACCATAAAGCTACAATGGTCAATGATACTGAAAGCTGCCAATTTCCCAGACAACTATAAGAATCATACTCAGCTCCTGACGTATATTGTTCACCAAGAGAACCAAAGCCATCTCTGTCCAATAAATAGACCTGAAACCAGCACTTCATTCATGGATTGTATAAAAGAGGCTGCAACTAGTTATTAATCATAGAATCATAGAAATGTAGAGTTGGAAGAGACCACAGGGGCCATCCAGTCCAACCCCCTGCCATGCAGGAACACCCTCAAAGCACTCCCGACAGATGGCCATCCAGCCTCTGCTTAAAAACCTCCAAGGAAGGAGACTCCACTAAACCCCGAGGCAGCAGATTCCACTGCCGGACATCCCTGACTGTCAGGAAGTTCTTCCTGAGGTTCAGGTGGAATCTCCTTTCCTGCAGCTTGAATCCATTGCTCCTTGTCCTGGTCTCTGGAGCAGCAGAAAACAAGCCCTCTCCTTCCTCTACGTGGCATCCCTTCAAAATTAACAGGCCATGAATTTGGGGAGGGGGGTTCACTTGTAAACCTCTTAAGTTAGACTACTGCAGCTTCAGCAGAGAAAATCCATAAAGGGAGAAGGAGCAGTTTTATCCTTTATTGGAATTTTACAATTACAATTCTATTTTAATTAGAAGAGCTTGGACCTGTTCATCAGGACGTAGCCACCGTTTTTTATAAAGAGGGTGCCCTAAAACCTCCTTTAAAGCAGGCCCGAAAGAAGAGTTTTACTTCATGACGACGGTGATGATAACGTTCAAAGGCATGCCCATAACCCTCCAGCCATTATCTTCACATCTTAATGCGAGGGCGCAGCTCCCAAGAACAGACTCGCAGTGTTTGAAGTCCTGGGGGACCACAGAACAAGCAACCTCAAAGGCTGGCTGAAAGGGCTGGGTTTCAGGCTGGTTCCCAGGTCCTCCCCTACCCTTGACACAGGCTAAAAGGCCTCGCTCAGGCCCGAATGGTACAGCAGCCCGGCTCAGGCAAGGTCACCTTCTTCTCCCTTCCCGCTTGACTGTCGTTCATTTGACCTCCACGTCGGAGACAGACGGCAATGTTGACTTTAGCAACCGTTGCAAGCCTATTCTGACAGGGGGAAAAAAACAACCAGTTCCCACCAGGACACACATTTTTCCCCTTCCCGTTTGTTTTTGCTGCACCACAGGAAAGCGCCAGAGGTTCAGTGGCCACAGCAAGATGCCTTCCTGTTTCCATTCCCCCCCCTCACAAAAAAGGCTTCCTTTTCCCTCATGGCAGCGCCAAGTTCCTACTGGCTTCCTGGTTTTGTGGCGGCACTTCTTACAAAGAAGCCAAACAGGCACGTCACAATAGTGAACCCCACTGAGGCCATTTCCGCACTAGGCTGTTATAGTGCGATTATCCCGCTTTCAACATCCTATGGAATCCTGGGGTTTGCAGTTTAGGGAGTGGCATTTAGAATTCCCAGCCAGAGAGCTCTTTGGCCTCAGTAAACTACAAACCCCAGAATTCCACAGGATGTTGAAAGTGGAATAATCGCGCTATAAGGGTGTAGTGCAGCAGGGCCTCGGTTGTTATAGCGCTTTTATTCCACTTTCAACATCCTATGGACTCCTGGGGTTTGCAGTTTAGGGAGGGGCCGGCCGGATTCCCCAGGATGTTGAAAGTGGAATAATAGCGCTATAACAGCCTAGTGCGGAAATGGCCCCGGTGTCACCACAGGCGGCTACTCGCGAGCAACCCGCCTCCCGCTCCCCTCGGCGGGCCTAGGAAGAGCAACAGTTCTCCCACAGCCCAAAAAGTACTGCCGTTTCGAGCGCGGAGGAAAAAGCCTGGAAAGGGTCGGATTAAGCGTCGAAGCCAGTTCCAGGGGGGACCCAAAACAAGACGTGGTTTGTTTCTTTCCCCCTTCCTGGACATAAATCCCCCTCCCCTCTCATTTACTTCCCCTCACACTACTGTGATGGATGCAAACGGGGGGGGGAGGCAAAACGATACTGCGCGGGAGAGAAAAAGGTGCAAAGTGACCCCATTTTTAGTTTCCAAGCCCTTTCCCCCCTTGCAGACTTTTCCGGGGTCAGCCATCCACGAGCAATGCTATATATAGCTATATTGAAATAAAACCTTCCTTCGTCCTGCGCCATAAAAGAGAGGGAGGGGGGAGCGAGGGAGGGGGATCTGGGGAGGGGGGAGACAAAGGCCATTCCACCTACCGCCCTGCGCGCCCTCCGCGCCCTGCCCGCTGGCCTGCAGAGCGCCGCCGTCCTGCTGCTGCTCGCTGACCTTCCCGCGGCTCTCGCCGAAGCCGGCGCGAGACGGGAAGCGGAGAAAGAGAAAGAGGAGCCAGCGCGAGGCCCCGGCCAAAAAGGGGCGGGGCGCGAGCCCTCCAGCAAGCCAGATTTGGAAAGAAAGAGGCAGAGAGAGGTGGTCGGACGGGATCGCAAAACCAAAGCAGGGATTTTTTTAAAAAAAAAATTTTTTTTTTATTTTTTTATTTTTTTTTTAAATCTGTCTAGGTCGCAGCCGCGAGGCTGGTCACGTGAGAAGAAGGCGCCCTGGCCGCTTTTGAAAGAAAGGGGGCGGCAGAGGGTGGCGAGCACGTGATGGCTTCTTTGACGGCCGGGTTGCCCCGCAGTGCCTGGAGTGCGCATGCGCGGATCCTGGGCTGGGTTGGGGAGAGGGTTCCTCCGAAATGCATAAAGAAGGAAGGAGACGAATCTATTCAGGCTATGCAGTTATTGTACAGCGCTGTTATTCCGCTTAACGGCCTTCCTTCCATCCTGGGGCGTCCTGGGATTTGTAGTCTGGTGAGACACGAAAGGGCTTTCTGACTGAGGTTCGTTTCTGCACGACGCTGGCCATTTCCGCACTATCTTGTTATAGCGCGATGATTCCACTTTCAACCTCCTCTGGAATCCTGGGGTTTGCAGTTTCGGGAGGGGCCGGCCGGCCCCTCCCGAAACTGCAAACCCCAGGATTCCAGAGGAGGTTGAAAGTGGAATCATCGCGCTATAACAGGCGAGTGCGGAAATGGCCACCGTTTCTAGTGCTGTTATTCCACTTTTTTTTAAGGGGGAGAAAAGCTTAGGGATTTTATTTAAATTTCCTTTCCAATTCATATCCAAGCAGTATGTCAAACATACAAAATTTAGAACATCAAAATTACACCTGGGATATAACAATGATTTTAGAACATCGGGGAAAAAAATCTGGGATGTAGGACAAAATAATTTTGAACAAAATATCCAGTTTATTTCGTTTCTTGGGGAATATTTTAAATTCTGGTTGCAAAAACATTCCAAATGTGTAAGTAGCTAAGATACATCACCTGAGACTTTGATTTTCAAAGTAAATATAGTCTCTCCATCACTACGATCTTCAGTACTGCCATTTGGTAATTCACTGTGAAAGGAACTTTAGAATTCTCAGCCAGAGAGCTCTGTGGCCTCAGTAAACTACAAACCCCAGAATTCCACAGGATGTTGAAAGTGGAATGATAGCACCACAACAGTGTAGTGCAGAAATGGCCTAACTGAACCTGATGTTTGCCTCAAATCAGGAAAAAATTCTATGCTATCATAGAACGAGGGGCAGGAAGAATGAATCTTAATATCAATGGAATTTCATTCTAGCATTGTGCACTGGAATGAAAAGTCCTTCCCACTCAGCAGCTGTTTCTGTCCTAGCTGATCATTCTAAGAACTTTGCAGCTTTAAGAGCTGATGTCCACATTGACTTTTTGAACCACCAGTTCCATTTTACGTCCTGCCTTTTATTTATTTATTTGTATCCCACCTCTCCATATGGATCGAGGCGGTGAACAACTTACAAATAGCATGTATTTCGATACATTTCTATACATGCCCCCAACAAGCTGGGTACTCATTTTACCGACCTGCGAAAGGATGGAAGGCTGAGTCAACCTTGGAGCCGGGCAGGATCGAACTCACAACCTTGTGGCTTGCAGTACTGACATTTAACCACTGCGCCACCAGGGCTCTTTAGAGTCTAAAATCTTGACCAGGGATTTGGGAAACGTTTGGTCCTTCAATGTTAATAGGTCGCACGCAGTCTAGAGTGCAAGCTTACAGGTTGCACTGAATAGTACTGATCTTATTATAAGCTATTTTGTAAGTGTTTTCAGCCCAACAGCGTGAGAAATATGCTTAAAATAAATAAGATGTGAAAATGCTGCTAGCCACTAAAGTAGTCTTATAGCTGACTCACAACTCCCAGTTCCCAGAGTGACATCAAGTAATACCTACAGTAGTTTCACAGGAAATTAATAAAGCAGCAACTTGCTCTCCTCCTCTCATATTACAGAATAACACGTAATGTCCACATATAACATCTTATGTAAGATGGAGTCTACATTTACTAATAATAAATCATCCCTGAAAGCACTGGCAGCCATAGCTGGTCTGAGAATGCTTTGCTGAGAACATGTTAATAATGTGCACGCATATTATAAATATATCTGTCTTTTTATATAAGACTACATTATTTTGTTCAGTATTAAGGGACAAGTACACCGTGTGCTGTACACAGCCTATGTATGGTTGCTCTCTAACTTCCCAATACTTAGCAAAGGGCTAAATCACCGACATAGTCTTATATTGTAATATAAATGTTACAGTACAACTAGAAAACTCATAGTTACCAGTATCAAAATTTTACTTTAATTTTATAAGAGAAATACAAAATAACTCTCTGAGATGTGTAGTTTCTCTAATGCAGGAATAAACAGTTTCCTGCTCCCAGGAACTATACATTACGCACATTAGTAATCATCTTTCCTCACTGGGAAGTAGAATTTCAAACTATTCCCCAGAGAATTCAATTCGGAATAGGAGTGTTACTGTGAAATAAAGGAATTTGGTGTCAGAAAGCATATGTTGTAAACCCCAGTATTCAAAAAAAAATTATGTTAAATTTATGTCTTTAAGAAGACATAAACGCACTGTTAAGTAAAACACGTCACTCACTAACTGAACTCATTCAAAAGGAGAAGAACCCTGTGCACACATGCTCATAATTCTACACAGCAAAGGAGAACAGTGGTAACTATACCCATTTCTGTTCCCACACTAAAAGTGGGGGTGCAGGTGTTATCACAGTTATGATATGTCTGGTGAGAGCATTAGATATCCTTTTGATATCAAATAATGCGGCCTTTGCTTGACCTTTCTCTGCCACCCCACTCCACGTGTTTGCAGAGGTCCCCTGGACAAGCATGTCTCGGGTGCGGCCGTTAATGGTTGTACATTCCAAAACCTCATTCAGGCAGGCAACTTAAACCTCTCCGTTGCTTTAGGGAAAAACTTCCCTGCAAACCGGCCAAGAGTCGAGCCATTCTTTTGTATTGGGCCATCAACAAACTGGCCACGCTATTGTCATTAAAAGCTAAACCAATCATGCAAAACCTGACCTTTTCCAACTCCTTTGTCCAACTCCAGATTTCCTTTGTTCTCACCGAGCATAACATAGCCTGTAGGTAAAATTCATCCTATAAAAGGTCCCCACTTTTGGGACGTCTTCAGATCACCCTGGACTTCCATCTAGCCTTGCTGCCACTTTGTCCAGTGAAGTTTTCCCCTCAGTTCTCCATAACTGAGTCTGCCTCCCCACTTTGGACTTCCATCCCGCCTTGCTGCCGGTTGTCTAAGGAAACTCCCCTCAGCTAACCACTCTGAGCTTTCTCTCCTGGAACCCCGCTTCTCTCCAGGACTATGAGACCAGGTGTCGTATTGCCTTTCCCAAAAAGCTCTCTGTTTCTATTTCTCAGTTAGTTAGTTTATGCTTTGTCTTGTGTGTTTCTTGTCTTTAATAAAATGTTGTTTGTTACTTTGAAAACCTTGTCTAGCCGCTCTCTGACTTGACGCCGTAGACATAGGGTTAAAGATCCCTGCTAAAGTTTAGCCAAGAGAGTGCTCGAGTTAAATTTCCCCCAACTTGTGTTTTTATTTGGTTATTTGGGCGCCCCTCCCGGGACCCCCAACATACAGGGTAACAGTGTGAGTCCATCATATGAAGTTTTTTTAAAGTACATTGAAGAAAAAAACATTACAAATGAGATTATGATTATCAAGCCACTGAAATAAAAGGACTAAAAGTCAAAGACTTCAAATATGACCCAG
The DNA here is from genome assembly GCA_948474755.1 of Ctenosaura bakeri. Taxonomy (NCBI): domain Eukaryota; kingdom Metazoa; phylum Chordata; class Lepidosauria; order Squamata; family Iguanidae; genus Ctenosaura; species Ctenosaura bakeri. The sequence continues at coordinate 311,829 of CAOLHI010000065.1, read as the reverse complement.
ATTTTTTTTTTCTGACCACTTATTTTCTGACCATTTATTTTTCTCTGTCTTTTTTGTTTGTTTGTTTGTACTGTTTAGATATTCAATATGTGTTTGTGAGACCTCATGTAGCTGACACAAAAGACAGCACTACTGAGGTTGCTGACCATGTTCAGAGGTCAGTCCCTTTCGCCCCCAATCAAATATGTCCTGAAATAATTAACAAGACCAGGATGCATTTAGATACTGATCACAAGAGGGCTAGAGCTTCAAGCCTAAAGACCCTTCCTTACAACAAGACTAACTGAACCATTGCTTAGAAGTAAGCAGTTAGCTGGAATTTATCAAATGTTTTCTATAAATAAAACATAAATAAGTTCTATTGATTCTAACTTAACAAGTAAAACTGTGATGGAACTTCACTTTCCTGCAGTGTTACTATAATTTTTGGTACCTGAGTGCTGTAAAAATGTGCTGGCTCGTGCTATACTAGTGCTGTTGCATTCAGATACATTTTTTAAAAATTTAACTACCATAGTTACTTTTGAGAAACAGGAAAGTGATGAAGCAGCTTCAAACTGTAACTGTAATGACAACTCATAACTTTGGGGCTATGGAATTGCAATTGTAAATTGCTCTAAAGCTCTTAAAGGGAACCTAGTGAGATTTCTTGCATTAGTGGAGTTTAGACCAGATCAAGGATAGACAGAAGCCAGACTGAGATCTACTGGTAGGTCATGTGTAGTAGACTGGGCTGCATTTCTGAGTATTATTTATTTATTTAAATTTCTGGGGGTGCGGGTAGCCATTTTGGTTTGTCATAGTAAAAATAACACCTTAGAAGGCATAACAAGTTTTATTTGGAGTTAGCAGCCTTGAAGCATAGACCATTTTTGCAATACACTTTTATAGTGTATTTCTGCAGTGTACTGTTATAGTGCCATTATCCCACTTTCAACATCCCATAGAACCATGGGGTTTGCAGTTTAGGGAGGGGTCAGCTGGCCCCTCTCTAAACTTCAAACTCCAGGATTCCATAGGATGTTGAAAGTGGGATAATAGCGCTATAACAATCTCCTGCGGAAATAGCCTGGGTTTTCCTTGTGAAGTTGAGACCAGGGTTAGTACCCTTGGTTGCTATGGTAACACGGGGGTGCAGAGAGGCCTCCGAAGCGCTATGAGGCGCTGTGAGGTAAATTTGATCAACGCAACAAGAATTGGGAAGCGGGGGAAGGAGGTTTATTCTGGTTCGTTTTTGTGTGTGAGAGGGGAGTATCGGCGAGCAGGAGGGGAGGAAGTGAAAGTGAAGCGAGTTCCCTTTGGGAGGAGGGGACCTTGGAGGGCGCCTGGCGGCCCGAAACCTGCAACCGCCGCGCTAAGGAGAGGCTCCATTTACCCTCATGAGGCGGAGGAGCGCCTGAGGCCGAACATGTCGGACAACGGCTTTGACCGGGCTCCCGGCGCGGGTCGAGGCCGAGGGGGTGGCGCCCCACTGGCTCCCGAAAGTGGGGCCCGCTTGGGGGTGAGCGGGGCCGGCGGCGGCCTCGGGGCTTCCGAGCAGCTCAAGCAGGGCTTCGTCCACCACCAGGAGCCCCTCCGGCCGCCCAAGACGGCGCCCCCAGGATCCGGCGTCCCCTCAGGTAGATGGCACGGTGCTGCTTCACCTCCCCGCCCCCTCTCATCCCGCTTCTTCTATTTCAGCTTCTTCATTTCGTAGGAGAAATAGGTTGGCCCGGCCCCTCTTTGACCAGGCGCCCAACTACAGCATCTACCTTGGAGCTGGGGGACGAGCTGACCGGGAAGTAAGAAAGAAAATCGAGACCGCTCCGCCCCACCTCTGCTAAGGCTGTCTTCTCCCAATTTGGGGTTATGGAAGGGTCCTATTGAGGGGGTGGGGGAATCGCCCCCTTCCCCTCGGCCCGGTCTTAGGGGGAGGTGGCCTAACGCCGGGTATCCTTATTCCTGGAGAGCACCATTTCCCCCACCCTCGCTGCTAACTCACTTGTGCATTGAATGACCAAAATTACTATTTTTTTAATTTTAAAACAGCTCCAAGCCTGTGTCCTTCTGTAGGATATCTGTAAACGTTTATTTGCATTGGTAGCATTATTTTGTTTTAATTTTAGGATTTTTTTCTTTTTTTACTAAATGCTCTTCTTATAAATTACACAAAACTTTATAAACAGGCTTTCCCCCCCCCCCTGTGCATTTTGCTTAGGTAATAACTTTATCAATGCAGATAAAGAAATGTTAAAGTATGAAAACTACATTCTTGCAATAATATCTTCTTTGCAAGTGCATAGTCTTGTTTTAAGGTAAAACTATAATGTGTTAAAGAAATACCTTTAAAATGTTGCCTGGTGTGCATCGGTAGCATTATTGGCACCATAGCGTCAAATCATGCTAACACACTGCATGATGCATGGATTTTGGTGCTTATGTTTTGGCGCTTTCATTTTTATTAGCAGTCCCATTAAACTTTCCTGAAAAACTTCGGCATCCCTCCTGCTTGCAATTTACTTGCAAGCTAGGCCCATTAAACTTGATGGGACTTACTTCAAAGTGAACAGACGTGGTAACAAACACTACTTCCCTTCTTGAAATGTTTTGCCTTGCTGAAATGGTATTTCCTGGGGTCCTGCCTTGAATTTTCTAGAAATGTGAAAAAAGTATGTAAACAGGATTATCAACAAAAAGACTAACATTTGCTGTTTTGTCCAAGACTTGGTGAAGTAGTTCAGTACTCCTCTAATAAATATATTAACTTTATAATGTTTTCTCATTTAAAGGTTTTATAGCAGGGTGTTATAGACAGCTGAGGAAACTGTTAGCCGGTGGTTATGGAGCTTTGTTTCAGTCTAAGTAATCTTGAGTACATATGCTTTATCACCAATTTGTTGTTAGAAGTGCAGAAGAAGCTTTTCTGGCAAAGTCTGTTGGCTTAAGGAGTGTAAAAGGTGTGACTGCATGTGTGCAGAGGTCTTGAGCTGTTTTCTCATCAAGCGTGTCCCACTGGGGACAATTTACTGGAACTTTGGAAGAGGGACCACAACCAACATCATGCAGAAAGGAGTTCTAGGCAGCTAATTTCCCTATCCCATCTATTTCCAGAGGATGTCTCCATCTGATTTTGGAGAATCTCCCTTCCCCTTGAACCACCCATTCAAGAGTTTCTGTGGACCCTCCATGTATTGTTTTTGGAGCCCTCCCAAGGGAAAGAGGGAGCATGGTAGTTAGTTGCATGGAACTGTTGAGCTACTGTGTCCATGAATACCACACATGCATGTGGTGGAGCCCATACTTTTCATGTGTAAGATTTCAGGCTCAGACTCTTGATAAAATAAATAAAATAAATCTTAGAAATCTAATTCAGAAAACAGTAACTCTAAAAAAGGGCTCCAGTTCATTATTGCTCCGTCTTTTGTGAAAAACAAAAATTTTTAAATCCAGTTTGTTGGAATGCATGTCAGAATAGAATTCCAGTATCTATTGAACTAAAATCAGTTGGCGAATGAATTCTTCAGTGTTCTGTAGGCTGGATGACAAGGCAGAGAGTGGATTGCTATGTCCATTTCAAAGCCGCCTTGATCTTAGCCAGCGTGTTACTAATTGTAAATATTCAGTGTCCGTTGGTTGAAAATGAGACTGGATGACCATCTGTCAGGAGTGTTTAGCTGTGGGGTTGGCACTGGGGGGATCCCCTTGAACTGTTTGACTTGATTTTTATTGGCATCCCAGATTCCTTACTCCTTCAGGTTACTTCTCAGACCACCACAGATTGTCTAGATTTCTTATGTGGATTGTTTTTATTTTATTTTATTTTATTTTATTTTAAGATTAAGCTTTTCCTGCAATCATCCTTTTCTCCTTTGTGCATTCTTCCAATATAGTAGAATGCAAAATGTCCAGAAAAGAGGTTTGTGTATGCTGAATCAAATGTGTTCCACCTAAATAACCAAAGACAGTAAGCACAAAGTAGTAGAGAAGTGAATAAAATTAGATAGAATAAAATAACACTTTTCTAGTGTGGAATATTTCTTCAGAGAGTTTCAGTGCCCTTCCCAGTGGAAAACTGAACAGATAGTCTGCTGACAATCAGAGCATGTCATTTCTGCTTTGCTACATCATGGTTTGCTAAAGAACATAATGGGACATGTTTTGTCCCATTTACATTGTCTAGGGGAAAGTATCCCAATGACAGAAATAAACAGTTTTGTTGAGGCATTTTTACCCTGCTATTTTTTTATTTGTAGAAAAAAAATGAACATAGCAAGTGGTTGAATTTGGGGAAACTGTTTGCAGCAGTACAGGTACCAGTGCTGGAGAATGCCTACACTGGAATTTGAATTCTATGTGGATTCTGCAATAAAATGTGACTCTGGAGATTAAAAAAAAATCATTTCCTAATATGTAAGAGTTTAATAAAATAATATATTCTTCTGGTTTATTCATAAATTTATAATTGTATTATTGTTACATGCCTTCAAGTTGTTTTTTGACATATGGCAATCCTAAGGTGAACCTAACACAGCAAGGTTTGTTCAGAGGAAAGCATTTGCCTTCCTCTGAGGCTGAGAAAGTGTGATTTGCTTAAGGAGGGCAAGAAGGGATTCAAACCCAGCTCTCCACAGTCATAGTCCAGCACCATTTAGGCTCTTAAAATTGTATATCTAAGTGAAATCCACTTTTATTTGTTTAGCTGGTAATCTTAAAATGCCACAATTATATATTTTATATCAAAATATGTTCACAATATAAGAGATAAATGGATTTGTATTGTTTCCTGGCTTTATTAAAATACACAACTATTTAATGGGGTTTTAAACCATTTCTCAGAACAGGCAAGAGTTACATCTTTACCAGAAAAGAATTGCTCAAGCTCTGCAACAGCTAAACCTCAGGTGGTTGTGGCACCAGTGGTAATGTCAAAGCTGTCAGTGAATGCACCTGAATTCTATCCCTCAGGATATTCTTCTAATTTTGCTGTAAGTATTTAACACTTTCTCTTGCATCCGTTTCCAAGCAGTTTAGGTAAATATATAATAGATTTATTAACTGTGTATGAAAGAGGTGGCCGTGGTCTTCAAAACCCCACCATTTCATCTTAGAAATTTCTTTTTTTGTTGTAGAGATCTGTAACCACTAATTTAACGTTAAGAAATTGTGTTCTGCTTCAGAACTGCTATTCTTCTATAGTTTCTTCATAGAATCATAGAGCTGAAAGTAACACCAAGGGTCATCTAGTCCAACTTCATGCCAATGCAGAAATCCATAGCTAAACATCCCTGACAAATGGCCATCCAGCCTTAAAAAGCATCCAGTGAATATGAATCTACACTTTCTACTCTGGTACAGCTCTTCCCATCAGGAAATTCTTTCTAGTGTTTAAGTCAGAGTATCTTTTCTTTTAATTTGAGTCCCATTTATTTGGGACTTCAACTCAGAGCAATAGGTAAAAAAGGTTGTTCCATCTTCCATGTTTATAAGTCTTCAGCTAGGCTATCTGGTCTGCTGAGGTGTTGTATTATTTCAGAAAATGCTTTAAAGACAGTTTGAAATTTTTTACTAGTGAGTGACATGCAGGGTTTTTTTAAAAAAAGAACAGTATTTCTAATGTATTTATATACTGTTTGTCATGTATTTATATGTTAAAGTTAATTTAGCTCCTGTATGTCAAGGTCTCAGCTGGTGGTACATGTACCACTGGTAAGATCAAACGACGTGGGTGAGATGTAGGATTTTCTTAACAATTATTCTGAATTTTTTTCTGTCTCAATACTTCATGGCCTCCTGCAGATGTGACATGACATCTTCAATTGAAACTGTCTGCCTCAGTTTATCAAGCTCTGACCTTTTGACATGCTACTATTAACTTTGGACACTTGATGTTTTTCCTAATCTCCTTTTACCCCAACTCACCTCCCTAGCTCTGGGGTTTGTTAGCATTGAGGGAATAGGGTGAGTTATGTGGAAAATTGAATTCTTATTTAGGAAGAAGCATTCTGTTATATATCTGGGGGTTTAGCAAAGTTCCCTTCAGTTAGAAGTTCATTGCTTTGCATTCAGGCTTTTCTTAATAACCAAACTGAATGTTTGGTTATACTGCACTGCGTGTTCCCTGAAACTAGGTATTATGCTTCTTTCTTTGCTTTGCTTTTTAAAATGAAGATGCTTCCAAGAGTACATGCTTCTGTTAAAAAAAAACAGGTAGAAGGGCTGTTCTACCCTTCCACTTAGGCCTCACACACCCTACCAAAGCCTCTTTTCAATCAAGAGGGAATGCAGATATGAATGTGTGCATGTTAAAACTCTCTTTAAGTGTAGAGACCCTCTCGAACTAGTTTCCTAGTTGAAATATAGTACAGCAACAAACATGAATTAATAAACATTTTAAGAAGTAGTAATAAAGCAAATACCCCATGTTATTCGAACCTGGATGAAAAGCAAAGAGAAATAGGTGTAAGGGGAAAAGTTAAACAGCTCTCCACCTGCCAACATTTCTATACTAAAAACTAGCCATGTTCAAGACTGCTTATTTTTAAGACAACAGAGATGATAACATAAGAGTAGTAGTAACAGTGACAGAAACAGCAGTGTCTGGATTCCAGGCCAGTGTAAATGTAAGTATGCTTCAGTACGCCTTTCAACACATTTCTTTCTTTTTACAGTGTACTAAAGAATGGAAACAAAATAGCAGGAAAAATGTTTTGCAACCAAAGAGTTGTAGATAGGTTCTCGTGTGATACTGACAAGAGAAACATGAGATATGTCTCAAGATGCTCAAAAGATTATCTGTTTTTTAGTTGAAAAGCCTGACACATTTTGGCCTGTGGATCATCTAGGCCTTTTTCATGGGCCAGTTTGAATCAGAAATTTCTGAGCTATGGACTTCAAAGATATTTACTGTGAGAATTTAACTTTAGGTTTCGGAGTTTCTGACTCCAATATTTATTATTAAATTTATTTTCCTTCTTTCTCTCAGTGTGAGATCTGAGGTGGCTTGCAGTGTAAGATAAAATACAGGTAAAACAATATAACAAGTTTTAAAACCATTAGTTCTGTTAAAATCAGTTAAACTGTTTTAAAATATAATAAAAAAAGAAGAATCCAACAGACACCATTAAAACTCTTCTGCATAACCAGTTAAAAATTGAAGTCCTGTCCAGACAAAATGGTCCTTGGCTGCTGGTGATAATAAAGTGGGGTAGGTGAGCAACTAAGTCTCCTGTGAGAGGCAGTTCCTTAATCTGCAGACAGCCACTGTGAAGACACTCTCATATGTTCTCACCACCCATACCTGTGAAGGTGTGGAGGCAGGGCAAGAGAAAGACCTCCACAAAGATCTTAGAACTCAGGTAGACTCATAAGATACCAGAAATGTTAATCTTCAAACTTAACTGCTAAAACACTTGAAAGTTGGCTTCACCATTCAGGAAATAGTTATGTGAAGGATTTTGGGTTATATGCAGTGTTTTGCTAGAGAAAAAAATTCTAGTGCCTTTTTTACCCCCATCTTCCCCCTTATTTGCCAGACCATCATGCCACCCAAAAAATCTGCTTCACAACGTTGCAACTCCCTAGAGCAGGCTTGGATGGCCCATAGATACCAGGGACGGGAACTGCCCCTTCCCCGCTAGTTCCGCAGATGGAAACAGTTCTGTTGGTGAAATTGCAAAAAGGTATCCAACCTAGTCGGCTCCAGGATATTATATGCGAGGGAATCTTTGCAAAAGTTGATTTTGTAGGTCACAAGTAACTAACAGGTATGTCTGAACATTTATGCTAGTATATTATTTTGGAATATGAACTGGTAAAGTATTTGCAAACACACTTATAAGGCTGTTTTATCTTTTAAACTATCTATAGGAGTTTGTCTTCCCTAGATTAGTTTACCCTGGGATGGGCACCTGTGCTGGAGCCAGGGACTAATTTTCTAGCCTTGGGACCCTGTGCAGCCCACTTGAACTGCCAAAAAATTCTGCACAAATGGGGGAAGGGGGGAATGAAACAGGAAGTGCCTGAAAGTTTACTCTTGGGTTTGAAAAACAAGTATTTTTAAAATATTAAATAAAGCATGGGTCCTCTGCAAAATATTTAAAAAGTGAATGGCCACCCTGGAAGCGGGTAATCCACTTTAGTATTGCATCACTTTTTAAATCCAATCTGACGAAGTTGGCTACAAAAACAGATTGAGAGAGCAGCATGTGGCCCCATGGCCATGCTTTCTTTATCTTGTGCTGATCTAACTATTGTCATTCCCCACAGACATTAAAGTCTAAGCATACCTAGGAAAAAGCACATTTTTCTTGCTGTGCAGCAGTCACCAGTGCTTCTGTGACTGTCTGAAACAATCACAGCAGCTTCTAGCTAAGCATTAAATATTGAGGACAGCTGGCAACTACTTCATGTACAGTAATCTCTGTTACTTCCTGGAGTTGTATAGGTTTCAACTACAGGTATCTAGTCTGTCTGGACAAGAAAAAAAATACAGTAGAGGCATCTATTATAGTTTGGCCCTCAGGTTTCACATATGCACAACATAAAAATAGCCATAAATAGAGAAATTATGATTTTAAGCTTGCCTATATTTACTTTCAGGAATCTTCTTTCGAAGATGGTAACGGTGGATATCCAACACTAACAGAATATGTGCAGGACTTTCTAAACCACCTTGCAGAACAGCCAGCTTGTTTTGAAACTGAAATAGCAAATTTTTCAGAAACTCTGAATGGTTCTGTTACTACAGATGAAGCATTACAAGAACTAGTTGAACTCATTTACCAACAGGTAATTTCATGCTTCTGTACCTGAGTGTAATTGACAAGTGAACGTTAGCTAAAAAACCAATTTTGATGAATTTCTATCACTGTAATTGAGTTTATGAATGTATTCCTTTAAAGTGAATAAAGGTCTGAGCCAGTCAGACCAGTCAGGGTTTTCAAAGATTTGGGTGTTTCTTGAATACACTGGAAATTATAGCTTTTCCATAACAACTTTAAAGTAGCAAGAGAAAAGAATGTTCCTTTGAACACTAAGCTGCAAAGCATTCATGTTCACTTTATTTACCTTAAACCTTAATAACCGATATGTTTTGCAATCTAATTTGGAAAGATTTGTGAGACATATAAATTATTGCTACAGGAATTAAATGAGAAATTGAGTTGTGTATGTTCTTTCTTTTGGTCCATTTTGTTTTCTTTCTAAAAACAGACTAAGGTGTTTCAAAGTTTAGAAAAGACTGCAAGTGATTCTGTTACAACAAGGAAATATTAGCCCCCTCGTTTCATATTTTTACTTAAAAGTAAGTGAATTTAGTAAAACAAGTGCTATAGTTTCAAAACAAATCTAGTTATAAAGTATGGAGAATTTGACCACAGTTGGCCCTCCACTTTCACAGGAGTGCAGGACTCTCCCAGAAGTGGAAAAACGCAAATATCATAAGTCCCCCAAACTGTATTTAACACACACCAAACGTACGTGTACTGGCATGGTGGTTGGGCCGAGACACACATGTGTTCACTTACTTGCGTGAGGGGGGAAAGGGATAGGATGGGAGCAGGGGATAGGATGGGGGCAGGAAAGAGGGAGAGAGAAAGGAGAAACCTGTCCCATTCCCTCCTCCCCTAGTGTGCACATGCCCTCCTCCATACCATTCCCTTCCTCCAACCCATGCGACTGAGAAAATGCTCATGCACCTTCCCATCCCACCCCTTCCCACTTGTGTGACTGAGTGAATGTGCACCCTCTCTCCTCCCATCCCATTACCTTCCTCCTCCTGCCTGTGCAAGTGAGCCAGTGTGTGCGCACGTTCTCCTCCCATCCCATCCCCTTCTCCCCAGTAATCTGCAAATAATAAAATCTGTGAATACTTAACTTGCAAATGCAGAGAGATGACTATATAAACAAATGCTTCCAAACTAAAGTATGTAAGCAACATAGTTGCAGAATGTTCAGTAGTGTCTCTAGTCTACTCTTTGTTAATCAAATGCATTTCGTTATTTTCATACCCACTTAGTTTATACAGTTGGATTCCTATATTTTTCCAAAGTTAATTTTGAAATTTGGATGACAGCAGATAGGATTGAGCATGTAGATACATTTAGTTCTGCTATAACGTGTTTGTATAATGAGAATTGGCAATAATGCAATCAATCAGTTAAATTAATTAATAATTGTTGCTGTGTGCCTTCAAGTTGTTTCTGACTTAGGGGCCTTAAGGTGAGCCTATCCCTGGGTTTTCGGAGGCAGAGAATATGTGATATGCCCAAGGTCACTCAGTAGGTTTCCATGCCTGAGCAGGGAATCAAACCCTGATCTACAGAGTTATAATCCAGCACTCAAAACCACTACACCATACTGGTTCTCAATTAATTAATGGAGGAATACTATTCACAGAACATGAACTCTCAATTGGTATTGCAGAGTTCCCATCTCAAGCATTCAAAATTGGCACCACTCCACATTTCAGCTATTAAGAACAACTCTGCCTTCTCTGATCTTAGTTTTTCAGTTCCAAGAAAGAAGAGTCCCATCTAGCTGAACCAATCCAAGGCAGCCTTTCCACAAGGCCATTTCTTGGGCCTTGCAAATGCTCATCACCTTTCTGTGCACCTTTTTTTTCCTATTCTGTCCCCTTCATCTCCCATCAAAGTTCTGCTTCTCTTCTTTGCCAACCACCACCACTGTACACATTTTTTTCTTTTTCTTTTTCTTTTTTTTTTTGGAGATCGTTTAGTGTCTTCCACTGCTGCCGCCACACAGACACACAACACTTGGCTAGGCATAAGCTTTTAGGGCCAGCAGCATTGAAGCTACAACTCCTCATATTGCAGGAGCCCATATTTAGGTGATGTGTGTTGGTGGGATGAAAGAGTGGTGGGGAGGGGAAGAAAGTATGGAATGAGGAAGTTTCTGCCCCAGCCAAACATGGACTCCTGCAGTGTGAAGAGGTGTTGCTTCTCTGCTGGTGCTCCTGAAAGCCTGCTCCTAACCAAGTGTTGTATGTCTGTGCAGCAGCAATCAAGAAGTTAGTGATGGTAGCAAACAAATATGCATGCATGCAGAGAAACTCCTGATACCCAACCAGTTTTCTTTTCAGGAGTTTAAAATTTGTGGTAAATTAAATCACTAGCTTAAATATGAGTAATGTTTTTTGAGATGTACAGCTAACCCTATTTTTCTCATTAGTCCTGTTATTTCCAGGTTGTGAATTACTATATGTGGAGATTTTTAGGAATACAGGCACTCCATTACAGCAGCGCTTACTGTAGTAAATACCAATTCAATAAGAAGTTTAAATATGACTTCTTAGAGATAAGAGAGAAAGTATTTCAACCTGTTTTCTTCATTTGAGTCATTCATTTCTTAAAGCAGCAGTGCTTAACTTAATTCTGTACTTTAGCTGGACTTCATATTCATAATCCCTCACTTGGGTCTCCTAGCTAGGGCTGACGAAAGTTACAGTCTAAAGCATCTGAAGGGACACATCTTGATAGAACACATGAACTCTCATCCTTTACAGTGGCCACAAAGGAAGGATATTCTATGTTCAGTGTGCTTTATTCACAAGTATGTAGGCATAGGATTGCACTCTGTTGTTTAGCAAAGAAATTCTAGATCAGGGTTCCACTGGCTGGGGAGGAGAAGCAATGGATTTGCTTATTTTTATCTCTCACTTATTCATTGCTGACTTTAGCTGTGTCTATCACCAGCATGCAGCCCCTGTGGAAGTGGGACCTTTAACATTAAGTGGGACTTTTAACACATCTTCTACAGGCTTTTCCATGCCTGTAGAAGATAACGGTCATTCTGCTGTAGTGGTGAAAGGACATCCTGAAGCAGGTTGTCTCTCCCACTTGCTTGGAAAGGCAAGCAACCAAAAATAATCCAATGATGGCATGCTGGGGGGAAGCAGGACCCACATGAACCCCAGTCTAGTACTTCCAGCAAATCCCAGGAGCGTATCACTACAAAAACTCCTGGCGTAAAGCCCTTTTTCACTGTAGCAACCTGCCATTCCCCATCTCCCACTCTTGCCTCTGTTCTTCCCATGCTCTTTCTTCCTTTCGCTGCTTCCCTTCTCCATCCTTCAAAAATAAAATTGCCTTTCCTTTTTCCTGCTCCACCACCATGCTTGCCATCTGGAACCCCTTTCTCCTCCTAAGGTTATACAGAGAGAAGCCCAGAAATGTCTTTTCCTTCATCCCTAACCAGGAAGGACCTCAGTGGGCCAGGCCTGCTACATGGCTGCAGAATGCCAAGAAGATGCCCACCATACCAGCTGTCCCATGCCTCTGCAGGGGATCAAGCATAGGTTAGCCTCTCCTTGTGGGCTGCTTTGGCTCAGATCAGCCTCTGGTTAATAGACAGGATAAGTGAGACCAAGGCCCCAGATTCTCCCTCTGAACAGATGACTCCCCATCTGCTCCACCAGATCTTGCCTGGTGGATCAGGCAACTTTTATATGGGAGAGAAACAGGCAGTTGGACCTAAAATAGAATAAACAACTTTGCATGCTCTTTTGGTGATATAAAATCAGGCATTTAGTAGAACCTGTTTTAATAAAAAAGACAAAAAAAGCATTGGTCTCAGTCCCTAGAAGGGATTATATTAGAACTTACATGCAATTTCCTCTTTCTTTCAGTTCTTTTGCACTTCTTACAACTACAGAGAGCCTAGATCCCAACAGCCAGATAGTTGTTTCCAACACAAAAACAAACAGGGACAGGACTTCCACAGACAAAAAAGTGGCAACACTTCTGGGCTACAGCCTAAGCAGCAACAGCACCAAGCATAATGCAAGGGTCCTGCAAGTGAGAGCCACACTTCAGGCTTTTCTTGGAACATGGGCTCAGACTACCACAAACCAATGGGTCCTGCAAACAATATAGGAAAGCTACAGGACAGAGTTCTTAGAATTTCCTTCCTTCTTCTTAATCTGTCTGAAGTCCTGCAGTGAGGAAAATCATCTTACAGTTCTACAGGCAATTTGACACCTACTGGACATGGGGGCCATAGAACCTGTCTTGGCAGCCAAGAAATTCTTAGGCTGCTACTCTGATTTCTTCACGATGCCAGAAAAAAACAATCAGTGGTGAGCTACCTTAAGCAGTTAAAAGAATAAATTGCTTCGTTAAAAAAAAGCGGGGGTATAGATGGAGATGCTTTGGTCCATCCTAGAGGCCTTAGGGACAGGGGACTTTCTAGCCTCTTTTGATTTGATGGAAGTTATCTTCACATTCCTCTGCATCTTTCTTCCAAGTGTTTCCTATGCTGCTTCTACCAGGGAAGCCACTTTCAATGCAAGCTCTTTGTCTTTCAGTCTGTCCTCTTTCCCCAAGGTATTTACCAAGCTAATAGCTAGTAGCTCATCTCCACCAAAACCAACTTCATATTTATCCATACCTGGCCAATCTTTTTCTCTGAGCCCCTTCATAGAACAAAGGAGTGAAGGATGTTCAGACCATCCTAGATTGTCTCTCTGCTCGTGATTTTCTGGTAAATCATGGGAACCACCTATGTCCTACCAGCAGAATCATCGCCTAGAAGCCATCAGAGACATAGTGGTTGTCACAGTCTCCCTGCTCCAAGAGGAAGTAGAAGAAAATAAGACTGGCTGTTTAAAAAGTGCAACTGTTTCCACAATGGGACCTGCTTTTTCCTAGCACAGGTCCAGAAAGTAAACAGCATACCCTACGTAAGGTTCCAATCATGGCCCCTCCAGTGGGCCTTACTGTCATGTTTCTGTATAAGAATGAAATACAGCTAGATGAATAACATGTGTAAAGAACTTTATTATGATTTTGAAAATTACAGATACATTCTAATACAGAAACCTTTGGTGATTTATGAATAGTTTACTCATTACAAACCTGTCAAAGTCTTTAAGATCCTCAGGAGAAAACTTTCTCTTGCTCCCACCACTGCCTGGTGAGGATGTAGAGGGCCTTCTTAGTGGCGGCTGCAACTCTATGGATTTCCCAAGAGGCTGGGCTGCTCCCCCTCTGATCTACTTATCTTGGCATGAAAAAGATTTTATTGTTTAAGCTGGCTTTTAACTGCTTGCAAGGAGCCTTTTATGGTGTGTGTGTGTGTGTGTGTGTTGTCTGTGTGTGAACACTTTTTTTAAACATTGTTGTGATTTTAAGTGAGTTTATATTTTTAAAAATTTAATGGTTTTAATGTAATTTTTAATTATTTTTTATTTTTAAGTTTCCAGCTTATCTTGTTTTTAGCTTTGTGAACTGCCTTGGGTCCCATGCTGGGAAAAGGCAGTGTATGCTGTAAATGGAATAAATAAGTAATAGATATATGTATGACTATGTAGAGATGAGGCATATGTTTTGGTCTTTGGTTTCATCATATTGTATTTTTTAAAACTTTCTGTTTGAATGGATTAAATACCATTTCTAACAGACTATTATACAGTCTTGATCAGTGCTCAGAAGTGTATCATAGGCTTCCTGCTTATATAATGACCCCATCCTCCATTTTTCACCTTGTTGTAACTTGCATTTATTGTGGTGTCTCAGATGATGTTATGGCTTGGTGGTTAGCACTAACTTTAGTTGAATCATCTGATTATGATTAGAGCAATGTAGAAGTAGAGGAGGGAATCTGTGCAGAAGTAAAAAGAGAGGAGGCTGTGAATGGCTTAGAGAATTAACTGATTTGAGCCAGTCACACACACTTGAATCCTGCTGAAATTGATGCATGCAGATAACAGTTTTGGATTTGCAGTCAAGGTTGCCTAAACTTAAAATAAGCAAAACAGTGATTGTGTTCTCAAGGACATGCTCTTGAAACAATTCTAAATGTTATGCATTTAAGTTCTTATGAAGATTTTGATAAAACTAAAGACCAAAACATGTCTTATCTCTACATAGTCATACATATATCTGTTACTTACTACTTATTATTTATTTCTTGTGTCTTAATGACAACATTGCTCCCTCACTAAACATTTCCAGAGGTAACTGTCTCCATATTATGTTTTCTCTCCTTCCATTCATGAAGATTAGCAATGATGTGGTTTTGTGGCTTGAGAAAGAAATTTAGAAAAATAAGAGACTTACAGTATTTCAAAAAGCAAAATTCTCTCCTAAAGGGTTACGTAAAAAGAAGATGGAATCTTCTTGTCTGAACAAACTGTAAACTAGTTTTACTCAACAGCTTGCATCAGAAAATAACATTAGTATAAATTATATCCATACTCTGTTTCTTGCAATGAAACAGAGCTGCAACTTGCAAGACATAATCCCTATGCTGTTTTCTTGACACCTGATACTCTTGACCTAATAATTCTGCCCATGAAATTTATATCTGCAGAAAGACTTGCCTTAGGTTTCTTTCAGAAGGAGATATGAATAGATGATCTAGGAAGATTCTGGATGTGTTTGAATGAGGAGGGTCTCCCTGACACTGAGAAAGAAAACTATTGCTTTATTTCTTCTTACCCGAGAGGAAGGCAGAGTTCATAATTCTGATGCATACTCCAAGTCCTGTTTTCCCAAAGGTTATGCTCCTAGTGATTTTCTATGAGCCACGTCTGCTTCTAATCTCCTATGGTGACAGTTTATTTCCAGCAATAAGGCTTTAAAAGATGTTGTTTTTCTATTTTATTTGCATATTAGATTCTACCTGCCTTGGACATTCAGTTGTCACATGTAAGGTATACATTTGAATAAAAGCTGAGTTCCCTGAGCCTTTAGTGAAGGCCTGGCCTGTTGGGTAGTCCTCCATATTTTAGTTATGGGACATGTAGTAGGAGTTAAATAGCATCTTACTTGTAACAAGGTATGAGAACCTGACATGGCCAGTGGGCTGTTGTGGTATCCTTAAAAGCTGATTAGTGCACTGAAGATTGTTCAGTTGAGATTGTTGTAGTGCGTTCCAGGAAAACGTTTCAGATAAGTCCATATCCTGACTTCCCACAAAAATACAGTGTTTTATATTTTATAATTAAAATTGTTCTTTTGTTTTAAGGCTACATCTGTCCCAAATTTTTCATATTTGGGTGCAAGGCTGTGCAATTACCTTTCTCATCATCTCACCATTAATCCACAAAGTGGTAACTTCAGACAGTTATTGCTTCACAGGTGAGTACATGTTGCATGGCAAGCTCTCATGATCAAACAACTTCGTTTTCTTTTGTGGTATTTGGTTAAATACATGATTTCAAGAAAGGCTACCCAACAGCATTCACAGCAGTTTTATTTCTTACAAAATCAGTAGTCTTTGTCCTGTTTTCCATCACTTTACATCTTCAAGATTTTTTTAGGCATGGTGTGATATTTGTTTGAGGAAAAGAATAAAGCGTAAATATAAATATATATATACTTTTTATTTCTGCTTCTTTGTCTGGTGCTTTGGCTTGAATGTTATGGTAGATCAGGTTCCCAAATTTCATCAGAGGAGACACTGATGCTGACAGCCAACAAACCTTCTTTCAATCTGTGTGTAGTCCACACGTTTGTATAGTTTTTAAGAATCTTAGCTTTCATTTTTGAGTAAAAATTTAAATCTGTCTGCTTCCATAAGTTAGCCCTCCCAGCTTTCTCCTAGACACAGACTGTTAAATGGATATGTGCACACGCACACATGAAAATATTCATTTCTAGATGCTGAAAGCAGATTCTGCCTTCATGAGTGAATGGTAGCAGTTCATTTAAAGTAAAAGGGACACTTGGGCTACAGTTTTTTCTGTTTCCAGTTGTGGTCCTAGATAGTTCATCATTCTTTGCTTCCTGAAACCCAGTAGAAGGCCTTGTGCATGTAGCTCCACCACTTTGTCCCTTTCTTGTACAGGGGGCGAGAGATAGAGGCAGCCCATGGCCCTCCAGATGTTAGACTACACCTCTAATCACCCCTGATCATTTCCCAAGCAGGCAAGGCTGATCAATATTGGAATCTAACAACACTCGGAGGGCCGCTATCTCCCCAACTTAAAACTAGAATGTGACAGACCACAGGAAATGGGTAGAGCAGGGAACAGGTGCAGTAGGTGATGTGATTGCCTGGATTGCTGATGTGGCCCCCTAGTTTTCCACAGCCCCCCCGCCCACAGCAGTAGAGGGTATGAATAGTGTATTTAATAGAGTCATCATGAACAGCTACATTAATTTCTTGGAATCTTAGATATGTAATGAATTTAATCTTCTGTGTATCAATCCATCCTTTGCTTGTTGCCTGTAGATAGCATCTATTTACAGCTCTATGTTTTTATTCAGTATTTTTAACTTGAGTACAGTATTTCTTTTTAATAGCAAAAACTGATAAAACATTTTAAATATTATGGAAGAACAAAATCATGATTCAAGCTCCCCTTTTTAGGTGCCGGAAAGAGTATGAAAATAGAGATGAAGCTGCAAAAGGAGATGAAGCTACACGAAAAAGATTTCATGCATTTGTGCTATTTTTAGCAGAACTTTATCTAAATCTAGAGGTAAAAAAAAATCTGTCTCAGCTAAAACCATTTTTTTTAATTCATAGTAACCAGAATTTTAACAGAGAAGGCAGCATGAGAGTATGGCACTAATTCAGTAGAGAATAGGAAACCATCTAAATACAAATAACATGTCTTCCATGTTTTCTTATTTGTTTACATATTTTAATAAAATGCTATTTACAAATATATCTATATATCTATATATATTGCTTAGAATCAAAAATTTCAAGGCAGTATACATGAACAGAATACACAATAGATAATTTAATATAAACTGTTTATATATGTAGATGTTAGGTTGGACTAAACAGGGAAGGCTTGCGTAAATAAGTGTGTTCTTTTAACATCTATCCAATCTTAAGAATAGTTGGACTATGAGAGATTTCTGGAGGAAGAGCATTCCATGTAATGGGTGCTACCACATTAAATGCCCTGTTGCGAACAGCTGCCAAGCAGACCTCAGGAGCTTGTAACACTAGCAGGAGGGCTTCTCCAGATGAGCTCAAAGACTGAGTGGATGTACAAGGAAGCAAATGGCTTCCCAGGCATCCCAGTTTAGGTCTTTACAAACTAACAACAAAATTTTAAGCCTGGCCTCTTAGCAAATAGGTGGATAGTGCAGTTCTTTCAGCAAAGGTGTTATGCTGTCAGTGGATTGTCCTTTTCAGAAATCTAACTGAAGCTTTCCTAAGCAGCCATAGTTTCTGCATCAGCCTTTAAGGACAACCTCTCTTAAAGTGAATTAGTAGCTCAGCCTTGAGGATACCAGTGCCCAGACCACAGCAGCCATACTTGATCCCCTGTTAAAGAACAGCCACAACTGATGCACCAGTCAAAGCTGATAAACAGTCTGAGCCACTGAAATCATTTGGGTCTTCTATGACAAAGACAAATCCAGAAGTACCCCACTTTATTTAATTATTGACAGATGCTTAAATCTTTATATTGGCATTTCTTAGCATGCAGTTTGAACAGAATATTGTCTGACCAGAATATTGTTTCTCATCATATATCTGTAAGGAAAAGTTGCTACTCTTTTCTTTCCTTCCCAGTCAATCCATATCAAGGAAGAGCCTGGAATATTCTAAAGGAATGCTTAGATACTATTGTTAGTACATAATTTATGATTAGCAATGCTAGCCCATGTGTATTCAACCCTGAACACCTTATTTCCCAGTGTATCAGCTCCCTGATCTCAGCCATCTGGGCCATTTCCGCACTAGACTGTTCCGCACTAGCGCTGTTTGAGACCCCTCCCTAAACTGCAAACCCCAGGATTCCATTGGTTGTTGAAAGTGGGATAATAGCGCTATTACAGTCTAGTGCAGAAGTGGCCTTAGACACAAGTACTGCAGCACACTGGGTCATGAATCAAGCTGCTATAATTTGCTGACATGAATTTCCACAGACTAGAAAATGTAGCTTTAGATCTCCTCTAAGGTATTCAAAAGTTTGTGATCTCTCTTTCAAAAAATATACCACGGAGTTACATTACTACTGTTATATTGACTGCTTAAGTAAAATGAGGGAGAAGTATTATGCTGGCTTATTGATAGCAGGTAGAAAATGTTAAGAGAATGGAAAGTAGCCAACCTGAAGTGAACCTGAAATACAAAAGAGTTGAATTTCAAGGTGACTTTCTCCTTTCCTTGTTCAGTAAAGGTGTTTTTACTATTACTGCTGATACTATATTTAAAGTCATCTCTATTAATCCAACCCTCCTGCAAATAATTTCAGAGAGGTTCATATCAATACCACATAATGGGAAAAGTGAATATAATGGAATAGTCCAGATTTTTCCTATCAAAGATCAGCTTGCTTTATCTTCCTATTCCCATAGATTATTTGTAGATTGATGCATAGTCATCTATTACAATATAATAAAAATAGAGAAAGATGTAAAAGATAAAGTAGAACCTCTGGACCTGCAACCTCCAGATCTGATAGTTCAATATATTTTCTTTGTGCAGCTTGGTTAATATGGGGAGATATAATTCCAGCTACTTAGGTTTTCATAACTTCCAATATTTTTTACGTTCACAAGCCAATGGTTCCAGAGGTGGCAAGACTAATCTTAATATCTTGTAACTGTTCAGATTTTTTTGTTGTTTTTTATATATTTGTAGATTAAAGGAACTAAAGGTCAACTAACTCGAGCAGAAATTCTTCAGACTGGACTTCATGAATTATTAAACACACTTTTTTCTAACCCTGTGGACAACAATTTAATATGTGCAGTAAAGCTGCTAAAAGTATGAGCTTTTTGTTATTTGGGGTTTTATTATTAGTTTTTAAAAATGCTACTGATGCTGATTACTTTGAAGAGATGGTTGATTTTTGCACACTTATCAGAATGTATAAAAGGTGGATTTAGATCAGCAACATAGGTTGAGATCATCAGTATTAATAAAGTTCACAGATAGATGTTATAGTCTCTGACTAAACTGCTAAAGGTTAATTCATCATATAGCACCCTCCGCTTTTCTTAGAGCAAAAGTGTAAAACAGCAGAACTATTTAGGTAATATCAAGTTGAGTTTCATCCATGCCATGAATGGAGGGCACTTCCATTCATCCAGGATGACCTTCTTCCTACTGTATCTTCATATACTATATCCTGTGGTTTTCTGTAATATTCCTTGGGGCGAAGAGCACAGAAGACAAGCTATGAAGCAGACACACATATCCTTTCTCATCTTTCTCCATGTTATATGACCTAGAGAGGAAAAAAAATGCTTCTTGATTCAGAGGAAGACAATAAAAATCTACAACCATCTCTGAATTATATGAGTAGTTCCATGATTTCTGACAAGAAACACCAAGATAATTCAGAGTGAGACAGAAATGTCCTAGAACCCCAGAGACTTCCCCCTTCCCCCACTTCTCTTTTATAGAAGTTCTGTTAAGAAGTACTGAATCTTCCAGGCTACCACATACTCCCACTTACCACGGAATGGGAGAATAAGGCCTTAACAACCTAGGACAGAATCTTCCCTTCTCTGTAATTTTATGCCTGCAGCCTTGACAATCAAACAAGCAAACTCCATCCCCCCCCCCAACATGACTTCCCTGTTTTCAGCATATGGCTGACAAACCTCTGATCATGCCTAGTGAGACAAGCCTGCTTCAGTATGTATCCCATCCCGTAGGAGCAACTTTTCAGTTGGCGTCAGTGAGAAGGAAGGGGGCAGGAAAGCATGCTGCACAAATGGAGATTTGTCTCTGGACCCCCTTAGTTTGATCAGTTGAGAGACCAGTGTCTTTGAGTGTTTTATTCTTTTGTTTATGAGGGAGAAATAATATAATTACCACTCTTTTAAAAGAAAGCAAATTTTAAATATTAGTAGTTGGGTAACATGAGGCATCTTTGATTTGAATACATTAAAAATTGTAAGTATGTAGTACAGGGTTGGGCAAAGAACAGTTTCCCAGATTCTGTTGGACTATACCTCCCAATGTGCCTCACCATTCACTTTGCTACCTAGGGCTACTGGGAGTTGCAGCCCTATTATTATTATTATTATTATTATTATTATTATTATTATTATTGTTATTATTATTATTATTATTATTATTATTATTATTATTATTATTATTATTTATTTGTATCCCGCCTCTCCATATGGATCGATGCGGCGAACAACTTACAAATAGCATGCATTTTGATACATTTCTATACATGCCCCCAACAAGCTGGGTACTCATTTTACCGACCTGCGGAAGGATGGAAGGCTGAGTCAACCTTGGAACCCGGCAGGATCGAGCTCACAACCTTGTGGCTTGCAGTACTGGCATTTAGCCACTGCGCCACCAGGGCTCCCTTTTTGCCTACCCCAACATCATACAGTACAAAAGCAAAATTTAATAATGTTCATGAATGATTGATGTAGCTTCTGGAGGCTGTAGTCTGCCCCAGATCTCAATTGCCTGCTTTTATTTACTTAATTTTTGTGGCACAAAATTTTTACTCCTGTATAATATTGAGTATAGTATGAACATCAAGTGGTAGCTTTGTCAATTTCATCCATTTCAGTTCTAGGTTTAACAAAAGAAAATGTGGAGAAGTCAAAAAGCATTGGCGGGGGGATGAATATTTGTGCAAGTCAGTGTAGTATGAACAGACAAGCATATAGTCTAGACCTTTCTGTTTTATGGCTCTTTAGACCCCTATTCTTTAGAGTCAGAAAATGCTTTTAAAACTGGTTCAGCACACAACCCATGATACAGATATTTCACTTGCTTTTAAAATCACTTTTGAAAATGCCTTTACTAATACCATGCATTTCCTAGTTGACAGGGTCTGTACTAGAAGATGCGTGGAAAGAAAAAGGAAAGCCCTATATGGATGACATCATACAGAAAATTGAAAATGTTGTCTTGGATGCAAATTGTAGCAGGTAATAAGAAAATTCAATTTTTTAAAAAAACTTTTCTCCGTGCATGATAATAATTCCCTGCTGTTTCTTCAGGGGTACATAGCAAAACAGAGCAGTTTCTAAAGCTTTCTGCTTATTTCTTTTGTTAATCATTGTCATTGTCAATCCTTATAATAATTACGGTAAATATAACAAAACGTTTGCCATGTTTAATATTATTCTCAACTAGTTCAGTCTTGTAATCTTAAACTGCCTGGTTTGTGGTGGTTTGTTTTACATATATTTCAAAGTACATTGCAGACGCAAGTGTGTTTCGGGAATCCTGAAGGAAATAAGTGACTACTGCACACCCCAGAGAAGTTCTCCATCATTTAGAGACAGGTTCGACGAAGATTAAATTGGCATGGTTAGTGTGGGCTAGCCAGTAAAAACAGTTAATACTACTGTAATAAACCATTATTAAATTAACCATCAGACATGTGGGTGGAGAGGACTGATTCTATTTTGATGCATAGAAGATAACAGCACCAGTTTCCAAGTCCACTAGAGGAGGTTCTGTAACTGGAGGACAACTCAAATGAACTTCCTTTCTATGAATGCCTAAAGATGTCTGGAGAAGGGTTTCTAGTAGATCTCATCTTTGTGTAAGTGACAGAGCTATCCTTGAGATCCTAGATTGTTTGGGTTTATAGATTAAAACCACCACTTCGAATTGTGCTAAAAAGCAAAGCAAAAGTCAGTGCTACTGCACTCCTTTTTAAAAATGGCTGTTTTATTTTACATGTTTGTTATTGTTTATATTTATGTATTTGCATCTCTTTTTTCCTTGTTCAGGACTCATGGCAGTTTATAATAGTTAAAAAAAAATAGCTAAAAGTTAACAACCTACAAAAAGTTTAAAATGTATTTCAGCTATCAAATTAAAACCTATCAAAAAGATAAACTATTAATAAGAAAACAGGAAATAAAAAATCCAGCACATTATGAAAGGCCCATTCTCCTTGAGCAACCAGTTTTCCAGGGCCTGCCAAAATAAAAAAAAGCATTTACGTGCCAGTGGAAAGTTAGCAAAGAAAGTGCCAATCTGATCTCTCTGGGAAGGGAGTTCCAGAGTATGATTCAGTGATTGTTCTGATAATTTTTTTGTATCTTTTTGCTTTATGAAGCAAAAGTACCTGAATAAATTGTTATGCACAGGTGAAGCATATTTGTTATGCTGTCTTGGTTAACAGTCTGTCTGCTATATTCTGAACAACCTTGAACATTCTAAACACATTTCAGCTAGCTGGGAATATTCATTCTCCTCTTTAGACAAGGACAGGCAATAAATCTAAAGAGCTATAAGTGGCAAACGCACACACTGAAATGTCTCTATGTCATATATATTATATATACTGGCTTATGACTAAGGTTGCATTTGTATTTACATTACAGTAGTGACCTCAGATTTAAAATCAAAAGAAAAATGTGGATGACTATTGCTTCCAAATTTAATTCCCTTTGACAGTGAATTAGTTTCATACTTAGTTTATAAGCCCCTATGAATGAATTTTAAAAATGATATGAGAAGTAGATTTTTCTTCCTCCCATCAGTTCTGATTGCAATTAGTGTGAACAAAGTTTCCATTAGTGCTGAAAACAGTGATTTTTATTTTGTATTCTTGTCTGTTTCAGAGATGTAAAGCATATGCTTCTGAAACTAGTAGAACTACGGTCAAGTAACTGGGGAAGGGTACATATAACTTCAACATACAGGGAAGCAACTCCAGAAAATGATCCCAACTATTTTATGGTAATGTTTTTAGATAGATTTCATCAGAATATACATGTAGCGCCGAACATGAGAAGTTAGTGGAAACTTATAAAAAGCTGTGTTTTAATTTTAGAACGAACCAACATTTTACACATCTGAAGGTATACCTTTCACTGCAGCAGATCCAGGTATGTGAACAATTTGTTTTTATCTGGCTTTTAGGCAGAAAATAGCTATAGATTGGAATGCTAATGAACTTAAGTGTTAAAATTTACTTTTTATACACACATACTGATACAGTTTTAATGGCTTGTCATGAAATGCTGTCATTGGAAAGCTCTGTTAGTCTGGAACCTACACAAAAACATTATTGCACCTATGATGAACAGAATAGCAAGAAGAAACTTGTGACTCCACCCAGAATGATAAAATTTAAGTCTAGTGCCACCTTGTGACAGCATACTGCATAGTGATATAATCTGCACAGTAGTATATAGAACTGTTGCTGTTTTCTCATTTATTAGCAAGTGATTATTAGGCATAAGCAAAAATTTGCAATACAGCTTTTTTTCATTAATGCTTTTAATAAACATTAGCAGAATCCCATCTACTTTCTTTTTATTTTTGTGTGAATTTGTTGCCATTATGTTTATTTACACAGATACCTTCATTGTTCCATCTAATGTTTGGGAGTGCATGCTCAACATTTCTAGTCTTTTACGTTTTGGGCAAGGAAAATACTCTAGTAAGCTGTTATCTCACAGGGAGGTTAGTAGTGTATGTAATGAGGCAACTCAAGCATTGTTTTAAGAAAAGTTTAGAGAGGATTGTGTGTGATTGGGAAACACAGAGTTCAGGATAAGTAAAGATGATTAATGGCATGAAAAAATGATAGACCTAAATAAACTGTCATGATGCTCATATCAGCTTACAGTGGTCATGCTTTTATATTTTATTGTTTATGAGTAAGTATGCATTTTTGTATATTGCCATGATTGTTGTGGATATATTGAATAAAATGAACTTGGACATGCAGTCTAATTTTTTTAAAATACCACTATTGTAGATTATCAGGAGAAGTATCAAGAACTCCTTGAAAGGCAAGATTTATTTCAAGATTGTGAAGAAAATGGAACAGATTTATCAGGAACTGGAGATCCGTAAGTTCTTTTCTCATAGCAGTATCATAACTTTAACCTGATAGTTAGATGTTCTGAATTAGGCACTGCTTTTCAAAAGCGCTCATGCCTAAAATACTTTGTTACATAGTTACATAAAAAAATAGTATTCATATTTGATATGTCTCCCTTCTTACATTTTTTGCCTCATTATTTACTGTATTTGCTGGCATTTAAGATGCACCTTTTCCCTAAAGAACGCCTTCTGAAATGGGGTGCGGGTTATACACCAGTAAATATGGTAACTGATGAGGCAGGCTTACAGTAACTCCTGCCGGCCCTAAATGCATGGGGGGCGAAAGGAGCGCTCACGCTGGACACTGAGGAGAAGGGTTAGGGTTTGCATCTTTATGGATCTTGTTGCATTCTGTCCCACTCCTGGAACTGTCTAAATGCATTTAATAAACTAATTATATATATCACTCTTTCATTTTCTCTGAGGAAGTGCATTCATTTCCAGAAAAGTTCATAGAGTACTGAAATAAATCAGTCTTAAAGGTACTGCTAGATTTCTTCCACACATCCATTTCGCCTCCTTTTTATAGTGCAACAGATTAGCACAGCTACTTTGAAAACTACTGCAAAGAATTGACTTAGATTGGAGCTTGAAATTGGAAAAACGTTGGCAGCCCCTTTAAGAGAGGAAGAGCCCACCTTACTGCAGCCCCTCCCTCCTTCCTCCCATTCACCCCTCCCAGCAGGGTCTTTGCCCTGGAGCCAACCACCTGTGGGAGAGGGAAGGGAGAGTAAGGAATTGCCTAGGCTGTGGTACAGGATATTTTCCCAGCTTCCCCCTCCTACAGTTGGTTGGCTCCTGCTCAGCAGAGGTGTTCAGACAGAGCCCAGGAGGAGACATGGGGAGATGGTGGGGAGGATGAGTGAGGTGAGGTACCTGCAAAACCCTGTTGGTTTCTGTGCCTGGGGGGGAAGAGTGGGATGGAGGCATGCTTTCTTCCAATCCAACATCAGCAACAGGAACTAGATCAACGCTCCCAGCCTCAACAGAATGCTCAGGCAGTCCTGGTAAAACACGCTTATCGAGGAGCCCAGGGGAAGCCTCAGAAGAGGCGAGTTCTGGTTGTTGGGGACTCTTTGCTAAGAGGAACTGAAACAGCAATCTGCAAAACGGACAAGCTCAATCGAGAGGTCTGTTGTCTTCCTGGGGCCAGGATCAACCACGTAACGGAGAGGCTAACCAGGCTAGTCAAACCCACTGACTATAAGCCCCTCATTTTGGTTTACGTCGGAACCAATGACACTGTGAGGAGCAGCTTAAACCACATTGCAAAGGACTACAAACGTATGGGGACAAAGCTTAAGGACCTTGGTGTGCAGGTGGTCATTTCGTCTCTCCTCCCTGTTCAAGGATACGGCGCACGTAGGGAAAGGGCAATAGTAAAGGTCAACAACTGGCTCCGCACATGGTGCCGCCAACAATGGTTTGGGTTTTTGGAACATGGCCTGAATTTCCATGAACATGGGCTTCTGGCGAGGGATGGGCTGCACCTCACAAAACTGGGCAGGAATGTTTTTGCTAACAGTCTTGCAAGGAAGATTAAGAGGTCTTTAAACTAAGTTCCACTGGGGAGGGGGACAATATTATTCAGGGCAAGGACTCAGAGAACACAGGGGTAAAAGGCCCAAATGATACTGGACAAGTAGTACAAGTGGCCAATGGCGGGAGGAGTAGAATCAATAGTACAGGACTTGCAGGAAGGGCCCAGGGACTTAAGTGTCTCTACACTAATGCAAGGAGTATGGGAAACAAGCAGGATGAGCTTGTACTCCTAGTACAAGAAAATAAATACGATTTGATAGGCATCACTGAGACCTGGTGGGATGAGTCTCATGATTGGAATACAGGAATAGAGGGGTATAGTCTGTTTTGTAAAAATAGACCAAACAAGAAAGGAGGAGGAGTAGCCTTGTATGTCAAGGATGTTTTCACCTGTGAAGAGATCCAGGACTTAAACCCAGAAAGCCAGGTAGAGAGCATTTGGGTAAGAATTAAGGCAGCGAGAAACAATAGGGATATTCTGGTGGGGGTTTACTACAGACCTCCAACCCAGGCTGAGGACTTGGATGACGCCTTCCTCAACCAAATGACTGCACATTCAAAGAGGAGGGATACAGTAATAATAGGAGATTTCAATTACCCGGATATATGCTAGCAGTCAAACTCTGCCAAGACAGCAAGGTCCAGCAAGTTTCTTGCTTGTCTTGCAGACAACTTCATGGTCCAGAAGGTGGAAGAGGCCACAAGGGGATCAAATATTCTAGATCTGGTCTTGACCAACAGGGATGACCTTGTGAATGAGGTAGAAGTGGTTGGATCTTTAGGGGGGAGTGACCATGCCCTGTTGGAATTTAGCATTCAGTGGGAAGGAGAAGATAAGGGTAGCCAGACACTCATCTTAGATTTTAAAAAAGCGGACTTCTGCAAACTTAGGGAGCTGCTGGCTGGAATTCCGTGGTCAGGAATAGTGAAAGGGAAAGGAGTTCAGGAGGCATGGGAGTTCCTTAAAAAGGAGATACTGAAGGCACAGTCTAAAACAGTGCCATTAAGGAGGAAAAATGGAAGGCATCTGAAGAAACCAGAATGGTTGACTAAAGAACTCTCAGCTGAGCTAAGAGTTAAGAGAAACATGTATAGGAAATGGAAGAAGGGGGAAACCACCAAAGAAGAATTTAAGCAAGTAGCTAGGAGATGTAGGGAGGAAGTCAGAAAGGCTAAAGCACAGAACGAGCTTAGGCTGGCCAGAGACATTAAAAACAATAAAAAGGGTTTTTTTAAATATGTCCGCAGCAAAAGGAAAAGGAGACAGTAGGGTCGCTACGCAGAGAAGATGGCGAATTACTCACAGGGGGGAGAGAAAAGGCAGAGCTACTTAACACCTTCTTTGCTTCCGTATTTTCCCAGAAGGATACAGGCACTCAACCTGGCGGTTGGGGAGCAGGGGAGGAAGCAGAGGAAATGAGGCACATAATAAGTAGAGAGTTGGTACAGGAATACCTGGCCGCATTGGATGAATTCAAGTCTCCAGGGCCAGATGAATTGCATCCTAGGATATTAAAAGAGCTGGCAGAGGTCATTTCGGAACCGCTTGCTATAATTTTTGAGAAATCTTGGAGGACAGGAGAAGTTCCAGCAGATTGGAGGAGAGCAAATGTTATCCCCATCTTCAAGAAGGGAAAAAAAGAGGACCCAAATAATTATCGCCCAGTCAACCTGACATCAGTACCCGGAAAGATCCTGGAGCAGATCATTAAGCAGTCAGTTTCTAATCATTTAGAAAGCAAGGCAGTAATCACGAGAAGTCAACATGGATTTCTCAAAAATAAGTCATGCCAGACTAATCTGATCTCTTTTTATGATAGAGTTACTAGCTTGATAGACGAAGGGAGTGCTGTGGATGTAGCATATCTCGATTTCAGTAAGGCCTTTGACAAAGTTCCCCATGACATTCTTGCAACGAAGCTAGTAAAATGTGGGCTGGACAGGGCTACCGTTAGTTGGATTTGTAATTGGTTGACCGACCGAACCCAAAGGGTGATCACGAATGGCTGCTTTTCGTCCTGGAGAGAAGTGACTAGCAGGGTGCCACAGGGTTCTGTCCTAGGCCCAGTGCTGTTCAATATTTTTATCAATGACTTGGATGAAGGAATAGAGGGCATGCTGATCAAATTTGCAGATGACACCAAATTGGGAGGGGTTGCTAATACGCCAGAGGACAGGATCAAAATTCAAAATGACCTGGATAGATT
This sequence comes from Ctenosaura bakeri, assembly GCA_948474755.1. Lineage (NCBI taxonomy): Eukaryota > Metazoa > Chordata > Lepidosauria > Squamata > Iguanidae > Ctenosaura > Ctenosaura bakeri. Next base: position 283,333 of record CAOLHI010000065.1, on the reverse strand, counting down.
GGAGAGCTGGGCCAGGGCGAACAAAATGAAATTCAACAGAGAGAAATGTAAGGTCCTACACTTAGGCAGAAATAATGGAATCCACAAATATAGGATGGGGGACACGTGGCTGGATAGCAGTACGTGTGAAAGGGATCTAGGAGTCTTCATAGACCACAAGCTGAACATGAGTCAGCAGTGTGATGCGGCAGCCAAGAAAGCCAATGCAATTCTTGGCTGCATCAATAGGAGTATGGTGTCTAGATCGAGGGAGGTACTGGTACCACTCTACTCTGCTTTGGTTAGACCCCATCTTGAATACTGTGTCCAGTTCTGGGCACCCCAATTCAAGAAGGATATTGACAAGCTGGAACAAGTCCAGAGGAGAGCGACCAAAATGGTGAGAGGCCTGGAAGCCATGCCCTATGAGGATAGACTTAGAGAGCTGGGTATGTTTAGTCTGCAGAAGAGGAGGTTAAGAGGGGACATGATAGCCATGTTTAAATATTTGAAGGGATGCCACGTAGAAGAAGGAGGGGACTTGTTTTCTGCTGCTCCAGAGACCAGGACAAGGAGCAATGGATTCAAGCTGCAGGAAAGGAGATTCCACCTGAACCTCAGGAAGAACTTCCTGACAGTCAGGGCTGTCCGGCAGTGGAATCTGCTGCCTCGGAGTGTAGTGGAGTCTCCTTCCTTGGAGGTTTTTAAGCAGAGGCTTGATGGCCATCTGTCGGGATTGATTTGAGGGTGTTCCTGCATGGCAGGGGGTTGGACTGGATGGCCTGTGTGGTCTCTTCCAACTCTGAAATTCTATGATTCTATGATTCCCTCTCCAGCCTGAAGTGGAGGTTTTGTTTTTTCCAGAGGAGCTGCTTGCTTCTTTTCCTCCTTGCAGGATGGAGGCTGTTGCGCCTGTTTTCTGCCCCAGCCTCCCCCACCTTGCTAGTGGGGTAGAGGAAGAAAATGAGGCAAGAAGAAGAGGGGCCTAAAAGGAAGAAGAGCTGCCTCCTGACCCTTTGAACCCCCTCTTTTCACTGCCTCCTCACCCCTTTTCTACATAGGGCTCAGCAGCTCCTGTCTTCACTCTGCCTTCCCAGTTGCTGTTCTTAAGTGCCTGCAACTCAGCTCCAGTTTATGGTGAAGTTTTCTAGGCAAGATTTGTTCAGGAGGGTTGCCATGGCTTGCCTCTGAGGCTGAGAGAATGGGATTTGCCCATGGGGAAGCTTCAAAAGGAAAAGAGGGAAAGGGGGAGTTCTTGTGCCACCTATCCTTTCACACACACATACACGCTTCCTGTGCATTTTGCTTTGACCGGGTACTAAAAAATTTTTTTCCTAAAGGATAAGGTCTGAAAATGGGTGCCTCCTATATACCAGTGTGTCTAATGCACCAGCAAATACGGTACTTTTTGTATAGTATAGTGGATAGTGGATGCAGCATAATCTCTAGTAGTGATTTAGACTTCTTGCACAAGAACAGTATTGACTTCAAAAATAATATTTTCAGAACAGCTCACAAAAAATGACAAGAGACCAAAGATACTGTTCCAGTGCAATAAGTCTCTTCAGTTTACAGAACTGTTGCTTCTGCAATACAAGGAAAAAGGAAACCAAGATCTAGAACTGCAGCCATTTGCACAAGATAATTTGTAATCTGCCCCTCATGTTGTCATACATTTAATTATTTATAGTTTAAATCCATCCTAGAAAGCACTCTCTAGGGGTTGGGATGCACATCCTATTACAGAGCAAATCTTCATGGCTGGAGCACAAACCATTCCCCACCAGAAAACAAGGGTTGTTTGCATTGCAGAGATTCTATTCTTAGAAACCGGCGCAGCAAACATTTTCCAATATAACTTTACATTCCAGCAGTTAGGGGTTAAGTTGCATTGGGATACTGCATGAACCCCACTGATGGAATAAGTTAATTGAGCATTGTGTGATACTATTGCACAAATTTTAGTTTGAAGTGTTGTGCTGGCACTTGCAGAACAATTTACAGAACAGGGCAAATGAGTATTCTGCATCAGTTTATCCCCACATTTCTGTTCTGAAAACGTGTGCACAACCTAGTTGTGATCATTTGGCTTTAATGAATGGTGGCTTTTTTTTTGCAGATCAACTTCATTTGTACATAATGTTGTTGCATCAGATTGCTATTGCCTATTAGAAATCTGAAGGTCCAGGAAAAATTAAACGGCAGGAAAAGAGGGTTTTCCATTTTTTTCCAAAGCCCTTTTCCTGATAAAAATGGGGGGGGGCATTTTCTTTTGGAATTTTTTTTTTAAAAGACAAAATCTTTCCTTTTATTGAAGACTTCAAAATTTCCAAAAATTTTATATCTCTGCTACCAGCTCCGTTCATTGTCAAGGCTACATTCATGCGTAGGACTATAGCGTTAATATTGTTGTTTTGTCTTATATCTGGGTAAAATAAGAATCTAACAGATGGATTTCTTACAGGTATTTTGATGATGAGGATGATGACAATGAGATGGACCCAGAAATTGAAGAAGCATATGAAAAATTCTGCTTAGAATCAGAACGCAAGAGGAAACAGTGAAACACTGCACAAGAATATTAATGTTTGTTTGTTTGTTTGTTTGTTTAAAAAAAGAACCAGCATAGGTATGAATAGCAAGTAGAAGGGATGGAAAATCCTGGTCCAAGTAAAGGAAATTAAGTTTCTCCAAGTTATGCAGTTATCATTTTGTTAAACAATTTGCCAAAAAAATGTAAACAAATCCTGTAACTTAAACAATGTGTATATATATCATAGTTTATTTTGTGTACAGTTAAATAAACCTTGCTTGGGCTGGACAAATTTTCTTTGAAACATGCCATGAGTCAACAAATTTGGAGGTTGTTGTTTTAAACATTACTTTTTAAAAAACTAAAACGCTTCAAATCATAAAGTACATTTTGATTTCTTTGTGGAATGGATTTGTACTATCTCCTTCATATAGTACACAGCTGTCACCCCATATTTTTAAACTGATGGGGCTGACCAAATAAGTTTTTAATTGTTTTACAATCATGAAAATTGGAAACACTCAAGGAAAAACTTCAAATAAGCATTGTTTTCCAACAGCTAGATTTTTGACAGACATTTTAGTTTATTAACATTGATCCTCATCAAATTGGTTTAGTTCAGAGGTCATGTTAGTGATTCTCCCAACGATGGTCTCAAGGATTAAGAGTGTGTTACGTGCATATGTGCTCTTCCCCACAATGCAGATTTTCTCTACCAAAATCCATAATGCATGAATTGGCCAAATTATGATTTAATGGTAATCAGGATTGCTTTCAAAAACTGGTTAGCTAATCCATTTGGAATTTCCCATTTTGACAGCGTGCATGATTTAAAACAACAATTCCAAGGCGTATGTTCAAAGATGCTGATACACAAATATCTTCATCTCTAAACATTGGCCTTTCTGTCTGGAGAAGATGGGAGTTGGGGTCCAAAATCTAGAGACCTAAGTTCTGGGAAAGCTGGTTTTAGAACATTCAGAGCTTGATGCCTGAAAGTAGCCATTCTCTGATAATTTTCTCTCTTCAAAAATACATTAAGTTGTTTTTAGTTAAAAGTGGCGCAAGGGTGTAGTTCTTAAATGCAATACAGTACAAGGACTGCATTGTAATGCAACTCAGCATCTCTGTCAATGTTAAGTTGAGTTAATTTAGGTACATTATACAGTCACTAGTATACAGTGAAACTGTGTCCTATTACAGAAAATAAACAATTCTAAATATGTCTGCTGGTTACTGTATCTTCTTTTATAATCCTCCATTTTGGTCCCTGTAAAAAATTTTCCAGAACACTTCTAAAATTTTCATTCCTCATTTTATATTGAATAGATGAAGTAGAGTATATTTCCTAACACCAAGTGTGTTTGTAGAACTTTCCAGGAAGTAGGTTAAATAACATACATAAAGACAGAGTTTGTAAATATGCATGTAAATAGTGCTGTTTAATATTGCACTGTTATAACTTGGTATAATTTGTGTCTGTTAATGCAGTTAGCATCTACTACATCTGGTTATTCATTTGTTTAGCTAATTAGTTAACACCATATTTTGAAGAATAAACTGCTTTGTTTTGTTGGGTATGTTTTGTCTTCCTGTTTGTCTCCTTATGTTCTTAACATGGAATCTTTCCAGATTTTTCTTACATTGTTTTCATGCAAAGTTTGATGAAATAATACAGCAATTAATATGCAGCAACATACTGTTCAAAAAATTAAAAACCACAAAAACAATATTGCAGGTCAGTATTTTGCAGTAACTAACTGGGGGTCTGTCAGTGGCCCTTCACACAGTTACTATTGCTTTCCCTCCACTACACATGCAAAATCCCATTCCCTTGGCCCACTTATTAAACATTCAGATACATACACACATAGGCCCTTTATGCTGGCAGATTATTTTGTATATTTTCAGTTAAATGCACAGCTGAGAAACTTGAATAATGAACACAGCAATTCTCTGTACAATAACTGATACATCAGAGCCTTTGATTGATCTAATCTTACAGAGCTACCAGTTCACTCCTGGCATACTCTCTTTCCCCTTTTCAAATGTTGAAAAAGTTCAGAGGAATATGGGCCACTGGTACTGCTTGGAGAGGGAGAATCTGATACAGGAAATGGCATGGGGATTGTAGAGACTGAGAGGGGACCTCTTTTTCCACCCTTCAAGTGGATGATTGAATACCTCTGAAGTGCCATTGTAGAATCAGACTAACGAGTGCACTATAGATAATAAATATTCTCTGGGAGCTGAGATTGGCAAGTAGAATGGATCAACTTAAATTCTTAAATCCTGCCTGTGAATTTGAATCTTTTAAGTTCTATGCAGTGAGTAGAACCCCAGGCAGTTAAGATCTGTACCCAAAAGACTGAAGTCTTTAATACTGGTTTAAGATTGACAAGGACAGAAAAGAGACAGGAAGGATAGGGCCACCATACCTCCCCCCTCACCTTTTAACTCCTTTCCCTGACCTGGTTTGGACCATGGGTGCCTGTTCGCCCCACCATGCCTGGGCCCACCTTCCCACAGACATGCACACACACATTTTGATATTTGCAATTTATCCACTTTTGCGGGGGGTGGGAGGGAATGCGCCACCAACCCTAGTGAATGTGGAGGTCTGGCTGTATTTGTTAAAAAGACTTCCAAGCTACCTTTCAAAATATTTTTTCTATAGTGGTGCAGAGCATACCATTTAATATTAAAGCAAACATCAAAACGATATTAAAGGTTACACAGGAAGAACAAAGTAAATTACCTTACGCTTAAACTCCAGCTTTGCTGATGTGGGAATTGTCATGCTGCTTGATGCTTCTGGTCCAAGCAGTACAGGAACTTTGACCAACAGTAATGACTGTTCACTCTGTGGCTGCCAGTCTGTTGCAGAGCTTGGAAACAATCTTTTTGGGGACCAACATTCCTAAAATCCCCAACCAACATGATAAATGGTCATGATCCTTGGGGATTCTGGGAGCTGTAGACCAAAAGGTTTTCACTCTCTAGTCCTTTATCTCTGTACAGAGAAGCTTGCTATGGCTCCAGATGTTGGGCCTCAACAACTAGCATTCATGATTGGCTGTGATGATGTTGGCCATTTCTGCACTTCACTGTTATAGTGCTATTATTCCACTTTCAACACCCTGTGGAATTCTGGGGTTTGTAGTTTACTGAGACCAAAGAGCTCTCTGGCTGAGAATTCCAAATGCCTCTCCCCAAACTGCAAATCCCAGGATTCCATAGGATGTTGAAAGTGGATAACAGTGTAGTGTGGAAATGGCCTAGGACAACTAGAACCTGCATGCTAGCAACATTGGAAGCACCACATGATCCCCACCCTCAGCAGAAGCTGTGAAATCTGACCTACATCCCTCCATCATGTATGGTGGTACTATTGTACCTCAGGATGCCTGCAGCCTCTGAATATTTTTCCCTTTAGATCCTATGATAGTATCTGTTCTGGATGATTTTGGGACTTTGTTGTTTCTTTCCCCTGCCCATCCCAAATTTGGTAACACTTTCCTTTTTGAAATGTTCTGAGAAACTCTAAAGTTCATCATGTTGATCATATTGCAGTGGTCCAAGAAAGGCACTACCCAGTTGCCAGGTCCCTCTGTTATAAGGAATGCTGTCTATTTGAGGGTCAGAAGACTTTTTCTTTCATATGGCCTGACTCAGAGGCCCCCAAGTCTAGTATTTTGGGGAATGAGACGTCCATATGCACAGAAATGTATACATCATATACTTTATGAATCTGAACAGTATCTTAATTTTATAGAGAAGCTTATGACTAAACGATCTGAAATCAGTACTTTAATTTCATATTAGGTAGAACACAAACCTGCTTATAGCTGATTGTCAACCTAGCAGGTAATGAATTTGACCAGTCCCTTGTTGCTATTTTGAAAATCTGGCAACACTATACCCAGTTCTGATTTGTAATAAATAAATTTGTGAAAAATAAATGATCACCTTTCCATGTCTTCTCAGCATTATTGCCATGGTTTATTTGTAGATTGCTTTGATTTCAGTGCAATGCATCCTCCTTTTGGCTTAAGCGAGCTGTCGTTCACGACTCCTCTTAATTTCTTATTGCCTTCAGAAGATTTCCATGGATTTCAGTGGACAATCTTGTCCTTTGCTTTAGAAAATGCAAAATAATTTATAACAAACCTGCATTTGCTTAAAAGTATTGGGGGGGGCGTGTCTATAGAAATACTGAAGAATTTAGTTTCTCTTTCAGTGTGTGTTATTGTTACAGTACGTTCCAGTTGTGTTTGTGGCAGAATTTCTCCATGGAAATCTTAAATTCCATACTGTTTTATGGGGTTTTGTGTGGCCTCACAGCAGTGGAAAACTTTGGGCCCTTCCGCACTACACTGTTATAGTGCTATTATTCCACTTTCAGCATCCTATGGAATCCTGGGGTTTGTAGTTTAGGGAGGGGCCTTTAGAATCCTCAGCCAGAGAGCTCTTTGGCCTCAGTAAACTACAAACCCCAGAATTCCATAGAATGTTAAAAATGGAATAATAGCACTATAACAGTGTAGTGCAGTAAGGCCCTCTGACTTCGAAATTTATTTATTTTTATTTTATTTATTTATTTGTATCCCGCCTCTCCATATGGATCAAGGCGGTGAACAACTTACAAATAGCATGTATTTCGAAACATTTCTATAAATAATTTTATTTCTCTTGTTATAGTAATGTTACTGTTTCTATCCTAATTATTTTAATATAGGAGGGATTTTTCCCCATTTACTTTTGTACCGACAAGAGCAGGGGTATTTTAACAAAGGATATTTGTCATGCTTCGTGTAACCTTGAAAATTCAGGAAGAACTTAAAAAACACGACATTTAGATTATTTTTATTAATGTCACAGTTGCATATAAGGGCGAGGGTGGGGATGAGGACTGGAAATGCCGTGTTTCCCTCGAAGCCCTGAGGTAAATCTGGGGCCGGCAGCCATTACGTGAAGGTTCTGCTCTTCAAACTTGGCGCTCACTAACGGACCCCCGAACTCCACCCACTCTTAGTAGAGCGGCCAGTCCGAGCGAATCCCTATGCCCCGCCCCCTCTTCCTCCTTAGCTCCGCCCCCTTCGGTTTTCTCCCGCGCTCTCTGGCTGGTTTACCCGCCTCTCGGCGCGCCGGCTTGAAAGTAATTAGTTTGATGTTCTGCGTGGTTTGGGTAAGACGCGTTTCTCTTTATAGCTGATCTTTTTCTATAACCCGTGTTCTCCTCGAGCCGAGAGGGCTTTACACAGATCACGGCGCTTGATCCGAGGAAAGGCTGGCCGGATGTGGGATTCCCAGGCCATTTCCGCGCTGGACTGTTATACCGCGATTATTCCGCTGTCAGCATCCTGTGGAATCCATCCTATGTGTCCTACGTATCAGCAGCATCCTATGGAAAGTAATGGCAAGGGCAAAAATGAGCGTGTGCCGAGGAGGCTTGCAACAGAGGCCATTTCCGCACTAGCCTGTTATAGCGCGATGATTCCACTTTCAACCTCCTCTGGAATCCTGGGGTTTGCAGTTTCGGGAGGGGCCGGCCGGAATTCCAGAGGATGTTGAAAGTGGAATCATCGCGCTATAACAGGCTAGTGCAGAAATGGCCGGCCCCTCCCGAAACTGCAAACCCCAGGATTCCAGAGGAGGTTGAAAGTGGAATCATCGCGCTATAACAGGCTAGTGCGGAAATGGCCAAAGCCAAAAAAAAAAAACCCTTGAGGTACCACCAAGACTAACAAGGTTTATTGGGCATAAGCCTTCATGGGCTGCTGCAGTCCTTTTCATTTTTGGACTGGAATAGGTAAAAGCTTATGCCAAATAAAAACCTGCGAGTGTTTAGGGTGCCACAGCACTCTTTGTTTTTGCTCCCCAGACTTGCAGGACTGTCTCACTTCACATTTCCTGCAACAAGATGTTGCAGTATATCCTCGCCTCTAAGCAGCAATATTTTTCCCCCTGTTCCAGTCAGTCAGCCCTCTTTTGTGGAGAATGCTATAAACGAATTATAAAGAAGTCAAAAAGGGTTCTCTCATAAGGAATTTGAAAAGGATTATCTCACCTCCTGGTTTTCCATTTGTTGGACCTTTTCCCCATTTGTTGCAGAAAGAATTAAATTCTATCCAGCTACACAGTTGTCATCAGACAGGAACAACTTGCAGTCTTAGGTCTTTTACTGAGCAGTTGACATTGGATCTTGTGTGGCTAATGCATGCATTTCTTGGGCTATTTTGGTGTATTGTGGGTTTAAACCTCTTAGACTGCTATTTTGGGGAAGGGTATTTTATTCCAACCAGCATTTGATGTGTAACATTCTGTCTGACAGAATGTTAACTGTGTTGCTAAAGTGTAGGGGTGTGAGAGTTTTTAATTATGTATTTTAATTTTGTTTTAATTATTTTTTATTGTTTACTAGCATATATATCCGGCATTGCCCAGGATTTTATTTTCTCATAGGTAATACTTGTTAGAAAGATTTGAAACCCTGTGTTCCTAATTCCCCAAACTGTCTTGTCCAGTACCTGTAACTTTTCCCCATATCCTCCAATCCAATCTGTATTCAGAGTTATTAACATGCAGAGGTTGGGTTCCTGAGGGAATACATTGTCCTCCTCTTCCTTGCTGCTAGGTCTCACCTCCATAGCAACTGGCCTATTCTCTGGCTGAGAATTCTAAAGGCCCCTCCTTAAACTTCAAACCCCAGGATTCCATAGAAGATTTTTAGGCAGCCGATCATATGAAATCTCTGTCTGATACAGACAAACACACAAACTTTCACTTTTATATATTAAGATTTGTGTTTTAACTTTTGTTTCTGTGGTTTTTAACGATGTCTTTTTGATTGTTGTAAGCTGCTTTGAATCCCAATATGGGGGGAAATGGGGTATAAATTAAGATAATGATGACAATAATTTTACAGATCCCAGAAATTCCCTCAGCATGTCGGTACTTTCTTCCTTTTTTTAAGCATTCAGGTTTGGGTACCAATCTTGTTGGTGCATATCACCCAAATTGCTTATTAAAAGATTTTATACTAAGTTCAGCCTCTGATTGGAGGGCTTTTGGTGTGGTTCTGTCTGACAATACTTACTGTCTTTTTTATTTCCAGTTAGCTGCACTCTATCTCTTGGTTTAAGCAGGTGTCAATTTACATAGGTATTGTGTTCCTGGACTAGCATGTGTACTATGAAAGGGCCCTCACTGGGGCTTACTTCTGAGTAAAGATGCATAGGATTGCTAAAGCATTTTATTAATACAGTATGTGCTTGCTGTGAGTTGCCCAGTCCCAGAACAATTGGCCCTTGGAACTGAGGGTTGTTTTCTGAAAGCAAGAAATATGTTCTACTACTGTTTTGTCTGTGCCACTGGATGAGTGGTGTCAGGTCTGATCTTTGCTATGATGTAGGATATGGAAAACACAACCTCCCTGCATACAAGCTCCAGCTAGGTAATCCTGTGCACAACTAGGAAATGCTAGTTTTTGGACCACAATTCCTAGAATCCTCCAGTCATCATGTTGTAGTCCCCAGAAAGGAAAGATATGGTTACTGGTGGGCCAAACTAGGTAAGGCAACTCATCTTGACACTCTGGGAAGAGTAGCCCCATTTCTGTGTGGACCACAAGTCACCTTTGAGTGTACTTGTATTTGATGATGCTCAGTGCGTGTATCCATCCAGTCTTATCTCACTGTAACACTAGCTGTTTTAGGAAGAACAGAAAGCTATCTGCACAACCAACCTAATCACTAGGCTCTTTCTCTTTCCTTGCTTCATGCGTAGTTCCACCTGACTTTCCACTATCTCTCCACAACCAGCACATAGACATTCAAAGTGATGTGCCAGAGACTGATCCCTTTTGCTCCCTGCCTGATGATGCAGAGTCCATATTCAGGGAGTAATCTCTATAGAGGGAAGCACATATGGGAACTCATTTCTCATACCACTGTTTCCAGAGCCCCTGGTTGCCTGACCAATCACATTCTATGTCATGAGCAGCCCTTATTGAGTGAATGATTTAATATTAAGAGTGAATTCTTTGTCCAGGTGTTGATGTTCATGTAGCATCACCCTGAACACAAGAGATGTATCAGCAAGATCCGGGAAACCACAAGATTTGCAAAAAGGACAAACTTTGCAAACAAAATCAAGACAGATGTCCTGAAACAACCAACTTAGCATCAAGAATATTAAGCCATGAGCACTGGTGGGATGAAAAAACAGGATGGGGGAATGGGGTGCTATTTTCCCTCCTGTCCTGCTGGTGGGCTTCCCGGAGTGTCTCAGTGGCCATTGTAGGAATTCAGTGAAGTTCTCCTTGCATTGTTGAAAAGGATGCAGCGGAGTACTCCAGAAGAGTGGTATGGCTGATTGCCTAGCTAGAACATGTTGCAGGTTCTGCTTGTTCAGAATGTAATTAGATTTCATGAGTGGCTATTGAGGTAAGCAGTTTCATGTAAACAGGCTCTCTATCAGTCTCCATCTCATCTACATCCCTTGAAAACATGCTCTTGTTGCAAGATTGTATGACAGAAGTGGAAATCATATGGCCTGGGGCAGGAGGATTCCAGTGCAACCCATGGGACTGCTAACAACTCTTAACATCCCATATCCAAATTGACCACACCTCACACATTTTGGGGCTGAAGAAATACACAAAAAAGCTTTAGGATACTTTAAAACCCAGTATTGACGAGTCCCCAAACCTGAAACAACAGGATCCCCTCACTGCAAAATTGCCCAAATGGTGAGTGGGCAAAAGTGTCGCTTCTGGTGGCCCAAAATGGCAGCCGAGATGGAGGACCCAAGGCTATGTTGCAGCACTGAAAACTGGTGGGGCTGAAAAATGAATAGTTTGGTCCACTGGGCTCCAGAGTGTGTCTATTCCAGTGTTGGGTTTGCTTAAGGGAACACTGTTTGTGTACTTTGAGAGTGAACAGATGACCCTCTCTCAATCACTCAAGAGTCATGAACTTCACCTGCACTACTCTGAGTAAGTAGAACCGAATACCAGCAATGCCAGTTTGCAATTTCCCAGCAAGCTAAGTTTAGTTCTTCATTATACAAGGTGTTCTGCACTGTTGACCACTGTGAATAAATGAACAAAGTTGGAGCTGGCATGTATGTTACATATCTGTACCCCATTAAATTCTCTTTCTCTTCCTTGTAGGTCGTCTCTGAATGAACACCTTTTATCTGTCACAATGGTATCAGAGAGCCTCATGATCCTTTACGAGGATGATTCAGTGGAAGTGCACTATATGGATCAATCCAGGTTGCTTCTTTCTCCTTGTGGGTCTGAGTTTTTATTTGAAAAGGCAGTTCCTGCCTCTGCCCATCCCATGCAGCCGCCAGAGAGGGTTCGTCAGAGGACACAGTTTGCTATTAGCATCTATCGGGTAAACAAGAACATTCTTTTTTTCAAGCAGAGCACCAGGAGGAAAAAGGGAGGGAACACTGTGGGATAATAAGATGGTATTAGGGCAGATATTCACTAGCTTGGAAATAAACCCCAAAGAAAGGTCTGCCTTTTGATGGGCAATTCAAAGTGCTGAACAAAATGGCCAAGGCTGCCATTCCTGAAAGAAAATAGAACTGATAGCTTAATGTTTGAAAAGAGTCTGTACAGATATATCAACCAGTGCAACACACTGTGCGACCCCGTTCTTTCTGTTATAATTCCTTCTGTTTCCAGTATTCATGCCAAGAGTCCTGTTGATTATATAGCCAAAAGAGAGAAAGAACAGTAGATTCAGGGGAATCCAGAGTTTATTCAAGTACAAGAAAAGGTTGAGAGAGAAAAAACATAGAAGGGAAATACTCAAAACAGACTGATGAAGACAAAACATTTCGAATACCCATCAAATGCTGACTGACTCTTGAGCAGGAGATGGAAAAATGGTATTGTGAGTGGCTGCACTCGACCCTCCATGCTGCAACACTATGCTGCAGTTCTCATGAGTGCTGTTCTTTTCAGATTGTTTTGTGGAGAATCTCGTTTCATTAGGCTGAAAGGCTTAATGAAAGGACCAGAAATGGCTAACAAGCTTACCTGAAAATCTGTTCACTTTTGTCATTCTACACAAGAACTCCATTAGGTAGTAGCTCAGGTGATCCAACGAGTGTGCCTGATGGAACGTTACCCAGAGTCCTCTGCAGCATGCAAGAGTTTTGTGACAGGCATTCCTTGGCATGATGTCTGGCTATATTTCAGAGTCTCAGGAAGAAATCTGTCTCCCTGAGCTAACTGCAAATGTGGAGGACTGAATATGGGCCATGTGTAAAGCTCATCACCTCATAAACTGGTATGAACTCAAGGATCTTGTAGCATTGCCTGTTCTGAAGGAAGTTTTGACTGCTAGTCTGAAAACTTGTGTATGTGAAAATGGGGGCTCATTGTCTTATTTCGCTGGCAACATATCTTGGGCTGGGCAAATGTTACCCTTATTCCCCAAAGTTGAGGTGCATAGTGCCCAACAATGTGTGTCTACTCTTTTTTGGCAGTAAAAATGTAAATTCTAGTGACTTAAATAACAAAAACTTTCATGAATCCTTAAGTCTGCCACCTTATTCTGCCTAACAGGCCTCAAAGTCCTTTATAATTCTGCAGTTCTGTGAGCTCAAAGACATGGCCCATAGTCACTGTGATATGTGAAAATCAAACATTAATATAATATGTGTATATAAATATGAACATTACACATATAAAACATTATACATATAAAATAATTAATATAAATATAAAACAATTTTGAAAGAAAACACATTCTTGATGGCCAGTCCTCTAAAAAAAAAAAAAAAGGAGAGGGTTAGCTTATTGGATGTTTTTGGTAATCTACAAATTCAAATATATATTGTTTCTTTTTGTTCCTTCCTTCCTTTTTTTAGGCACAGCTTTTGCGAGCAATAGATTTCCGGAATCAGTATTCTGATCATCCCTATTTACCCTCAAGTATTATACCTGCTGAAAGGAAGAATGTAAGTTTTTGGTTTATGCATTTTTTACAGTCAAAAAAGGGCTCTAACTGAAATACTGATTGCTGATATTCATCTGGTTTTCTAGATGTAAAGATAATATCTTATTATTCAAACACATTGTTTAATTCAAATTTGAATTATTGGAATAAATTTTTATATGTATATACACCAGGGGCGGCAAAGTGGAACCTGCAGCCTGCACAAAGCTCCTAGGGCTGTTTTTGTGGCCCAAAGGGCCCTCCAGGTGTCAACATTCATTCATTCATTCATTCATTCATTCATTCATTTGGTCCCAGAGCTCCCAAAAATGGCCTCTAGGGAGTATAGGACATTTTAGGGCCAAGAGCAGTTCTTCTTTAAAACAGGAAGTGAGAAGGCCTTTACTGGACTTTAAAAAGCCTGGGAGGAGAACATGGCAAATGTGTCCTCGCGTGCACCATGCACTTAAGGCATTTGGGATCAAAAACAATTTTTTAACTTATTTGCAGCAGAGTGTGGCAGGACAGTGAACCCTTCCAAGTTCTCATGGGGGGTAGATGAAGCCCACTATACTCTGTTCTATACACAAACATAAATGCATTGTCATGACCTATATTTATACGCAATTAAAGCTTGAACTTAACAGATGCACAAATATAAATACTTTGATTCATAGTTATAGTTACCAGAACTATTTGGGATTCTTATTTAAGATGACCTGTTAGGAGAAAGTAAAACTGATATACAAAATTAAAACCATAAAACACAATAAAGTAATGATAAAGCACTATAAAAATATGGCAGAGAAGAACAGTATTTGGTACAATTTCACTGTAAGCCCATTTTCTCACAAACTGATTGATAGGCATTAACAGATAACTTCAAAATATCAACATAAGAATTCTTAAATCTTCTCCATCTCAGATCAGAGGAGGCAGGGATAATTAGTCACAGCCAGAAATGTCTTCATGCCTGCAAAATACAAGCCATATATTTTAGTAATTATTTGTCAGTTCTCTTAAACTGCCAAAATTGGGCACAGATTTGTGATGAAGATGATATGTGTTTAAGACTGGATAGTTCTGCTTTCCCTTTTACAGGTTCTTTTCACAGATATCTCTGAAGTTAAGTGGCCCAGTCCTGATAATGCTGAAGGGACAATAACTGTGCAGAATGGCAACGTGATGATCTCTTCTTTAGATGGCCATGCTTGCCTCTTCTTACCAGAGCTTCAGCAAGAGTTTACAGTGGAGTTTTCATGCAAAGTTAGCCAGAAGCATTTGACATCACTACCACTTTTGCAGAAGAACTGCAGTAAATCGATCCAGGATTGTTCTGGAAGATGCAGCCAAAATTCTGTCTTAAAACTGTCTCCTAAGCAGCTGACAACAGACACGAAGGACAACATCTCTAGTGCACAAAATCCTTTTCAACAGAGCAATTCAAGATGTATGAGACAAGATGAGATTTCAGGGGCATTCCAGACCTGTTCATCTGAATATTGTAGGGTTACACAGCATATGTCTGTGTCCTCTTGCCCAAAAGGCTGGAAGTACCCTTTGTCATTGGCCTTTATGTTTTATCAGAAAGCTCAGTCTGAGGAAGCAAATAAAGATGGTGAGAGTGTATGCCATGATGCTTCTGAATGGGATGTATCTAAAGCAGTCACTTATTTACCTTCCGCTTTGCCTCTCAGCTGTCATGCTCCATATCTGCACAGGTAAATTATTTTTTATCTATTAAAATATTTGTATCCTGGTTTAGATCTTCCTTCCTCTAAGGCAGCTAACGATATGCTGAAACTCAACAATGAACAATCAAATGCAATTACAGTTTCCCACATGCCAGGCATTAATCCTGAAAATACCAGGATGTAGCAGAAAAGGTAACCTGTATGTGGTTGTTTTGAAAATAATCTCTCCTCATACCCATGTGATTCACATAGAGAACAGGGGCATAATCTGAGAAAGATTTATTTCCACCTGGAAGTCCTGAGCAAATAACAAGGACTGGATTTTCCTTTCTCCTTAGCCAGACATTCCCGACTATTAAACTTGTGTGTCTTCTTCCTCTTTGCTCCAAAGTCCTATAACTTTATGCTTGGATGTGGCTAGAGTCTGGAAAAGTTATTTGGGGCTTCAGAATTCTGAGAGCTGTAATCCAAAAAGGCACCTTTTCTAAGCCCCCCTCTGATGCAGCTGTGTGTGTTCCTTTTCCTGCATCATCCCAGACTTGCAGTCACCTTGTGATTAGTGTTTTACTGCTTTGTAGCTGTATTTTTAAAGAATTTTGTCTATATTTTTTTAACAGAACAGTAGCTATTAAAAATCTGGAAAATGAGTTTGATATGAGAGAGTATCTTACTAATACTAGTAAGAAAAAAATGCTGCAAGTTTAAATTTTTTGCTTTGAAAATACAAAGGAATTTCTCTGAAGATGGGTGTAAAATTATTATGCTATTAGTGCATTGAATGTGAATGTGCATGGCCTTAAATGTGCATGGCCTTAAAAAAGTTGTGGTCTCTTAGCCTCAATTTTCCATCTACAAAATGAAAATAATAGTGATGACTTCTGGAGGTGTGGGGTAGAGATTAAAGCTAAGATTTATAATGCAGTCTTTATGCCAAAAAAGCTATAGACTATATTATCAAAATATTTGCCCACAGTCAAGGAATGATATGTTGAATAATGGGCCAAGAAAGTTTTTCAATTAATCTGTAGTTGATGATTGCTAGAATGTATTCAGACTTCAATACCACTTTTACTGCCATTCAATGAAATCCTGGCATTTCTGTTTTGGTGGGGTACATAAATTCTCTGCTGGAGTGTTTCAGTATTGTAGTTCAGGGGTAGGCATCCAAGCTCTCTAACAGAGAGTATAATTATTTCAGTAAACTAAAAATCCCACTATTCTGTAGGATGAGGTCATGGCAGTTAAATTGCTACCTCTGTGTTTTGTGAATGCTCCCATAAACAGACCAAGGTGTCTAGCTAATATATGTGTGTTTTAATCCAAAATGCCAGTAACTGTCAGTAACTATAGCTGTGTTAGTGAATTCAGGCATCTGAAATACCAGGATGCCTGAAGGAACTTTTTATTTCTTTAGAATGCCACTGTCTTGTTTATTTATAGCCTGCTGTTTCTCCAGAGCTGTATCATATTGCCATCTTGCTGAGACTGTTTTACTTACGAAAACAAGAAAGCTAGCATTAAAGGAAACAAACTGTGATACGAAAGACAACAGAATTCCTGTTTAACTAAGGTGGAGATGAAGGGATCAATGCTTACTCCCAGTATCCCAAGAACAAAACCAAAATCTGTCTTCTCCAGAAGAGAGATTGTGAAGTATGTGAGGAGAGGGAAGTGACACCAGGGAGCCCTGGTGGCACAGTGGTTAAATGCCACGCCACAAGGTTGTGAGTTTGATTCTGCCGGGCTCCAAAGTTGACTCAGCCTTCCATCCTTCCGTAGGTCGGTAAAATGAGTACTCAGCTTGTTGGGGGCATGTATAGAAATATATGTATAGAAATACATGCTATTTGTAAGTTGTTCGCCGCTTCGATCCATATGGAGAGGTGGGAATCATAGAATCATAGAATCATAGAAATGTAGAGTTGGAAGAGACCACACAGGCCATCCAGTCCAACCCCCTGCCATGCAGGAACACCCTCAAATCAATCCCGACAGATGGCCATCAAGCCTCTGCTTAAAAACCTCCAAGGAAGGAGACTCCACTACGAGGCAGCAGATTCCATTGCCGGACAGCCCTGACTGTCAGGAAGTTCTTCCTGAGGTTCAGGTGGAATCTCCTTTCCTGCAGCTTGAATCCATTGCTCCTTGTCCTGGTCTCTGGAGCAGCAGAAAATAAGCCCCCTCCTTCCTCTATGTGGCATCCCTTCAAATATTTAAACATGGCTATCATGTCCCCTCTTAACCTCCTCTTCTGCAGACTAAACATACCCAGCTCTCTAAGTCTATCCTCATAGGGCATGTCTTCCAGGCCTCTCACCATTTTGGTCGCCCTCCTCTGGACTTGTTCCAGCTTGTCAATATCCTTCTTGAATTGGGGTGCCCAGAACTGGACACAGTATTCAAGATGGGGTCTAACCAACTTGAATACTGTGTCCAGTTCTGGGATACAAATAAATAATAAAAAAAAAATCAGCAAACCTAAGAAAGAACACTTGAGGGCAAAAGGAAGGTCAACATAGGCCAGAGCAGACAAAGGATAGTCCAGAAAACTCAAGGAGGTCTTGGTCTTTCTCTCTCTTTTACTACCCCAGCAAGCGTAGACATCTTCATTGCAAGCTGAATTGCACCCTGTCACCTTGAACATCAAGGTGGAGTGGTGGTAGAATACTGTTTGTTTAGAATAAGAGAGCATAGGATCAAAGTTTATCAATATAAAAATGCTTTCAACAGGTCATAGACATGTATTAAAGAAACTGTTAATTGATTACATTATAAACAATCATTAATTATATTAATATTGTTTGAATTAGTGGAGAAATCTTGCAAAGGCTCAGGAAGTTTGAAAATTTCTGTGCAGATGAGTTTGTAAACTGAAATTGAATATACAGTTATAGTAGGAATAAGTCCAAACACAGTAGGACTTCTTCCTGGAAAAGGGGGGAAAGGGTGAAATTGCGTTGCAGTTGGGCAGAGGCTTACAAGCAATATTTATTGTATGTTTCTTGGATTACTTAAAGAATTCCAGTTGAGTTTTACATAGTCAATGTTCCATTTGTTTGATTCACAGGTGGAATTTCACCAGTTCCTTCCAACCAAAACAGGAAGACAGCGGACATTATTTGCACTCTCAGCCAATCAAAATTCTGTGGAGCAAGGATATTATTTACAGGTTTTCAACAACAGCAAAAAAACAACAACCTTGTGTTATGTGTGTGTTTGCAGGCGATCATACATGATTGCTGACATAGAAGTTTTAAAAAATTAACAGATTGGTTTCCTTAGCTAACTTAAAGAAAACTAGCTTGGAGAGTGCCTGGGAAATAATAATGGAATATATCAGCATGGATCTAGAATTCTCTTTGAGTAGAATCCTGCTGTGAGGTAGAAGGTTATTTATTGTGAATTTCTTGTTCTCTATGAAACCCCCTGAAAATCTCTTCTGGAGGATAGTGCAGATGTAAGAAGAAAAGACAATTGATGAGAAACAGATATTTCATGAAAAGAGGAAGACTACCTAATAAAAATGATTCTGATAGTTCAGAATTAGTTTGTTAGTTTGTTTATTTTTGGAAGGTGATTTAAATGTTTTGGATATGCATTTGGTTTCTTATAATTCAGCCATTTCTATCCAAGAAGTGGCTGGATATTAATAAAACGATCACAATTTATATAACAAATGAAATTAAAAGTTGAACTACAATCTAGGCCAGTTAAATATGCTTAAGTCCTATTGAGCTTAATGGAGCAAAAGCCCAGAAAACTGTGTTGTAACTGGTGTGACGTCCATCCAATGGACTGGATTCTGACTTATTTATAGCAGAAAGCAGTGGGTCTTAGCCAGGAATAGCTAATTCTCTTTATTCTAATGGCTCTCTTGTAAATATGAGTTCTCAAAATATATGTTCTTATTGAGTGGATTCTGACTTATGCCAACCCTTTCACAGGGTTTTCCTGGCAAGATTGATTTCCCATTGCCTTCCTGAGAGTGCATAACCTGCCCGAAATCATCCAGTCAGTTTCCATGGCTGGGCAGAGATTTGAACCCTTGATTCCAGAGTTCTTAGTCCAACACATACCACTTGCTGTCTTATCTGAATCCTGCTGAATACCAGCGTTTTATCTACAGTTTTCCCACATAATCTCTCAGTAATAGATTAATCAGAGAGCCTAATGAACCATACTTTTCTTTAGATTTTTTCTTAGAACTAGAAGCATAGAAATTTATCCTGGTGATGGATCAGTTTTCAAATCAGAAGGTTCCTTCTGGGGTAAATATTTTACTCGCTATTCTATGCAGGAGCAAACAAAACAGGTAAGTGACAGAGTTTTATCTTTTGAATCTGTTCAGATTCAAGAACTTTTACAGTATCAAATAAGGTTGGATCTGATGTAAATGATAACAACAGTGCAGTGGCTGACATTAAGATTATACACTAAATATGCTACAGTTTGCATTATACTTTTTTTGCCACTTGAGGGATGATAGGAGATAGAACATACAGAAATCTGCCTTTTTAGTACTAATGAGATGTTCACCAAATGGTAGAGATGTTTGACATCTGCAACCATAGCTTAGTTCTCCCTTCAGCCCTTGCTAGTACTGGCAAGGTATAGGGATGATGGGAGCTGTAGTCCAACACTCTCTAAATGTTTCCTATCACTGGTCTTCAGAGGATTCAGAAATTCAGACCTTCCAAGGAATCAAACTGAAATAATTCCCAGCCTTTGTGCTGAAAACCTTTGAAAAGGAGAGATGTCAGATTGAAGTTGGAGCTGTATTGTATGCAAAGCCTGAGCTTTTCTGTGAAATTCTGTTCCTCTGTTGTCACTGTAGGATTTCTACAATGGGTCAGCAAAGCACGCTTGCATGCTATGTTCTTTTATTTTTCTCAAGGCTACATCAGAGAGCAGCATATTTGTAACAGCTTGCCACACACATTGGTTGCAAATACTTAGCTTCTGCAACCTGAGGTCCATTCACACTACACAATTATAACACTATTTTTACACTTTAGCTACCAAGGCTGCATCCTCTGGAATTCTGGCATATTTAGTTTGGTGAAGCACTGGAGCACTCTGACTGAGAATTTTAAATGCTCCTCCCCAAACTGCCAATCCCAGAATTCCACAAGACAGAACCATGGCAGTTAAAAGTGGCATAGTGCTATAATTATGTAGTGTGAATGAGTTTCTGGTTGCCTGGCTGGGGATGCTGAGAGATGTAGCTGAACACATCTGGAGGGCACTAGATTGGGGAAAGATTGGTGTATTAAGTGTTTGAAGTGGCTTGTCATTAAATATATAATTTGGTAAAACCAGCTCTTAAAATCATAAGTTGACAAATGTGGTGTTCTTTATTTTTGTTTTGGGGAATTATTGGAACAAACTATAACTGTATTGTGATGAGAAAATCCTTGAGCTTTAAGTATATGGTTTATAATTACTAGAATGGGACGCTTGTTCAGTGTTCATGTAAACAGACTTTCTTTATTCCTTCAAGAGAGAAGAAACAATGTATTCTGTAAGCAGTCTGCCTCCTGATACACCTGGGAGCCTCTACTCTGTGTGGGCCATTATCACACAAGCAGTAAGGTGAAAAAGCTTGGGTTTGTACTTTTATGGGAAATGTATCTATTGCTGACTAATTTATGGCAGACCTACATTAATTTTATGCTACCTTAAAGGAGAAGCTGCATACAATTATTCATTACATTGCAACCAAAAGGCAATAAAAGTTACCAGTGAAAATATAACAGTAGATCTAAAATGCTTAATTCAAAATGTAGAGCCAAGAAGCAATGTTAGAAGTTTAAACTTTAAATGGCCTGGGAAAATAAAAAGTTTTTTGCCTGGTGCTAAAAAGGCATTAAAGTAAATACCAGGCAGGTTTCTTGGGCAAAAATAGTATTGAAAAAGCTTTTTTTTATTAAAATAACTTCAAGTGCTGATCACAGAAATGGTAGCATATTATAAAGGAATTTAACCATGACTTAGAATTAGACCTGGAAAAGGACTGGGTGGAATCGATGGAGTAATAAATACAGATGGAGTAGCGGTACAGTGCATTTATAATCCACAACCTCATTCTCTGTTCTTGCCCTGAGGAAGCTACAAAGATTTATTATGTACCTGGAACCTCTGAATTGGGAGGGCAAAAAGCAGGTGAGAACAGCCAGGAAAGAAGCCAATTGCCTACTGTAGTGTATAAGCCACTAACATACATACACAAGTACAAATCTTCATCCTGAGTTATTATGGATCACAAATTCAGCACAAGCTCTTCAGTTGGTTTTGCCAATCTGCTGCAAATCATCCAGTGACTTACCAGCAGATCTTAGTCTGCTTTCTTCCCATTGTGGGAGTGATCTTCTACCAACAGGTATCTAGTTTATGTTTGCTTGGCAATAGTAATATTTTTAAAACCTTGCATGTTATTATGAAATATGTATTTGTTTTATTTTTACCTAGAGTTCTTCAACATGATCTCGAGAACATGCTTTCTTTAACTCATAATTATAATGCCTGCTGCTGGAAAATGGTAAGTAAGTGTGAAAAAGCTGACGTTTGTAAAGCAAGGATGGGCAGCTCTGGCCCTCTGGGTATTTTTGGGCTGCAGCTTTTGGCAGCCTAGCCAGGATACCCAATAGTGATAGGTTGTGAGATGAGTAGACTGTAACTCTTCAATATCAGGAGAGCCACATTTGTCTGCCCCTGTTATAAAATACTGCACGATTCTTGCTTGCAAGGAACTCTATATCTCTTAGGATGGAAGGATCCAAGAACATGTTTTTGTTCATTTAGATGTATGCCCCTAACCAACCTGAAGATTCAGAGCAGGTGACAACTTTGAAAAAGATGTCTATTTTTAAAGGGTCAGTGAAAATGAGGCAAAATTAAAACTAGAATAGCCTCGTAACCTAACTGGAAAACCACATTATAAAATCTATGTGCTGGTTGTGGCATCGAGTTGCTTGTGGGGAGTCTTCTGTCTCCACGCTAACTGGATTGAGTTCTGCTAAACTTGAGCAAGGGGATTGTATCATGTGGCCTCAAAGTCTGAGGAACCTCTTTGAGCCCAAGGACTAAATTCAAGTTCAGACAAGCTTTTGGGGGTTCCATCACAGTGATGGGAGATGTTGAAGGCAAAACTGGGACCCAAAATACCAATATGTTTTGTTCAGTCTTCTAGTGCCAGTAACTATAACCACTAACAAATGCATTTCAATCTGTTAGAATAGAAAAAAAGTGTGTACCAAAACTGGGAAACCGTCATGTGATGGTGTAAAGGGATAGTTGGGTGTTCATCTGGGGAACCTGGAAAGGCTGGATTTTACCCCAGGCCAACTGTGATTCCTCATCGCTGCCTTGGACCATGATCTAAACGTCTGAAATAGCTTGATGAATACTAAATACTAGCATTAAAATGTTCATTAGTACTGAACTTAATTTTGTGCCATGTGATTTGTTTTGTAATAGTGTCCAGAAACAGGTGGAGGAGAAATGCTACCAGTTCCTTTGGCTTCAAAAGTTTTTCCTAATGTGGGAAGATTTTTTGCATATTCAGATAATAAAGTACATGCTGTTTTTTATGATGGAATGACGCTTACTATGATGTGGGATTTTAATTCTCATGATGGAAAATTACAGGTGAGCCTTATAGGGACTTGGTTTAATTTATGCTATGTTTGACTGAAGTCAAAATACTTTCTATTTTTCCTATCTGTAGAGTATGGAACACGAGAGTGAATACAACATGACTGTTGCCTTTTCATTTTCACTGTGTTGGTGTTTTGCCAACGGCAAGTAGTTCTTTTGGATATGGAGACAATGAGCACACCAGTGGTGGAATGTCTTAAAAGTTCATTAACTTAGCAGGCAAAATCTCTGAATTCGATAAAAGCAGTTCCTATATACTAGATTGTAGGAGGCTAGGGTGCCACATGATTCTCCTAGGAGACATTGGGGGGGGGGCTGTACTAGCCCACCACAAAAAAAACCCAATTCATTTGTGCCCCCAAATGTCCTCCAATGCCCTCTGCTGACTGTGGGGAGCATTTTTGCCATTTTTAGGCCCCCTTGGGCCATTTAGGTTTGCAAGAGGGCTTTTTTAAAAAAAAAACAGAAAGTGACTGAAGTCACTTCCAGTTTAGTTCAGATTTTTTAAAAAAGGCCTTTCCTGGGCCTAAAATGGCCTGGGGGGAATAATGAAAATGACCCCATGCCCTCAAGGCTGACTTGGATGTATTTTGAAGCAAAACATTTTTTAATTAAAGAAAGGGCTACAAAAATGGGACTTTGCCCACCTCTGTTCTAGATATTATAAAGACAATTCCTATATATAAAGTAAATATAACCCACAAACCAAACTCACATCTTGTTTAGCTTCTGGGACCACTGGAGAAGCAATAGCAGAGGCATTCTTTTCTGGCCAGTGTACAGCACCTTGCCAGCCCTTCTGAGCTGCACTGAGCTTACCAGAGCAAGCCTACAGGGCTTTATATATTCTGATAATAAAGTACAATGAAAAGATATCTGAAGTATTTCATTCCTGGTGATATGATTCCCCAGTAGGTGGCAATCAAAGAACCTTTTAAGGGGACCTCAGCTGTATAGCAAATGGTCTTAGGAAGCATTGGGTTGGCTTCTTCATTTGTAGAAAAATTCAAGGGAGATTGGTATCTAGAACAGTATTGACCCATTGAGCTCCTAGCATGTTCTTAAGGCATGGTTGGGTGTGTTCAGCCACCTAGTGACCCCAGTTTAGAAGGGGAAACAGAAAAGCAAACTCAACCTCAAATTGCAGTGGGCAAGAAGAAGCTAACTGGAAGAAGTAATAGAGATCTTTATTTTTTTTTCAGGATGCTAACACAGGCTGGTGTAAGCTGACTTCTCCAGAAGGAGCACAGCAACTTATCCAGATGGATCAACCTGGAGTTTATGAAAGGTACTTGCAGATTTTTTGGATACATTTATGAATTTCTGTATGACTCTGATGTTCAGGAATGGATGAATTTAACTCAAATATCATAGGGATCCCACCCACCAAATTACTAAATTGCGAAATCTTTTTCTAATGTTACAAATTTTGACAGAGGTATTACTTTGTTACTTTTTGCCTTTGGTGGTAAACATTTTAACAAATGTTTCACAGACAGTGTAATGTTAGGAACTTCTCTTACAGTTATGATGTACTTTTCTTTTTTACTTTTCTTTTTTACTTATTTTCTAACAGTGCTTCAGTAGGTGCTGGTGTTTCACAAACTATGTGTAACACCTATCACAAGACTCCTAGATGCCCACAAAGTACCTGTGTTAGATATTATGCAATTTTTATCCCCACAGACACTCTCCCCTTTGTAGTCACTGCTGCTACCACAGACATCATGTCTGATCCCAAGCGTTGTAACACTAAGTGTTCCCGGAAACCAAAAATGTATAAATACAAAAACAATACTATATTAATAGAAGTTGAACATAACAAAACAGATTCTTTAATACATTTAAAACATACCTCACACTCCTCCCCTGTCTAACTCAGACCTTTAAGCACAATACATCAATTCTTAAAGCTGGCTGACTCTCTTAACCTGTAATCCTCCATTTGCTCATTCCTCCACACCCTATCTTTAACTGCTCTAAACAACCATATGTATACCAACTGACCTCCACTGACTGGCATTCATCAGCCTTATTCAAATACCCTCAGACATTCCATATATCACCACTCACTTTTAGCATTTCATTTGCTCACCCTATTCTGACAGCTCCTTACCTTAATACCTCTAACACACAATCCATATATGAATATATTACTTCAATACATATAGTAAATTAAAATAGCCCTGGAGGCCCCATCCAGTGTGAGGGCTGCATTCTGACAACTCCAGACCTACTTCAGTTCCTTTTGTCCTCTTTCTCTGAAAGACAGAACCTAGAGCTAAAATGATGCCATCAGTTGCTTGGAACAAGGAGTGGAAGCAGGGCCTCCACATTGCCCTGATACAGCCAACAAAAGTTACTAGCCTACTTTTCTCCTAATACTAATCTTTTTGTTTATATGAGGGGCTGGCAAAAGAGGCTCTTTTTTGTGAGTAAAAGGAAAACTAGTAAAGCAATTTTTAGCATTTGTTTCTGTACTAGGCACAGAGAAGGGAGTTTGATATATACACAATAATATCTGAGTTACAGAGGGAGTGACAACTCCCTTGGCTTGGAAGAAGGGCGTTATGCTTCCTTTACATCTAGCACAGAAATACATGGGGCTGCCCCATGGTGTCTTTCCTAGGGGCAGAGCTGGTAAAACCTCCTCCATGAGAGAAATGCAAGCAGCCACCTCAGAGAGGAGTGGACCAAGCCTTCCATCCAGCAGCCCACATATATATAGTTGCTTCTCAGCTGTGTCATATGAAGCAAGTAATTAAAGAAAAAAATTGGCCACTGTAGACCATTACCACCTTATAACAGTGCTTGACTTACTCTGGATTGTGTGAATGCCAAGAGTAAGGGATTTGTGCCCTTGCTTTCCTTGCTATGGAAAAGTGCCACTTAATGTCCTCTCTTACTGAAATAACACATTGTCTTCCTTTCTAATGCAGATATATTACGACAGTGGTAGAGTGGTGCAGAAACTTGAATGAGGTCAGAGATAAATGCACTGATACAACACAGCTTATTCCTGAAGAAAACTGGTATCTATTTTTCTCCTCTTTCACTAACACAGAATGGCTTCTGCAAAGTGTACAAAGCTTGTTTGATGCAGAAAAGCAATCTGTTTGGATTCATTACCTTGAAGGCCTTTCTATAGCAACAGAGCTATAGAACAAATTAAAAGGCACACTATGTTCTGCCAACAGTTGACAAGTTATCTAATATTTCAATAACTAAATGTGTTGGGCAAAAAGCAACAAAAATTATGTCCAACATTTGTGAGTGATCCTGTTTCTTTATTTTATTTAAAACAGTTTTACATTTTAAAAATCAAATCCTGGCTTCAGAATGCTGTACAATAAAACAGTAACATCAATATTATAATATTAGAAGAGGCAGCAAATAAAACTAACAGCAGGTCATACTCTGAGTACTGGGGGAAGGTGGTACCCCACTAATTATAGGCTATCTGTAGTAAAATCACAGAAAAATAGAGAAGCATTTTGTTGTTATTTGCTCTCAAGTCAGCTTTGACTTATGGCAGACCTATGGATGGGAGGCCTCTATGTGAGTACTGGTCATCCACAGCTCATATCCTGCAAGCTCAGAGTTGTCGTTTCCTTATTGAATCCATTTGTAATGTGGTCTTCCTCTTTTTCTACTGCCTTCTACTGTACTGGCATTATTGGGTTTTCCAATGAGTCATGTTGTCTCATGATACGTCCAAAATATGACCTCCTCAGTTTAGTCATCTTGGCATCTAATGAGAATACAGGCTTGATTTGCTCTAGGGCCCATTTATTTGTCTTTTTGGTCATCCATGGTATCCATAAAGTTCTGCTCCAGCATCCCATTTAAAATTAGTTGATTCTCTTCCCATAAACTTTCTTCGCTGTCCAGTTTTCTCATTCATACATCAGCTTGGATAGTTTCATCATAGTGCTTTCTAAATAAAAGATGTTCAGGAGTGGTTTATCATTGCTGCTTTCTATGCAAGAGTTAACTCAAGTACCCCTGCCATCGTCTCTCAAGAGATCCTCCATCAGTATCATGCACCTGCACACAATTGCCACTGCTGCCCAGTAGTTGTTTGGCACATTTAGTATGGTTCCTTAGCAAAAGCTGTGCTGACTTGAGGAGACCCTATCAGTAACAATGCTACCATCAATGTTGCCTCTTACCACACAGGTGTACCCAATCCCATCACCACAAACTGCAAAGTACCAAGACAGAACCATTACAATGCTTGGCATCTAAAAAATTGTGCTTCACTGAGGAGAGGATTCCAAAGACAGGCTGCCACCACTGGGAGGGACTTCTTTCTTGTAGTTAACATTGTGTACTAGCAGTTAGGAAGCCAATGAGAGCAATGCGTGAGCAGCAGATATTAAAAGGAGGGCAAGCTGGTGTACTAGTTAATAATCATAACAAAGACATTGTGTAGTGCATGAAGGATGAATGTTATAGTTGTTCTGCCTCTCATAGAGGACACATCTTAAATTTGTATAAAATTGTGGTGGTAAGTAAAGTAAAATCACATTTTCAGAACATGCTCTCAATTCTGTTTTGATTTTGTTTTTAATAGGTCTGTTGCTGCTGAGCTTGAAAAAATAAAAAGATTCAATTGTATCCTTTTGTAACATGTTTTGAATTCAAAAAAATTCTTCAAATATAAACTGGTGAACATTCCTAAAAGCTACAAACAATAGATCTCTGTAGTTCAGATCAGTAAGTAAAGTACCTGTGAAAAGCATTAAAATGTCACAGTTCTATTTATATAATTGTATTTGCCATGTGATAAATTACCTAATTATCCTTTTCTTTTTTAATCTTTGCTATCTGACCCTGCCATGATTGTACCTATACAATATCTTGGGAAGAACTTCCCGACAGTAACAGTTATTCAACACACTGGAACACACTGCCTTGGAGTGTGGTGGTGTTTCCTTCTTTGGAAGCCATCTGTTGAGAGTGCTTTAACTGTATTCCTGCATGGCAGGTGATTGGACTCGATGGCCCTTGTGATCTCTTCCAGCTCTATGACACTGTGATCCAATAGATGTGTTTTGTAGTGTGCTCCTGCTGATATCAAGTAAGCCACATTAATTCAGTGGGGCTTACTCCCAAGTGACGTTGTATGTTGTACCTGTATTGGATTCTGTGTTCATGATACAAACAGTTTCAAAATAGCTCTATAAGTTTCTTCTGCTGGTTGGGTTTTGCTCTTATATTCATCTCTTCCTTAACAATACAACTGTAGTTTTGGTGGAGAACAGCAACATTCCTAGTACAGTTCCTGCTGTGAAAAGAATTCCATCCGCCAACATAAATAGGCAGAACAATTCAGAGGCAATCTTTTTATCTGAGGATATTGGTGAAAAGAGTATAGCTGAAACTCTCCACAGAACTTCAAAGATTATAAGTGATATTGACTCTCTTTTATCTTCCTCCACAAAGCAAAACATGGCCAAAAGTATTTCGCATCATACTGCCTTTCATTAGCTTGACCTGCAAAGAAAAAGAAAAGAAAGAAAAAAAAATCTAAGTTCTACAGTCAGGCAATAGAAAGGTTTGTCCTGATTTAGTTACCTCATAAATAATCATAGCATCTTAATAATAGAGAAAAAGAGGAAGAGATTTATTTTATAAATCAAAAGTGACCTTTTTGATCATTTCTGTAATGAATTAATTAAAATGTAAGAGTTAATCATAAGTTTCCACATACATGACAATCTTTCTGCACTGACTGAATTTTCAGTTCTGCTTCTTGGTAACACCCTATTCCGATACTGAAGACGTTGATGAAGAGCAGAGAAAGAAATCTGTACAACTGTTAGGAAGATCATTCCTAAACCATCTGGTCAGCTAGGTCACAACATTTTATTAAACATTCCATTCTGTTGTCTGATTGTCAAAGTTGTCAATGGAGCAGACTTCCATTGTCACTTTTATTTTTCCCCTTGCATGAGACTTGTTCTGGTTTCACTGTGCATAAAATGAGATTTATTGTTATTCATTCATCACTTGGACCATCATCAATTCACCAGTTGTTGCAGCCTTTTCCCCCCTAAATGGATGTTATTAATAAAACCTTGCAAAATTAAACCACTGAATATTTTATATATTTCCAAAATGACACTACATTAGTTCTTTTATACCTGGTTGATCAGTTTTCCATGTCTCCTGTTTTATAAGCTGCATATAACAGTAGGTGCCTGGAGCAATATTCCTTATTCTTTCCAACAGGTTCTCTACAACAGAGCCCTTGCCCTGCTTGTCACTCTCATGCATGCACCTCAAAGGATATATGCATCTTAGAACCCATGCTATGGGGCCAGAGACACAGAAACCTCCAGTAGATGATATTTTGCATAACAAGGAAGAATAACCAGTGACCCTACACAGCCCACAGAACCTTTCACAGAACACTGTCCCAAGTGATAACTTTAAAACAGTATTAGAAGGATTCATGAGGGATTGAAGTGCTAATACAGGGATGACCTTCCAGGTATTAGGGTTCCCATTACTCTAGTCCAGCCTTTCTTAACCTTTTTCCCCTAGAGAAACACCCAGAAATAATTTTCAGGTCTTAGGGACCATCTATATATAAAAGTTATTACATCTACAGCTCAAAAAAGGTTGTTTCAATCATGATCTCTTGTGGAACCCCCCAGTATTCCCTTGAACAACCTTACTCTAGACTGTAGTAGCTAGGGTTGATGGGAATTGCTTTCAACATCTGGAAGCTATGTATTCTCCACTTCTAAGAGTTGAGAGTGTTACTGCAGTTTAGCCTCCTTAGAGATACCCCAAAGATATCATTTTGATATCATAATTTGGCTCTCTTCCACCACCCCTCTCCACGTGTTTGAGAGGCCCCCGGACAAGCACAGAACTAGGCTCGGCCACTAATTGCTGGACATTCCATTCACCACCCAGGCAGGCCAGAAATAGCCAGATTGCCGCTTTTAGGAGACCTCTTTGCAAACACCCTCATTATGTGTGCACACTGTTTACAAATAACTCCCTGCCCCGAGCAGGCAACTTGGCAAACTGAATACTCAACTGCCAAGCACTGACTATTTGCATACTGGCTAACTCTTTGTCAATTTGGACTTAACTCAATCATGCTAAATTCTGACCTTTCCAAAGCTTTGTCCCGCTCCTAAAACACATTGTTTTCCCCAAGTACAGCATAGCCTGCAGTCACATTTCTCCCTATAAAAACCCTTGATTCCAAGACCTTCCTCAGATCGCTCTCGAGTTCCAGACCGCCTTGCTGCCGCTTTGCTTGGCGAGCTTCCCCTCAACTCCACGTGCTGAGATACACCGAACCCAAGCATCGCTCTCTTCTTTCCGGGCTTCAAGAACAGGTTTCGTATCACCCGAATTAACTATCCCTCTGAAAATCCTGCTATCATACTCACACCTTTATTTTCCTTAGTTATCTGTGTGCATGTGTTGCTTACATCGTGTGCCTGTATTTAATAAAGATCATTCATTATTTCCAACACGGTTTGCTTCTTGACTTGGCCTGACCATGTAAACATTGGGTTACAAGATCCTGCTGCGTTACCCTGCCTCTCGTAGTGCCAACCAGTGCTCTTGACTAATTTCCCCAACTTGTGTAATTGAAAGGTTATTTAGGTATCCCTCCCAGGACCCCCAGTAAACAGGGTAGCAAGGCAATGTTACTGAATACTACTAGCAAGAGGCAGCTGGCCTCATTTCTTGCATGTAGGTTTCCAAACATATCTAAAAGATAGGGAACATGTGACAAACCCTGTATGTATGTGTGTGTGTGTGTATATATATATATATATATTGCATGTAGAAACAGATACAGGATCTGGAAATCAATTTGGGGCCTAGGTCCCATGAATACAAACTTAGTAACATCCCTGTCTTGAGGGAATATGGTTTGCTAGAGAGAAAATGGGGATGTCTCCTGTACCTTTAATGGCTGCATAGAAGAAAAAAATTTAGCAAGTTACTTTGCAGTGTGATGTTACCCTGATCTCCAGGGTCCCATGAGGGGCACCTCAATGTGCTCCAAATAATGGGAAATGGGAATTAGAAAGAGCACAAGCTATAGCAATGCAAGAGGCAGGGCAACCTAGCAAGATCTTGGACTCAATGTTTATGGTGTCAGGCCAAGTCAATAATCAAGCAGAAGTAAATAATAGTTTTCTTTATTAAAAAGACAATCAACACGCACGTATGCAATCACTCACACAGACCTAAGAAGGGAAAGGTATGAGATTCGATAGAGGATTTTGAGAGGGATTTTCCAGGGGAAATACTACACCTGATCCTGTAGCCCAGGCAGTCAGAAGAAAAGTCAGTTGGAGCGGAGATTCTCAGCACGTGGAAGCTGAGGGGAAGGCTCAGTGAACAGAGTGGCAGCAAGGCGGGATGGAAGCCAGGAGCGATCCGAAGAAGCACTCAAAATCAGGGGGTCTTATAGGAGAAAATGTGCCTGTAGGCTAGTCCGTTCCCAGGGGAAACAATGGGTTTCGGAGTGGAGACAAAGCCTCTGAAAGATCAGTACTTAAGATGATTGAATTATGACAGAGTTGTCAATAGCGCAGACAGTATGCAAATAGGAAGTGCTTGACAGCTGGCTATTCGGCTCGTCAAGCTGCCTGCTCGGGGCAGAGAATCTTTTGTACTCTGTGTGCAAACATAATATAGTTTCAAAGTGTACTTGCCTGGAGGTCTCCTGAAGCTGCATTCCGGCAAATTACTGGCCTGCCTGAATTTATCTAGCATTGTTCAGCTATTTCGGCCGTGCCTGCATACATGCTTGCCCGGGGTCCTCACAAGCATGCGGAGAGGAATGGTTTGTGATGGCCAATTTCTTGATATCGGGTTATATTTAAGAAGCCCTGGGTCCGGACTATAAACTACAGTAACAGTAACAGCGACAATGACACTTGCTGAAATTCTCTGCTCTAGGTAGCCATTAAAAATACAGAAGCAGTCTCGAATTTTCAGTCTGGCAACCGTATTGGAAAATAGGAAGTTGGATTAGAAAGTCCTTGGTGTAACTGAGTGAGGTTGTTTCCATAATCTTGTGTACAATTGTTTTTTGACATTTTTGCACATTATAAAATGTACTCCTTCAGAATACATTTGGGGCAAATAAAACTATTAGTATGTTATAGCAGTCTTGTGGAATCTTAAAAGACGAGCAAGGTTATTTTTTAATTTTTGTTTATTATGACTTGCAATTCATTAACAATAAACACAAGATTGAACAATCAAACAACATAAGAGAAGGAATACAAGCATGTAAGAGTTCATCAGTGGAAGACTAAACAAAAGATGACATTGTTAAGTTCAGTGCTGAACTGAGAATAGATCTTTCCAAAAAAGAAGTTAATGAGAAGGCGGAGGAGCAAAGCTATTAACATCAGAAGCACGTGTAAACTAGAGACCATTTCATCAGATGCTTTGTACCATAATACATTTGTTAGTCATTACGGTGCCACAAGACTGTTGTTCTTTTTTTGGGTGAGCAGGTTGTTTGATTTTCCTGCAGAGTGGTGTTTTTCCTTTGTTTTCTACATCTTTCTTTGAATAAAAGATACCAAAATGGATACTTCTTTGCTTCTCTTCAGAGAAACATTTGAGCTCCTCTTTCTTTTGTGGCTGCACTTGGCATGGTGTGCACACTTCCAAATTATATAGTTTACCTGCTTCTGTAACAACTGGGATGCCTGCCTTTTCTTATCTGAATATTCTTATGTTAGCATCCCATGGCTTTTCTTTTCAGTTTTGCATCTCCTTAAATACCCAGTTTTATAAATTAAATAATATAGACCCATTTTTCTTTGTCTTGTATCAATAAATTAACAATCTTTATTTTTCCCTGATTTATTTAAAGGTAGAAATTATTTTAAGCTCAAATCCCAAACCGTACCAATATAATGTCTTTGAAGGGATACGAATTGCCAATTTCAGTGGTTTTTAGCAGGGCTCCATAGACCCCAGGTTGTTGGACACCAACAGCAGTGTTAGCAAAAAGGGATGCAGCAGCAGAAGACACAGCGTATGCCGGTGGCAAAACTGGTCCCTTGTCAGCACCCACACACCCTTGCTGCGGCGTCTGTGACAAAAGGGAAACAGTGGCAATTCCTACACACATCCAACTATGACTCCGGAGACCAGGATCTGAATCCCCACTTGGCCATGGAAACCCACTGAGCGGCCTCATGCAAGTCATATTCTCTCAGCTTCAGAGAAAAGCAAAGGCAACAAATCTTGGCAAGAAAACCCCCACGATAGGTTCACCTTGGGGTTGCCAAAAGTCAGTTTTCAAAGTGGAGAGACGTGATGGCTAGAAACAAGCTAGAGGAGGGCGACCAAAATGGTGAGAGGCCTGGAAGCCATGCCCTATGAGGATAGACTTAGAGAGCTGGGTATGCTTAGTCTGCAGAAGAGAAGGTTAAGAGGGGACATGATAGCCATGTTTAAATATTTGAAGGGATGCCATGTAGAGGAAGGAGAGGGCATGTTTTCTGCTGCTCCAGAGACCAGGACAAGGAGCAATGGATTCAAGCTGCAGGAAAGGAGATTCCACCTGAGCCTCAGGAAGAACTTCCTGACAGTCAGTGGAATCTGCTGCCTCGGAGTGTAGTGGAGTCTCCTTCCTTGGAGGTTTTTAAGCAGAGGCTGGATGGCCATCTGTCGGGAGTGCTTTGAGGGTGTTCCTGCATGGCAGGGGGTTGGACTGGATGACCCCTGGGGTCTCTTCCAACTCTACATTTCTATGGTTCTAAGCTTTGCTGTTGTGTGCCTTCAAATCACTTCAGCATCATGATAACCCTATGATGAACATATCAAAGGTTTTTCTTTCTTTCTTTTTCTTTTTTTGGCAATTTTTCTTCAGAGGGGGCGTCCCTTTGCCTTCTTCTGAGGCTGAGGGAATGGGACTTGTCCCAAGTCACCCAGTGTCTGAACCAGATTTGAATCCAGAAGCCACAACTAAATATTTGAATGTTAAAATGTGATTTTTTATTATTTAAATCTTAAGTAATATCTACAGTCGGTTCCCAGTAAAGAAAAGGACAGGAACCCCTGCCCGACTTAACCGTCCATTGTCACTTCCCTGCCGCTCTACTCAAAATAACGAGGAGGGCATCACACCTCCCCCCAAGGCAAAAAGCAGGGAAACGGTGAGCGGGCGGGCCTCCCGGTGGCGCCTCAGCCATCCCAGAATGCTGCGCGGCCCGTGCCGATGGGCGGGGCTCTCGCTTGCGTGATTTTTTGTGGCGGTTAGAAGGTGAGCGCGGCCGTTGTGGGGGAGGTGAACTGAGGCGGGGGGGGCAGTTCGAAAATGCGGCCGTTACAACGGCGGCGGCGCGTCTCTTGGGGGGCTGGTCGAGCAGGTGGCACAATACGGTGAAGTGTGCTTTGGGGGGAGGGAGCGGGGACGAAAGGAAGGGAGTAGGGGCGGTTCTAAGGGTGTAATTGTGGGAGGAGGGTCATTTTGACTCGGAGAGGAGGGTGAATCATCACTGTGTTGTGTGCTGACCACTCCCTGCCAGGGGTGAATGCGTATTAGTGGGTACGTGTGTGTGAAATTTCTCCGGCAGGGTTCCTGTGCTGTACTAGCTGAGGTGTGATGGGCAGAAATTCAACAGGGGAGCTTTACCCGTCCTTGGCAGTGGCTTTGTCGTGAGGAGGGAGCGCAGACGCGCACTGTGTTAACTCAGTTCATTACACAACTGACAGACAGTCAGGCCACTTCCGCACTAGACTGTTATAGCGCTATGATTCCACTTTCAACGTCCTATGGAATCCTGGGGTTTGCCATTTACGGAGGGGCCGGGCAGCCCCTCTCTAAACTGCAAACTCCAAGATTCTATAGGATGTTGAAAGTGGAATCATAGCGCTATAACGGTCTAGTGCGGAAACGGCTTCAGTATTGCATCCTCCCTTCTCTTTCCCATCGCTGTTATTTTCACAGAGGATTAGAGCTTCACCTGTCAGTCTTTTCGCATACCGTGTGTTTACTCAAGGACGCAGATTCCCAGTGGAAGGGTGGCCCTAAAGGTTGTTAAATACCCGAAGGGAACTGCTTGATGCTTCCTAGTTTAACTCTCCTTCCACTTCTTTTGGCATGTTGCTTCTCCTGCATTGAATTGTGATAGTTGCTCTCTTGTACTCTGTGAGGCATCGTGGTCATGTTACATAAATACATTAATATGATGAAAATGATGTTTATAACACCTGGAAGGAGAAGAAACCAGCTATGACAGGAGCTGGGAAATATTAAAAGTCTGAATAGGTTGGGGGAGGAAGCTGGGGAGCACATTGTGTCCAAGTAAGAGCAGGAACTAGACTTGAAATTTAAATTTATCATGGACAGGGGGTTATTTAAGAAGGACAGTGTAGGTATGAACAGATCTAAATACTGAAAATAGAGTGAATACAGAGTAGAGGAAGTTGCAGCTAATACATTTTTTTTTTGCTCTTTGTTTTTTAACTTGTGGTCCGCCTTGAGTCCTGGGAGAAAATTGGGATATAAATTACATAAAATTGGTTAATTGCAGGGGTGGATTGTTGAAGCAGCATTAGGAACAGATCTAGGTTTTGATTATTAAGAAAGGCCAGAAATTGTTTAGTAGCTGTAATCAAATGCCTGTAAGATGAAAAAGTAGCCATGTAGTGGGGAGATAGAGGTGAAATAGAATAGTCTTGCAGATAAGTTCATACAGTTTATTTGAAATATCTGCCTTCACATGTCTATGTTAGTCATTTGTGCCTTAAAAGAAAAATAAAAGGCCACCTTTTGTAATACTTCTGTACTTGATTGCCTGATGTTGATTCCACATGTCATTGGCAAGTGGCTATTTACAAACCTGGGCTGGAAAGAGGAGTTGGAAGGTATTACAAGCCCCAGCGTGTGTTGCCACATTGATGGGATCAGTAGGGGGACACTCTGACCTGAGCTACAGGGATCAAATCTAGGCCAGCAAACTTGATGCTCAGCTGGCACATCTGTGTGAAGTCAGTGGTGGGAGAACATAAACAGAATGGGGGAGCCAGAAATATATATTTCTCATTCTGTTTATATTCTCCCACCATTCTGTTTATGTTCTTTAAAATGGATACTTTAAAATTAATCCATTGTAATACTGGTTCAGTGTCACATTGTACATGATTTAACATGTGCTTTTACAGTAAATAAGATTCTATAATAAGGGCCACTTTACACATTGCAGTATTATATCTACTGTAAAGGCAAAAATTACATAGTACTTGGAAAATCATGTATTATAATTGGTTTCTGTCAGCAAAGTGCAGTTGGCCCAGCCTACCAGCACTGAGCATGCATATGATCATAGAATCATAGAAATGTAGAGTTGAAAGAGACCACAGGGGCCATCCAGTCCAACCCCCTGCCATGCAGGAACACCCTCAAAGCACTCCCAACAGATGGCCATCCAGCCTCTGCTTAAAAACCTCCAAGGAAGGAGACTCCACTACACTCCGAGGCAGCATATTCCACTGCCGGACAGCCCTGACTGTCAGGAAGTTCTTCCTGAGGTTCAGGTGGAATCTCCTTTCCTGCAGCTTGAATCCATTGCTCCTTGTCCTGGTCTCTGGAGCAGCAGAAAACAAGCCCTCTCCCTCCTCTATGTGGCATCCCTTCAAATATTTAAACATGGCTATCATGTCCCCTCTTAACCTTCTCTTCTGTAGACTAAACATACCCAGCTCTCTAAGTCTATCCTCATAGGGCATTGTTTCCAGGCCTCTCACCATTTTGGTCGCCCTTCTCTGGACTTGCTGATGGCAAACCTGAGTTTATTGCCGCATGAAATGATCCTTAGCCAATAAATAGTTCATCTTAAAACTTTGTGATGCTCATTTCAGGACCTAGAAGGTCATGGGATTTGTATATGGCTCTTTGATGCTGAACCCTGTATAGTTTTACCTTTCCTCTCATTCCTGCTGCTAGTAAAATTTAAGAATTTCACCTCCTTTCATTGTTTAGTCTTCCATCCAACAGTTGTCAATTGCATACCCTAGAACCAACTTTTTATCACTTCCTCTTTCTTCAGTCCTGACTTTAGATTTACCACCTACTGACATTAGCTCCTTACTGCTTTCTTTTTGCTTTTATTCCATATTCTCCAGTGTAACCTTTTTCCAGGTGTTGCCACCTCAGCCCTCCCATGATGGTGGAAATGGGCCTTACCCCATAAGCCTTCCAAAGATTTAGGGCTACAATTTCTGTAAACCTGCATTAGTATGACCAGTGGTTGGAGATTATGGATGTTGTGCCAGAAACTTAAACAAGGATTCAGTTCTGGGCTAAAGGATTCTTTATTACAGGTCTGTGATTGTGGAATATATTCATAACTCCAACCAGTCTTCATGTACTGTCAAGAGTACATTTTGTTCCCAGATTTAGTGTCCATTGTTCCTTGGCCCTAGCAGTTGGTGAGAGTCTCCCATCCCTGGATTCCAACTGCCGTTGTTCTGGCCGTTGAGGGAAAGAGGAGCAGTCAGGCACATCTCCCATTATCCCTTGTCCCCAGTGGCTGGTGAAAGCCCCCTTTTTGGATTCCAACTGCCATTGCCCAGGTGTCTGAAGAAGAGAAGAGCCCTAGCATCTGGTGGACTTAATCCCCTCTTCTCACTGCCCATCCCTTTTCTTTTCATGTCCTCAATTAGATTGTAAGCCTAAGGACAGGAAACTGTTAAATTAGGAGTTTGTAAACCTCTGTTTTCCTGAAAGGTGGGGTATAAATACTCTAAATACAGAGAAAATTGTTTTATTTTGTAGTACAGTCCTCAACATAGTATTCAAGTAGCATTTTCCCTGAATGGGGTAGTGGTCTGAGTGTTGAACTAGGGGACTCTCAGAGACCAGGGTGTGATTCCCCACTGAACCATGGAAATGAACTGCATGATCTTAACTCTCATACTCTCCTCCTAGTATCCTAGGCAATGACAAACCTTCTCTGACTAAATCTTGCCCAGAAACCCTATGACAGGATTGCTATTAGTTGGAATTAGCTTGAAGACAAAATCAGAAAGTGGGAGTCATGTGAATGGACTTGGCAAAAAAGAGTAAATGAATTAGAGGTTGCTTGTTAATTAAGAAGCAATATTAACTGTGACTCATATATTCATTATCTTAGTGAATGATGATTTCCTTTTTTGCTGATATTGGAAAACTAGCTTGTTAACTGATTTGAACCATATGTACAGATGTTTTCTTCCTGAGAACAGCAAAAATTGTGTGGTGGTAGCTGTCTTTTTGAATATGTGTTTATGAAATGTGGAAAAGAGTATACAGCCAAGTACAGTGAGTGCTTCTGATGGAAACAGAACAGGTGGTGGGGCAGGAGGAGGTAAGGATGAACAAAGCCTGTGTAAAAGCAGTCATGACAGATCAGAGACAGAATAATAACCACAGGAGATGCTATTTGTGAGCTTTTGAAAATTTGGGCAAGCAGATGGGTGAGTAGAGGAATAACTGTGGTTAAAATGGTGAAAATTCAGGGAGGATGCATCTAGGACAGAGCTTTATACAACGTGTACAGACTTTGCTTTGCATAGGATAGCAAGCCAGAAAAAGGCATTCATAGAGACTAGTTTAACGTTTTTGTGCTATTCTGTAATTTCTTTGCTCTTTTAGGGAAACTCAGTGTTGATTAGCTGTCTCATTAAGCTTTCTCTATGACAATTACAGAATGACTGAAGACTGAACAGACAATGGGCTGTACGTACCCTGATGGCATTTTGTGCATGGAGACATGTTGCTTGCTATGGCATCTGAGACCGAAAAGGCCCATGCTCTTCTCCAGTCGTTCAGCACAGCCTCTATTATTTCAAGCCTAGGATTGGGGATTTTCTGCTTTGTAGCAGATAGACTTCTCCAACTTTCTTTCATTCAGCAAAATGACTGGTTGCGGGCACTCTCTGATAACACTGTGCATGGTGTTGTGGGATTGTGGTCTTGGGCAATAGTGATTGGACTCAAGAAGAAAAGTGATTTTACAGAAGTGTTGTTAGCTGGTTTCCTCTCATCTGTGATTGACATGGATCACTTTGTTTTAGCTGGTACTCTTTCACTAAAGGTAAGTAAAACCACAGATAATGACTTGAATTGTTCTGAATCTGAAGGAGTAAAAAGCTTCTGATGAACCTTGAACTTCTTCAGTTTTAATGCTCTTTTGGATCTCTGCTTTGATGATAGTAGCAACTTTACCATCCATTTGATATGAAAGGAAACAACTGAAGCATGTCTGATCCTGAAGACAGATAGTGTAAAGTCAATATTCTGGATGGATTAAAGTACGGATTAGTGCTGTGCTCAGAAGCTTAGTTTGGCCCAAAGAGCTACACCTAGATTGTTAACTAGGGCTGGGTATATAGGAAGCATACAGCTCTTGTTGCAACAGTTCCACTGGCTGTTGATCCATTTTCTGGGCATAATTCAAAATGTGGGAGATCACCAATAAAGTTCTACATGACTTGCATCCAGGTTGTCTGAAGGCCCATATGTTCCTATCTGAACCTGTTTGAGTTTTTAATATCTTAATGATAGGCCCTTGTTGTTTTTCTACTACCTTCTCAGGTTTGTATGGTGGAACAAGGGAGAAGGCTTTCTTGGTAGTTGCTCCCAGACTTTGGAACTACCTTCGTAGGATGGCTTCTTCCTTGTTTGCTCCTTCCTCTGCAGGCATGTCAGGCTTTTAGAAACTGACTGTAATGAACCTTTGATAATGTTGATTTTTAATATTGTCTTTTGATGAATATTAAATGTTTTTAACTCTACAGACTGTTCACTTGTTTTTTTAAAGAACTTTATAATGTTTATTGATATTTTTGGATCATTTTTAATCTATACTGCTTTTAATAATTTGTAATCTTTCTTGAGTCCTAGTATTGGGCAGAATATAAAAGAATAATGAGAGCCAGCATGGTATAGTGGTTTGAGTGTTCGACTATGGAAACCAGGGTTTGAATCCCCACTAAGCCATGCAACCCATCTGAGTGCTCTTGGGCAAGTCACACTCTCTCAGACTCAGAGGAAGGCAAAGGCAGGCCCCCTCTGAACAAGAATTGCCAAGAAAACTCCCTGATGGATTCACACTAGGGTTTCCATTAGGTGGAAATGACTTGAAGACACCAACAAAAATAAATGCATATGGTGTGTGTGTGTGTATGTGAGTTTTGGCTGTTGTCTTAATGGTAACCCCATGAATTTCATAGGCTTTTCTTAGGCAAGGGATACAGACAGGTGCTTTTGCCAGTTCCTTCTTCTGAAATACAGCCCATAACACCTGGGATTCAGCAATGGTCTCCCATCCAAGTACTAATCAGGGCTCATTTTACTTAGCTCCCACAATTCGATGGGATCTGGTGGTGTTAAGAGTTTTTAAGCAGTAATAAAATCCACTTCGTCATCTTCATCGTTTTTATTACTTCTGGACCTGAGATTTCTTCTCCATATATGCACTGTTAAAGCCACAGTGGTGATGAATAAAGAAAAAGATTCACTATTAAAGTGAAAGGGAGAGATTGGTCTTAGAGCAGTGGCTCTCAGACTTTGCTCCCTGGAAGTTTTGGATTTTGACCGCTTAGAAAGCCTAGCCTTGATCATATTGACTACAACTTATGGAACTTGAAGTACAAAAAACCTGGCAAGACGCTCGTCTTCAAGGATCACTCAGACCTACCTATGTTCCTTCAAATCAGGGATATGAATCATGAAGCCCTTTAGAAGCAGCTGAGCTGCCACTCCAGGCATTCCTTGCTGTCCACACATGAGCTAGGGATGCTGGAATTTGCAGAGTGCATGTACTTAAAAGGGTATTGCTGGTTGCAGTGTAAAATTTCTAAAGGAGAGAACTGGATTCAGACATTATACATTCTGTGACAATGGTCCTTCCCATCCACTGGTCCTTTAACTTGACTGCAGACTTTCTCCCTCAAATTTAGAAGATTTTGGACTGTTAGAAGAGAGATTGAGCTTGAGCACCGGGCTCAAGTAGAGGGACTGCCATGGCGATAGGTGTCCCCAGAGCTTATTTCATGAATCCTAGAGCAGGGAACCTACAATAGCATGTCTGCTCAATCTGTGTTCTTCAATCTCAAGCTATAGAAATAGTTTTGTAATTCCCATAAGAGCCTACAAAGACATGTTGTGTACATGACCTGTGCCCCTCCAGCTCATCAGCCATTCTGTGGACTTGTATAGGACTCTTGCTAAATACAACATACTGAAATCTTTGTAATAATGTTAGTAAGAGCAAACTTACTCCTCCACCCCTTGAACTCCTGGTGTCATTCTGGAGACTTTTCTTATGCTGGAGACAAAAGAGAATCTATACAGCAGAAATGAAATGAAGAAGGAATTGGCCTGACAGTGTGCATCTGCAGATGCCCATTACCTCCTCCCTAGCCCAAAGCTGGAGGAAGCTGCTTTCAGCAAAGCTCTTAATCCTAGTTAGAGTCTCCTTCTCATGCAGCTCCTTACTTCCCTGGCAGAATGAGGGCAGCATATTTGCACAACTGTATCCTCTAGAGTTTGCAAAAGCAAAGTCTCTTTCCCAAAGTACAGAATTTTCCTACACACCTTGATTTGTCCTCCCGTATGGAAATTCTTTTTCTCCTCTTCCTTTTTTAGACAAGGTGATTGAGAGGACAGTTGCTTCCCAACTCTGGGTAGCCCTGGATGATACAAGTTATCTAGACCCATTTCAAACTGGCTTCAGAGCAGGATACAGAGTCAAGGCCACTATTTTGCCTTAGTAGATGATGTGCATCTGAGTACTGACAGGAGAGTGTCCCTGCTGGTGCTTTTGGACCCCTTTCTAGAGTTGGAGGGCCTAAAGATGGCAGTGCACGCACTGGTACTCTCAAGGCTGGACTTCTGCAATCTACTATATATTGAGCTACCTTTGTACCAAGTTCGTAAATTTCATTTGGTTCAAAATATGGCAGCCAAATTGGTTGCTGGTATATCTAGAGGAGCATATTACATCAATATTAGAAGTCACTTCACGGGCTGCCAGTTCATTTCTGGTCAAAGTACAAAGTGTTGGTTATTATCTTTAGAGCTCTACATGGTCCCGGTTACCTACAGGATTGCCTCCTCCCATATAATTCACCCCGCACGCTCAGGTCCTCTGAGGGAAATCTACTTCAACTGGCCAGGACTAGACTGACAACAGTCACTCAGAGGACGTTTTCTTCAGCTGCCCCTAGACTGTGGAATGACTTGCCAGAAGATATTCGATGGCTGAATACACTGTCCAAATTTAAAACAGACCCATCTCTTCTGGCAGTCCTAGCCTGATTATTTTAAGTTGTGAATTT
This sequence comes from Ctenosaura bakeri, assembly GCA_948474755.1. Lineage (NCBI taxonomy): Eukaryota > Metazoa > Chordata > Lepidosauria > Squamata > Iguanidae > Ctenosaura > Ctenosaura bakeri. The sequence goes on along the minus strand of CAOLHI010000065.1, from coordinate 241,169 downwards.
TAACAATGAATTTTAAATATGTATTGTCTGTTTTTAAGTATTTGTATTATTTTTTTCTTGTAAGATGATAACATTTTAACTACTGTTTTAATTGATGTCCTGTTTTTAACTGCTATAAGTTATTCCTTTGTTGTCCCCGCTTCAATCCATAGAGAGAGGCCTATTATTATTATTATTATTATTATTATTATTATTATTATTATTATTATTATTTTATTTCTGTGCCTTGCATGACATACCTACTTCACAAAATAGGGGAACTGATATCCTTCTCTTTAAATAGCAAATACTAGCTTTTGTCTGTTATCCAATATTTAAGGAAACCATGTTGTTTATTATCCACAAAATGGCATCTATATTGCAGTGTAAGCAAAGTAATTTTCCTCCCACACTTGTTTTCTGTTTCCCCCCTCAGATCCTAGTGATCTGTCTTGGTTGTATCTATACCACTTCTAAGAAGCTCAGAACAGCATGCTTGAGGCTTTCTTTTCCCTCTACCATCATCCCATGTTCTCCTTGCAATACTTTTTTTTTACTATATATATATATATAAATATGAGATATTAAAATAGAAATAGACATGTTATATTTTTATATCTAATATCAGTAACCAAAGAATTATGTATAACATGGACTGTAACCAAAGCAATAAAATCTTCTCAAGAACCTCTATATTGCAAATAATTTTTATCCTAATTGATACCTCTTAAGTTAAGTTGGACCCTTTTAAGGGAGTCTCCGCTTGAAATACATGTATGTTATCGGGAAAGCAAAAAGTAAAAAACAAAAGAAGATATACCAATATATGAGTATAGCAGTTCTTATCTATATACTTTCAATAAGAATTGTAACTTCAAATACAAACTGAGGTTTTTAGACATTATATCCATTACCATTTTAGATCACATGTGTAAAGCTGCTGTTGAAGCAGCAAAAAACACAGTGTCCTTAGTAGAATTATATATAGTATTTGGGCTATTAGAATAGTGGCAATCTTTTTAATTCTTCGGTAAGTTTCTTATCATCTTCAGCGATAAGCTTGAAACAACTGTAGCAATGATATATCGACCAAGAAATCAGTCTAAAAGGAAGTTCACATCAGATTTAAGAATCTTGGATATGACTATAATGTCTTCCCTTCATGCAGAAGATGTACAAATAATCTTGACTGGGGGTTTACTGGTATTGTAACATTGGTTACAGATTACAGATTCTTCAAAGAGCTTTCTACTCACATGCAGTCACATATATGAGTGAACAGCAGCAGAGGTTCTGCCAGAACACAATTTTGCCTGTCTGGCAAGCATCAATCAGTGAAAAAGTATATACATAGTGTTGGATGAAGCACTGCTTCATGCAGGGCATACTTATATAGTGGAAATGATGTAGTGATGTCTGTCAAATTTAAAAAAGGGATTAAATTCATGGAGGATAAAGTTTTCATGGCTACTATCCCATTTCCACTCATTTCTCCCTGCCTCCTTTATTCAGTCTTTGTTCCATTCATTCATTACCACTCCTTGGTTGTTTACACCATTGCAGACCACAAGGCATGCAAGAAAAATATTGAACTGTTCTATCAACCTTATTGATGCTTCAAAGGCAGTTTTTGGCATAGTCCCACTAGCATCTAGTAAGAAACCCATTTTTCTCAGCCTCCTGTTATGTGTCCCACTATGAATAACTGAAAGGAAGTACAAGAGGAGAAGACATCACCATATACAATGCATTGTGAGAACAACGGAGTGGCTGGAGGAATCCCAGCTTCTGTTGAGCATTATCAATTATGGCAGTATTGCATGGAAATCTGATTGTCCCCTTTTTTATTCCTGCAGGATCCTGGTGATTTTGAATGCAGTGAGTTGCACATTGTGTATTTGTGTGTGTGTGTGCACACCTTCAAGTTGCTTGTCAACTTATTATAATCCCATGAATTTCATAGGATTTCCTTAGGCAAAGAATACTCAGAAATGGCTTTGCTGTTATTTTCCTCTGATGTATAGACTACAGCACCTGGTATTTGTTGGTAGTCTGCCATCCAGGTACCAAGGAGTGGACTCTGCTTAGCTTCCAGGATCAGACGGGATGGTGTTTATGTTGTGAAATAAAAAAACACTGAAAGAAAAAAGTGACAGCCTTACACAGTAGTAGTTAGTATTCTACCTGTCAGTGGCCAAGGGATTTCTCTGCCAGTGAGTAATGGATGGCTACCTGTTTGCTTGTGGAATAAACAGAAAATATTGTATGGCTTTCTCATTGCACAGCCTTTTCCCATGGTAGTTTCCTCCTGTTGTGAGTGTTCCATATACTCTCAGACCTCCTGAAAAAGATCACATTCTCAAACACTCTTCTAAGCTTCAATAGCTTCTCAAACTTCTTTCTTCACTTTTTATTTCTGTTTTAAAAAACATCCTTGATCTTTCATTTGCATTTTTTCCTCTCCTTTTCCCCATCTTTAGAAACCACTTCCCACTTGCATAACGGGATTCGGTGTTGATTCTGTCCTTATCCAACTTGTGTAGCAGGAGTACACATTATCAGCTGAATCTTGTATTAAAAACTGATTAATTCTAAGCATTTTGCTACAGAACTACAATTGATGTTTGTTTTGTAAAAAATGTGAATAAAACCAGCATTATGTACTCTATAGATTTCATAGTGTTTTTAAAAGTTATTTAGTTTTTCCTGGTTTGCTTCCCTTCTTTTTGTGGGTGTTCATGTAGGAGAGGATGTTTTTGAAAGGAAATATAAAATATGACTGTGAATGAAGTGTGTATTAGATCTTGATTTTGGCTTTGGAAAGTACAGTGATGTCTCCAGAAAACTATGGGAATATAATAAGAAAGTACAAGGCAGAAGTGGATGACTTGTGGGGCTTACTGTGACCTTCACTGCTTCCCCACACCATTTTAAACAGAGACTTACAAGCCTCGTCCGCAGTTTCTCAAGTTTCATGAAACTTACAGTCCCTGTTAAAAATGGCATAGGGAGGCAGCAGAGGTGACAGCAAATAATCTGTGAATAATCAAATCTGCAAAAATAAAACCCACAAATGTGAAGAGCTGACTATATTCTCTTGTTTTAAAACAGGAGACATTGAAGAAGCTGTTTGTTTTTACCTTTTTCCAGTAGATGGCACACTTCACAAGGAATCTGATTGCAGACTATTTTTGCATGTAGGATTCTTAATTTTCAGACTTCCATTTTTTAGCACCAAATGTACATTGAAAATTAGGTGGGAAGTTGGGTTTCTTTTATTTTTCTTTGAAGTTATGTGTTAATAATGTGTTTGTAGTCATAATCTCAAACAGGTTATCTAGGACAGCCCAAAAACTACGTCTTAAGTTGCCAACTCAAGGTTTTAGTTGCATTTGGATGGGTGAATTGAACAATTATAGAGTTTATAGTTATATCATCATATTGTAATTTTCCAGCTCATATAGGCTGCTGAAAGCAGTTTATGGTTGTTTGTAAAAACAATCAAGAACAGTAATTTTAAAAATATCAAGTATCAAAGTAGCATTAGTAGAATTGCTTTTCTGGACAGAGAAATAGATCCATCTGGTGTTTGGGTTCTAGGAGTTCAAAGGCAGTGCATGTTGGTAACACCCATCTTGTGTAAATGGTCTTTGGCATCACATAAGTAGAAGCATATTACTTCTGGTCACAGCATCTCTACTTACAAATTACCAGTGTAGGTCATTGATCAGAAATGGCAGAACAGTGATTTCAAAATTAAAAGATAATGAGTGGAGACTTGCGATGAAATAATGCAATAAGTTGCTGATGTGCATTTTCTTCCTAAGCTTTTTTCAAGGTGTCCCTCTCTAACTTGAATCTTATTTCATCTGCAACATCTATTTGTTTATTTTTTATAGTTTTTGCTATCTAAAGTGCAGCTGGTCCACATGGAAACCAGTGGAAATGGAGCTTCTGCCTATAACTAAGGCTTGATTTAGCCTGGGAAAAGGGCAGGGTGGAATTCAATACATTGACTTTTTCACTAGAGGTATGAGGATTATTGCCTGGAAATGATTTTTGCTCTAACCTGTGAGATATGGGGATTTTTGAGTGGAGATCCAGACCAATCCTACCTTAAACATACAGTGTTAACAATTAACTATGCTACAGAGCTGCTGTAAGTTAATGTTTCTCAGCATAGTCCTCTAGTCTGTAATAGAGATATAGAAACTGTACCATAGGATTAATGTATAGCAGTGCTATTTAAAATGTCGGTCCACAGACTGGTGGCGCCAGTCCATGAGACATCAGCTGCCAGTCTGCAGTGAGCCTCCAGAAAACTATGGGAATATAATAAGAATATGTTATATAGTACTGGTCCCTGGCACACTGAAGAAAAAAATTGCCACACCACTATATTTTATATACTTGTTTATTAAATTTATACTCTGCCTTTCTCTCAAATGGGATCTTGAGAGGCATTTTCCAGCAGAACCTGCAACATGGTGTTAAAAGCAACAAATAACATTGCAAGATTGTTTAAAGCTACTCAGTCAAACCTGCAGTTAATAACTGATCTGTCTGGACAGCATTGCAGGACTGTGATAAACCTCTTTCTCCCAACTGCACTGGTACTATATGAGCCATGGATTTGATTGCTTTGAAATATGTATTGAACTATTGTACAGGTTTTTAAAAAATGGGGTTTACATCAAATAAGAAATGAAAACAGGAGCATTTATCTTTGCTGTTACAAGTACAGAGATGCTGAAACTTGTAGGAATTCTACCTACATTAAAATCTCTGATTTCTCTGTTAATTTGTATGATCAGCTTTCACTTCCAACCCAGGGATAATTCAAAATAGGTTACCAGTGAGAACCAGACAAAGAGATGTTTCTTTCTACATTTTTTTGGTATCCATATACCTCTTCTCTTTGTTCTTCTCCATGATACAGTATTCTGTTTCTCTCCTCTTAGCCATCAGTCATCATTCTGTGATTACTGTGTTTGCCTAGTCCTCTTCAGCTGTTTCAGGAAGGTCTAGGTTTTGTTTTTGTTTTTTCTAAAGATATTTTATATTTCTACAAACTTTGGAGTTACTCTGAATTTGCTTATGCCTCCCTTTCTGAGGGAGTGATGCCGTTTTAGGTGCATAGCCATGGGCATTCTTGGAGAAGAACAGAAACAGGATTAATTACAAACACTTGTCCAATCTGTTACGATGTACCTTTGTCAATTATCACTTGTATATATTCCTTTAGCATTGATTTGAACGAAGGAGCAGTATTTCTGAAAATTCCCAGAACATTCACAAGAGAAAGTTGAATGTTTCACAACCTCTCAAATTTAACAGAAAATCATATGAACCAAGCTTGATGCCATAGTAGGGGTTACTTGCCTTTACTGGTTACAAATACTTCCCATTCTCTTATTCCGTGTTTACCAGTTTCAGTAAATAGTTGGTGGAGGGAACTATCCAGGATCAGAAACATCCCAGAACAAGAGATGCAAGCAAGACAACCATCAAAGGAATATTATACAAAAGTATAGAGTAGTAGAGATAGCGGGTCACATATCTCCTGAAATATGGGCACTGACTGGTTTCAGGTCTTTGTTTTTATTTCTGTCAAAATCCAGATCAATGAAGCTGATTCTGATTGTTAGGTTTAACATGCACTGTTCTTACAACGCAAGCAACTGTTTGAATTGTGTTTTCTTTCACTCAGGCTGCCTTGACTCTTCCGCGAAGACCATTCCTTCACTGTTCTACTGTGATCCCTGTTGTGTGTCTGACTTTAAAATTTATTATGCATCTTTTCAAGCTGAAGGATTCTTGGTGCTTTCTTCCCTGGATGCTGTTTATCTCCTGGACTTCACATCATGTTCGAGATGGAATTCGTCATGGCCTGTGGATCTGCCCATTTGGAAAGACTGTTCCCCTGCCTTATTGGCTTTATGTGGCAATCACAGCCTCTTTACCTCATCTCTGTTCTTTTATTATGTATTTAACAGGAACAAGAGAACTGATGTCAATAAAACATGGGATTCATATTGATGTCTAAGGACATTGTAAATGGTTGTATTTGCATCACCAAAATCATTCAGTTATGATATAAACTTGATGTCACAAAGCTTTACAGCAGCAGTATTGATTCTTTGAAGCCACTGTCTCACAAGGTAATATGATTAAATAATGTCCAGATAGTCTCTTTGTTAGTATCTCCCATATGGACTTTTTTGTTCTCCTTGTATTTAAAAATTGGTTAAGCATTAAGAAGAATGAGCAGTTGCTAAAAAGATGATCTCTCCTTTTGCAGTTCACAGTGGCTGAATCAGTCCATAGCTCATGAATTCTGTTTTCAGGAGGCAGTTGAAATATATTCCTCCCTTCCTAGTCTCTGTATGCCCTTGGGAGAAGAAAAGAATAATAGACCTGGAAACAGCAAATAACACTGTGGAGCATTTGGGGTGGGATTCTCTTGGGTAGCAGAGAAGACTGTTGTGGGCATCTTCCATCTCAGTTCTAATTTGAAGAAATAAAGCATTTGTAAAATTCTTCCTCTTTTGTCACCTCCACTACAGGTCCTTTATTCCTTGTCATTTTCTGCTCATAGTATTTCTGTCTCTGAGCCTTGTCTTTTCTTTAGCAGTCATATGTATGAAACTATTAAGATAAAGTATTAAAAAGCTGCTAATATTTAACACTGTATGTGGTTTAGAAACATCCAAAAGCAGTGATTTTACATTTTGTTTAGGTTAGGGTTCAATAATTAGAGGCCTTGAACCCAAAACCTACCTTCCTATGTAGAACACTACCTAACCCCTCATTATCAGTCTGTTGGTGAGAGATGTGAGGGGTGAAATGTTTGTCCAACAACAGAACACATTGGAGGCAAAGTTTTGTTTTCAATTTGTGGAGATCTTATTTGTACAATTTAAAACATTTGAAAGATCATCTGATTTTAGAGGTAAAGACTTGGACAGAATGCAAAAGGAATGAAACAAAGTCCTGAGAGTGTCAGAATCTTGTTTGTGGTAAGGTAATTAAGTCATTTCTTTAAGGATTTTCACAATTATTAAAAAAAAAACAGTACTGGAAAGATAATGGCAGCTCAAAAGGTTTTCCCTTTATTGTGTAGGTGTTCCTGTTTTGTTTTACTTTAGTAGCTTCAGTGATTTTTAATATTTAATATTCTTTCTCAGTTGCAGATGCATACTTTATTTTATTGCAACACATCAAGTGCTGCTGAGGTTCAGTCTTGATTAATGGTTTTCTACATTTTTACCTAGTAGAAATACTGGTGCATATAAAGTGTAGTGACAAGTTTGTGAAAATGGAATTAATTCAAGATATATTTCCCATTATTGGTAGCTTTCTGCAAGAGCACTTTTAAGTTAAAACTGCTGATGAAATTTAGTTTCCTGTTCTTTGAAAACCTTTTTAAACAAATCATTCTCAAATTCTTATTGCAAAACTTAGTGGCTGATGTCTGTAGAAGCAGATGAGTATAGAACAATAAGTAGTACAGACAAAGGTAAAGAGGAGGTTTTGCATTCTTTGTGCATTTTATGCCTGCTTCTTACAACATAATTGTGACCAAAGCATACTTGATCATTCCCCACAGTGAAAAACAGGGATGGGGAAGATGTTTGGTCATAATGTTAAGAGGATCAGTAGTCATATTCCCAAATTTGGAGAACTTTAAAATGGGCTAAGATGCAGATAGATCATAGGTTCCATACTGAAAATAGTTATGATGGATGGTAAGGAGACTGTGTTGCATACTTCAGTATTACTGCAGAAGAGATGGTTGGGGCAACAGTCCATGGATAAGCACACAGTCCATATGTGTTTGGATGTTTATACCTTACATCCTCTAATGCAGTACTGTTGCAAGTTGTGGCCCATGGCCCAGTGCCAGTCTACTGATCAGTGGCTGCAGGAGCACAGAGGGTCTTCAGGGGGGAAAAAAGAAACAGTTCTATCCAGTGGGCAAAAATATGGAACTAATACCTGGCAGATTAGGAAAAAGAGTGCTGGTATGCACATCAAATAGCTTAAGAAGCATGTCAGTAATAGATCCACAACTTTTGCCTGATAAATGGTATGGAACCTGCTGTGCATTCTTAGTTGGCATTTCTGTTACTGTTTTTATTCAGAATTTTCTCATGCATTACATATCAGAAAATCTTAAGTTTCAGACTTGAATTTATACTTGTCATTCCCAGTGTGACCCACTAAATTCTAGCCCCTTCCATAACATACCTGTATGATACTTGTGTTGCCAGGCATGATTGTTCTTGTTCATACATCGTTTTTTAGCTGCACAGTTAGTAAGTATAAGCTGCATACATTTTTTGGTACACATGTAAAAATTTAATTGTGAATTGCATCATGAGCAGAGTCACATAAAACAAATGGGTCTACAGGGACATCTGGATTTCTTTGGCTGACAGCTTTTTCATCTTTGCCTTAATGTGAATTGTGTGGTCTAAAATTGAAGGAGACAGTATGGTTTTGCAGATGCTGTTAGGTTTTGCATGACATATGGTTTTTTCCTCTGTAGTTAGTGTTACTCAGAAAGAAAGAAAATGTTATTAAGATGTAGCTTGTTCAATTCTTATTTTCGATCTAGTGAACAAAAATGACCCAGTTTAATACCCGATGTTGGCTTTAGTTCCACAGTGCCAGGAAAATGAAAAACTAAAGCTGATGCTCTTAATAGATGTGCCCCATTATCAGGAATGATGTTATGCATTGTCACTAATTGTGATTGTTTACAGTGTGTCCTCCAGGGATCCTCACTATTCCTTACCTTTTCAGGCCCAAGTACAAAGAAAAAACATAGAGTGCCTGAAACCTGCAAAAGTCTCCAGGTGTTGTCCTGGCCCACGTTGCTTTATGAAGCATCTTGCAGCAGTTTGTGGGCATTCAAGAACTAGCATCATCCTTTCTCATAGTACAACTCCCAATTTATTAACACATACAAGCTAGTATACTATAATGATGGCAAACAGAACCTACAGTATGCTCATCCGAAGTTAGAATTTGGGGACCTTAAAAGTTGCTTATGGTCAGTTCTTCGAGGTGAAGATGCAGTTCTTTTTTTCTTCTTCTTCTCATGATACCAACTAGGGCTGTAGCTACAGGGAATGCACATCAAATGAGGGCATTGCTCCCCCTGCAACAAGAATCCTGCTCCCCTGAATGATATTTTCCTTTAGTCTCTCAGTTTCTAGCATTCAAGAGAGTGAGATATTGAAAATTGTCCACACCTATTATTATTATATTGTTAGGTTTGCACTCTCATAGTAACTTTGTCTTTTCTTTGGATGTCTCAGCTGTACTTGTAAATGCTCAATTAACGTGCTAAGTTACTGTAATCCTAGAAATTGGGGAACTGAAGCATAATACGGAGGGAGGCATACATCTTATTTTGGAAGGAACAATGCTGCCATTTCTTCCCTCACCCCCATCGCTGAATCTACACCCCTGCTTAGACTAGTTGATGCTAGGAAGTGGTGCTGAAGGCTGAATGTTCCACTTTCACCACAGATCTTTATTTTACATGGTCTGCTATACTCAAAATATCCAGGGGTAAGTTGAGTAATTTTTTCTTTGCGTTCAAGCCCGTTCCAACTATTGTTAGTAGTGAACAGCATAAAGATAAGGGCCTTAATATCCAGTCCATTGTCCTGTTTCCTGCCATTTCTCACAGTTTGTTCTCTGGCAACAATCAGATACATGATGCCTTTGAACCTGTAGGTATTGTGTAGTGATCATTACTGGTAGGCATTGACTCGTTTTTGGCTGTATGGGCCATTCTTCTAGCATAGTGTAAAGCATTTTTGTGCAAACTGTTGCATTTTAAATGTATTAGTGACAGCTAAGCCAAAGGAGTTGTATCTTAGATAGGAAGTGTTACGATTTTGTGGAGAGTTCGTTTATCCCAGAGATGAGGATGTGTCACCTTTCAGAGGTTGGATTGCGGTTCCCATTATCACTCATCATTGGCAAGGGCTGATAGGAGTTTCATTCCAACAATATCTGGAGGACCACAGGCTCACAGGCTGTTTTATTTGGTGGCAGGTGTTTCTATAGAGCTAAATCCATTTCTAGTCGCTCTTAAAGCAAACACTTTGAAATTAAGAGGACATTTTTTGCCATGGAACCTTGTTAATTCTTTATCCTAAAATGTCATTGTTTCTTTTAAGTTCTTGTCCTAACTTACTGACCGATATAATGCATATGCAGTGCTCCATGCTGACAGATTTCAAAATGATATCTTCTAGGGTGCCATATCAAAATGAGAATAGAGTGGTGGTGTTAATTAATTGTTTAGAGTAGAACATGTCAGATTATTTGTCCATTTAAGCCTAGATTCCAAATCTAGTATTGTCAGTTTTGGCTATCAACCACTCTCTTAGGTGTCAGGCAGAGGTCTTTCCCATTACCAGCAATCTGATCCTGATACCAAGGACTACGTTTGGCATCTTCTTTATGTTAGCTGTGGTTTCCTACCTGTCTCTTCTTAAGACCGGAGTGACTGTTGCTGTCAAATAGAAGACTTTAAACAAGCGTTCCTATGACATGATTATTAGCTGAATTAGTTTAAGTGCTTACATAGACAATCAGGCCTGAACTGGCATTTATGTTCCCTGCAGTGGACGTCTAATCATATATAATATAATGCAAGCTAATACTTGGTTTCAAGTGCAAGGGAACTTACTGTTGTTATGCTTTAAGCCATCTTTTCTCTGTTGAGCAAGAGCCTTATTTGTTAGCACAATGCCAAAAACTATTTTTTTTATTGTGAAGAAGTATGTATTTTTTCCTAAATAAAATACTTCGGGGAATTGGTGTTTTTCTCTGTTTGGCATAGTATGTTGGGAACAATGATTGTTTACAAATTGAACTATGAAAGTGGAATTTTTGCCACAAAATATTAACCATTCCATGAAAAAAAATGTATGGATCTGATAGCCTTAATAGGAAAGTGATCAGCAGTCATACAAAGTCATACAATATCTTTGTACTTTGTTTCTGAAGTTGCATTTTGTCCTCTGATACAATTTTACTTTTAAAATCTGCTTAAATGTTTGTACTTGGGTACCTAAGATTTTGTAATGCACATAAGCTTGTTCATCAGCATTTCATTCAAAGTCATGTGTTCATTTATTTAGTGTTCAATCCTGTAGTGGTATAGAATTCTAGAAAGGTATGCCTGGTTGTAAATGCATGATATCAGTTCTTAAAGTGTTTAGGCATTCAATGTTTGGGATTAAAATCCTGTTTTATATTTTTAGGCATGCTTCTTTTGGGAAGATACCAAATTTTTGTTCTGTTGCTACTTGTTTTATAGAAACAAAAGTATTCACTGTTCACCCTCATAAAAGTATTATTATTTAGCTTCCAAAGTACGTCTCATTTCTACTGTTTGTAGGAAGATGATGCAAGAGTTTCAGACCTGTTGAAGAAAAATAAACATATTTTACATGATTAGAAATACAAAAAAAAAATTTAAAATCTTAGGAGTTGTCACAGGAAAACCATTACTTGCATGGGATTCATTACAAACGACAAAGTAATTACTTGAAAGATAAGAGAATCAAGGCCTACTATGGGTGCTTCAGGAAAGTCACCCCTAGTCATCACCCCAAAGTTGCTAAATTGTAAACGTGAATGGTTTCCACCTGGATTGTTCTGTGGTTAGTGGAGCATGTGTCGAAACACTTAATCTGCATTGACTGCACTGTCTATATCTTCAGTCAGTAATCTGCTTTTGAGCTAGGATTAGTTACAAAACCAGCCTACAACAATGGATGTCTGAAACAGAAGCCCAGTCTAAGACACTCTATCCCATGGGTGTGTCTGTAGCTAGAATTAATTACCAAAACAAACTACAACAAGATATATCTATAACATAACCCCAGACTAAAACATTGTGTTCCATGGGTATATCTGTAGCAATTTGTTGTGGCTCCTAGCAGAAGAGGCAGGTTATTATGTTATAATAGATTTGCCTAATTGTAGCTATTATGTGAGAGCTTAGTTATGACAAGTTAACAACATTTTTATACTGTCCATAAACTATCTGTTCTTAGGCAAGCAGAAGATAAACCAGAACTAAAGGAAAATACAACTTGAACAGAACTTGCATATAAATTGGGTCAGAGGCAGCTTAGAACAGCCTCAGAATAAAACCAGCAAAAAAGAAAAAGTTATGCCTGGGATCTAAAAAAGTGCTAAAACATGTACTTCAACAACTTGAAAAAGCTTGGAAAATTAAGAGCGGAACCTGGCAATAAAAAGACTACAGTGCAGGAAGGCTACTTTGGGGAAGATATTCTATAACAGGTTCTACCCCTGAAAAGTCTTCATGCCACTTGAAAATTTCCACCTGGACTGGTTTTATGACTAGAATTATGAGAAACAGTTGATGGAGTCATGTCAACACACAGAAAGGATATCACCTAATGTCGTCTCTGGAAGCAGATGTTCCAATTTCCCAAAAGAAAAGTAAGTTATTGTAAATGAATTGTATGAACACTCTATGTAATAAAAGGTGTACATGTGGAGCTCCGTGACTACTGATCCTTAACCCTAAGTTCAAAATTTATGTTAAAAACTAAAGGAAGTCTAAGAAGTTTTGTGTGGCTGAAATGTAAATGTATTTCACAGTTGCTTTGAGTCCTCCCACTTTCCCAACACTTAGAGAATTACAAGCTAATTTTTGTTCACTGAACTGGAAAGAAGTTAGAATAATATTTTTTTTCAGTACACTGGTATATGTTGATGCTATCTAAATATTTTGTGCAATTTGTTGATCACAGTGGTGACTGTCTATATTGTTTTCCAAGTTAACACTAAAATGGCATTAAAAATGTTTATGAAATATATTTGCATTGTGTATTTTATTATGTTTACTCATCTTTTTCTCAGTATAGCTTAATTTTTTCCTTGTAACTTCTTGATTGTTCAGGTCTGTGAATGTTTCTTTACCAGAGTAGTGAAATTCAAAACCATATTTTTTCAAAATACTAGTGGCCATATATCATAGTTGTTTGAATTACCCTAGGTTGAACCAACTATGGTATCTCTCTGGTCCAGAGCTATTTGCTGCCCAACCCCCGAAATTAAGAGACCACACACAGGGCTTGGGTTGAACTAGGGCAATTTATTAATGTATGCCTAATTAACACAAAGCTGGAAGTGAACTTGACCTTGAACTTGAATTTACCATGACCATGAACTTGAACTTGAATTTCTGACCTGAGAAGGGAGGGTCAACAACATGGGTAGGGCTAAGGCAAGGGTCAGCTCCAGACCTCTTCCATAGCCCTCATAGAGCGAGGTACCGGGCCTCAATGCCAACCCATGAAGCTGAATTAAGACTTTGGCCAGCCCTTTTCTGGAAGGCAAGCTGCAACCCCCCCCCGGCTCATGCCTAGTAGGGGCAAGTCCCGGGCCCGCCTCAAGGACAGCATTTATCCTACACCAAAGGGTGCCATAGGTACTCACCAAAACCCTTAGACCCCCCCCCACCGGCCATGGATAAAGACAAGTGAGGCTGTGAAGACCTATTTAATACCTAGTTAAGACCACCTTGTAAAGCCAATTGCCCAATCCCTTGGCGCAGTGTAGGGTAGGCGAAAAAAACCCCATGGGGGGGAGAATTCCTACCCTACCCCGAAGCGACCAGCAATCTTACACTGAAACCATAGGGTGGGAGGGTGAGTCGCCAGCAAACAAAGAGGCCAGAAGGAGGGGCGGCGCAGCCCTAAAAGGTGTCTGCCAACCCCGCCCCTCCCCATTCTACTGTGCAACCCTTGTCGCACAGTATTGCATAATCTCTTCTTCGGGGGAGGGCAGCAAAGGTGTCTCCCCCCACCACTTGTGGTCACGCGGGCGGTGTGAGACTAATTCCAAATAATGACACTTCCCAAAAGTAAAGCAAATCAAGCATAATGGAGATAGTGATCTCACTTTATTTTATACTAGAAAGTAATTTTTAAATCAACAAACCTTTCAAATGTTGACTGCTTGGAGATCAGGATTACAACTTTATATACAAGTAGCTGGAAGTGAGTCCCATTGAAAACAATGGAATGTATATCTGAGTAGACGTCGTAGCAGGAGTGGGCAACTACAAAGGGATGGAACAATTTTTCACTTACACATTCCCTGTAGTGGCCACTCCGGTGCTGTAGACATGGCAGAAAGTGACATCACATCACTTCTTGTGTCATTTTTGGCAGTTGGGAGGTTTAAACATTTTTGGAGAGTTATAGAAACTGTGGAACAAAACTGCACATTTTGGCAGTGATTTCGAGCTGGCTTTGGCAAGAAAAAAGTTCCAAAAATAGATTTTGAGGGAGTCTGAAGGCCTGGGGGGTGTTTGGGGGTACAAATGTGCCTCCAGTGAGCTCAGCTTGTGCTGTCAGTTAGGAAACCTACATGTTGTTTATCCATTATGTTATGTTGGCCGCTGGGGAGAGATTCTTTGCTAATAGAAAGACGTGTTCTTGTATTCTGAAAGGTGGGGTATTCTAGCTATTGTTTAACAGAAATGTTACTTAACTTCAAGGTTGGAAAGATGTTTGCAAGTTTGGCTGTCAAGCTCCTGGTAAACCATTAGGAAAAAAGAAAGGGTAAAGAAAGCTTAGATAAATTTGTTCAGTAGATCATTTTCTGCTTTCAGCAGGAGAACTTCCTGAATAGAATTCCAAATGGAACACGCTAGGCACTGATGTTTGCCGGCTTGCCCCTCCACATGGAACACTCAGTGTCACTGCCCCTCATGCTGTTCCAGGGAGACATAGCAGGAGGTGTACAGCCTCTGAAAGGATCTCTTGTTGGCCTCTGCTTTGCCAGTCTAAATATTCCACTCATTCAGAAGCCTTATGTGGGCCCAAGCAGGCACTCTTCTTCTGAAAGGAAAACTCTGGCTCCAAACATGTTTTTCTACCAGCCATTTTTGAAGAACTGTCTAGTAGAACAGCCTCCAAGCTGCTGTCCTTCTGACATACTGCCTTACATAAAAATTGTATTATGGAATA
Organism: Ctenosaura bakeri; assembly: GCA_948474755.1. Lineage (NCBI taxonomy): Eukaryota > Metazoa > Chordata > Lepidosauria > Squamata > Iguanidae > Ctenosaura > Ctenosaura bakeri. The sequence continues at coordinate 226,146 of CAOLHI010000065.1, read as the reverse complement.
TATTTGCTTCAACTTTCTTACCACAAGCAACAGGTTTCTCAGATGGCCTTTGGTACTGGAGGGAAAGAGGTTTTTCCCCTCTGATTGTAAAGCTATTGAATTACAGTACCTTCAAGCTTAGAGCACTTGGTAACTTAAAAGAATCTTGTACTACCTGTATTGCATATCATCAGGAAATATCTGATCACATATTGATGTTCGGCCAAGTGTTTGCCCAGAGTACTTTGACTACTTCCCTGTTATATGTCAAAGACTTACACGATCATAAAATTCAAGAAAGTATTGCTTGTGAGGAGTCTGCCAAAATGCTGCAGCCAGAATGCTGCCTGGGGCCAATCACAGGGAATGTATAACTTCCTTGTTGAAATAGCTTCATCTGTTAGTTACTGTTCTGTTTCTGGATACAATTCAAAGTGCTGATCACAACCTATAAAGCCCTGTATGGATTTATGTTCAGTCTATCTGAAATACCATATTTCCCTATACAAAACTGCTGGAGTCTTAAGATGCTCAAGGGAGAGCTGTTCGTCATCCTGCTGCCATCACAGGCGTGTCTGATGATGACATGGAAGACAGCCTTCTCAGTGGCTGCTCCCAACCTGTGGAATTCCCTTCCATGGGAGGCTAGGCTGCCCCATTTCTGCTCTCCTTGTCCAACAGATGAATGCTATTTTGTTTGTTTGTTTGTTTTAATGATGCAGGGAACTTTTTGTGGGAGGGTGTTCCTCTTTTTTAAACTTTGTTTTGCTTTTGGATTTTTAATATGTATGTATGTATGTATGTATGTGTATGTATATATGTGTGTGTGTGTGTGTGTGTGTATGTATGTGTGTTGTGTGTGTGTGTGTGTGTGTGTGTGTGTGTGTGTATATATATATATATATATATATATATATATATTGAATGTAAGGATTTGAATGTGATGATTTTTAGTTGTATTTTAATTTTCATTATCAGGTTTTTAGGCCATCTTGTTTGAGCTTTGAGCTGCCAAGTCTCGCATTGGGAGAAAAGCAGCATATAAATAGAATGAATTAATTAATGAATGGTCAAGCAGGAAAATGCACAAACCATGGAAGCAGTGTTGTTTCACAAATGACTACTTTGCTCTGCTCAATGAAGTCAAGAAAGCAAAGGAAGAGCCAGTTTGCATACTGAGGACCAGTGTGGTGCATGTCAATGTCAGGCGGAGGCTAAGCAAACACAGAGGCGGCAACTGGAGTTTTATGGCTTTTTAGTAAGTAGGCAGTAAAATAATCAAAGGGTTCCAGCACCCAAAACAAACAGCAGCAATAAATAAAGCCATAAAGTAATTCAGGGGTTACGTCACCCAAAACGAACGAAGGCAGTGGAACTCAGGAATAGTAAGCCCATGGAACAGGTAGCAAAGTCACGGATGAGAGACGGTTGTTGCCCCGTGGCCCCCACTCCCCAGCGTCTGCCTTAAATAGCCCAGTTGGGGCTGATCAAGTGTCCGTTAACCTGGCCCACAGCTGAAGGCCCTCTGATCTCAGCCGCTTCTCTGGCAGGCGTTTTGATTTATGAACCGCCACCTTTTCCAGCCACCTCTGGAGGAATGTGGGGGGAAAGTCTGCTGCAAGCTCCAGGCTGGAGTCAGAAGCAGCAGCTTCTGTCGAGCCAGAAGCATTGAACTCCTCTGCTGTAGGTATCGGCCCTGGGTCAGCTGGGGAGTCGTTGGCAGGCCCCTCCCTTGCCTCTGCAGGAGCCCCCTCTCCCTCCAAGGGATCCTCCCCTGGCTGGGAGTTCAAGCCCAACTCAGAGTCCCCGACTGAATCAGCAGCCTGCTCAGCCTGGCTCATGACAGTGCAGTGGTTTGAACATTAAACTTACAACCCTGGAGATCAGTGTTCAGTTCCTCGCTTACCCATGGAAACCCACTGTGTGACCTTGGGCATGTCCCACACTCAGCCCCAAAAGACCTCATCATAGGCTTGCCTTAGGATTGCCATAAGCTGGAAATGATCTGAAGGCACACAACTACAATGTGTTTACTGCTATGTTGTTTTCTTCCTTCCAAGCAGTTCACTGTGGTGTACACAGCTGTTACTTTATCCTCACACCTGTGAGATAGGAATTATAGAGATTGTGGCAAATGACTTCTCCCTTAGCTTCAAGCCAGATAAAGAACTGCACTGGCTTCAAGTATCAGCTTTATTTCTAAGAATAGCTCTGGATTTTGTGTTGGTTCAGATACTGTTATGGGCCCACACACTGCCACCCAGGTCTGATATGGTTTAATTGGCAAAATATGATTTAATTGGCAAAATACATTAATTTGGCATTGATATAAAATAGAACCTGAGGTGAACAGAAGATCAAGCTGGGCAGAGGAAAATTATAACTGAACACATGTATTGCAAGGCAGGTCATCCGATCCCCTATAGGTCTAGCCAAAGTCATTGTCAGGCAAATTATCAGGCAGCCCCAGAGATAATAGGCTTAAGCTAAAAGCTGGAACATCTCTGAGTGTATAGTGGTCAAAGGGAGTTCCCACCAAAACACGTGATTGTTTCAGCCCTGTGCTCTCACACCTGGATTTTTCCGTGCATTGTCCCTGAGCCTCTCCACATGTACAGAGCTATTTTGACAGCCACTAACTCTTTGTCACCCAAGACTTAGACCATTAACTCTGTCTGGGCACCATTGTCCATGTGGCAACCTTCATTGTTTGCTCAGCCAGAGAGCTATTCATGGCTCATGCCCTCAGGGTAGATTATGGGTATAAGAACCCTCCCTTTTGAGCAGTTCAATGAAGTATTTCATTTGCTGGTTGCCATGCTGTTGCTCTGATTCCCAATTATGTACTGTCCTTAGGCACAAGTCTAAGCCACATCGCCGCTCTCTTCACCACTATCCAGATCAGTAATTATTGCTTATTCCCTGAAAACTCCTCTGTCCACAACTTTCCTCTTTTTATCCTTCAGTTAGCTCTTCTGTGAGTGTTTGGATCTTTTGTGTGTGTGAGTGAACTTTCAGTAAAACACATTTTTAGCTTATTTTTGGAATCTCTGGCTGGTTCCTTCCTGCAAGATCCTGTAAACATTGGTGGAAAGATGTCATTAGGCCGCCACCCCCCAGGCTTCCTAATTTGAGCTAATTAATTCCTCATTGTCATGTGGAGGTACTAGCATTGCAGGTGGACTCCTGAGTCACCAATGTTTTGGAGTAACAGCACATTGTGGGGGGAATTCATTTGAAAGCATGTCCTACTACCCCTCAAAAAGGAAAAGATTAATATTATGGGGAGCAACATTTAACAGGACAGAGCAGCATTTGAGGGGCCAAGGGGGAATGGTGGAGGGTGTGTTTTGTCTGCACCTTTTTTCCTGTTTCTGTGTAGTTATGGTGTGTTTGCCATTTGTTTAACTGTTTTGCCTGTGTGTCTGTGTTTCAGCATCAGCAGTTTGCCTTCTATGACATAGGTACTTTGTAGAAGCCAAGTAGATGTGATTTGATATTTGAAGTTCCAATGCCACTCTTGTCTTGTACCTCCTTTCATTGCCAAATCACTGGTCTTCATACTTCGTTAGTTTTTGTTCTATGAAATGGGTGCTGAGGCAGAAAACTAGCTTCATTTTAGCCTCACCATTCTACCTTCTGGGAAATGATTGTTTAGTGACCTATCACAGCAACTAGTTTGTGAATGGTCAAACCTCATACTCATTGCAGCCATTTCATGAGAACAGTCATGCACTCTTAATATTCCAAATGTGCTGCAAGCTTAAAGAGTTGAGGTCCTGGATCTAATTAAGTACACGCAGTGCTAAGATGAAATGCAGAATATGGCTGCATATACTTAATTAGATCCAGGACCTCAACTCAGTATGCGAGAAACTTCTGGAGAAGGATTCATGAAACAATTCAAAAGATTATCAACACAAAATTTGAGATGAAACCCGAATTATATTTACTTGATATAATAGAAAAGAGCTGATTGAAAGGCAGTATGTTTATGAATAAATACTTCAGTTTCAGACCCATCTCTTTGTGGTCGATTGCTTTTGTGGGAACTATAGGCCAAAAGTGGCATAAAGTGGACGTCCAGATGTTGTTGGACTGCAACTCCCATCAGCTCTAGCTAATATAGCCAATTTTGAACGGCAGTTAACATCTTAGGGCCACACCTTGTCCTTCACTGATACAGGCTTTGCAGCAGGTTCACAGTGTGGGGATTGTGAAGGCACAAGACTGAAGGCATCGAGTATTTCAACTGCCACCATCACTTGAGGGGTATATGTGGGGTTGCTCTGATTTATATTATTGTTTTTGTCCATTTTTTTTAATGAACTGCTTGTAATCATGTAAACTAATATGAATATAGACTCTGTTTGGAGATAGTTCATATTCACAACATCTTCACAAAACTTTTTTTGCTTCTTAGGCTCCCATTAAGACAACACACTCAGAGACAAATATAGAAGAACAGCATGTCTAGTATCAGGCCATGCAGTTCTGGCCAAACAAATCCACAAAGCTTTCAGATTCTGAATAAGTTATATATTCCAGTCTAAATAGTCAGTGAACTTCTCCCAAAGCAGATTTTTAAGAGCCAGGAAAGTTACTTTGTAAATGTGATTTGTTCTATCTACTCATTCCAGTAATTGGAAAAAAAAAACACATTGACAATATTTGTTCAAGAGCTGAAAGTCACTCCTTGCTTCATGCTCTGCCCATTACTTTTTCGTTGCTTTCCTATCTGTTGCCTTGGGAGTGGGCATAGGATTGAAAAGAGAGTACGATAAAACTTGGAAAAGTCGTGTCCTGATGCCTCTAAAACTACTTTAAAAGCAATGTTTGAAGGTATCTGGAAAACGTTTACTTGTTCCACCATTAAACAAGCCTCTGTCCTACTCATTGCTTTATTTTTGGAATGTAACCTCTCTTTTTTTATATAAAGCTAAGTAACTAGATAAAGTTGACCAAATAGCTCATAACTTGTAACTTTGGCATTTCTTTAGTCCAGAGTTGGGCAAAGTGTAATTCATGGATTGTGAGCCTCAAGGTCATTCTAGATTGTGAACCTCAGGGTCATTTTTGAGCCCACCCCCAGCATCCACCCACATTGGGATTTTTAAAACCAAGAATATTCCCACACTCCCCTAGGGGACATGGGGACCATTTCACCCTTCTTTATATGGAGGGTAGACTGTTTTAAGCCTAGGAAAGGCCTTTTGTCAACCAAGATGTTAACGGGAAGTTGACTTTTAGTTTATCTCCTGCTTGAAAAGGGGCTTTTTTTGGGACAATAAGAGGCCAAAAATTGAGAAATTATCCCCCAGATCCTGAAAAGGATTTAGAGGGTTAACATTTTTTTATTAAAAAGTACAATTTCTCTTAAATAATTTTTAAAAGTGGGGATGAGGGGACCAATATGGCCCCAAGCCCTGGCATTGCCCTACTGAATCCTGCAAGCATATCTGTAGTAACCTAACAACTGCAGAACATTAGTTTATTTACTGTACTGTTATGTGTAGTGTTCTTTATTGCCTGTACTTTTCAGTTCCTTTTTCCAAAAACAGTGATCAAATGTGCGCAACTAGCAAGAATTGCTGAATGTCATATGAAGCCATTGCCAAGTATGTTAACACAGCCACCACTGTGTCTACAAATGTGATACTTCAGGGGTATGACACACCTCCACACACTCCCACTTCAGTGGGGCATATTTGTTTGAGCTTTGGACTTCAGAATATCAAATGTTACAGTGCTTAGTTCCAACCATGTTGCACAATCATTTGTGTGTGCATGCATGCCTCCCCTCCACAATTTCTCAGGGACAGTTTCTTCCATGTGTTGCAAATTTATGTAGTTGTTGCTTGAAGAACACAGCAAGCAAAATCTGTTACTTAATTTTCACCATTGTCTTTCCATTGCTGAAAAACATACAACGCTGGCAGTGAGAAATGTTTTTTCCACATATATCTGAAAACAGAAGAGCCTGTTCTATGGCTTAGATCTTCACGTCCCTTTTTGCTGTTGAAATGAATAGAGGTGAGTTATGTGGGAGTTCTGCTGCCCCTCTATTAAAGAAAAGTATTTGGCCTTGGTGTTTGGAATTGACATCTGCCACAAACTAAGGTGGAGTGGTTATCATGGGACCATCCATTAGTTGTTGCAGCTCCCAGCATTCTTCACAACTGGCTATGGGAGTTGCAGTCCAACAGCATTTGGACTGCTGCATGATTCGCAAACCTGATGTAAGGATGGTGTTGATTTGGGGAGAAAAAAGGACTACTCGTATGGAGGGAGAGAGTGAGTGCATGAGGAGGTGAATTTGGACTGTACATACAAATTCCTGTGATCACATCTGTGAAAAGCTTTTTTCTTGCTAACAAACCCCAACATGACACACCTGAAAAGCTTTCACATGAGGAAGACCCAGCTACTAAATGGTGGAACAGATTCTGGAGCACATACACAGGTTGAGAAGTTACTGGAGTTCTGCTCTCAGTTGATATCCTGCTTGTGGACTTTCCACATTGGTCATTGTAGATACACAATGCTGTATTGAAAGGCTTTTGGTCTGGGCCAGCTTGACTGTTCTTACATTCTTACTCGTTCCATAACAGCTCAAGCTGCATAATGTTCTCCTTTCAAGCAAACACTAAAACCATTTTTAGGTAACTTAAGCTTTCTTTTCAGAAAAGGATTGCCAGTTTGTGTCTGCATCTGATAAATTTCTCTTCATTTACTTCAGCTTTGATTGGCTTCTGGCAAGTTAGAAGAGGACCCCACAGCAGGGCTGGCCTAAAGCATTTTGCTGCCTCAGGCAAAGTATCAAACAGCATATGCCTGTGGGTGCACGTGCACACAATGTGTGTCTCATAATAGCTAAAGTGAAATCTCACAAACACTCCTCCTCCTCCCTTACAGTAAAAATACAGTAATAACAATTTGCTGCCTGGACGCAGCTGCTTCATGCTAACATAATGGTACAGCCAACCTTGAAATGCCAATATCTTCAGTGAGGGCACTAATGTAAGAGACAAGAAATATTCTAGATTAAAGAACAGTTCTGGTATATGAGAGCAAAGGTCAGTTCATTCTATCCTAGGCATCCACTTACTTGCGAAAAATCAATAACTTTTCCCTGTTATTTGTTTCAGGCATCTGGTATTGAACAGTATACTGCTCCTGGATAGGACAGCTACAAAGTGAGGCAACAGACACTTAAGAGGCAAGGAGAGAAGATAATGGTACTAACTTCTGTTCTAGTGCAGGCAGTGAAATATCTTGAAGATGGGCCTGCTCTGTAACCCCAGTTAAATCATATATGTGACGATCCCAATGGAAAGATGTAGAGCAGGACTGAGCTTTGAAAATTTTACTTCTTGTTGTGTGTCTTCAGGTTGTTTCCAACTTACAGTGACCTTAGGTTTTTCTTGACAATATTTGTTCAGAGGGGGGGTTGCCTTTGCTTCCCTCTGAGGCTGTGAGAGTGTGACTTGGCCAAGGTCACCCAGTGGGTTTCCAGGGCCAAGAGGGAATTTGAACTCTGGTCTCCAGAGATGAAGTCCAGTGCTCAAACCGCTACATCACTCTGGCTGCCATAAAGCCCCAGCCAACATGACCACACAGGGAAGGAGGCAGAGCAATTAAGTGTTCTCTGAAAGTGCTGGCTTGGAGTGGTGGGCTTTGTTTCTCCACCTCTAAACTGACTGCTCTCAATGGGTGCTTCTAGGAGCCTCAGGAAGGATAATCCCAGCTATTTCCTATCAGACATAGTGGGGAATACATCATTCATAGAGAAGGAAGCAAGACCTTTTAAGGTTAGGGTAACCTACAGACAATCTCTGATTAGATACAAGTGCAGTATGCTATCACATGCAATTGCTGTTGGGGCAGGCTAATAACAAGAGAGGGCCATTACCTTCATGCTTTGTTTCTGGGCTTCCTAGAGACATTGGATTGCCCGCTGAGACAAACAGGATGCTTCACTAGGTAGAACGTTGATAGGGCTGGCCCAAGGTATTTTGCTGACTGTGTGGAGGCAAAGAGCTAGATGGCACCAATATTGTCCCAATTTAATGTGTCTTGTGTGATGCTATTTGCCCCTTTCTTGGACAGAAAACACTGGATTTCTCAAGAAGTCTCATCACACAGGAGAGAAACAGCCTGCATCCCAAGGGAAGTTACTTTTTTGTTGCTAATGGAATTGAAATTTTATTGCCTGGATTTTATGGCTCTTTGTTTCCCAGTTCCCATATGGCCAAAGAGGGGTGTGGACTCTGCTTGCATTGATATCCCACCACACCATTTTAACTGACCACAAAAGCAACGTATTAAGACAAAGTGTACACCTGTGACTCATAACATCAGTTTTCTCTTCCTGTATGATTTTTAACACCTTTGCCTGATGAAGAGGCCAGTGGAGCTTTGAAAACTTGCATGATGTATTTTGTGCATTTTAGTTAGTCCAATAAAGGTATCACTGTGTTTTGTGGATTTTGGAATTTGTTGTATTTTATTTAGGAATGTCTTTGTCTCTTACCTCATGTGGCAGAAATGTCTTTTAATAGGGTGTGTTGTGCTTTTATCATTTTTACTGTGGCCATTTCCGCACTAGACTGTTATAGCACTATCATTCCACTTTCAACATCCTATGGAATCCTGGGGTTTGCAGTTCAGGGAGGGGCCAGCCAGCCCCTCCCTGAACTGCAAACCCCAGGATTCCATAGGATGTTGAAAGTAGAATGATAGTGCTATAACAGTTTAGTGCAGAAATGGTCTATGTTTAAAGCACAACTCTTTTAACTTGGTGATTTTACTAGAATCATTTCTCAACTTTTCCACTGAGGTTTTTTGTTATGCTTGTTGTAAACCACACTAGGGCAAGTGTGTATGTTCGGTATGCTAAAAACAAATGAAATACTTCAACCAGATGTTTCAAATATACCTCAATAATTCTTTTTTTTAAATAGTCTTTATTGAGTTGTACATATAAATCAATAACAAATAGAAATACATTCACATTCACATTTTTATACTTCAATAATTCTTCAGTGTGTTCATATTTTTTATTATTTTTATTAAAAGTCGATTTTGAAAAATAAATACTTTCCCAAATATAACATATAACCTAAACACTTTTCCAAATATAACATATAGCATTTAATGAAACATAAATGGTTTTGGCGATAAGAATATACACTATGCATTAAATGGAGTAAAGAAAAAGAAATGAAAAAGAAAGCAAAAAAGATGAGAAAGGGGGGAAAGGGGGGGGAGAACATATACCTATGTTGTGGCATTAACCTGCTGAAACCTTACTAGGTAACAAACAAAGTAAAGAGGGTAGAAGGGGTGAAGAAAGGAAGAAAGTAGACTTCTCCATGTGATGGGTTGGTAGGTTGAATAATTCAGGTAAAAAATCAACCTTCGTTGAATAAAGAGGGAAAGAACAGAAAAAATCATAGAAAAGAAAGGAGATTTTTCTTTTTCTTTTCCTTTCAATTTCTTTTTTTTTAATAGAGAAAGAAAGAAAAAAATATACAATTAATATTAGAGATGGTTGACACATTGATGTCTAAGTATACATTTCCCCCCTTTGTTTCCCTCTAAATCAACTTCCACAGTGATAGTCACAGTTAATAGGAAGATATCTTCTCTTCCCTCATTTTATTAACTTAATCTGGATTTGGTCAATATATTATAAAATATATCAAAGAAATCAGCGGAACCTCAATTGACTACTATTGTACCCCTTACATATCATAATCATAGAAGATTAACCAGACACTCAAGTAGAAAATACATTAACATTTATATTCATTCGTCTTTATAAGTATTGTTGTAGCAGTTCCCAATCTTTACGAAATCTGCTATTGATTTTACCATCTAGAATGTAAGTTAAGTTTATCCATCTCAGCAATCTCAACCAGCTTCTCTATCCGTTCTTGTCCTGTAGGGATATTGTTAGATCGCCAATGTCTCGCGTAGACTATTCTGGCTGCAACCGTCATGTGCCAGAGTGGTCTACAGGTTTTGTTATTTTACTTTTTGATCAGATTTAAGGAGGCCTAAATAAGAAAACTTCTGGATCTAATTCAGTCTTTACTTGTAATATTTTTTGGACTTTACGGCTAATCATAAACTAGAACTTCTTTGCATTTTTACAGCATTACAGAATGCAGTGTGTTCATATTAACATATTTGCATAATTTCTGTTGTTTTAAGTACTCCTATGTTTACTTGTTGGGTTTTTTTTTTTTTTTTTGTGGGAGAGTTGTTGCAGTTTGTTTTGGTTTTGGTCTGTTAGCGCTATCAGTTTTGTTATCCTGTAGTAAGGGATAGGTTGAAGAAATAGAAATCCTGCTTCAGCCAATGAAATTATTATTCAGACACCTCTTGAGTGCTGGATATTAACATGAAGATAAATAGTTCACAGTCATAAAGGCTAGAAATGTTAGTGCTGTTGTTTTTAAAAACAAATATAGAAAAAGATGAGTCCTATTACAATGGTCTGTGCTTATATGGAATGTCAATAAACAGACGTCTCTAATAACGGCTCTTTCCTTGCCTGAATTTGAGGCTATAGTGGTGGTTGAACAGAATTGTGCATAAAACCTTTTTCACAAGGTCGTTTGCATACTTGGGACAAGTTCCCAAGTGCCAGGGATCCACTCTTGCATACAGTAATGGAAAACTAGAGCTAGGAGACACATCTCCTTTGTAAAGGTTTCCTGGTTTGAGTATAGATGTCTGTCAACCTACATAAATAATTTCCCTGAAAGTCAGTTGACTGAATGAATGTTCTCAAACCATTCTTTCACTTGGGAAACACATTAAAAATGATTCAATTGGTTTTTCAAATTATTTTAAGAATTTGGGAGATATCTGGGTAAGACTTCATCAGACATGAGAAGATAATATTGGCAGAGCTTTCCCTAAACAGATTGGCCTGCATGTCCCATCATACCTCAGCCAGGATGGCCATAGGTAGTAGACCATCTAAGGGACCAAGGTTTAAAAAGGCTGCAGTAGTTTTTGTTAAGCTGCCTTATAGATGCTAATAGAGGAAAGACCAACTCAGGGGTGAGCAACTTGTCAGTCTCCAGATGTGGTAGAGTTCCAACTCCCATCAGCCCTACTCAGTAGAACCGTTGTGAGGGAGTGTGGGATTTTGCAGGTCGCAACATCCGTAGGGGTATTAGATGCCCACTCCTGGTTTGACTGGTTTAATTTTCTGAGTCAATATTATTGACAAAGTAATAGACATGAGTAATTTATGTTGGGTTGTGGTTTACTGGCTTATAGAGCAACGCTAAGCCTGCTTATTCAGAAATAAATCTCATTGTGTTCAATGGAAGTGACTCCTAAGGGAGTCAGCTTGGATCACATCCTTAATAGGTAAATTAAATTACAGAATTGTTGTTTTTAATGTTTTAGTATGCTGTTCTTCGTTAATGAAATTCCTCAAGCCACATAACACCAAACACAAGGAAGTATGAAAAATTTAATAAAAGCATAAACAGTGCAATAAAACATTAAAAACATACAATAGCAGTGAAAATAATCAAGATATAAAACTAGTATAGCAATAAAGCAATTACTATTAGCAAGTAAAACTGAGCTCAGGTGACAGGCTCAAAGGCCTGGGCAATTAATGAAGTCTTTGCATGGTTCCTGAAATGCAAGATTCAGCACTAGACTATCCTTTGCAGTGGGAGAATTTGACAAACTTAGTCCCATGATTGAGAAGGTTGAGAAGGTTCTTATTGCAAATACACCCTGCTTACATGGAGACTGTCTGCAATGACAATCAGGCTTCTGTGGGAGACAGTAGGTCCAAACAACATGGTGCAGAACTAAAAAAAAATTACTTTTTTAAGATTACCGTTCCCAAAATCCTCCATCAACATGACCAGTGGCTATGCTGGATGGAAGATTCTGGGAGTGATAATCCAAAAAGGTAATTTCAGGTTCCCACATAGAACTTTGAAGATAAGCAACTGCACACAGGAGTTCTGAGACTTTTGGGAGGGTTTGGGATGCAGAACTCTCGCAAAAGTTAAAAAAAAACACACAAAAAGCTCCCTCTCCATTGAGTGCTGCTCCCTCCCATTCCCTTTCTTTTTGCCTGGGCAGCTAGCTATGCCTTCCTTCTTGGTGCTCAGGTAAAAGGCAAGCAAATGGGAGGGCACAGCCCTGCAGGCAAAGAAGTCAGGGTACCTAGGTAAAAGGCAAGAGAAGGGGGGAGACATGCAAGCAAGCCTTTCCCCCAACCATTTGCTTGCCTTTTGCCAGGCCTCAGAGAAGGAAGGCAGTGTGAGTGGGCAAAAGGCAAGGGAATGACAGGGAGGGAGAGCATGGAGGGGAGTTGGCAGGAACCTGGTGAATAATCAAATTCGTGAAGGTCAAACACATAAATGTGGAGGGAGGACTGTATTCTCCAACATTTCATAGATAAAAATTGAAACACAAGTGGCCAAGCAACATCAGAGCATGGTCTAGATGTCAAAGTTATTAGTGAAGAACACCACACAACCTATGAGAGGCTGTAGTAGGTTGCTTTTGGCTGAGTCTATAAGGAAGGGTAAGATTCTTCTCCCCTCTCACCTCTTCTCCCTGATTAATTCATTGAGTGCAAACTACTTTTGCACTTTGAACTCAATTTGCTGCAACTGAAGTAAGGATGAAGGAGGAAAGTGGGAGGAAGAGAGAGAAACTAGGACATTTTAAAAGCTGCTGAAAAAGTGGGATGCAGAGGATTAATCAGGATAGTCCCTGTCAAATCGAGACAATTGGAGAGCATGCAACTGGCACTTGGAACCACACTCAGACTGTCAGCCAGTGCATTTTTTTTAAGGAAAGATGTCAGCTCTTCACTCAGCTCCAATTGGAGGACTAGAGGCTGTTTTTTGAACTATCTGTTGTTTTTCAGACAGCTCTGTTAGCTATGCATTGCAGTAGTATAACATAGAGGTTGCCAGAGAATAAATCACTACAGCCAGCTATCTCTGCCCGGAGAAACTGGATTCTGGCAAGGAGTAAGTGAGGATGTGACTTTAAGTGTGGACTAGGAGAGCATATGTTTTACATGCAGAAGTGCCCAAGGCAAATGACACAGTGTCATGCTCACCCACTGCACCTACAGAAACCAGCTGGATTGGCAGTTCAATCCAAACTTTGACTGTGTACAGATGTGACAGCATCTCTACAACCTACCTGAGAACAGCTGGCAGGCTTAGGAGGATGCAGAGCAGGTTGGCTGGAATGTACAGGTCTGTCCATCAGCCAGTGGCAGAGCTTGGAGTATATGGAGGGGTTGCAGGTGGGAGGCATGGCCACAGTGTGTGGGGGCATGGTCATGGTGCATGGGTGGGGCTACAAGCTAGGACACCCCCCAAAAATTGCTGCCTGGGGGCAAACTGCCCCCATCACCCCCTGTACCTACATGGCTGCCATGATCAGAAGGCAATAGCCAAGGGCTGATGCTGTTGTCTGGTCCATACCTCTCAGCACCTGCTGTCTGAGATATTTGCCTCACTCTGCTTCATTATATGGCCAGCTCTGCAGGGGCTTTAGGTTCAATTTCTGGCATCTTCAGGTTTTTGTTTTGTTTTTTAAGATTTCAGGCAGGAGGTGATGTGAGTGAAGGACCTCTGCTTGAAACCCTGGAAGGCTGCAGCTATGAACAGTGGGCAGGAAGCAGATGTACAGAAGGAACTAAAGTAGGTGTGCAAATCATCCAACCCACCCAATGATGTTGGACTGCAGTTCTCAGCATCCCCTCACTATTGCTTATGCTATCTAGGCCTGCTGGGATTTCCAATCCAGAAGCAGATGGAAGACCACATGATTCTCATATCATCCACCTTTTTTACGGATAAAAATGGGATGTGTGTGGCCAATCAACATCAGAGTGGCAAAAATTATTAATGAGAAAGAATACACAAGCAAGGAGGGGATGTGGCAGTTTGCTTTTGCCTGAGCCTTCTGGGAAGGGGAGAACTCAGATGCAGTAATTCGAATAAACTGAGGACAAAGGGAGAAATGAGAGGAGGAAAGAGAAACCAGGACATTTTAAAAGCACCTGAAAAAGGTAGGGTGACATAGAATTAATTGGTATTGCTCTAGCCAAAATAGGACAGTTGGAAGGTCTGAATTCCTGCCTCTAAACCTAAGGTATGCAAATAAATGAAGATTTTTTTTCCTCATGGCAGAAGTGGCAATGAAACTAAACATCCTGAATGGGCATCAGCTTTTGTTTGTACTTTGCTAGGGGTGGGGCCCTGAACTTCCTTTCTTCTTCTACAGCCAAGGTGGTTACGGTAAATCATCTTGGCAGTTTGCTTTTTGTCCATTCCAGTCAGTTCGCAAGTGCCCAGCAGAGCAGAAGTATGCATTTAAACATTGCCCTCTTCACACTTGGAATTGTGATAACTCATCATATATCTGAGGGTAAGTCCCAGCTAAGCATGTTTAATCTGTATTTGATCTGTTTGAAGAAAAGGCTTAATTAAAAGCAATGTTCTCTCTTGAGAAAAGCCACTGCTTGAGATCATGCATCAGAAATCCTAGGTTTGTATTCATTTTATAGAAAGAAGTGGAGAGATTGTTTGGAAAGCTCTTTTTGTATTCATAAATTTATAAATAAGAATGCATTCCACCATGAGAAATCTAGAGATTTTGGTGGAGAGAGGAAATCACAACAATTTAAAGAAAGGAAAATGATTGGAAGCAGAATATCTTAGACCTTGCTGGCCTTAACAGGATTTGTTTTAACTTTTGTAAGCTACCTGAGGAAAAGGCAGCAAAAGCAGCATATAAATCATCAGTGAACTCTTATATGAAGAATATGCAAAATAAACACATTGGAAAGACTTCTTTGATTTATATTTTTGTTTTTCTTCTTATACACTTGAACTGTAATCTTGTGCAAATGTCTGCGACATCAGATAAAACACATCCTACCATCGTCCTGGTACTCAGAGCACATTCTAAATGCATGGAACACACACACACACACACTGTGCATGCATGTTGTGGCCAACTGTTAGCATTTGTTACGCCTGTTCAGTGACCACAGGCATACAGAAACTAGGCAGCAGAACAGGAATGAAACATGACTCCAAAGGTGTTAAACAACAAAACAAATAAAGTTGGAGGGAAAGTTAACAATATAATATACACTGTGGAAATAATGTTTGTTTTATCAAGAAAAGACAAAAACAGCTGGATATGAACCAAAATAAATCCAAAACAAACTTCCATATGCTAGAGCAGCAAGTAACAATCTAAAATACCAGGTAACCTGTTCTTGTGTGCTTTCAAGTTGTTGTTGTTGTTGTTGTGTGCCTTCATGTTATTTCAGACTTATGGGACTCCTAAGGCGACTGTACCATGGAGTTTTCTTGACAAGATTTGTTCAGAATGGGTTTGCCTTTGCCTCCCTCTGAAGCTGAGAGAGTGTGACTTGCCCAAGGTAACTGAGTGGGTTTCCGTGACTGAGTAGGGATTTGAACCCTGGTCTCTAGAGTTGTAGTCCAATGCTCAAACCACTAGATAAGTGTACATTATATGTTTTCAGTTTTCATGGATTTCTTTGCTTTATTAGCTCACCTAAAAGAGGGCTAAGGAACTTTTGGTTGTCTGGACGTTGTTGAAATCCAATTCCTGTCAGCTCCTGTCAGCTCAGCCAGTCATGAAGGATGATTAAAGTAGTACTTTTTCACGCAATTCTAGAGAACCACTGATTCTTCATCCCTAGCCTAAAAGGAGAGCCAAATAACAAGATAGGTAAATACGGCTTATGAAACCCACTCCTGAGTCTAAGCTCTGGTGAGTCCTAGTTCAGAATCAATTCTATTTCAAAGCACTGAAAGAGTTTCCCCTTACAAATACTCTTCAACTAATAATGTTAGCTAGAACCTCCCTATTCAGGGATGGCTCTCTTGTTAGGCCAAGTGGATCAACAGCCTCAGGAGGCAGATGCAGCTCCACAAACATACTCCACAGTTGGATGATAACTGTGCATGCTACACAGCTCATTCTGGATCTAGCAGGCTATGTTGCAATGAGATCATTACAAGAAATTCTCAGGTGCAATGAAGGATCCTGTCCTATTGCCAGCATTGAAGTAAAATTCAGCTGCAAGAATACTTTGCTGTTGCACATGGAATGGCATCTTGGTTTTTGTCACAGGCAGCAAAATGTCAGTAGGAAAGAGCAAGGCCACATCACAGGTGGATTGATTAAGTCAAGGAAGACATGGCCGTGAGTTAGCTAGACCTGAGCAGGGCAGTTGATGACCATGACTCTGGGAGCTTTTTCATTCACAGCGTTGCCATAAGCTGAAGTCGATTTGATGGCAAACAAACAGCAGCAACATTTCTTGGGCTTCTCCTGTTCCACTGATTGCAGTGAAATGTCATTTCAACAAGCCTAGGGGTCATAGCCCTTAATTAATGTAATGCACGCCCTAAAGGCACCAGATCCCATCTGATTTTGAAAGCAAAGCCCTGGTTAGTACTTGGATGGGAGACTGCCAGGTGCTGTAGGCTAAACCTCAGAAAAAGGAACTGGCAAACCCACCTCTGAGTATTCCTTGCCTGGGAAAATTCTATGAAATTCATGGGCTCACGATAAATTGGCAGGCAACTTGAAGGCACAGATACAAGTTGTAGATATATATATTTCTATATGTCTGTGAATATGGCCTGGAGATAAATAACATTCTGGGTTTCATAAACAGAGGTAAAGTTTTTGTATTATTGGCCACTTCCTGCAGCATATAAGGAGGTAGTGTTTTATATGCAAATCATGTGGTTTCTTTTACTGGCAACCCTCTATCTATTATAAGTGACTTATGCAAGAGCTTCCTGGTGGGTATAAAGAACATTTAAGGAGACTGTTGCTCTAGAGCACAATTGCATCCAAGAGTCAGTTGAGCAGACTTAAGAGGAACTGTATTTGCTGGCTTATAAGACTCATTTTTCCCCAAAAAATACTGTTTGAAAATGGAATGCATCTTATATGCTTAGCGTGTCTTATATGCTGGCAAATAGTATTTGCCATTGTATAAATGGGGTGCGTCTTATACATGGGTGCATCTTATATGCCAGCAAATATGGGTAACTGAATTTAACCTCTCCCAGACTAGGGACGTTGGAAGTTACCCGTGCCTTAGTGTCACTTTGTGCCAACATTGTGGCTGTGTCCTGGAGGAGCCTTGGGTCCTCCTTAGCCCTGTCCTTTCCTCATCCTTGTTAGGGATTTTCTTTCAGCAGATCTTAGCCAACAAACCAGGGACCCTTTCGCACTGGACAATCATAATGCTATAATGCCCCTTTAACTGTCATGGTTCCATGCTGTGGAATTCCAAGACTGACAGTGTAGGGAGGGACATCTGGAATTCCCAGCCAGAGGGCTCTAGCGTTTCACCAGACTATAAAGCCCAGGATCATAGTGCTATAACTGTGTGGTGGGAAAGGGCTCCAGTTCTGTTGACAGATTGTTGACACAGCAGCTCTCTGTGAACAGCCGGCAAAAGAGACTTGTGGCCATTCCTAATCCTCCGCAGGCAGGGCATCACTGTCAATAGGGCATAAACTCCATGGAACACCTCTGAGTAAATAATATACACAAGACAATTCTGTGAGTTCTTATCATCACCCACAACAGTTGTGAGAAATATGCCACTTGAACTATACTTTCAGTTTCAGTCACTATAAACACGTATGTGTGTATGGCAGTTATATATTGCCTCTCAACCTGCCAGGGTCCCTGAGGTGGTGACAGTGGATAAAAATATTTGAAATAATACTTTGATGAGAAAAGCTTTTTAAACTAAACTAACCTAATTCTTTAAAATATTATTTTTTATAATCTTATTCATTTGTATCCCGTCTTTCTCTCAATAAGGATACTCGAGGCAGCTAGTAGACTTCTGTATCAGCTTATACTTAACTAAGGCCATTTCCGCACTAGCCTGTTATAGCACGATGATTCCACTTTCAACATCCTCTGGAATCCTGGGGTTTGCAGTTTTGGGAGGGGCTGGCCCCTAACCCCGTCCTGAGCCCCTCACCCCAGCAAATGGGGTTGTATTTTACATATACAAAAACACAATGGAAAACATTAGATTTTTTTTTTTTTTACTTGATACCCTCATATAAGAATGGGCAATGTGTGGTCAGTAGGCTTTAGATGGTCCTAAGTCCATTTTGAAGCTCCAATAGCCCTCCAGTGCCAAATAATTGTTGTTATTACATATGCCCACCATTTTTAGGGAGCATGGGGGAATTTCACTATGCTTCCCCCCCACTGCTTTAGATTTGGAAGAAGCTTTTTTTTTTAACCAGGAAGTAAGTAGAAGCTGACTTCTAGTTTGTGTTTTTCAAAAAACGCCTCTCCTGGGTCCAAAACTACCCAGGAAGCTAAAAGCATGGCAGATTGCCTCATACACTCTAAAGTTGTTGGGGTTTTTTTTCAGTTTTTTTTTTAATGTGAAAAAAAATACAGTGGGTATGGCAGGTTGAAGGGTGAGACTCTCTGAAATGCAATGCTGGCCTTCAGTCCCTGGTTGCTCATGCCTGCTCCAGTAGCTGAGTCCATGACCCTCCATTTCAACCCTACCACAGGCATATCTCCTTGCTGGAATTGTTGCAATGCTAATGTAGCATTATGCTGCGCAGTTGTTGCAGCTGTTGCTAGTTGTTCCGCCTTGCTGGGGGGATTCAGGAAGATAATGTCCAAAGAAAGTAACTTGTAGGATTGCCGGAGTGAAAACTAGAGAAAGTTTATCTTTAAGGGCTGTGTAGAAAAAGGAATTTCAGCAGTTGCTGCTTGTTATCTGGTTGCTTGACAAGCAACACCTGCTGAATTTCCCTCTTATACACAAACATTAGAGAATCAGTGCGGTGTAGTGGCTTTGAATATTGGACTACGACCCTAGAGACCAGGGTTCAATTTCCTGCTCAGCCATGGAAACATAAGGGGTGACCGTAGGAGCATCACACACTCTCAGCCCCAGAAAACCCTATGATAGGTTCACCTTAGGGTTGCTGCAAGTCAGAAATGACTTGAAGGCACCCAACAATGACAATAACAGCAACACAAACATTAAGGGTACAGTAGCCCTCTTCACATTTTCCTTCTGGCCACCTAGGTTATGGTGATACATATCACTGCCCATGTCAGAACCACTGTTCTTTAAAATGTAGGGTAACAGTAAGGGCATCTATCCCTATAGAAATTGTCCTACTCTACCTTTCCTCTCAGAAAACTCAGACTTTCTGTGGTGAGAAAAGGGATAAAGGAAGCACTGAGAAAACACAAGAGGATTACAAATGGGTGATCAAGTCATGTGGAAACGCCTCCCTCCATAAAATGTGAGCAAACAAGGCAAGGCAATTCCACTTTAAATGCCTAGAGTGGAAACAGGCAAAGTTGTTGTGATAGGCTGTTACCTCTTACTAGATTAGTTTTGCAGTTCCAAACTACCAAGGTGCCCTGACACTAACACTTAGCCCTAGCTTCTTCCTTTAACCACAGCCCTTTGTGTAAAAGGGCTAAGGTCTTAAGTGTTCTATCAGAACCAAATAAGTTATTTTTGGTAGTGTGTTCTTTTTTGTTGTCAGTGACTTTCGATAATGCAAGCTGATTCAGTAGTTATAAAACAAACTGTATCCTTTTCTGTAGAAACACTAAAGTATCTTGTCAAGGTTCATGTATAGTACAGGCTTGTTACATTAAAGAGTTTAAACTTCTGATGGTCCATGCAAATAACTCCCAGCCTCAGACGCCAAGTCTCTGTGTCTTTTCCTCAACTGCTTGAATACAACCCAGCCACCCTCTCTGACCAAGATCTTACTGAAGGCTCCCTTTACAAATGCACTCTCTGCCTTATATATAATTCCTCTCATCCATAAGTCCCTCCCATACACACCTGTTACTGCAGTTTAGGCCTACTTGGAGATAGCATAAAGATATGTTGATATCATAATTTGGCTTTCTTCCACCACCCCTCTCCATGTGTTTGTGAGACCCCCAGACAAGCACAGAACTAGGCTCAGCCACTAATTGCTGGACATTCCATTCTCTACCCAGGCAGGCCAGAAATAGCCAGATCGCCGCTTTAGGAGACCTCTCTGCAAACACCCTCATTATGTATGCATGCTGTTTACAAAGGACAACCTGCCCTGAGCAGGTAACTTGGCAAGCTGAATACTCAACTGCCAAGCACTGAGTATTTGCATACTGTCTACCTCTTTGTCAGTTCGGACCTAACTCAATCGTGCTAAATTTTGACCTTTCCAAAGCTTTGTCCCGCTTCTAAAACTCATTGTTCTCACTGAGTAAGGCATAGCCTGCAGTCACATTTCTCCCTATAAAAACCCCTGATTCCAAGACCTTCCTCGGATCGCTCCCGAGTTCCAGACCACCTTGCTGCCGCTTTGCTTGGCGAGCTTCCTCTCAACTCCACGTGCTGAGATACATCGAACCTCAGCATCACTCTCTATCTTCTTTTCGGGCTTCAGGAACAGGTTTCGTATCACCCGAACCAACTATCCCTCTGAAAATCCTGCTATCATACTCACACCTTTATTTTCTTAGTTGTCTGTGTGCGTGTGTTGCTTACATTGTGTGCCTGTATTTAATAAAGAGCATTCATTATTTCCAACACGGTTTGCTTCTTGACTTGGCCTGACTCCGTAAACATTGGGTTACAAGATCCTGCTGCGTTACTCTGCCTCTTGTAGTGCCAACCAGTGCTCTTGATTAATTTCCCCATCTTGTGTAATTGTAAGGTTATTCAGGTGTCCTTCCCGGGACCCCCAATAAACAGGATAACACACCACTGTTCTGGGTTTCATACTTAAGGTTCTACTCCTGTTGCATAGCAGCCTACCATCAAGTTGCACTGGCATTCCAAATAGCTGACCCCCAAAGCAACTTCATCACAGCTGTACACTACATTAGTTCCCCCATAATTGTGTGACCAGTATCCATGGTTTCACGTACCTGCAATCCGCACCTCTCTCGACCAAGGAAGGAGACAGACACTCCTTCCTCAACCAAGAGAGACACAGGAAGTCTGGCATGGCTCCCCACCTCTGTGCCTCTCTTGGTCACGGAAGGACACAAACACTTCTTCCTCCCATTGGTCAAGAGAGGCACACAGCTCCAAGCAGCCAGGCCTCCCACCAGATTGGGTTCCCAAGTAGGGTGCTGCTTGGCAAACCCTTCTGGGAAGGAAGGAAGGCAGGCGGAACTGGGTGGTGGAGCTGCCTCCCTCCCTTATCACCTCACCTAGCCTGCAGGTCAAAATATAGCATTTGGTATCATCTTTGTTTTTCCCCATCTGTTTTAAGTCAGGGAACATATCCTTTGTGGATATGAGGGAGCCTACTGTATATTGAAGCAGACATAAATTCTATGCACCAGTATGGGCAAGCTTCATGCATCCAAGTGCCACTCCCCCCCTCCACAATTGGCTGTACTCAACTCCTCGGAAAAACCCTGTTATATATGCTAACCTTGGAAGAAGTCCCACACAGAACAATGACACTTATTGTCAAGACAATATGCAAAAGGTTCTATGCTGAATCTGAAGAAATAAGCATAGAACTGTAACAATTACTAAGAGGGATCTAAATAGATCTAATTAACTGAATGCATTTCTAACACAAGTTTTACCATAATTTTATTTATTACAAATAAGTAATAAATAGATACAGAAGACTACTATGAACTATGTGGCCCACTCCTGGATATGCTTACTCAGACCAGTGACTTCAACAGGAGATGCTCTTCGATAAATATGTCCAGACCATGCTCCCTAAAAGTTGCCTCTCCCATACTGCACAATTTGGGGTGAAAATCTCTGTTTATTAAGATTGTTTTCATTTGAAGAAGTTGTGATCCAAAAAAGTTCCTTTTTCACCTCTCTCCAACAGTACATGTCCTTCAGACAGGTAAAGAGTAGTTCAGCAATGGAAAGATCTGAAGGAAAAACAACTTCTTAGAAGAGATTTTATCTTAAAAAAGAGGTCAATGTTCACAGATAGTATCATGGGGGTTTTTAGTTCCTCTTTCTCTTCTTTCATTCCCTTGGGAGGTTTGGTGCTATGGGTGCCATAGGCTCAAGAAAGGGCATTTTGCTTCAACCTGCCATGTAACAAACGTTTTGGGCTCATTTTCTACATTTTTTTCTCTTTACCCATCTTTAATCTCAACTTTGAAATGCTTAGCCAGTTGGAAGGCTATAATGATAAAGAACAGGTAGGACCTAGGAGAAAAAATTGAGCCAGTCTGGTGTACTGTTTTTATTGTTAGACTAGGACTGTGGGAGATTAGGGTCTGAATCTTTGTTCAGCTATGAAAATCCATTAGGTGACCTTTGGAAGGTCACAGCCCCAGAGAAACGCAATGGCAAGCCTCAGCTTGAACAAATCTAGCTAAGAAAAAGATAGGATAGATTTGCCTTATATGTGTCCACATGCCTTCAAGTTGCCTATTGACTTTTGGCAACCCCATGAATTTTGTAGGGGTTTCTTAGGCAAGGAATATTTAGAGGTGGTTCTACCAGTTCCTTCCTCTGGCATTTATTGGTGGTGTCCCATCCAAGTACTAACCAGAGCTGACTCTTCTTAGTTTCCAAGATCAGATGGAATCTGGTGCCTTTAGGGTAGTTAGTCCCAGGCATAGCAAGCCAATATGGTTTAGTGGTTTGAGCATTGGACTATGACCCTGGAGACCAGAGTTCGATTCCTTACTCAACCATGGAAACTCACTGGGTGACCTTGGGTGCATCATACTCTCTCAGCCCCAGAAAACCTTATGATAGGTTCACCTTAGGGTTGCTGTAAGTCAGAAACAACTTGAAGGCACACATCAACAACAATTGCCATAAATCGGAAAGGACATGAAAGTGTACAACAGGTGCACAAGAGGGAAAAACTGTAGTATGCTATGTTTCTGTTCCTTATGCCAGCCAACTAGCCATGTCCTTCTTATCAATATTCCATTCCAGTCGATTCCCAATTCCACATGATATTCTGCTCTCTCACATGACTGTCAGAAAGCATTCCATGACTACTAGGTACATTCAGTTCTTGTTTTCAAGGTTCAGCACTCCTCCATGCCTTAGTATTTCTTTCTCTACAGTTTTGTTTGTACTTTTTCAAATAACTAGTTACTTGGGACTTGGAATTATAGTAACTTGAAAGGGTTACTTTCTAGACTACAGCTCCCCAAATCTCTTAGGAAGGAAGCTGTAGTCAAAAACGCAGCCTTTAATGCCCATCTTGGTTCTGGTCCTAATAAAAGGGAAGAATGCTTTTGGCCTGAAAGACAATTAGGTTTTTCCTCCTGGGTATTTTTCTTTGGACAAATTAGTAAGTTGTGCTGGCATGGTGTAGTGATTTGAGTGTCAGACTATGATCCTGGAGAGCAGGGCTTGTTTCCCTTCTCGGTCAATGAAACCTACTAGGAAATCTTCAGCACATCATACACTTTCAGCCCCAAAAAGCCCTATGATAGGTTCACTTTAGGGTTGCTATAAGTTGGAAATGACTTGAAGGCACACAAGAGGTAAGAGATTACATGAGTTAATGCCCTGTCTTTGACTGACATGTTTTCCTGACAGTCTTTGGGACAATTCTAACAGGTATATTACATTCCTTAAGAGTAGATCAGGTAGTGTTATTGATTATAAGCTGACGAGAAAATGATCATTAGCTCTTATTTTGTACATGCCTATATTAGCTCCTCATTTGTCCTTTCCTGCTTTTGATTTGACTGAGGGAATGATAATTTATGGGAAAGTGATCTTCTATTGAACAGTCAGTCCAGGATCATCTGAACAGCTCTTACCTTTTGGATATGTACCAGAACATTGTCAAAGGACATGCAGTAGAACATATTTTGACTATTTTTGCAACCCTAAGGCCACTTTTAACTAGAACAGTCCACCAGCCTAAAATGTCCTCTGGTAAAGTGGGATGGCATGATAACAAATGTAAGCAAGCTAAAAAGAATCTGGCTTAACGAACTGGGGGGGCAAGGCAGTTGCAGCTGGAAACTGATTTGGAAGCATTGGCTTCTTATAGCCTAATTTATAAGGACCTTCTCAAAAATTAAAAAAGGACAGCTATGATTGTTCAGTGGAAGGAGTTAGGGTTGGCAGCCCTGGAAAGGAATGAAGGACGGTTCTGGAATTTGATTGTAATATCAGACAAGGGATTTAATTCTACATTAGATGTTAGCATTTCAGCAAATACCTGGTGCATTTATTTCAGCAATACATTTAGAAGTAATGTAGCTATCAACTTTAATGAATCAACTACTAATCAGGTGGTGTTACTGGCATTACCAAACAGCAATTTTCCTGCATTTTAACTGTTCCCCATTTCAGTGCCTAAGGTATAACAACCAGCATAACTTAACAAGAGATGACATAACTCCTTTTGTACTGAAAATGTAACCCTTTAGTTACCTTACAGTTATGGAAGTGTGGCCTTTTTAAATGTTAGAGAAAGGCTATCAGATGTTTCAAATGTTAGTCTGTGTAGTGTCTTGTGTTGTTGCCTTGTGTTCTGTTGTGGGTATGGAGACAGTGGCAACGTGGATAGAAAGAAAGTGTGTTTTGTATCACAGCCCATCAATTTCTGGGATTTAAAACAGAGGATGGGGTGTCATTAAAATAACTAGTTAGTATTTTTGTTTTTTAGAAACAAGAAAACAAAGAGTCACTTAAATATAAATATAGCACTAACTACTTTTGGAACTAGAATGCAACTAGCGGTGGCTAGCAGCTACTATGTCAATGGTATAATGAATCTGCTCTGGGTTTTAGACCAAACTTAAATGCTAATGTTCAGTAAAGCAGAAGGCAGTTGGAAAAGAGAAAGGCCACACAAAGAGATCAGCTTATTTGAAATGTGGCACTGGAAGAGAGATACCATGTACTGCCAAAAAAAAAAAAAAAAAAATGAGTCTACAAGTAAATCAAGCCTGAACTTTCACTAGAAGTCAAAATTACTAAACTGAGGCAATCATACTTTGGTGCTAAACCAGATCACCAAACAGGTTCAGCACTTCAGATAGGTCATGTAAAGTTTGGATTAAATTCTGGATAGAATTCACCACTCCACTGACATGGGAGCCATAAGCTGCTACTGAAAGTAATTTTCAAACCTCTGCTATTATAAGAGTATCCAACAATATTGTCGGTCCACTTTAACAGTTATTCTTCTTGAAGGTGGGGTGTTCATGGAGCCTAGTCCAGAAATCCAAAAGAAAAAGGCAACTAGAACATTTTAAAAGAGCATAAAGGAAGTAAACATATTGATAAAAAGAGGATTTGGAAAGGTGAATATGTACAGCCAGCCCTCCACATTTATGGGTTGCACTTGCATTAATTTGGTTATTTGTGAGTTTCTCCAGCCTCTGGCCACCCCCAAGTGCTTATTTTCTGGGGGAAAGATCTCAGCAGCTCTGATCAGGCCATGCAGCCATTTAAAAGTCTGCCTCTGGTCTTCTTCTTCCACTACCAGCTGCTGCCTGGCCACTAAGGACAGACTGCAGCCCAATTTATCAGCATCATAAACCCTCTCCTGATGCCCCCAACACACTCAAGAAAGGAGATGGGCAAGAGAGAAGTGCAGGGCTACCATGCCATCCCACCCACTTCCCTTCTACTTTCTCTGAGCTGGTTTGGACCCTGGATGCCCACTCTCTCCACCATGCCTTGACCCCCTTCCCACACACACACACACACATATTTTGATACTTGTGAGTTTTCCACTTTTGTGGGGGTCCTGGGCCCCTAACCCTAGCAAATGTGGAAGGGCAACTGCATATAGTCTAAGACATGGGTGGGAATCCTATGGCTTTCCAGCTGTTCTTGGACTGCCCATCTGAGCATGCCTTAACATTGACTATGTTGGTTTAGGACTGCTAGTAGTTGCAGCTCACCAACATCTGCAGAATCAAATAATTTCTACCTCAGCCTAAGACTTTGGCTTTTTCCACACTTCAACTTATCCCATTGTCCTCTGGTTGTGATCCTGGCAGTGCCTTTAGTGGGAAGGGAATGTGACGGGAATGCTCCCCTCTGCACCAGACCAGCTCCTTGTGGAAGAGAGAATGACTGACACAAGTCTTGCCTTCCGTAGCACAGCCAGGCCCTTTCCCATGCTGTGCTGGGGCAGGAAGCACCTCCATCATGCTTCCTGCCCTTCCACATGGTCAGGAAAAATGGGAGCCTCAAGCAATTGCAGATGATTGACAAAGAAACTCCATTAACGATTTAGCCCACGATTGAGCCAGCTGGCAACAGGAGAAGGACGGGACTGCAACAGCATCCTGCAGAAGCATCATCATGGTCCCACTCCTCTCATGTCCCTAGGCCAGAACACCATGTCCATGTGGAAAGGGCCTTAATTATAAGTCTAACCCTCTAAATAACCAGGAGAAATTTCTCTGTGATGAAATGGCTTGTTTAAGAAGAAAAACCTAGAGTCAGAGAGGGTGAAACTCAAGTTCATAGTGTGTTTTTATCCCACAGCCTGTTTCCAAATCAGGTGCAAACCTAGCATGGCAAGGAAAGAGACAGAGTCCCCTTTCTAGGCATCTTGAGAGTTAACAGTGTCGCCCTTTTCATGTCTACTCAAAAGCAAATTTTATTGGTGTCAGTGGAGTTTTAAGTGCTTATAGGATTAGAACCTAATGATCTTTTTTTTTCCTTTTCTGTTTTCATCCAGCTTTATTTCCCATAATCTTTGACTGTTGCACAGAAGTAGCCCATCATGTCCCCAGAAGGTGGCTGAGAAGAACAGTGCTGAAGTTTGATATTCAAGAGGGTGGTGATTTATGCAAAATACCTGCTGTGATGTAAGTGGTGCAAAATCAAATTGGCAAGAGGACTCATTTCACAGAGCTCTAACTTGTATAAACTGTGTAAGTTCAGAATAGTAAGAGTGATTTTTTTTTCTGCAGTTCTTGAAAAGACCAATGATACATTAGTTTTGTTTCATTTGGAATTTGGGAGAGGGTTGCTGTCAGCAGCAATTGGATTTTTAGGCTACATTTCTATACCTACTTACTGTAGAGTAGATATATATGAGACTGCACAATTAGGCTGTAATCCAGTAACATAATTAGCAGGTACCATGGGGCTATTAATTGGTCATGGTAATAGAGCACACAGTTCATTGGAAAGCCTGCTTTTAAACAAATCAAATTTAAATATATGTGCATATCATTAATGTTTCAAGATATAAACATCCTTCTGAGATATGTTTAAAAAATCTTAAATTTGAATAAGATCTTATAGAAGTGATTCCAAGACCTGAAGCATTTTTCCAGGTAAAGATGCATAGGATTGTAATTTGAAGTGACTTATGATTTATTAAAAAAGCATATCTAACCTGTTTTTTTAAAAAAAAAATACAGTGACACCTAAGGTGGTCAGGTGTCACTTATTATAAGCAGAGTCCCCTATCTGACAGTTGGAAAGCTTTTCTTTTTATGTAGACTGAACAAGGTGTCAAAAAAACCCAACCCCCCCCAAAAAACCAACACTCTATCAAAAAGCCAGAAATGTGTGCATCGTGTAATTTATGAATGCAGACAATATGTTGATTTTACAGAGAAATACACAAGTTAACTGAAATCAATATTTTTATATGGTATTTAGGTAAAATGCAAGTTTGTTAATAGCTGCTTCCCAATTGTCAACTCTGCGTGACATGAATTTTGATTGTCCCTTGTTGTTTGGAAAACCTGAGGGTGCTAGTGGCAGTCCTTCTTGTGTTGTTTTCCTCCCTTGGGAAGGGACATCGTGCTTCTTCATTTTCATATGTTGCGGGGGCAAACTTGTGGAAGAAGCAATAGAAAAATGCAGGAAGACTACTAATCAAAAGCAATCGTATCTGAACAGATACTGTTAGCAGGTTAACCAAAAGGAGCACAACATAGTATGTAACTTTGGAAGTGCACAGGCTTCTACCTCAGGTGAACATAGAAACACACCCACACAAAGGAAGAGACTTGCTTAGAGTTGCAGTGACCCTAACACCATTGCTTTGCTCCCTCTGCATGCTGTTTTACCCTCCTTGTCTGATGAAGAAGCCTGTGAGCTTTGAAAACTTTTTTCAGCCTTTTGATTGATCAAAGCAAGATGTCACCACATTGTGAAGTGAGATTTGGGTTAAGACAGCTATACTTGCATCTTTTTCCTTTGTAAAATTCCATGGATGAGACAATCCCCTTGCAGAGTAAAAATCTTGTCTGAAAGTACCCAGTGTTGACTCCCCTTTGTAACACTTTTATGGTTTTCTACGCTTTCTTCCATCTTTTTCCCTTACCCCAGGGTGGCTGAGATCCTGTATGGCACTGCAGCTCATACTTCCACATGGGGAACCATGCTACATCTGTCTGTTACCCTGTTTACTGGGAGTCCCAGGAGGGACACCTAAATGCGCTCACAATTAACTAAGTTTGGGGAAATTAGCTGAGAGCACAAGCTAGCAATGCGAGAGGCAGGGCAACGCAGCGGAATCTTTTACCCAATGTCTACGGGGTCAGGCCCAGATAAGGAGCACACCAAAGTTTAAGAATAATTGTGATATTTTATTAAATACAGACACACAGTGTATGCAACACATGCACTCAGATAACTAAAGAAAATAAAGGTTGGAGAGGTATAGAGGGATTTCTTAGAGGGATTGTTGAATTGGGGTGATACGACACCTGTCCTGAAGCCCGGGTAGCCTGCAGATTGAGTTTGGAGATATGAAGTCTCAGTACATGGGACTGAGAGGATAGCTTGCTAGATAAAGCGGCAGCAAGGCGGGATGGAAGTCCAGAGCGATCCGAGGAAGGTCTCGGAATCAGGGGTTTTTATAGGGAGAAATGTAACTGCAGGCTATTCCATACTTGGGGAAAACAATGAGTTTAGGGGGCGAGACAAAGCTTTGGAAAGGTCAGATTTTAGCATGATTGAGCTAAGTCCGAATTGACGAAGAGGTAGCCAGTATGCAGATGCACAGTGCTTGACATTTGAGTATTCAGCTTGCCAAGTTGCCTGCTCGGGGCAGGGAGTCCTTTGTAAACAGCGTGCATACATAATAAGGGTGTTTGCAGAGAGGTCTCCTAAAGTGGTGATCTGGCTATTTCTGGCCTGCCTGTATTGTTTTGGGATATTGCAGCGTTTAGTGGCCGAGCCTAGTTCTGTGCTTGTCCAGGGGCCTCACAAACACGCGGAGAGGAGTGATGGAAGAGAGCCAAATTATTGATATCAAAATGATATCTAGCATCCCCAAATATGGGCTAGCAAATGCAGTAACATGCCCACGGAACACATCCTGAATGCATTGTTTAGCTGCTACAAGCCCTGTGAAGAGTGGAGTGCGGATCAGAAAAATCCTAGTTATGTTCTCTTAACCAGATGTAGACTGATTACATCATCTGCTGTGAGCTGTCAAAGTCCTCCAGAAGTTTCAGTAGATGATGTCATCATTTTGCATCTAGCTACAAGGATACAGCCAGATGCTTCTTCACTACCCTGCCCCACTATGCTCAAGCCATGGAATGGGGGGCTGCAGCAGCCAGATAATGAGCCTGGTGGGACAGGGGGCTTTGGTTCTTACAGGAGTTCATCTGCATATGGCAGTAGCAGGACGCTAGCTAATATCTGTTAGGGAGGGAAAGAGAGAAAAGGTTCACAACTGCTAGTGCTGAGTATTTTTGTCAGGAAGCACAATAGCTGGCATTATTGCAGCCATAGCTCTGTCCTTCATTACTTTAGTGCCTCTCCATATCCACAGCTGCTCATTTTGCCTAGTGGTTACCCACTGATTGTTCACTTCAAATTTTTATGACCCTTGTTTTAAAACTGCAAGGTAAACACAATTTTCTGAACTTCATGTTTGCCTCATGAATAGTTCTACTACATGTCTGTAAACACAGAGGGACTGCCAGAGGTTGGAACAGTTCCTTTTTGAATGTTAACTCCTAGAATTAACTAGCCAGCCTGGCCACTGTCCATGCTAGCTGACAGGTTCTGAGAGTTATAGTCCCAAAGAGCTCTTTGTCCTCTGTAGGTTTGGTGCTTAACTCAGATTAATATCAATGGGACTCAAAACTGCTGAAAATAAAAATGGCTGGATCATGAGATTTTGTGTTTTGTTTATACACTGATTGCTTCAAAGTGTACAAACATTTTAGATCAAAGTTTCTAAAAATCCATTTTTGAAAATGACATGTATTTTCTTACTCCAACAGCCTTTACACCAAGCACAAAAAGTTGTGTGCAAGTCCACAGAATAAAAATGTGAAGAGGTGGATGAACCGAATGTCCAAGATTCACCAAAAGACTGGCAATTATGACAGGAAGAGAAAAAAATCTAAGAGGAGATGGAAAATGCCAAGGAAACAGTAATGCGGAAACTGCTGAAGTAATCACGGAAATATTACAATATTATCAAGCAATAAATTCAACAAATATCTCATCATGATTTTGGATATGCAAAATCTTCACCCATGGGCTCTTCCACATTTTACAGTTATAGAGCTATGATTCTCCTTTAACTGTCATGGTTTCATCCTTTAGAATACCTGGGCTGGTAAGGCACTAGAATACTCTGGCTGAGAATCCTGAATCCTGAATACCCCTCTCCAAACTATAAAATCCTGGGATTCCTTAGGATACAGTTATGACAATTAAAGTGGAATTATAGTGTAGTAATTAGGTAGTGTGAAATGACTTCATTGTTTGAAATGTTCTCAACTGTCCCTCCCCCTAAATGTACCACTACTGCCCCCCTGATCTTAGCCTTCATTTGCAGGAAATTAGAACAGTGGAAAAGTTTGAAACTAAAGGGCCCAGAATTCCCTAATTTGCATAGCTAGGGTACATCTGGGCTGAGGGATTCTGGGTACTGGGTATTGTAGTCCAAAGCTCTGCATACGAGCCTGGCCTAGGGTTACCAGATTCAAAACTGGAGACACTTCTGTACCTTTAATGGTTGTGTGGAAGAGGGAATTTCAAGAGTTGTTTCCTGTTAACTTGTCAGGTGACAATATATGTTGACATTCCCTCTCCAGACATCTCCAGTTTTCACTCTGGCAACCTCCTGTACATTCACTTTCATATTCTGTCTTATGTTGCTGGGTTTACAAGGGACTGTCATAATTCATGACAATGCAGGGTTGACAGTTAGGAAGTAGCTAGTAACTAGTTTGTGATCCACCTAAATTCCAAATGAAAGTATCGATTTCAGTTAACTTAGCAATATGCAATATGATCCTCTATAAAAATTCTATAAAGTTCTATACATTCTATAAAAATAGCACAGTATCCATACTCATACACTACATGATGCACACATTCTGCCTTTATGAAGGGCCCTTACCCATAAATACAGGATTTGTTGGCATCTCATACAGTCTTTATAAAAAGATACACTTTCCGATCATCAAATGAGGGACACCAGGCAACCCTTCTTCTACCTAATCCCTTTTACTTGTTTAATGCCTTCATCCTGTACCTTTTGCCTCAGTTCTTCCTGGTTTTGTTTTGCCACATGTTCCTCTTTGTTTTTTAATAGCAATCCTTCTATCTGACAATCAACTCTTCCTCTCAGTCAGAATTACACTGTTGTTGCCTTTGTGTTGTTTCATTACTCAATACATTTCCTTGCATTGCTTAATCCAGGTTTTCCTCACAGTTACCTCATATCTTTATCTAGTTTATTTAGAACTGCTTTCATCATCTCTACTTGTTATCTTTTCACATTCATACACGTGCATTTTTTTTTCTTTTTTGCTCTGCACTTCAAAGCCAAAGGACCCAATCCACAGACGAATGTGCTGATTGGAAAACAGTTGTGTATTCAAGATGACTACTCTCTAAAATTTTATGGTGCAATTCTTAGCTCCACGAACATACCCAGATGTGAGCTTTTGAGAGGAAAATGGATTTAGAAAGCCATATCCTGTGGGAAAATATATCCAAGAGTATGTATTTGCATACATATTTAGATGCAAGTATCCATATGGATTAAGAAACAAATCACTCATTGATTCAGAAAGAGTTTCAAATACATGCATGTGAAACTGATCTGAATCAAGATAATTGCTTCCATCCCTAATCTGAATTATTCCTAATCTCAGTATCTCAATTACACTTGAGATCCTTTATGGCTGTAATTTTTGCAGCCTTAACCTTCCAGATAGGTGCGTGAGTACGTGTGTCAGTATTAAAAATACTTGTTGTTCAATGCTGTCAAGTCAACTTTGGCTTATGGCAACCCTATGAATTCGAGACGTCCAAGGTACCCTATCCTCAACCGCCCTGCTCAGGTCTTGTAGATTCAGGGATGTTTATTAAAAGTACTTAAATACCTTTAAAAAAGCTCCTGTGGCCATTTTTGTAGCCCTCATCCCCTTAATACTCCTACAGTTCTGACTTCTCTGACCAAGAAAAAGGGAGAGGGGTTGAATGGGCTTCTTCTTGAAGCTTCCAGGAGTGGTAATTCATCTTTTTGCTAGGTTGCCTCAGGAGATGGCCCCTCTCTGAACACTTTAGCATCTAAACATCTAAAACTGAACATCTAAACATTGAAAAAAACTTTTTTTTTTCAAAACCAGAAATGGCCACTTCAGCTTTTCTTGTTGTTTCTGACTTTCTAAAATCACTTTTGACAGAATGTCCCCGGGTCTGAAAAATGCCCGCAGTCCAGTCCCACAGTTGTCAACACCCATTATAAAAGTCTCTCAAGGTAATATAATAATCCTTGCCCATTTCTATTTATCTTGCAAAATAAGATTTAAAAGATTCCCCCCCCCACACACACACACAAAATATAAGAAGGAACTGAGGAAACAACAACAATAACAACATTCCAAAACTAATTTCAAAGACCCAGTAAAAGCTGATGTATAATCATGGAGGGGGGTTTGTATTTTGTAAAACAGAAGAGAACATTTTCTGAAATTATGTTCCCTCCCCCCGGCCTTTTTTTCTTCTTCTTCATTTTTGGTCTTTTCTTCACATGGATTTCAAATATTTAGTTTTCTGGAGCACTCCAAATGTATAGTTTAAAGAAATGTCTCATTTTAAGCACTCCCTCATTGAATTAACTAATAAGGGCTTAATTGCTTTAATTCTTTAATTAAATTACTGCTGAAATGATTAATTAAGCCGATCAATCACTTCAGTTAAAAAACAGATCAAATTAAACTGTTCCTTTTATTAGAAAATCTCAGATGTAATCCATTTTAATTATTTGGTTCATATCACTGGGGTAGTATGCATTGAATTATGAAAACAATGTAACTATAAAAATTAAAGAGTCATAAAAAACAGAAAATGAAAAGCAACCAGTTCTAAAATGAATTTTGAATGTGAATTTTAATTCATTCATGACATTCAGTTAGAAGATGTGTTTACTGAGCTCTTTTCTTTACAAATGTGAGATACAAATATGTACAGAAATCCTGGTGGAAAATATTGCTTATTGACTCACTGTAGGAGGCTGAATTTCTCTTACTACTTTGCAATATCAAAATATATTGCAAAGGTATACTAAAATGGTTCTTTTGTTTGATATACAGCTGAAAGAACTTCAGATTAACGTAGTTGGTCCAGATACTTCTCAAAGGGAAAAAGTTACTAGCAATGGGAGGTGTTCTGGTTGCAAGATGCTTCAGCTACTCCTTTCATGTGATCAGCTACTTGCTCACTCTCTCTGAGCAACTCCAGACTGGGTAAAGGTGTCAGGAGGTTCTTCTTCGTGGTCTCTGTGCCTTCATACACTAGGAGCTTTAGCGCCTGCGCGGTAGCGTTCGGAAACTTCTAAAGCTTGTTCGCTTGGCGGGAACCCCTCCCCCACGCCGGTACTGCGCATGCTCCTCCCGCCGAGCAACGGTCTCTCCTCAGTTCTTTCTCGTCCGCCGTCGCGTACGGAAGGTTCTTTGGTTTGTTCCTCTCACTTTCGTGCTTGGCTTCCTGTTTTCACGGTTTTACGGAGGACTCCCCCTTCGGCTTTTGGTCTTTTCGGATTTCGCAGTTTGGCGTTCTTCGTCTTATGTCCGCGCTCTTCAAGAAGTGCGTGTCCTGCGGGCGCAAAGTTGCCCTCAACGACGGCCACAAGGAGTGTCTTTTTTGTTTGGGTGAGTCCCACAACATTCGGACTTGCCCAATTTGCCGGGATTTTACTCCCCAAACTCTCCGCAACCGGTCCGCGAGACTTAAGTCTTATTGTTGGGAACAGTCTCTGCGGGCGATAGACGAGACCTCCACTTCCAAGATGGCCGACAAGAAGACGACCACGCCATCGACGGTATCGGCGGCTGCCGTCCGTCCACCTCGTCGGTATCGGGCTCGGTACCGGCGAAGACGCCGATCTCGGCGTTACCGAGGATCCCGAAGCTGTCGGCGGCTGCCAAGTCAGCGAAAGGATCCTCGACGGCGAGGAAGGCTGAGGCTCCCCTGACGGAGACGCCTGCTAAAAAGCGCCCTGCTCCGGACGGAGGCAAGGGCAAGGAGAAGGAGAAGAAGAAGAAGAAGAAGGAGAAGAAGCGCTCCCCGGCTGGGGACGTTCAACCTCCTACTCCTCCTCCTACTCAGCAGCCTTCCAAAGGGCGAGGCGAGTCCGTCGATCTCTCGGAGGATGAGATCGAGGACGTTCCCCAACAGCGCCCGGACTCGCCTGTGGCAGACCCTCCAACCCTGGTGGAGGAGCGCCACCGCCCTCCTAGCCGTCGCAGGTCGGCCGACCTGCAGCAGAGAGAGCCCTCTGCTTCTCCGGAGTGGCGTTCGACCTCCTTCCGGTCCCGGTCCCGCTCTTCCGAGCGTCCGGTGGCCTCGCCGCCTCCTAGGGAGACAAGAGAGGAACAACCTCGCTCGTCTGCCTCCAGATACACCTCGGCGTCCTACGTGGCCAGGTACGCGAGGGAATCTGATTGGAGAGAGCGCCCGGCCTCTTATCGGTCACATTCGCCATCGTACCGGGATCGGTACCATCGTGGCCCGAGTCGCTGGGAGACCTTCCGGAGGTCCCGGTCACCTCGTCGACAGCGCGAATCGCGCTCGCCTAGAGGGGACGAGGCTCGGTACCGTCGACGCCGAAGTCGATCTCCGTCGGACCGCCGCTCCTTCAGCCGCTCTCCCTCTCCTCGATATCATAGGGCGAGGGAGCCTTCACCTCGGTATCGGGCGATATCGCCACCTCCTAGGGTCACGGCAACGGCGACGCGCCCTACGGAGTCGGTGGTGACTGAGCGGGCTACGACGACGTCAGCCTGCCAGACTACCCCTGTCACCACTAAGAAGGTGAAGTCCGTGGTCAGCCAGCCCAAGCGTGACGCTGCCACTACCACCGTCCCGGCTGCGGAGAAGCCTAGGAAGGCAACACCTGTGGCAACTGCGAAGGAGCCGGAAAGCGAGCGGCGAGAGGACGCACCGAGCTCGGAGTCGTACGACTCGAGTGCGGAGTCAGAGGTGTCTGAGGCGGCCTCCCAGGAGTCTCCTCCGCTGGGATTCGGGGATCCGATCCCAGATTCTGCTCCAGAGGACGTCCACCAGTTCTCTGCTATGCTGCTCCGCATGGCCACTACCCTCGGCCTTAAGATCGCCGATGCGGAGCCGGAGGACGACGATCCAGCCTTCTCCGTCTTCGAGGAGAAGCAACCTGCCACGGCCCCGCTGCCTCTCCTGCCCCGGATATCCAGACTGGTGAAGGCCGCCTGGGATAGGCCGGCCTCGGCGCAGCCGATACCGCAGCGGTTGGAACACCTCTACAGGGTGCAGAAGGATAACACCGGTTATCTCTTCAACCACGCTGCACCGAACTCTGTGGTGGTCGAGTCGGCACAGACGAAAAGGGTCCGGCAGGCAGCACACCACCCCGCCGGATAAAGAGGGCAGGAAGTTGGACGCCTATGCAAGACGGTTCTATTCCGCCGCCTCCTTGCAGATCAGGCTGTCCAACACTCAGGCTTGCCTCGCGGCATACCTGAAAAAGGTGCTCGATCGCCTTCAACCGGCGATGGAGGCGGTACCGGAGGACATCCGCCAAGCCTCCTCGGTGATATTCAACGAGGCCATCTCCATCGCTCGGCAGCAGATGGCCTCCTCCAGGCACGCAGTGGAGATTGCCTCCCGGGTCATGGGGGGATCCATCGGCCTGCGCCGCCATGCTTGGCTGCGGCTGGCCGACATCCAGGAGGACACCAGAAGGAGAATTGAAGATCTCCCCTTCGACGGTGAGGGCCTATTCAATTCGTCCACCGACGAAGCGTTGGACAATCTCGTGAAGGCGAGGTTAACCGCCAAGAAAATCGGGCTACAGCCAGCCACGCAAGCCCGCAGGACCTCCGCCTTCCGCCCATCCTGGCGACGATCTTCCACTTCGTCGTTCCAGCGTTCGGCCCAGTCTGGACAGTCGAGACCGTCCTCCGGCTCGTCGACCAGACGCACGGTTAGACGACGCCCGGCTTCGTCCAAGAAGTCCTCCTCCGAGACAAAGTCTCGGTTTTGACGTGCCTGGCAGGACCTACCAATACCCACTCTTCAGCCTACCATCAGCGCTCGGAGACCGACCGACTCTGGCTCGACATCTCGCGGAGTGGCAGTGTGTCACTACAGACTCTTGGGTGCTTTCCATCGTCCGTCTTGGCTACGCCATCGAGTTTCTCGGTATTCCTCCTCGAGGCGTTTACTATTCCACGCCGTCGAGTCCGGCCCTCCTGGAAGAGATCCAATCCCTCCTCCAGAAAGGGGCGATCGAGCAGCTCCCGCAAGAAGCCAAGACCACCGGCTTCTTCTCCAGGTACTTCACGGTACCGAAAGCCGACGGTACCCTCCGGCCGATCCTAGACCTCAGAGGGGTGAACTACTACATCCGCCCCAAAAGGTTCAAGATGGTCACGATACCGTCGATCCTGCCCTTCCTACATTGAGGGGACTGGTTCGCCTCCATCGATCTCCGAGACGCATACTTCCATATCGCCATTCGCCCGCAGCACAGACGGTACCTCCGCTTCGCAGTCGACGACACCTGTTACCAGTACAAGGTGCTGCCGTTCGGACTCTCGACTGCCCCAAGGGTCTTCACCAAGTGCATGGCCCCGGTGGTATCCTTCCTGCGGACGAAGGGTGCTTCTGTCTTCCCTTACCTCGACGATTGGCTGTTGGTGGCGTCCTGCAAACAGAGACTTTACCACGACGTCCACATGACGTTGTCACTCCTGACCCGCCTTGGTCTACGGGTGAATCCGAAGAAGTCCCACCTCGAGCCGGCAAGGATCTTGGACTTCATCGGAGCGACGCTCGACTCGACCTCCGCCAGGGCGTACCTACCAGAGTCTCGAGCCCAAACCCTGATCCGGGCCGCCGCTCACGCTCGTACGGCCCCGACGTTATCTGCGAGAAGCGTCCAGCAGCTCTTGGGCTACATGGCTGCGACGACCGCTGTGACATATCTCGTCAGGCTGAGAGCGAGACCTCTTCAACACTGGTTCGTCCGCATATTCGACCCCCTGCGAGACGAACAGACACTCCGACTGCAGCTGCCGGGAGACGTCCGCTCATCCCTCCGATGGTGGCAGTCGCGACGCAATCTCATGTCAGGGATGCCTTTCCAACAGCCGACACCGAAGGTGACGGTAACGACCGACGCCTCCCTGTATGGATGGGGTGCCCACTGCGGCGATCTCAGAGTCCGCGACAGATGGACCGACGACGAGACCGCTCTCCATATCAACGCGCTGGAGCTGCTCGCCGTCTGGAAAGCCCTACGGGCGTTCCGCCACGCCGTGGCGGGGCGCACGGTCCTGGTTCTGACGGACAACACCACCGCCGTCTGCTACATCAACAGACAAGGTGGGACTCATTCCACGACCCTGCTCCACATCGCGCTCGACCTGTGGGAATGGTGCATTCGCCTGCACACGCATCCCGTGGCGGTTCACCTGGCCGGGCAGGAGAACACCACGGCAGACGCCCTCAGCAGGGACACCTCATCCCATCACGAATGGTCTCTCTCCAGAGAGGCGTTCAGACTGATTCGGGACCGCTGGGGCGAACCATCGATCGACCTCTTCGCGACCAGGGAAAACGCGAAGTGTCGCCGATTCTGTTCCAGAGCGGGCCGCGATCGTGCCTCCATCGGGGACGCTTTCCAGTTTCCGTGGACCGGGGAACTCCTCTACGCGTTCCCGCCGTTCCCGCTGCTCGGCCGGACGATATCGAAGATCCTCGCCGACCGAGCCGACGCGATCCTGGTAGCCCCGTACTGGCCGAGGCAACATTGGTTCGCACCCCTGCTACAAGCCGCGCGAGACGACCTGCTCCGGTTGCCACCGACACCGGACCTGCTCTCCCACTCCGGCGGCCGAGTCCTCCTTCCGGACCTGCCACGCCTGGCCCTCCATGCCTGGAGGATATCGCACTAGACGATCCCGTGCTCGGTACCGTCCTCGTCGCGGCCAGGAAGGAATCCACCCGTCGCAACTATCAATACAAGTGGCGACGCTTCCTGACCTTCGCTAACGAGAGGAATGAGCCGGTATCGCCCGCGGGGCTCTCTACCGTCCTGCACCTCCGGCAACAGGGGCTGGCGTTTCCATCCCTGAAGGTGTATCTCTCCGCGATCGTGGCATACCAACCGCCACGGTCGGCTGCCTCGGCCTTCTTCAGGAACGATACCGTTAAGCGGTTCCTGAAAGGACTTCATCATCTCTACCCGCCGGTATCGCCACCGCTACCGCCGTGGTCCCTCTCGCTGGTGCTCTCGCAGCTACAAAGCCGCCCTTCGAGCCGATGGCGACCTCGGATGATAGGCTCCTGACCATGAAAACTGCCTTCTTGGTAGCGGTGACCTCAGCGAGGCGAGCGGGTGAGATCACAGCTCTTCGATCCGATGAGCCCTTCACGGTCTTCCACAGAGACAAGGTGGTCCTGAGAGCTGACATCTCGTTCCTGCCTAAGGTGGTGTCCAGTTTCCATCTCAACCAGGACATCATCCTGCCTGCCTTCTTCCCGAACCCGACGACACCGTTGGGGCGGTCTCTCCACTCCCTGGACGTGCGTCGGGCCGTAGCCTTCTACATGGACAGGACTGCTTCCTTCCGACAGACGCCGTATCTCTTCGTTTGCTATGGGCGACGTCGGAAGGGCCTCAAAGTGTCCACCCAGCGCTTCTCCAAATGGGTGATGAGGACTATTCAACTGGCGTATGAGCTCGCGAGGAAGCCTCCGCCAGTCCTGCTTCGAGCCCACTCCACCAGAGCGGTGGCTACTTCTGCGGCCCTCCTGCGAGGAGTTGACCTGCATGAACTCTGCCGTGTGGCGACCTGGTCCCAACCATCGACCTTCGTGCGCCACTACAGGCTCGACTGCCGGTCGCGCAGAGATGCCCGGTTTGGACGTGAGGTGTTGGCTTCCGTGCTGTAGGACCTGACCCGCCGTCCGACCGGTAAGCTACACAGTCTCCTAGTGTATGAAGGCACAGAGACCACGAAGAAGAAGAACAGGTTGCTTACCTGTAACTGTGGTTCTTCGAGTGGTCATCTGTGCCATC
Source organism: Ctenosaura bakeri (assembly GCA_948474755.1). Lineage (NCBI taxonomy): Eukaryota > Metazoa > Chordata > Lepidosauria > Squamata > Iguanidae > Ctenosaura > Ctenosaura bakeri. Next base: position 186,589 of record CAOLHI010000065.1, on the reverse strand, counting down.
ATACACACCCGCCCTTCCTCCCCTCTTTCTCAGGTCCCTGTAGGTTCTACGGCGGACGACAGAACTGAGGAGAGACCGTTGCTCGGCGGGAGGAGCATGCGCAGTACCGGCGTGGGGGAGGGGTTCCCGCCAAGCGAACAAGCTCTAGAAGTTTCCGAACGCTACCGCGCAGGCGCTAAAGCTCCTAGTGTATGATGGCACAGATGACCACTCGAAGAACCACAGTTACAGGTAAGCAACCTGTTCTTACAGCATTTCGTGCTGTCATTCTTGGGATTTATTTAAACATCCAAAGGACATTTCTCCTATCCCAGATTATTTTCTGGCAATTTCTGGCACCAGCAGCAACCTTTTATTCCCACCCCAGGATAAATTGTTTTTAAGGCTCTTTCCGCAGGAGACTTCCATCCCGGCATGGGGACGGGAGAGGAGTGGGACTGTGACAATGCTTCTGCATGACATTGTCGTGTTCCTGTCTTTCCCCAGTTGCCAGGTGGCGCAATCACTGATTAACTCATTGACAGGTTTTCCCTGTCAATGACCCATGATCATGCAACCATCCTACACTTACCTGGCCTCCAGAAGTGCAATGGAGGCACTTCCTGCCCCAGTGCAACCTGAGGAAAAGCCCAGTTGTGCTACAGAAAGAAGTGTGTCCATTGCACCTCCTTTGGCAGGGAAATAGCTGGTGCGGAGGAGAGTGTTTCCGCCCCTGTGCTCTCATCCCAGCAAAGCTGCTGCCAGGATGACACTGGGATGATGCTGGAGACGGGTAAGATGCGGAAAGGGTCATAGTCTGAGAAATATTGGAACAATATGTTCTCTTCTCTCTCTCTCTTTTTTAATTTGTTTTACAGTGTAGTGCTATAGTGCATCAGTGAATTGGCACTTTTGCACTATAATTCTATTTTTTTTTAAATTCAGAGAACACAAAAACTGCATTTTGAAACATAAGACCACCTAAGCAACTCATACCCCAAGTTTTTCCCCAAGAATCTTAAATAGCTCTAGAACAGATGTAAATAGCCCTAGAACAGATGTAAGGAATCATTGCAGAGAGCTTCCAATAAGAATGGAATGAATGAAGAGGTGTGTCCTCTCCAGACAGAAAGAGAAGCTGAATTAAGGAAATTAATTGATATGGCTACGCCTTGCCACCATCACTTGCTCTTTCACTGTCTCCAGGAGCAGCTTCTTCTAATACTCTGCAGGCAGCTGTGTGCAACCCAGTCCTCACTGCTACCCAGTTTCCTCTTTGCAGATGACAGTCATTCACCTGCTTTCCCTTCCCTCTGATCTATAGGACCCATATAAATCATGTTAGCTGGCTAGTTCTCAAGCCACGCACAAAACAGTCCACTCCCTTAGTTTCTGGCACTCCACCTGAGAACATACACTTTCCCCTGAAGCCTCAAGGAGAGAGGCTATAAACCTGGAAGATGGTGTAATGGCAGCTTTGCAAGCTTTACCACACCCAACACCACCTCCACCATGGTTGCTCCACCTTTTCTTCTTCGTAGGCAAGGAATGACAGAACTACAATGCACACGGAATCCAGTTAAGTCTTCCCTGAGGGTGATTGGAGTTGTAATGCAGTATATTAGAAGGGTACCAATGGCTCTTTCACACTGCATTGTTATAGTTCTGTGATTTCACTTTAAGTGCCGTGGCAACATACTGTAGAATCCTAGGATCTATAGTTTGGTGAGACCCTTGAACTCTCTAGCTGAGAATGCTAAATACTCTTCATTAACTAAATCAAATCAAAGGATTCCATCAGATGTTGCCATGACATTTAGCACTATAACTGTGCAATGGGAAAAGGTCCCAGGTTGCCAGTACCCTACTCAAATCTAACCTGAAACTTGTGCAACTGCCCCTTTACTGAGCCTTTAGACTAGAATTACCAGGTCAGGAGGATCCCAACCCCTGAGCTTCAGGGCCCATATGGGATGGCACTCACAGAAAGCTACACTTCTCAGGATTCTGGGTGTTGAAAGTGGGGAGAAGTGGGCATTCTCCTCTTAAGTTTGCAGCAAAAAACAACAGCAAATATGTGAAATCACATAACACACTGTACATATAATCAGAGGGAAGGAGGATGCAAACAATGTGGAGTGATGCAATCAGGAGAGTTCCCACATCTTATCTCATCCTACAATCTTCCTGTCCAAAAGCTATGCAGCAAGAGGCAGCAGAGGAGTTTGTACTGTGAACAAATGTACCACTTTCTGGGTTCAATGGTGCCAACAATAATTGAACATTTCGAACACAATCACAGTTCAAGTTCCTTTTTATTTTTTAGCAACAATACAACAATTATATATTAAATTTAACTCATATGTATTATCCTAAAAGGTCCATGCATCCAGTGAAGTGTCAGTGAAGGACTTAATTGCATGAACTCTTCTGCTTCTGTTGCTTGTTAGAATTCTAGTATTTGAATGCATATCTTAAAGCCCTAAATTAAAAAAAAAAAAGGATGCAAATGCACTATGGAAATTCCACTACAAAGAACTTAATCTTTTGTCACCTCCTAAATACATAACTGAAAATACCACTGCCTCATTCAAAATTAAAAAGGGTCTACTCCTTAGACCTGGCAACTCCAGTTATCTTTCTGTTTCTGAACTCAGCTAGTATGTAAATTTCTTTTGGGTTTCCCCACCAATTAGGCCAAACCAATAATTCAGAGATGTTACACAAACAGGATGACAAGGGACAACAGAGCACTGCACCATCAGCCTGATGAACTGTTGCTATCAGCAATTCTTAAATACAGAGGTCCTGTCCGCAAGGCCAGAATCATAGAATCGTAGAGTTGGAAGAGACTACAAGGGTCATCAAATCCAACCTCCCTGCCATTCTGCAATATACCATTAAACGATCCCCACAGATGGTCATCCAACCTCTATTTAAAATCCTCTGAAGGATACTCCACCACATTCCCAGGCAGTGTATTCTACTGTTAAACTGCTCTTACTGTCGGAAGTTCTTCCTAATGTTTAGGTGGAATCTCTTTTCCTGAAGTTTGAAGCCATTGCTCCAAGTCCTAGTCTCTGTAGCAGCAGAAAACATGCTTGCTCCATCCTCTATATGACACTCCTTCAAATATTTAAACATAGCTATCGTGTTGCCTCTTAACCTTCTCTTCTCCAGGCTAAACATACCCAGCTCTCTAAGCCTTTCCTCACAGGGGATGGTTTCTAGGTCTTCTACTTCTCCTCTGGACATGTTCCATCTTGTCAATATGCTTCCTGAACTGTGGTGCCCCAAACTGGACACAGTATTCCAGGTGGGGTCTGACCAAAGCAGAATAGAGTGGTACTATCACTTTTCTTGACCTGGACACTATACTCCTATTGATGCAGCCCAGAATCACACTGGCTTTTTTAGCTGTCACATTACACTGCTGACTCATGTTCAGCTTGTGGTCATTCCTCTCATTACACTGCGGTGGCTCATAGGTTTTGCTGAGCAGGGGATATCACCTTGAAGTGGTGGGCTGAGGTAACCCCCCTCTTTGGCCCATAAGCCACCTATGCCACTAATCAAAGAAGCCATCACCTCAAAAGCATGGTATTAGTAAAGAAAGGCGGGTGCTATGTGACCCATCCTTTGCCCCCTAAGCCAGCTTTCTGCCTTCAGGTATGGCAGGAGGTACATTAGAGCCAGTGTGATATAGTGGTTTGAGCATTGGACTGAGATCCTGGTGGCCAGGGTTTGATTTCCCACTCAGTCTGGAAACCCACCGGATGACCTTGAGTGTGTCACACACTTTTGGCTCCCAGAAAACCCTGTGATAGGTGTGCCTTAGGGTCACCCTAAATTGGAAATGACTTGAAGGTACACAACAACAACTGTCCCATTATCAGTGCTGGAATGAGATTTAACTGACAGTCTCATCAGATACTGTCCTTAATCTGACCATCCTATACCCCACTACAGAAGCATGAATACAATCCCATTTTGAGGCTTCAACACTATCTAAGAAAGTCTTGTGTGTCTGTTATCTACCAAAGATTTCCCAGTGCACAGTGGATCCTTAGTGATTTAATTAAAACAACCACATATATTTTCCTGAATTCATTCTCCACAATAAGCCACAGGGGAAGAACAAACAAAATTTATAACTGTCATAAAGAACTCTCAAGATTCTTTCAAGAGTTTTTTGAAAGCTTCTTGTCACCTGACAGCTTAAAGCCACAGGGGAAAAAATAATAATCCAATTACGTGAATACTAATTTCTCATTAGCAAAGCATTCACACCTTGGCAGTTGTTTAGGAGTAGTATTAAGGATATCATATTTTATGGCACTGTAAGGCTAGAACAACAAACAAGAATGATAGTGCAATCTTATACATCTTTATTGAGGAATACATTTAATTATGTTTAACTGCATATCTTACTTTCAGGCTCCACACAATTTCTGCCATACAATTACTATCCAGTTCTGCTCTAGAAATGTCTGTGATTATCTGAGCATCTCCATAGTCCTTCATCTCTAAAAGATTATGTGCACAGAATATACGTACTGAAAATTACTATGGAAGAGTAAGACCTTACTCAAGTCTAAAGTGCTTTTGATTAATTGATGCATGACAACCTCAGAAACTATGAATATAGCATAAATCTTCAGGATTTATGCCCCCAAATTTGGCAGAGCTGGTTAGTCAACAAAGACAGAAGGATGTTTGCCAAGTAGATTTTGACAAACGTAATAAAATCTAAAGAGTAGGTAGAAATATTTTAAAAGTGTGGGAAAATGGCTATTATGACAAGATTAAGCAGTGTGCCTGAAGGTAAAACTAGGTTAGGCTTGATTTAAATTAGGTTAGATCAGGGGACAGGATCCTGCAACCCATGGCTTTAATCCAACCTACGGAGGTTTCCCATCAGGCAGGTTGAAGTTTTCAGGTTAAGGCCCATGAAGATCTCCTCTTCTTAAATCCTTTATCAAGCTTCACCCCCTCAGATTATTTGAAGGAATCTTCATTAACTTCAGTTGCTGAAATCATGATTAGATTATCTTGGTGGCTCTGTTTTACCTTAGTAATTACATGGTTGTCAAACACTCTTTTAGAAGCAATCTGAGAAGTGAATGCTGATGGAAGAAGTAATGTAAGATGTGAAAGTATGAGATGGTTCAGCAGATTAACTTTATCAGCAAAGAGGTATATTCAGGTTAATTCTTGTACATCACTTAGCAGAACAACTTTTAGACATTTGTCTGAACAAGCATGAAACCAAGAGAAAGATGATGCCTGCTCAAGGTAGCTGTTACTGACCTTCTCTCCTATGAATATTCAGGGTACTATTGGAAAGAACCTACTGACTGGGCTGGGTTTGATCATCACTTGATCTGCAGTTCCAGGGATGCAGCACAAAAGGGGGGTTATTAAGTTTTTTTAGCAGCCCATCAAACCTGGTTATTGGGCTGCAGTTGTCCAGGTGGGCCCTCAAATTATGCAAATAGCCTCTAAGACAATGCTTAATCTACCATTTCCAAGAGTAGATATTGGAAATGTAATGTTAAATGTTATGGAACAACTCAAAGGCTGAATCCTATCGGTGTCATGTATTTGTCAGTGCCTTCAATGTACTCTTTCATTCATTGGTTTTGGAAAAAACAGCCATTGTGCATTTCCCGATTGCACAATGAGAGAATAAGCAAGCATATTGACGAACAGGCAACTAGGTACATAATGTCATTATACCATAAAAGGATGGTTTGGCGCAACTACCCTTTGACTGTGCATTGATACTATGAAAAGCATCATGTGGCATCTCAGCCAAAATGTGTAATCTTTTACGAGGAGGAAAGGTTAAGGTCAATTCTTTTTTGATGTGTTCCTAAAATCATCAGAAAAATGTGTTCCAGTTTTGAGACATAACAAATAATGTTTACTCATTATTTTAAATGTTTCTTTTGCAGGAATATTTGGGTCATTTAAAAAAAAGAGGGAGATGAATGGGCAAACTGGGCAGTTTCTCCAGGTCCAGTGACCAAATAATGACCTCTGCTCCCTGGAATTTGACAGAGACCACATATAGCCAACCATAACCCTGGCAGGCCCCAAGCCAACCCCCCCCCTTTTTTTTTTTTGGCTCTCTTTAAATAAACTTTAAGGTGCATTGAATATGTGTGACTTTCTTTTTCTGTTGCAAAAATTGTGTTCCATGAAACCTCCCAGGAATGCTAGTAGGCTGTTAAGAAAGCATATGGGTCACCCCTATGCCTTGCTTCTGCCTTATTTAGATCCTATAGTGCTCCAAAGCACTAGGCTTATAGAAAAGTAGCATGTGTCTCACACTGCTTGCATTTTAATTAAAGAAAGAACAGAATGCCAACTCAGGTCCTCTGCAACTGAACCTTGCTTCCTTCCTAAAAAGTAGCTGGTTTTCATCATTGGTTGTAGATTTAGGGGCAGCAAGAGGCAGAGAGGGAAGTCCTCCAGGTGGATTTGAAAGCAACCTGGAGACCATAAAAATAAAATAAAAATAAAACAGACAAATACAAAAAATAACACACTAGCATTGTGTTGGTGTTTTTGTCTTCATTAATAATGAATGACAACAAGCAACACTACTTGATTGGTTTGTTTGACTAGTAATGTGTTTCCATTTTTTAGTAATATTTTCAAACTCTGCAGCTCTCTATTAAAACATTCCAGTCCCACAGTACTGTTATGGACAGCCATTATCGGCCATAAAAAAATCTTAACCTCAAAAGATTGCTCAGAAGAATGAGTGCATAATATTTTCTTACTCACAGAAGCTATAAGAAGACGACATACTTCACCTACCCACCCCAGCTACAGCAGAGGCTACTCAAGGTTTTCTGTCTGTGAGAAGAAACTGCAGCTTTCAGAGAGATGGAGGAAAAAAGAATATTGAATACAGGATATGAAAGTAAAGAATAACTTACAACAGATGAAAACTAGGACATATGTGTTCAACCGACATCAAAGTGTGGTCAAGATGGCAAAAGCTATTAATGAGAAAGAATACACAAGCTGGGAGAGAACAGCAGTTTACTTTTACCTGAGCCTACTGAGAAGAGCAAGTTCTCTCCCCTTCCCACTACTATTGCACTTTGAACTCAATCTGCAGCAACTGGGGACAAAGGTGAAAAGTGAGAGGAGGAGAGAGAAACTGAGACATTTTAAAAGCAGCTGAAAAACTGGGCTGACACAGGATTAATTGAGACTGTCTCACTCAAACTGAGACCGTTGGCAGGCACCGCAAAGGAATGCACAATGGAACAAAAATTCTAACTTCAAGTACACACTAATGACATCTGAGTTGGTGCAGACTGGTGAAGGATTGAATTGTGGCGGATAGCTCAGTTAAAATATCTGCTAGTGCCTGTTTTTTTGGGTAAGCTCTGCTACCATATGAATTTGGTATCTTAAACTGCATTTCCCACTCTGCTCCATTTAATTGACTCAGAGTCACAGGGTGCAGAAGTCAAGCACAGTTGGTTTTAACACTTTAGCATGTGCCATGTGCCATGTGCCAGTGCATTTAGGACACTGGATGAGGATACAATAGTGCTCTGAAAAATAGATCAATGAAGTTTTAATCAGAATGACCTGTCCAAGGTTAACTTGATTCATCACAGAGGTTTTTTTCCCTAGGAAATAGTATTTACGTCAGAAAGTTACAGCTTTGTTTGCAAATATTACAACAATACTCAGTTCTAAGCTAGTACTTTAAAATCTCAAGCAAAAGAAATGTCAAGAGCAGCTTGGGAGACAGCAGCTGTAATCCACACAAACTTTGGCTGCTATCCTAAACACACTCATTCCAGAGTAAACATTATGTCAACATATGAAATACTCTCAAATGTGGTTCATTAGGTTTACTGTGTTCACCGAAGTGGTCCTTTATGGAAAGCTGTAGGTCAGTGGTTCTTAACTTGGGGTCTGGAGACCCATGAGAGTCCATGGAGCCCTCACAGGGAACCCACAAAGCTCTGCTGCTGGTCACCAACAGCCCCAAAAGGGAAGTGGAAGCAGAGAAGGCAGGGAATCCAGGTGCTGAAACTGCTCTCTTATTTGCAAACTATGACTCCAGAGACCAGGATTTGAATCCCTGCTTGGCCATGGAAACCCACTGGATGACCTCAGGCAAGTCACTTTCTCTCAGCCTCAGAGAAAGGCAAAGGCAACAAATCCTGCCAAGAAAACTCCCATGATAGGTTCACCTTAGGGTTGCTGTAAGTCAGTTTTCAAAGGGAAGAGACATGAAGGCTAAAAAAACCCTCCCCCTATCAGTGGCAATTTGTTGTTGTGTGCTGTGAACTCACTTCTGACTTATGGCAATCCTAAGATGAACCTACAACAGGGATTTGTTTGGCAAGATTTGTTCAGAGAGGTTTTCCTTTGCCTTCCTCTGAGGCCCAGAGAATATGACTTGCCCAAGGTCATCCAGTGTCTGAGTGAGGATTCGAATCCTAGTCTCCAGAAGTCTTTAATAAAGAAAAGAAATACCTGGAAATTTAAATGAATATTTAAATATCTAAATCTAAATACTTAAACTACTAGTTAAGTCTTGGGGATTACTGGCAAAAAATTATATTTGCAGGGTGTCCTCCGTGAAAAAAAAAGTGTTGTTTTTTTTGTCCTCTAGGTCAGAGGACATTAGTGTCTTCATACCAATTCCAGAAGAAGGCATTTTAAAAGTCATATCTGTGTGTACAAATAAGTACCCAGCCTTAACTTTTGAATACCCAGTAGAGACGAAAGGACATGTATAATTTAACCAAGAACAAAAATTCAGATTCAAAGCTATTGAAACACTGACTAGAGGTATGAAATTTCAGTGAACTTGAAATTTGCAAGATTAGTATGCCTTCTTGTGTGACCCACTCTAATGCTAACCACTTTTGCTTCATCAAAAAGACAAGAGCATACCATGAAAAAAAAAAGAACAAAGGGAAAAAGAGAAAAATACATAAAAGTAGTACACCTTTATATGTATAAATGCAAATTTAAAACTAATTTCTGCAACTGAAATAGAACAATAAAGCATCTCAATATACTAGATAATACAGTGACTTGTGTATCCTCTGCTCAGGATATGGTAGCTGATGGGCAGGAGAACGAATCAAACATACCGGTAATAATCAGGGGCACTGGTATCCTAGGGCAAGTAGGATCAAGTGCTGCTGAAAAGTTTTCCACAGTGGCAGCTGGAGAATACCATGTCAGGAGTCTAGTCAAGCCCATTTTAGCCCAGACTTTGAAGCAGCTATCCACGGTGCTGAAACTTGGAAGGCTCCTCAAAAATTGGGACTAAACGCTAGAGCAGATTCATTGTACTTCCAGGATGGAAGCTACTGTTTTTTCAGATCCAAGGCTGGCTAAGAGTTTGAAGGAGTTACTGGCAAAGTCCTCTCCACTCTCAAGCAGTTTCATGGACTTACCTGGTGGACGTACACAGCAATGAACAGCAGGAGATGGTGCTTTGAGTGTTGACATATGGGCAAATCTAGTTGTTGTTTTAATGTCTGGAGACAAATTTTATGCTTGAGGAATTTTGTGGGAAATTAAAATAGCATCCAACTAAGCCTTGCATAAGTAAACAAAAACATAAGTAAATATTAATCTTCTAGTGACCACTTGAAAGCTTCTTCCAAAATGCATTCCAGCCTCCACTTTTCTTATGATTTCTGTTTCAGTGGGGAAATCTATGCTTTTTCAACATGCCAGAGTCGCTGATGAAGCAGGTTAATCTGCATTTCCCTTTTAGAACGATAGAACTATGAAATTGGAAAGAGGCTTCATAGACCATCGAGTCCAGCCAACTGCTTAGTGCAGGATCTCCTGCTAAAGCATTATTAGCAGGCAGTAGTCCAGCCTCTTTTGGAAGAAGTCCAGAGACAAAGACTCCACCTCATCTCTAGGCAATTGGTTCCATTTCCAAACAACTCTTACTGTCAAGCAGTTCCTTCTAAGGTCAAGTCAAAATCTACTCTCATGTAATCTCAAAGCATTAGATTGGTCCTACCCTCCTGAGCAGCAGAGAATAAACCCACCCATTCCTCTCCGTGTCAGCCTTTACAGTATTTCAAGGGTGCAATCATGTCACCCTTCATTCTCTTCACCAAGCTCAAGTCTAGCTCCTTCAACCCTTCCTCGTATGTTTTGTTCTCCATACCTCTTATCATCTTCATTGCCCTTCTCTGAATAAGAGCAAACTTGTCTATCTCCTTCTTAAAAGGAAGCACCCAGAACTCAATGCAGTACTCTAGATGAGACCTGACCAAAGCACAATATAGTGGGACTATTAATTCTCCCAGCTTGGAACCTATGCTTATATTAATTCAGGCTAAAATAGCATTCCTCTATTGCTGCAGCATCACATTATTGGCTCATGTTCAATTTATAGTCAACAATAAACCCAAGGTCCTTTTTGCATGTACAGCAGGACACCCGTATCTGCAGGGGATTGGTTCTGCCCCCCCATGGATACTGAAATCTGCCCTATTAACACCCCCCCCCCAAAATTATTTTAAAGTACAGTTCTCCTGCAGCAGTGTGTAGGGCCGGCTATCGCTATGTCCCTGCACGCCTCAGCTCTTGAGCTTGTGCTGGTGCCTGGGATCAGGCCTGCAGCAGTGTGTAGGGCCAGTGTTTGCTGCATCCCTACACACCCCAGGGCCTGAGTTTGCATGGGTGCCTGGGATCAGGCCCACAGTGGTGTGAAGTGCCGACATTCGTTGCGTCCCTGCACGCCCCAGGGCCTCCACTCGCTCGCTCCAGCTGGCAGGGGCATGCAGAGTGAGTGATTACCTGTTCTCTGCATGCACACCGCCGCCACCATCGCCCATGCAGGTGTGTTGGTTCCAGCCAGCAGGAGTGTGCAGAATGGGCGATCTCCCGTTCTCTGCATGCCCGTTGCCAACCATGGATAACTGAATCAGCAAATAATGAATCCACAGATACAGGGGCCCTACTGTAGTAATGCTGAGCCATGTATCTCTTATCCTATAGCTGTGCATTTGGTTTTTGTGGCCTAAATTAATTTCTGCCAAATTTGTAGTTTGTCAAGGTCCTTTTGAATTCTGTTCCTATCTTCCAATGTCTTAGCCACTCCTCCCAGTTTTGTGTCATCTGTAACCTTGATAAGAATTCCCCCCACACCATCATCTAAGATATTGATAAAAATGTTGAAGAATAATGGCCTTAGAATGGAATCCTCAGGCACTCAACTCAAGAGCTCAGCACTTGCTACTTCTGCAGGCAGTAAGAACATGCAAGTAAATGATGCTGAGTGGCTGAGAGAAAGCAAGTGACATTTCTTGCTACCACACATACTGCCAGAAGTTGCCTTGAGTTAAATCTTTGTGGTCTGTGGCAACAAAAGATATTTAAAGGAGTTCTGTGGTAAAGGAAAGGTTAAGAATCACTGTTCTAAAGTAGCAACTCCTTTGATTCCACTGACCAACTCCTCCCTATTAGTTAAGATCAGGATTGCTGACACCCTTGTTCCTTCTTCTACCTTTAGAAATACGAAATTATCTGCAAGGTACATCAGGGATTAGTTGGAGAGCCTATGCTTAGCAGAGTTAGTCTCCTAGCACATATTAGGGAACTGAAGTCACCCATAATTACTAATTATTGTATCTTGGATATTATTGAGATTTGTGCCTGAGAAGCAGTGTCTACTACCTCTTCTTGGTTTGATGGCCCATACGGAACTCCTACCACAGTGTTGCATTTCTTTATTTCTCTATGTAATTTTTAGCAAAACACTCTCAACTTGTCCACTCTGCTCATTCTTATGGATTTCTGTACAACTGAATTTGTCTTTGACATATAATGCGACTCCCCCTCCTTTTCTGCCACATCCACTGCAATTCAAATGGTCCAAAGACTTATTATAGAACTCTACAATAAAAAGAAATTAAAGCAGCTTAAAACCTTGCACTTCTGCAGATTTATATCTGCCTATTAATGCTGGATGTGCAGCCTCTTAGGATTGCCTTACCCTTTCTCAAGATACAATCAATCCAAGTTCATCTCTGTAGTTATCGGAGGCTGGTTTTGAAAGAACATTGTCAGGAAAGAATGTTTTGCAAAGATTTTGAAACAGATGCTGCAGTACATCTTGGGAGATGGATTAATTGATGATTGCATTGCAGATGGAATAACATATTGGTCAAGATCCTGCATTGCATGGGGTGGAGTGTAAACTCCAGCTCTGCAATTCTGACTGTCCACCAGGTCCTCAGGCCAGCCTCCCTCCTTGTCAAGAGAGGCGTGTATTTCCTTGATGTTTAGTGACTGGAGGAAAGTGCAGGGGTTCCTGGGGAAGGTTTTGCCAAAGGTGAGATGTTCTTTTGCTTATGGAGAAAATGAATATATCTGTGGATGGAAGGCTCAACAAATTAGCAGGCAAAATTTCTAGATGATGCAAAAGCAATTTCTGTACCTAAGGTGGGCAAATCCTACAGAGCACACATACATCTCAGTTGGGAATGCTGGAAAGCCCCAGTTGAGACATTCCAGGGCCATTGTGCAGTTCTCTTGGTTTCCACCAACCTCACTCAGAAAGACTCTTGGGCTTTTCACTGCATAAGCCACTTGGTCTGTGGCTATCTCTTTGCTTTCGATCACTCACACTTGTGCCCTGTTGGACATATGCTTCCAATGACTCACACTTGCCTTTACCTGCTAAATTCTAACTGCGGTAGCTAATTAGCAGTGGGCATCCCAACTTTCTCTGTTTACATTTAAGTGGACCAGGATGAATCACAGCAAATAATTAGTACCGATAGCTCCTTTCCTTCCAGGGTTGTACCACCCATACATTACAGGCAAATTTTATTTATGTATTTATTTTATATTATTTATATTCTGCTTCTCTTCCAATATAAGACCCACAAGTAAGAGCCAACACTACATATTAGCCAAGTCTAATACAGCATAAGCTCAGGAGAGGGAATGTTCAAAGTAATCATCTTGATGGAACAATTGACACACATCACCATAATGCTCTTCATACAAAGCTCTTCCAGTATATTTGCCCTACAGGGAATGTCCCAGTGGCAGCTGGAAAAAAAGAGCAGCTGTGGTCTCCAGTTAAAGATTAGCTGAAACAAAAGCTGGGTACAGTGATATTTCAAGATTGATGAAGTTATAAGCAAACCTGAAAGAACAAAGAAATAATGTCTTTTAAAGTAATAGAAAACATAACTTTAAGATAAGCAATAATTATGCAATGTTAGCAATTTTAAAGTTTCTTTTTTGATGTAGTCAAACCATCATTGTTAATTACAGAAATAGAGGAAACATGTAAGTTGTCGACTATAAACCATACAAGGGAATGTAGGAAGCTGGTAATATACATTTAGAATATAGATAGGGGATTGTAAAGGAGAACACTTACAAATCTTATAAGATAATAACATTATTTAGTGTGGGTGGTACAATGATAATAGTAATTAATATGTGGGTTATAAATGTGCGGGTTCTAAAATGAATGCAAACAGATCCTCATCTATGCTGTTATCATTTTGTGAAATAATAATTCTAATTCAAATTGTATTTTAAGAATTTGTGGAAGATATAACTATTACTTGTTATCTAATTACAAGTATCTGATGCTTTTAATAAATAATAATTAAAAGAAAAGGAAAGGAAAAAAGAGCAGCTGTTTCTCTTCCAGGTCTCTAGCACATTTGATCTGTGTCTGGAAATTTTTGGGGAGATGGTTGCTCTTTTTCTCCATGTACAGTGAAACTGTTTCTGAGTGCCCTCTATCTTCTTCTAACCACTTTGGCAAGCAGGTCAGCAGAGCAGGGGAGAATAATTGTGTAAGAAATGACTGATTAGCTGTTAGCACAGTAACATGAAAGGGCACACACAAGACACATACACAGAAAACACACACATATCACCAACACAATTCAGTTCCTTTCATATATGCACTAACTGAATGAGACCTCCAGACAGAAACATTTATTGCTTGAAGAGTGCTCTGTTTCTCAAAAGCTTACTCAGGCTGCAGCTAGACAAGGTAGTGAAAGATTGGACATTGGACCTCTCTATTTGTTTAGATGGTAAATGCAGCAATATGAAAGAACTGTTGCATTTAGTGAGTGGCTCAGCCTTTCAATGTGCCTGGAGGGAGGACGAGATACATGGCTGGTTGGAAACCTGAGCCAAAGCAATCCGTGCTACAACATTTTATAGTCCCATATACATTATTCATGCAACGTGTCCCATTTGCATTGTTTATAACACTGATTCATAATAATTGCCCAACTTAAAATGTGATAAGAGGATAGCGTATGAAACCTCAGTAAACAAAAAACGTTCAATCCCTCTTTGAAGTAAGTGATATTTAGATCAGCTGTGAGCGATGTAAAATTATAGGTCTTATGTCTTTGATGTGTAAAGGTGCCCCTTCTGTGTCATATACGCAAACAAGGTGTGTTTGCTTTTTTCTTTTTAAAGGCAAGATAACTAATTTGTATGCAGTTACCATATCAGTATGGATTTATACAGTCAGATTCTACCAGATATAAAGGTACATAAAAGAAAGTCCATGTGTAGTACTGTGGACAGAATATCGAGAATCTACTGCTGAACTCCATGGTATTTTCATTATGGGGTTCCAGAAGACACTGGCCAATATTCTGTATCAATTAAGCAGACTTAACTAAATATACTAAGGATACTTAGGGCATTTCTGCACTAGCCTGTTATAGCGCTATTGCCCACTCCAGCTGGCCCCTCTCTAAACTCCAAACCCCAGGATTCCAGAGGATGTTGAAAGTGGAATCATAGCGCTATAACAGGCTAGTGCGGAAATGGCCTTAGTTAAGTTTACTTTACTAAGGAACTTTCATGGCTCACCTGCCCCAACTCATGCTCTGATTGTCGTAAGAATGGACATCTTTCTCTCCATACAACTGATGCCCAGTAAAGTGTGTGTGTATGGGGGTGGTTATGATCATGGTCACAATGTCACAGTTGTGACTAAGGCTGTTTCTGCACTACACTGTTACAGTGCTATTATTCCACTTTCTTTTCTTTTTTTTTAAATCATTTTATTAAAGTTTCACAACTAAAACAAACATTTGTTGTTGCTATTTCACTTGAATTATTTCTTGGTTCTTCCAAACTGATCTAGATTTCATTTCAAATATCTCTTAACATAGTTATATCATTGTACTGCATTTTTCAAACATTTTACATGTTGGTACTTTGCATTTCATTTTCCATATTCCTGCTTCATGATATTTACCATGATCATCACAGTGAATTTTTCCACATATTACCATGAATTATAGACTTCTATCAGGCATCACCCAGTAATCACCTACAATTTGCCATTCTTTCTGAATTTCATCGTCTGATTCCCATTCAATCTTTGAGAGACTATGTCAGCGTTTTTATTTTCATTAAAGGTTCCCCACCATTGTTCTATTGTAGGTATTTGTTGTGTTTTCCATACTTTAGCATATTCAATATGTGCTGTTGTTATCATATACAATAGTAATCTCCAATGTTACTTTGTATTCATACCCTCCACTAAATCTATCATATTTAACAAATACAATTCAGGTATCATAGGGAATTGCAGCTTCAATATTTCACAAATCCTGTTATGTATCTCAGTCCAATATTTCTTAACCTTTGGACATGTCCACCACGTGTGATATATCGTACCCACTTCTTTTAAACATTTCCAACAAAGCCCAGTACCTGTATTGTAAAACTTTTGTAATTTATCTGGTGTCAAATACCATCTATAAAACATCTTATAATAATTCTCTTTTAAGTTCTGGGCAACCGTAAATTTATTTGTCTTTTTCCAACTCTGTTCCCAAGAGTCCAGTTGAATTGTATGACCGATATTCTGTGCCCAAGAAATCATTACTGCTTTAACTGTTTCTTCATACTTCTCCTGGTGCAGTATCTCCTGGGTGATTTGAGCTAGTAAATGAGGAGGATTTTCAAATAGTCGTTTAATCACTCCACCCTTTTCCTTTATTTCAATTCCATATGTCTTTAAATCCATCTGAAACCTTTCAGTTAACTGCCTGTAAGAAAACCAATTTAGAACTGTTCCTTCTTGCTCCAACTTATCTCTTGATTTAAACTGAAGGCTGTTCGATTCCATCCTTTCTATTATGTCATTATATCGAAGCCATTTATCAGATTCAGTCCATCTACCAAAAAAGCTTCTTGAGGGGAGACCCAGGTGGGCAACTGCCTAATGTTTCTAGACTTGTAATCATCCCAAGCTTTCAAAATTGATCTCCTAATGTAATGATTTGTGAAATCTTTATCTATTTTTGCTTTATCATAAAACATATAGGCATGCCACCCCATCCTCAGATCTGCTCCCTCCAATGTCAGCATTCTGACATCCTGTAGATCTATCCAATCTTTTAACCATATAAAGGCTGCAGCCTTGTAATATAGCTGAAAATTGGGTAAACCCATACCGCCTCGATTTTTCTGATCTGTCAAAATGTTCCATTTAATCCTGGGTTTTTTCCCTTGCCATATAAACTTGGATATTTCTCTCTTCCATTGTACGAAAGGTTTCTTGTTCAATATTATTACGGAACAAAAAGTTCATCTTTGGTAAAACGTTCATCTTTATTACCGCAATTCTCCCCAACATTGACAAATGTAACTTAGACCAGCTTTCCAAATCTTTAATTATCTCTTTCCATTTTTTTTCATAATTGTTTGCATATAACTCATTATTTCTTCTGGCTATCCAAATGCCCAAATATTTAACTTTTTGTCCTCTCTTAAATCCCGTTTTTTGTATTATTTCTGTCTTTTCTCTCTCTCTCAGATTTTTGGTTAAGAAATTTGTTTTTTCCACATTTACCTTAAACCCAGAGAACTCTCCATAATCTTGAATAATTTTAACCAATTTCCCAATGCTTCTGCACGGATCTTCCAGAAAAACCACCAGATTGTCTGCGAAAGCTTTTAATTTATATTGATGTTTCTTAATTTGAACTCCTTTGATATCATCGTCTTCTCTAATAGCATTGTTTAATATTTCCATTGTCATAATAAACAGCAGAGGGGACAATGGACATCCTTGTCTAGTCCCTCTCTTCAGTTCTATCAAATGTGTTCTTTCACCATTTACCACCAGTCTTGCTTGTTGTTGTTTATAGATTGCTTCAATCCATGAGACAAATTTCTCTCCGGCCAACATCTGTTTACAAGTCAATATCATAAATGGCCAGTTAATCATATCGAATGCTTTCTCTGCATCAAGAAATATCATAGCCATTTTCCGTTCATTATGCCTTTCATAATACTCAATTATGTTTAGCATCATTTGGATGTTATTTCTCAGTGATCTTTTTCGCAAAAAACCATTCTGATCTTCATTGATAACATCAGACAACACTTTTTTAAGTCTAGTAGCGAGAATTGAAGCAAAAATCTTGTAATCTACATTCAAGAGTGAGATTGGCCTATAATTTCTCACATCAGTCAAATCTCTGCCTTCTTTTGGGATCAATACTACATTCACTTCTTTCCAAGTATCTGGTATTCCTTCCTTTACTATTTCATTTATTGTACTTTGTAGAGGTATTGAAATCTCATGTTCCAAAGTCTTATAATATCTAGCAGTATAGCCGTCTGGTCCTGGAGCCTTATCAGTCTTCAAATTCCAAATGGCCTCCACCACTTCCATCATTGAAATAGTTTTATTCAGCATCAGTCTTTGCTCTTCATTAAACCTTAATTTATTCATTTTCTCCAAATATTCTTGAGTTCCTTGATAGTTTGTCAACTTTGGGGCCTTGCCCATCAACCTAAGATAGTATTTATAAAAAGCTTGTTTTATGTCCTCCTGTTTTGTAATTTTTTTCTTTCCAATCACAATCTCTGATATAACATTTTTTGCTCTCCTTTTATGCAGCAAAGAGGCCGAAAACTTTGAAGGTTTATTTGCCTGTTCAAAAAATTTGTATTTTGATCTCCAAATCTGTTGCTCTATTTCATCTGCATTTAGTTGACTTAATTCTGCTTGATATAATTTCATCTGTAATCTAATCTGTTGATTACCCGGATTCTGTCTCATTTGTTTCTCGGTCTCTTTCATCTTCTCCAAAATTGAGTCCTCTTTTTTTCTCTTTTCTTTCCTAATCTCAGCAGACCATCTAATGAAATTTCCTCGTATAACAGCTTTACTTGCATCCCAAATAGTTTTCATTGACATCTCAGTCATATTTTCAGCAAAGTAATTGATTATCTCTCTTTTTGCTTTCTCTACATACTTCTCCTTGTTCCAAATCTTGTCGTTCAATCTCCATGTTCTTTCTCTGTCCATCACCTGAATCTTAATTTGTATCAGATTGTGGTCTGAGCACAAATTCAGAAGAATGTCCATTTGTGTAGTCTTCGTCAATAATTGTTAAATACCAACATCATATCTATCCTTGACATCGATTTATGTCTGTCAGAATAAAATGTGTAGCCTTCCAATTGTCCATTTTTATATAATTTATATAATTTTTATATAATTGTCCATTTTATATTTATATATCATATAAATCTAAATTGTCCATCAGATTAAAGAAACTCTTTGGTAGTTTACCATTGTTTCGGGGAATCAATTTCTGGGTAGATCTATCGATTTGAGGATTGATGACTCCATTAAAGTCCCCGCAAAAAATAATATTCGTATTTCCGGATTCACTTACATATTTGTTGCTGTATTTTGGGGGGAAATTCCCCTTTAGCCCCGTTCGGTGCATATATTCCCACTATCAAAAATTTATCTTGCTGCAAAATCACTTCAACTCCAGTGTATCGACCATCCTTATCTTGAAAGATTTGATGTGCTGTATATTTTGAATTCACATATATTAACACACCCTTCTTCTTTTTATCACCCACAGATGCGAAACAGCTTCCCAATTTAGGATTTCTAACGTATTTGAGATCTTGAGTTTTAATTCTAACCTCTTGAAGGCTTATTATATCCAGCTTTTGTTTCTCCAAATGATGAAAAATTTGTCTTCTTTTATATTCGGAGTTAAACCCCTTAATATTCCATGAATATATCTTCAAATCCATTTTTTTTATTTTTTAAATTGATTTTATTTATGTTTTATATCTTATAACTTAGCTTAATCCTCCTGTAAAACTCCTTCTAATTCCTCTTCTTCCTGTTCCAAGGTTCTACCCGATACTCCTCCCTCTTGAAACAATGTCTGTCCATCTCCAGGATCTTCTTCTTCTTATTGCAGTTGCAGTCTTCCCTCCTCCATAGCGCTCTGTTCCTGTTCCTGGTTTTTTCCTGCCTCTGAGATATTTTTTGGAAGCTCATTCTTCAGTCTCTCCATCATCTCTTTTGCTTTATACACTGAATTATTCCGGTATTGCTTTATACACTGAATTATTTGCTTTATACACTGAATTATTCTTCAGTCTCTCCATCATCTCTTTTGCTTTATACACTGAATTTATATGTGAATGACAAGCCTTCAATTTTCTCCCAACAATAACTGATTTGAAGCTTAACCAAAAGATTTGCCAAAGGTTTGTACTCTTGCCTTTTCTTTAAGATCTGATAAGGAATGTCTTTAAAAATTCTTACATCTTTGTCTTTGATTTTCAAGGGTCTGTCGTAGCTTCATTGAAGTATTCTATCCCTTATAATTGTCCTTGTAAAGATAATAATAATATCTCTGGGTAGTTTCCTCTCTCTCACCACTCTAGAGGACACTCTGAAAATTCTGTCAGTATAACTCTCCATCTTCTCCTCATCAATGTCAATGAAGTCTGCTAAGGCCGGAACTATGGTCTCTAACAAATTTTCCATGGAGGCATCTGGAACACCTCTTAAACGCAATGATCTCCCTCGATATCGCAACTCCTGTAAAGTAATCTGGACTTCATCCTCTTCTTGTCTCTCCTTAACCACCGTCATTTCCTTTTATACTTGTTTTACTTGCTGCTTTATCTCTTTATTATCCATTTTTAGCTTTGTCACATCCATTGAAATATTTTCCAAATATTCCACTTTCAAAATCCTGTGGAATCCTGGGATTTGCAGTGTAGGGAGGGCATTTAGAATTCTTAGCCAGAGAGCCCTTTGGCCTCAGTAAACTACAAACCCCAGAATTTCACAGGATGTTGAAAGTGGAATAACAGCACTAAAACAGTGTAGTGCAGAAATGTCCTAAGTGGCAATCGTAAATACAGAAGAGTTATCCAGATCTACTAATTTGTAACTGTTCCATATTCATGATTGCTATTTAATCCTACTCAGGGTCCAAGTCCTGAGACTCAGGGCCAGACCTTGAGGTGTGGGAACCCCAGTTGAGGAAACAATATTACTCTGTGTACATGTTTAGTCTTGCTTTGTGACAGCATGTGCACTATTAACATCTTTTGAACAGCATTGTGTTTTCACCTAACAGAGAGTTATGGGGAGAAACAGCTTGGTGTAATGGTTTGAGCTTTGGATTCAATTGATTCCCTGCTCAGCCATGGAGCCATGACTTTGGGCACATCGCACAGGCCAGTTCCGCACCTAGACTGTTATGAGGGGGCCAGAGGCCCCTCCCGAAACTGCAAACCCCCAGATTCCATAGGATGTTGAAAGTGGGATAATAGCGCTATAACGGTCTAGTGTGGAAATGGCCACACTCTCAACCTCAGAAAACCCTGTGATAGATTTACCTTAGGTCTCCATAAGTGGGAAATGGCTTGATGTCATGTAAGAACAACAAGAGCTCTGGGGCAAATTCTGATTTCTGTGCATTTTGAGGAAATCTGTATGTTTCTGAAATGATGGGGGCGATGACTAGAGCAGTACAAATAGGCCTGGTGTGCCCTGTGTTTCCCTCCCATGCTTTAGCTACAGTTTCCTCATTTTTCCATACTTAACCCATCCCCTATTGCCAGCTACGCAAGATGGAGATTTCCACAACTTGCATGACCATTTGGAGGAAAGACACTGTACTTTCTCAATAAGGCATCTGTCCACGCCCCAGTTGCTACTTGCCAAAAGAATCAACCGGAGGGAGAGATTTGCAATCTCCATTACAAGGACTGACATCTTACAGATAAAAAAACCAGAGAGGGGTGTGTACTCTCTGAAGGATGTGTGGGTACAGGAACTAACAGATTGGAGTGAAACAGACACTACACATGATGGCCTAGGTGCAATCAGTAACAACCAACACATGGTTCTTGGTACTTGAGGCCATGCACAGCAGCTCATGCAGTGCGGTGAGGGCAGGGGAGAATAGATTGAGCAAAATTTGTCTCAGAATAAATATCCATATGATTCTCACTGTTGGGACTTATGTGGAATAAAACCAGCCTTCACAGCCTAATAGAACCAAAACCATCCCAGGATAGTCCTGGGATGAGCCTCTGTGTAGAAGGGGCCCCGTACCTCTGCTAACTCTTCAGCCTTCAACACAACTGAAGACAAAATGGTGAACTAAGGATTGTGAGATCACATTTGTTTGTTATTTTCTTCCCCTTTTCCTCATCCTCAGCCAACCTCCTCTATATACAAACCTATTGCAAGATTTTGCCTGGTGATCTTTGAAGCTTGCACACATTTTTGTCTTCTTCTTCTTCTTTTTTAATTATCATAATAAAGACTGTGCCTTTGGATTTTGGATTTTATTTTTGGATTTTGTTTTTTTTTTATGGTTTTGACTTTTTCTTAAGAATGTTGTCAGTTCCCTATAAAGTTTGTATGTTAAGGGCTGGATGAAAATTTGTTAATCAATCAATTGCAATATATTTTAAAACCTTTTTGATTGCATTTTTGAGATAATATCAATCACAAACTGCTAGATCAGAACTCGTGACTTTTCCAAGGCAATGCAGTACTCTTTGTTACAAAACTTGAAACAGGTTCATCTGTTGTAGCCAACCTCCAATTAAATGTGAGTGACACAACAATAAGCCTGGAGAATGTTTTTTTTTTCCTAGAGAGTCCTACCCCAAGTTTGGTGTTGTTGCTGTGAGTCTTCAAGTTATATCCAGCTTATGACAATCCTAAAGTGAACCTATCATGAGGTTTTCTTGTCAGGATTTGTTCAAAGGGGGGTTGAAACATGGATGGGGTGGGCCTTTTTTTGAGGCTGAGAGTATATAGAATCATAGAATCATAGAAATCTAGAGTTGGAAGAGACCACACAGGCCATCCAGTCCAACCCCCTGCCATGCAGGAACACACACCAAAGCAATCCCAAGAGATGGCCATCCAGCCTCTCCTTAGAAACCTCCAAAGAGGAAGACTCTACCACACTCTGAGGCAGCATATTCCACTGCCGGACAGCCCTGACTGTCAGGAAGTTCTTCCTGAGGTTCAGGTGGAATCTCCTTTCCTGCAGCTTGAATCCATTGCTCCTTGTCCTGGTCTCTGGAGCGGTAGAGAACAAGCCCTCTCCTTCCTCTACGTGGCATCCCTTCAAATATTTGAACATGGCTATCATGTCCCCTCTTAACCTTCTCTTCTGCAGACTATGATTTGTCCAAGATTTGCCCACCCAGTGGATTTGCATGGCTGACTGGAGATTCAAGCCCTGGCTCCAGACTCATAGTCTAATGCTCAAACCACTATACCACACTACTCCAGCACAGAAATGCAACTCTCAGAGTTTCTTAGTTGGTAGTAATGAGAATTAATGAAACTGAACTAAATCTCTAAAATATCTTCAGTCTCCCATGTACAAGCCAAACATTCTATTCACTAAATCACTGTTATCACTTCATGTATGCAATAGTGTTATGGCAATATTAAATAAAAAAAATCACTTCATGTATGCAAGATATCCCAAACTGTGAAGGAGCAAAATAATTTTTTATTGTGTCACAAAAGTTATGGAAACAAAAAACTAGGGGCCTTTCTGTACTACACTGTTATAATGTTATTATTCTACTTTCAACATCCTGTGGAATTCTGGGGTTTGTAGTTTACTGAGGCCAAAAAGCTCTCTGGCTGAGAATTCTAAACGACCCTCCCTAAACTGCAAACCCCAGGATTTCATAGGATGTTGAAAGTGGAACAACAGTACTATAACACTGTAGTGCGGAAAGGTCCCAACTCGCACTTGTTGCATAAGTATTCACCCCCTTGAGTCAGTACTTAGTAGCAGCACCTTGTCAGCAATCACAGTTGTGACTTTTGGCGGGGTAAGTCTCTGTCAGCTTTGTGCATCTGGATTCTGTGATTTCAGTCTACTCTTGCCAAATTACTACAACCCTGCAGGACTGGTTGGGGAACATTAGTGAACAGCAGCTTCCAAGTCTTCCCATAAGTTATCAGTTGGGTTGACTGGGCTGTTCTAAGACCTTTAGGCTCTTGATTTTCAACCACTCTGCTGTTACTCTGGCTCTGTGTGTGGGGACATTGTCTTACTGGAAAGCAAACCTCCTTCCCAGCCCCAGATCCCTGGTAGATTAAAACAGGGTTTCCTCTAGAAGTGTCCTGTATTTGGTTCCATGAATCTAGCAATTAATTCTGACCAGTGTTCCCCATCATATCAAGAAAAAGCATTCCCCCAACATGATGCTTCCACTGCCATTCTTCATCATGACGATAATGCTCTCAGGTCAACAAGAACTGTTGGCTTTGCCCCACACACCACATTTTGCAGCAAGGCCAGAAAGTTCCATTTTGGTCTCATCAGAGTAAAGAAACTTTCCCCATATATTGGCTGCATTTCCCACAGGGCTTTTTGCCTGTTCTGAATTGGCCTTGATAAAGGTTGGTTTCAGCAATGGCTTTCTTCTCACCGCTCTTCCATAATGCCCAGCTTCTGGAGCACGAGGGTGACAGCTGTCCTGTGGGCAGGTTCTCCCACCTGCGCTGCAGATCTCACCGGTTCCTTCAGAGATGGCATTGGCCTCTTGACTGTTTCTTTGATTACTACCTTCCTGACACAGTCACTGCACAGCATTCTCCATTCAGAATTGCAGCACAGCTGCATTCTTCCCATTTTGTAGCTATTAATTTAACAGTGCTCCAGGGGATGGTCATAGTCTGGGATTTAAAAAAAACAACAACAACAATCCCTGACTTGTGTATCTGCATAAATTTATTCCAGACTTGTTTGCATATCTCCTTGTTGTTCATGATGGTACTTGTTTAGATATGCTCTCCAACACATGCCAAGGCCTTCCAAAAAGAGATCATGTGGTACTAGAATGGTATACAGGTGGACTCCACTGAACTACTTCCATGACTTCTAGAGGTGATAGGGTGCAGATTCATATTTTGCAACTTTGCAGCAGTAAGTATCTTATGTACATTAAATAATAAGAATGCTTGTTCAATCCATTTCAGTTCCTAATTGTAACACTGTAAAGAAGCAAACAGGCACCTGTCGCTTTTACCAGGACAGGAATTATAGATATTTCTTTTGCAAAACCTACAGGGCAATAATCAGGCTAATACTATAGCACAAACCCTATAATTAGACAGATTTGGATTCCAACCATTCATTAGTTGGGATCTGCCCACAAACATCTTGCTTCACTAATACTAAATTATAACTTTTATACACTTATTTAAGGGAGGCAATTGACTTTGCATTCATTGTATATGTAGAGGGGATAAATCTTGCAGTCTTTTCTGGGAGGAAGAGAACACCCAGAGAGCTTTTCTTTTTTCTTTTTGACATAGTTTTCCTTCTCAGATCCATGAGACTGGGTGAGTGTAGTTTGTGCAAAATATGCTGAAATTTACATTATATTGTATTCTGCATTGTTTCTGTGGAAACTTTTTCTTAATGCAGAACATTCTTGTGCAAATAACATTTTTTAAAAGAAAAAACCCAAGTTTTATGAGCAAATCTATTGTCCAGAAGATGGAAGATGCAACAAGGGGATCAGCTGTTTTGGACCTGGTCCTAACCAACACTGATGACCTGGTTAATGGGGTGGAAGTGTCAGGATCCTTAGGTGGGAGTGACCATGCTCTCCAGGAGTTTGTTATATAGTGGAAAAGGGAAGTCAAGCATAGTCAGACTCACATTCTAGACTTTAAGAAAGCTGATTTCAGTAAACTTAGGGAAATATAAGGTGCCATTCCATGATTAGGCATCCTGAAAGAGAAAGGAGTTTATAATGGATGGGAGTTTCTTAAAAGTGAGATATTGAAGGCATAATTTCAACCAATTCCACTGAGGAGGAAAAATGGGAGGTGACTAAAGAAACCAGGATGATGGCTAAGGAATTTTCAAATGAACTAAGATTTAAAAGGACCATCTGCAAGAAAAAGAGGGGAAATCACCAAAGAGGAATTCAAACAAAAGTCAAAAAAGCCAAAGTGCAGAATAAGCACAGGCTTGCTAGAAAATTGTTAAAAACAATAAAAAGCACTTTTTTTTGTTATGTCTGTAGAAAAAGGAAAAACAAGGAGATGGTAGGGCCACTACAAAGAGAAGATGGAGAAATGGACAGAGAAGGACAGGTTGCTTACCTGTAACTGGAGTTCTTCGAGTGGTCATCTGTGCACTCACACAAATGGGTTATCTGCGCCTGCGCAGATCAGCCTTCGGAACTTTCTAGAGCTCTAGGCCTGGCTTTTCAGCTCCCTTCCCCTGGGACTATATAAGGACTATATAAGGCCTCATGCACCATTGTCGCTTGTTCTCTGGACTGCCACAGCAGCCTTGGAACAAGGGACATAGCATGACATAATGAGGGGAGGAAGGGTGGGGTTGCATGAGTGCACAGATGACTACTAAAAAAACTCCAGTTACAGGTAAGCAACATGTTCTTTTTCTTCATCGTCTCTGTGAATCACACAAATGGGAGACTAGCAAGCTGTACATAAGGAGGTGGGAATGTCATGCACACCAAAGGGAATGTACATAAGCAGTTAGTAAATAATGAGCCAAAGCTAGGCATGAGTGCAATACTGCACATGAAAGTGGTCAAACAGACAATCATTAGAGAATTCATTCAAGCAGACAATCATTAACGAATTCACTGAAATGCATAAAGGTTGCTGAACACAGACAACAGTACAGCTTTACCAAATTTTGTATCACTTGAAAAACTTTGGTCAACTCTTTTAATGAGTTATGAATGTGGTAGGTTGCACCCAAGTTGCAGCCCTACAAATGTCCTGGATTGGAACTCCTTTAAGGAATGCTGCTGAAGCTCAAGGCTCTTGTGTCATGGCTTCTCACTTGGGCTGGCAGTTCCTTCCTTGCAAGTTCATAACAAAGTCTTATTGCGGAAGCCACACTCTTAGAGAGTCTCTGGGAAGGAACAGGGAGTTCCTTCTTAGCTGATGAATAACAAAGGAACAGTCTCTGAGATTTCCTGTATTCAGGATTGCGTTGAACATAAAAGGCCAATGCACATCTCACGTTCAAGGCATGCAAAGTCCGATCTAGGTCAGAAGTAGGATTCTGGAAGAAAGCAGGAAGAATATGTCCCGGTTGAGGTGAAAATTAGACACAAACTTAGGTAGGAAGGATATGTTTGGCCGTAGGATTACACGGTCCTGGTGAATACGCACGTACGGACAATCTACATGGAGAGCAGAAAGCTCAGGAGCTCTTCTAGCTGAAGTTATGGCTACCAGGAATGCAGTTTTCCATGAGAGCAATCTAAGGTCATAGTCAGCTATGGGTTCAAAAGGACATTTGGATAGTTGTGACAGCACTAGAGGTAAGTTCCACCCTGGCATCGGTGGGTAGACAGGGGGGTTCAGATGCTTGTACACCCTCAGATACCTGTGGGCCAAAGGGTCTGTGAAGCATGATGGTCTTCCTTTTTCCTGTAGCCGCGAAGAAACTGCTGTCAAATAACAACGTATTGATGCTAAAGAGAGGCTGACATCAGAAAGGGAAAACAGGAACTCCAAAAGATACATGTTATCGAAAGAATCAATGTCAAGACTTCTACATCAAAGAAAGTCCAGAAATTTTCTATACTTGTAAGCGATACGATCGAACTGTTGAAGGTTTGTAGGCAGCATCAATCACTTGTTGGACAGAGCTTGGCAAGGAGGCTATCAAAGTAGATTTCACACCATTAGTTTGAGACTGTCGATGTCTAGGTGATGAAACCTGCCTTGGTCCAGAGTCAAAAGTTTCAGTTTGTGTGGCAGTCTCAGATACCGACACCTTGACACGAGCAGCAAGGGTGCGAAACATGATTGATGAGGTGACCACGGTGTGATTAGGATTGCCGATGCCTCATCTTGCTGTAGTTTCTCGATCACCTTGGTGATTATGGGGAATGGTGGAAATAGGTAGAGAACTGGTCCCTTCCAGCTGAAAGTGAATGCCTCTCTGAGAGAACCTGTCTCTACTGGGTTTCTTGAACAAAACAGTTGGCATTGGGCATTTGATGCCAAGGCAAACATGGCTATTGCTGGCATTGTCCATGTTGGGAAGACATCGTGGAACGATAACGGTGTTCTACTTAGGGTATCCGCTAATATGTTTTGTTCTCCTGGCAAGTGGAAAGCAATCAGTGTTATTCCATGAGTCAGACACCAATTCCATAGCTGAATAGTCAGATCTAGGAGGGTTCTGGATCTGGTGCCACTCTACTTGTTGATGTAATAAGCTACGGTGGTATTGTCTGTCAAGATTTGAACAGTCCGACCCTGGAGCACATCCTTGAAGAATTGAAGCACTTTCGATACTGCAAGAAGTTTGAACACATTGATGTGTAGGGATCTTTCCTTTCTTGACCAGGTGCCCCTGACCGACAGATGTTGAGTGTGAGCAACCCAACCTTGGAGCAATGTGTCTGTTGTTACGGAGACTGAGGTGTTACTGCGGTTCAGGCCTACCCAGTGATAGCACTAGACATCTCTTTTGATATCAAATCATTCGACCTTCCTCTGCCACCTCGCTCCATGTGTTTGCGAGGCCTCCAGACAAGCACGGTAATCGTTGGACATTCCATTCTCCACCTAGGCAGGCAGAACAGAACCACTCCGTCACTTCAGGGACCTCCCTGCAAACACCTCTTGCTTAAGCGCGATACTAACAAAGGCACCCAGCCCCGAGCAGGTAGCCTTACAAAGCTGTACTAAGCGCTCCACATTTGCATACTGGCTCTACTATTGTTACATCTGCACTAAGTCCACCATGTTAAACTTGACCTTTTCCAAAGCTTTGTCCCGCTCCAAACTTGCATTGTTCTCACCGAGTATGGCAGGGCCTGCAGGCACAATTCACCCTATAAAAAGCCCCCGATTCCGAGAGCACCTTGGATCGCTTGCCCTGTTTGGATTGCTCCGGACTTCCATCCAGCCTTGCTGCCGCTTTGTCTGGTGAGCTCCCCTCGGCCTCCACCCTGAGTTTCTTCCCTACCACCTTCCGCTTCTTCAGGACTACAAGAAAAGGTGTCGTATCACCCATCCCCCCCGAAAATCCTTATTTCTAATTCTTCCGTTAGCTGTGTGGTTGTGGTGTATTTACTATTTATTTGTCTGTTAATAAAAACATCATTTTTGCTATTTTAAAACTGTCTGACTGCTTGACTGACCTGACACCATAGACATTGGGTTGCAAGATCCCTGCTAAGTTACCCTGCCTCTCGCTAGTTTTAGTGAGTACTCCAGCTAATTTCCCCAACTTTGTGTTTGTGTTTTGGTTATTTGGGCTTCCCTCCCGGGATCCACAGAGAACAGGGTAACAGAGGGAGCTGGTTGATGAAACAGAAGGCCTACTAAGAGATGATGTGGTTCCTTCCACCATGACAAGGCTTGAAGAAGCCTTCTCTGTATCGAGATTCAATGTTGTGGGCTGCTGATGAGAGGGCTGAAAGAGTGGAGAAACCAGTGCTGCAGTGGTCTCATTTGAAGTATGGCAAATGAGACCACTGATGTGGTGGTGGCCAACAAACCTAGAAGGACTTGAATGGATTGAGAGGTCATCCTGCAATTGTGCTGTAAGAAACTGACTGTTTTCAGGATGCAGAGAGCTCTGTCTTTGGGAAGAAAGACCCTCTGAGAAGTTCAGTCCAGGACCGCTCCTATGAATTGAATCTGCTGAACAGGACGTAGTTGGGACTTGTTGAAGTTCACAGTAAATTCCCTGAGGAGATGTAAAGTAATATGGAGATGTCGAAGAAGTCGACATTGAGAATGAGCAACTATCAACCAATCGTTTATATAAGGGAAAAGGACGATTCCACATCAACGAAGGGCTGCTGCTACCACTGACATACATTCAGCGAAGACCCTGGGGGCAGTGCTGAGGCCAAAGGGCAGGACTCAAAATCGGTAGGCTTGGTGCCCAATGACAAAGGCAAGACACCATTTGTGATCTGGGTGAACAGACACATGGAAATATGCATCCCACAGGTTGAGGGTTGTGAACCATGACCCCTCTGTATGAATGGAAGAATGGACTTTAGGGTGACCATCCGGAAATGACGCGATTAAATGTAGCAGTTGATGCATCAAAGATCTAAGATAGGCTGGACACTTCTGTCCTTCTTGGACACCAGAAAGTTGCAAGAAGAAATGCTGTTGCACAGAGCCCAAAATGGAATTCATTCTACCACTCCTTTCTTCAGAAGTACACATAATTCTTCCAAGACGGGAGTCGAGGGATGAGTTACTCATACTCAGTCCAGTGGGGGATGCATGGTAAACTTGATGGCATACCCCCGCACCATGATGTCGAGAACCCATGAGTCCATCGTGATCGAGGCCCATGCCTTTAGACGGTCTCTGAGCTTTGAGCTGAAGAGTGGGTTTGTTGATGGTGAATGTGTCGACATTGGTATCAACCGAAGGGTGGTGAGCGTCAATGTTGTGTTGTTGTTTGATGGTGTTGAGTTTGTCGATGGTGTCATCTTGATGTAATGAAGATGATTCTGTAGCAGTGCCAGATGATATGGTGGAATCATCCTCAAAGAAGTCAAACACACTGCTTGGAATGGTCCGACTTCTTCTTGAACTGAGTTTTGGGTTGGCACGCAGGTAGCCTGTGGGATTGTTGGTGTAAAGTCAATGCTTGGGAAGATCGTTGCGAGGAGCAAGGACTGTAGTGTCTCTGAGGAGCAGAGCGGTACCAAGGGTATTTGGTCCTGTATGACGGTTGCTGCGGTTGCATGCCGTACTTTGGAACACTGGAACGCATCTTGTGGGTATGTTCCAACTTTTCATTGGTAGACAAATGAAACAAACTGGACATGTTGAATGGTAAGTCTTCTACCAAAGACTGGGAGGACTGGGAAAGTCTCAAAGAACACAGCCACGAGTAACAGTGGAGAGCTACTGCAGAGGCAAAGGCTTTGGGTGCACAGTCGACAATATCATAGAATCATAGAAATGTAGAGTTAGAAGAGACCACAGGGGCCACCCAGTCCAACCTCCTGCCATGCAGGAACACCCTCAAAGCACTCCCGACAGATGGCCATCAAGCCTCTGCTTAAAAACCTCCAAGGAAGGAGACTCCACTACACTCTGAGGCAGCACATCCCACTGCCGGACAGCCCTGACTGTCAGGAAGTTCTTCCTGAGGTTCAGGTGGAATCTCCTTTCCTGCAGCTTGAATCCAATCCAATCCAATCTAAATTTAGGACATAACACGTAAAGAAAAGGTGGCCAGAAGGGAGGAGAATGGAAATTAAGTTCAATGTTTAAAGTTATTAAAATAACATTATGAGGTTCATAATGTGTACCATCTAGCCTCAGGCGTAAAAGAGACGTGCTTGGTGGTTTTCCTCCTGCAACCAACATATTAATTGCTTACTACAGGCTGCTAAATCGATCTATGATGCCATCTCTGCAATTGTTCTAGAGGTGTCCAAACACTTTCAGTAGAGGTATGTAGGTCAATCAGGGACCAGACATATTCTTTTTAATTATAGTTATGCGTTCACACTTGCCAATATATCTTTTGTGACTCTTTCCGCCCTTCATGATTGTGAAGGCATGACATTTTATTTGCAACTAGTATAATTGCATCTTTTGTTGCAACAGGAATAGAGTTTGTTCCATGCAGGGACAGAGCAGAATTTTTCTGTCTCTTTCATAAATAAAACTCAACTTGCAGAGTTATTTCCAAAAGTATTAAAGGTTTTCTAGACCCATTTCAATTGCCTTAGTGTATATGTTTGCCTGAGCATTGACAGGCGGAGTGTGTCTCTGTTGGTGCTTTTGGACTTCTCAGAGGCATTTGACACTGCCAACCATTATGTTCTCCTGCTTGGAAATCAGGGGAACTGTGCTTCAGTGGTTCTGGTCCTATTCCCAATGTGTTTAATATCTATGTTAATCTGCTGGGAGAGATCATCCAGTTATGGGGAAGAGTGACACTCAAATGATACCCAAATACACTTCTGCATGCCTTCAAAACCAGCTAAGGCCAGTGGGTTTCCTCTGAATGAATGCCTGGAGGAGGTAATTGGCTGGATGAAGGAAAACAAACTGAAACTGAATCCAGACAAGATGGTGCTTATTATTAAGGGTCTAATCTGGGGTTGGAGATGTGTCAACAGTCCTGCCCCTGAACGACTGTGTTCACAGCTTGGAGGTGTTTCTGGATCAGTTGCTTTGAATGATAGCCCAGATAGATACAAACGGTCAAGAGCGCTTACTACCAGCTTCATGTGATGCACCAGCTGCACCCCTTCTTGGAGCCGGAGGACCTAAAGATGGCAATGCACATGCTAATAACCTCCAGGTGGATTTCTGTAATGCACTCTACATTGGGCCACCTCTGTACCAAGTTGGAAACTTCAATTGGTTCAAAACATGGCAGCCAGATTAGTTACTCATGTATTTAAAAGTGATCATATTACAACTATATTAAAATCACTCCACTGGCTGGTATGCACAGTAAAAAAGCAAACATCCAAACAGGGAGACAGTCAGCATCAGCATTTTCAGGACCAAGGTGAGAGGGTAAAAGTTTAGCTTCTGGGACCACAGTCTTCATATCTTAGACAGAGGATAACTGGCTACAGATGGGCTGCATCTCACAAAGACTAGATATCATGTATTTGGTAGTAGCATGGTAAGCCTGATCAAGAGGACGATTTAGTTTAAATTGGCGGCAGCAGCGGGGAAAGGGGTTGAAGATGATAGTTCAAACATCAGTCCAAAGGCAAGCTCTAAACATGAGAATGTGAATTCTAGAGGAGAAGCTGAGAGAGAGAATGAGAGCTAAAAAAAAATTAATAGGTGAGAACAAACAAAGCTTCAAACCAACATACAGTTTAGGAAATAAGATGAATTTGAAGTTCTAGTGCAGGAAGGTAAATATGACTTTATAGGCATAACAGAAACCTGGTGGGATGACTCTCATAATTGGAACGGTATAGCCTATTCAAAAAGAATAGATGTGGCAGAAAAGGAGGGTCAATAACATTAGATGTCAAAGACAAATCCATGAGAGTGATCAGAGTGGATCATTTGGGTAAAAATAAATGAATGAATGAATAAATAAATAAATAAATAAATAAATAAATGCAACATTGTGGTAGGAGTTCAGTACACACCACCAAACCAAGAAGAGGTAGTGGATGATGCTTTTCAGAAACAAATCTCAGAAAACTCAAAGATGCGAGAATTTTACTCTAATATAGGCTGGGAGATTAACTCTGCTAAGCATAGGCTGTCCAACAAATTTCTGATATACCTTGCAGATCATTTCTTAATTTAAAAGGTAGATAAAAAACAAGGGGAATCAGCAATCCTGGACTTGATTCTCACCAATAGGAGAGAGTACTTTAGGAGAGTCAGTACTTTAGAGAGAAGTGCCATGTAATACTAGAATATGCAGTTGTGGGACAGAGCAAAGAAGAGCAGCAAACACATACTTTGGATTTCAGAAAGCTAATCTTAACAAATTTAGGGAATTACTGGATGGAATCCCATGACTGGACAGGCTAAAGGAAAAAAAACCCACATATCCAGTGTGGGAATTCTCAATGAGGGAATTACAAAAAGCACAATTGCAAACAATCCCATGGAAGAAGAAAAATTGGAAACATCTGAAAAGCCAATGCAGCTGTACAGCAAACTCAAAAAGGAAGTGAAAAGAAAAAGAAGCATGTATATAGAATGGAAGGAAGGACAAATCACTAAGGAAGAATACAGAAGTGTAGCCCAAGCTTGCAAGAATAGTGTAAGGAAAGCTAAAGCTCAGAATGATCTGAGAGTGGCTAGGCAAGTAAGGAAGCCACACAAAAAAAAAAATTTTTTTTTTTTAGATACATTGGAGGCAAGAGAATGACCAAGGAGTCAGTGGGGCTGCTGTTCAGTAAGAACAGGAAAAGTCTAACCAATCACAATAAAAAGGCAGAACTACTCAGTACCTATTTTGCTTCAGTTTTTTTTTTTTAAAAAAAGGACTGTGTGTTTCCATGTATCAGCAGAGACCTGTGTAAGGAACTCAGCTTGCAAATCAAGACTGATAAAGTGTTAGGAACATCCGATTAAATGAGTTCAAATCTGCCAGTCCAAATGAACTGCATCCCAGAGTGTCGAAGAGACTTGCTGAGATACTCACAGATCCACTTGCCATCATTTCTGAGAAATCTTAGAATACAGGTGAGGTGCCAGAAGACTGGAGAAGAGCAGACACTGTTCCTCTCTTCAAAAAAGGCAAAAAAGAAGACCTAGGAAACTACAGGCCAGTCAGCCTGACCTCAATAGGAGGAAAAGTATTATAATGGATTATACAGGAGTCCCTCTGCAAGTATCTTGATGACAATGTAGTGATCAGCAGTTGCTAGCATGGGTCTGTTAAGAACAAATCCTATCAAACGAACCTTATTTTGGAGGCCCACATCCAGGGCCACTGTCACCAGGGTGGAGGGGGCCGTACCAGGTATTGTTAGTTACCCCTACCGCAATTTCTCTTTTTAATTGGATTACTAGTTTAGTAGATAGTGGGGATGCTGTGGATGTCACCTATCTGGATTTCAGTAAAGCCTTTTCATTAGCAAACTGATTAAATATGGAATAGTTGGAAACATCATCAGATAGTTGCATAATTTGTTGGAAAAGTATGCTCAAAGAGTTATCATCAGTGGCTGTGCTTCATATTGGAAAGAGGTCTCAAATGAAGTACCTCAGAGTTCTGTCCTGGAGTTGATGCACTTCCATATTTTTATCAATAATTTAGATGCTGGGTGGAAGGAATCCTTATGAAGTTCACAGGTGACACAAAACTGGCAGGGGTGGCTAACACACTGGAAGATAGGAAGATAATTCAAAAGGAGCTTGACAAACCAGAAACTTGGGCAGAAATTATTAAAATGAAATTCAATAGAGACAAATACAAAATTCTACACTAAGGGCACAAAAACCAAATGCACAGGTATAGCATGGGGGATACATGGCTCTGAAGTACTAAATGTGAAAAGGACCTTGTAATTATTGTTGATAAGTTGAACATGAGCCAACAGTATGATGCTGCTGCAAAGAAGGCATATGCTATCTTAGCCTGCACTAATAGAAGTACAGTGGCTCCTTAACTTTTCTGAGGGCTTGGGTGCAGAACCCTCATGAAAGTCAAAGTCTGGCTCAGAGGATTAAACTCTGACTTTTTAAACCGTTAATTTTCATTGTAGCTTTTCCAAATCAATAGAGTGGCAACATAACCAAATGAAACACTTACTCATAAAACTTTTCAGTCCTCATGAAATCTGTAGGCGTCTCTATCTTTTGTGACACCTTTTAGTCAGCCCAGAAACCTTCCAACAAAATATAAGCTACATTTGAAAATATGGGAGGCCTGGAACGAAGAGTGAAAAAGCATACTGTCCCAAATCAAATGACAAACCCCCTGACCTCAGTCTGAAACAAAGGTCTTATTTATTCAAGATGTAGGCCACAAATAAAGATTTTGCTCATGTAAGCATCTCATCCATGCCAGTCACTTTCTAGTGCATACTTATGAAATGCACTGGGTCACTTATGTATGCTAGCATGGCAGCAGTGAAGCCTTCTAGGATACTGACATTTGGCATGTTCAGATTATATTCAAATGTGGGGGTGGTGAGCAGGGCAAATGTACAGTGCAGTTAAGCATGGAATATGCATGTCAGGGTTCAACAATTGTCCTATATCTTGTATAAATTAGTCCTAAGAAAATAGACATTTGTATTTGACTATTTGGATTAGGGAGGACTATTTGGATTGGAAATGGGGGATAAAAGAATCCACTTTACAAAGGGTGTTTTCTGTTGAGGTACCCCAACAAAGAAAAAACTTCCCAAGGGACATTCAGCAAGCTTCCTTTCCTTTTGTTGTTGTTGCTGTTGCTGTTGTTGTGTGCCTTCACATCATTTCAATTTACGGTAATCCCATCACTTTGCTAACCTATAAAAAGTCCCTCAGCATTATTGTTGTCTTGGTGGGGGGATTTCTTTGTTGAGTCTTTCATAAACTTTTGATCTGCTGTTTTCATATGATTTCTCTGGATGCTATTTTATTGCCCTTTTGCTATATTCTTGGGCTTTTAATTCTGTCATGACCTACATTTTTATTGTAAGCTGCTTTTACTTTGATTTCAGAACAGTGTAGTGAATTTTCAGGATTCACTAGCACATCGCTGATGGTCACAAGGCTGGCCTGGGCTGTTGCAAACGGGCACCTGAAAGTGATGTCACAGGTGGGCACTGTGCGCTCACTGGCTAACTTGACAGCTGGCAAGAATTACAGAAGCAGCTAGTCAGAGATATGGTAATGCACATGGAACAGTACAAGGCCATTTAAATCACTCATGGGTAATTCAGAGTAGGAGCAAGAAGTGAGAGCAGCAGAACAGCAAAGTACAGAGGGGGTGGGATACAGCAGCTCCAGCTGCAAACAATCTGAGATTTGGCAGCAGCAAAAATGTCAGAAAGAGAGAGGAAAATTCACAGCAGGGTGGGGGAAGGCATTTGGAAAATAAACCAGGGAAGGGTTGGAGGGGTGCAAAGGAATGGATATTAGATGCTCTCAGAATTTGGGGAAAAAATTCCGTATCAAAAGGGGGTTTGATGCAAATTGCAACTAGGGGAGGAGAACTTATGGCAGTAGAGCCAGATTTCAGAGTTATCAAAATATCCTCCAGAGATTTTGTTCCAAAGAAACAACTGATACTCAGCTCAACATCTGGTGGTATTGCCAAACTGTACTCTTGCTCTGGGAGCAACACTGAGGCACAAAGAATCAACTGGGGCAAGAGGAAAAGCAGAAGCAGGCAGAAGAACCCATGGGGAACAAGGAGGGAGAATAGAATTTGTTCCTCATTCCCTGAGGCCTTTGCTCTCTTGGCATCTAGGAAGCTTCTCTACCCTGATCTCCTTATTTGCTATAATGGCTAGGCCATCCCAGTGACGTAAGTGGTGAACAAATAAAGTCAGCTTTAAACATGTGCCTGTGTGGGATCTCCTCCTTTTTGGAGCAAGATATAATTTAGGCAGCGGTGTGTTACCTGCCCTAGGAAAGAGAATACTGGTGAAAAGTCAGGATATAAATGCTCATAAATAAATAACGCTAAAACCTTAAAATGAGAAAGGAAAACCAAAGCTAAAAAACAGTGGGAGAAACGATAACAATATACATAGAAAACGCGGGGGAAAACCTACTAAATCTAAAGTATCTTTTGTTTACAAATTCAAATACAGACTTTTGATGTGTTACCTTTTCCTTCTTTTGTACAGTTTGAATGCTTGTATTGAGTAGATGCCACAGAAAATTAAAATTATGTCTCATAAGCTGAATGAATTGCATTCAAAATTCTGAAGTAGATAAGGAACTCTGACGTTTACTCAACAAGCATCAATATTTTCACATTCAAACCAAAATTGATTAGGAATTATGTTTACTGCAGCTACACATTGTTTATAGCTGGCATGTGTTACGGATTATTCATTTGTTCACAATGTGCCCTGCTCATATAACTTTAAAAAGTGCAGAATTCACCAATATCACATGTAACGGTTTAGATATGGCATAAGATTTAATGCAGGCAATTAGAATTGTGAGAGTGTATGCCTGCATCAGTGGAAAAGCAACTATATGTCTGGGACGAATGCCAGATGCTTTGGAACATCAGTATTGTAGCCTCACCCAGTGAGCTGAAAGTAGTATGTACCATAGTTGGGACAACTGGATATGAGCTAGTGTGCATTTCAATTGTGAATTATTTTGATTGGTCAAAATAATGCACTGAGTGGGTGTAAGGAGAGAATAAAAAATCTCAAGCAATAGTTCTTATCAGGTTGTTTTCCACATGCCTCCACCACAGTAGCACTGTTTTGATAAATAGCAAGGAATCCATTCCTGATAGCCTGATACGTGGCCTTAAAATGCAGATTTATTATGGTACTGGTAAGGTTATATTGAAAACGGATATATTTATGTTCTAATACATGCTGTTAGGATTTACCAGAATTAACTCTTGAATGTCTATATTAGACAGAAGTCTGTTAGAGATGTGTAATTCTTCAAACAGACGAGAATGCACACCCAAATGGATTACACACTAAGTTACATTATTAAGATGGTTAAGGATGATATAAAGGGCAGAATTTTGTACATGTATATGTAAAAGCCTTTAGGAAATGTCTGTACAATGCCGTAGCAGATGCTAAGGGAGGCTATGCAAAATGTGAAGAACCTGATGAAGATGTCGTGCATGGGTAAAAGCCTATTGTGACAGCCCAGTCTGATAAGGTGCCCTGTCACTTCACACACAACTCTGCCTTCCTCTTTATAGCACCACTTTTGTGTAGAAGGGTGAAGGCTTTCAATTGTTACTCAGAAGCTCTTAACAGTTCTATGGTAGTGTGTTTTATGTCTTTAAATACTGTATACCACTCAACCAACTCAGTACTCATAAAAATAAACTGTAATATTTATTAAAATAACATACAGAACAAAATATTCGAGTTCATACGTAGGTTAAAATTAATACAGTTCTTCAGAGTATTTTTAGTCAGTTTCCTTATATCTTTAAACTCTTCTATAAGCATAAGTATCATTAATAGCCCTTTCGCTATACTCTCACCAAAGACTCAACCCCCAATCTAGTAACACTTTCTAACCAGATCCTATAATGGCTTAATTAATCTTCTGCCTCTCTCTAAGCGTCCCTGAGAATTAAACCTCTCCCACACAGATAGCCTTCCGGGTCCAGAGTTCTTTCTCACTGAAAGACTCACAAGACAACCAGGGTTTGCCTTTATAAATTTTTTTCCTCTCAGCCACCAGCCCCTCTCTCATACTATGGGCTGGGTTTCTCTCCTGAAGAGTTATTCTGGTTGCCTGGTAACCTGTTGCTAGGCTGCTCTGGCACTCAGGATAGCCACACCCCCGGAAGTCCATCACAGCTATGTAAATAGTTCAATAATTAATTATTACCAAGCCTCTTAAAGAATTTAATAGAGAGATAAAGTCCCTATGCAATTTCTAACATTGTGACGGTTATGTAATATGATAATAATGAAATGTAGAATGTCTTACATGCAATGTAATGTTATATAAATGAAGCTAAAGCCCCCAACATGGCTATATCTGTGTTTTTCCCTATAGGGAATGTGTATGTGTATATATATATATGAACGCATAAATAGCCTGAAAAGAGTACCAAAAAGAGCCTGCTCAATTCACATACACATCTCTTGAAATTCCAAAACTTAAGAATGCTTAAGTGGAATACTGATATTGGCTTGGGCCCTTTTCGCATGGGCTTTCTCTCGCGAAATGGCCCCATGAGCCTCGCGGGAGTGGGAGCGTCGCTCTGCATGACACACTCCCACTTCCGCTGTGCTCACGGGGCTGAAGTGGCGCAAGCGCGGATTTTTTTATTTTCGGCTTGAAGCGAAAATAAACGGGGCTCGCACAAGGCTCCCGGCGGCGTCCCACACTTACCGGAGTGCAGAGTCCTGTCGCAGGCGGGCCTGTCACGCTTCCTCCCCGCTTCCGCCCCCCGTGGCGCCTACAGCTCCCAGGGGGCGCTGCGGAAGCTGGGGGCGAGGCTGAGGAGCGCCCGTCACGCAAGAAGACTCCACGGACCTTTCCGCACTACCTTGTTATAGTGCTGTTATTCCACTTTCAACATCCTATGGAATCCTAGGATTTGTAGTTTAAGGAGGGGCATTTAAGAATTCTTAGCAAGAGAGTTCTTTGGCCTCAGTAAACTACAAACCCCAGAATTCCACAGGATATTGAAAGTGGAATAATAGCATTATAACAGTGTAGTGCAGAAAGGCCCCACGTGCGGTAAGGAGGCGGGGGAAGCGGCGGCGTTGCAGGAGAGGGTTCTTGCGTGAGCCGCCCTCCTCCGTCACGCAAGTGCCGGCACTGCGAAAAGGGCCTTGGTGTGTCTGCTTTAACCACCCTCATGAGCTGGGCACTAAGGTGATCAGAAGTTGCTAATAGGGCCCCAGACAGAATCCAGAATTACCTAACAAGTGGCAAGTTCTCTCAGTTCCTTAGATTAAGAAACTAAGAGACAGAGGTAAGGAACCACACCTGTTTCATATATTAAAGTAGCAGCCATTGTACCAAACTTCACAGAAAAGTTGGGTAATGTGAAAGATTTGGAAGATCTTGCACAACATCTAGTATAAAATGAATGACAAGATTGGCGGCAGTCGCAGCAGTGAATATGTGCAGCCTCACTGGTCCATGGCAGGCACTAATTTGGTTGTGGCACCATGCCCAAGGGCACCATGAAGACTGGTGTTGTTACCACGGTTCTGTCATGCCGGTGATAGCACTAGATATCTCTTGATATCAAACTTATTTGGCCTTCATTTGATCTTTCTCTGCCACCCTGCTCCACATGTTTGCAAGGGCCACCGGACAAGCACGTAAACAGGCGCAGCCGTTAATGGTTGGACATTCCAATCCCCATTTAGGCAGGCAGATTAATGCCTCTCTGTTGATTCAGGGACCATCTTCTTGCAGGCACACCTTGCTTAAGCGCGAATTTACACAAAGACGCTCGGCCGAGAGCCAGCACTTTCTTTATGCTGATCCATTTGCATACTGGCTATACTACTGTCATCCAGCGCTAAGCTCCTCATGTAAAACCTGACCTTTTCCAACGCTTTTGTCCTGCTCCAAATTTCCTTTGCTCTCACCGAGCATGGCATGGCCTGTAGGCACAATTCACCCTATAAAAAGTCCCCAATTCCAAGCCCACCTCGGAACACTCCGGACTGCTATCCTGCCTTGCTGTCGGTTTGTCCAGTGAGTTGCCCCCTCAGCGAAGCGCGCTGAGCTTTCCTCCCTGCAATCCTCCATTTCTCTCCAGGACTACGAGAAAAGGTGTCGTATCACCCATTCCCCCTGGAAACTCTAATTTCTAATTTCTAGTTAGCTGTGTGCTTGTGGTGTCTTTTCCATTGTTTGTCCTTTAATAAAACTATTATTTTTACTCTTTTAAACTGTCTGATTGCTCTTCTGACCTGACACTGTATACATAGGATAAAAGATCCCAGCTAAAGTTACCCTGCCTCTCGCTAGCTTAAGAGAGTGCTCAAGTTAATTTCCCCATCTTGTGTTTTTGCTTGGTTATTTGGGCGTCCCTCCCAGGACCCCCACAATACAGGGTAACAGTGTCAGTGTTGAGCATAACGATGACAAGTGCAAAAGTGAACATTATTATTAGTATTATTTTTATTTATTTATATTGCACCTTTTCTCAAGTTTGGCATTCAAGGCAGCTTCAAACAGTTAAAACAAACATAGAAAAGTTATAAAGCAATTAAAACATCACAAATATGAAAGCAGTTAAAACATATTAAAACAAAAGGAACAAACAAAAGTGCAACACATTATACACGGTCTTTTTCCTTCAAAAAATGAGCCTTAACAACAGCATTTTAAACTTTTGGCATGGGAACAAAGTCTGTACAAAATCTGGTAAATTACTGAACAATAATAATACAGGAAGCCCCTCCCTTTCGATGCCCCATTATCTGATGACTCATTCTTTTGATACTTCCAAATTAGGGACAAGTTCCATTAATTTGACATGGGTTCTGGTCTTTCATCAGTTCTTCTTACCTACAGAAGCTTGCTTGAGACCACTCACATATGCATGTGGTCCCAAGTCTTGCTTGTGGAAAGTGCAAATCCCCTGGTCAAATTAATGGAATTTGTCTGTATTGC
This sequence comes from Ctenosaura bakeri, assembly GCA_948474755.1. Classification (NCBI taxonomy): domain Eukaryota; kingdom Metazoa; phylum Chordata; class Lepidosauria; order Squamata; family Iguanidae; genus Ctenosaura; species Ctenosaura bakeri. Next base: position 145,500 of record CAOLHI010000065.1, on the reverse strand, counting down.
AAGCATCAAAACAGCGGGCTCCTTCTTGCCAAGGAGATTCGCTTAGGATCATACATGTGCTGCTAGAGTATTCCAAAACGAAATTGATATGAAAACCAAATAGAACTTTGAAAGGTTTAGAATAAAATTTGAATTTGACCCAATCTGTGGCAATGACAGCGTGTGAAGTCTAAATGTATATTTTTTTACGTTGTGACCTTTTACTGTCATTTTTCCCCCCGCTGTCTTTTTTATATGATATTGCGATGTAAACGGCAATCATTTGTCCCTACTATTTTTTTCCAATGGATATTTCTGTTTTATATCTTATGATGTAAAATTGTAGAACGTGCTAGAACCGTGAAATTTGACCTATGCAATTACGTTTGTCAACTTTATTACAATTCAATGAAAGTACTAAATATAAATTTGAAAAAAAAAAAAGGATCATGCATGTTCTGCTTGCAAAGCAAGCTTTGGGGCAGGGGAAGGCAGCAAGTCAGCTGAAAGACTTTACAAGCAGCATGTGTATGCATGGTCTGTCTCAAGCAAGTCTCTGAAAGTCCTTCATGCTCCCTACAGTACATGGGTTCAGCTTTTCGACCATTTCTGCTTTCTGACAGTGCTCTAATCCCTAACCTGTAGATAAGTGGTGGAAACCTGTATCACAGGGAAGAAGGAGTGGCCAGACTAAGACCTTCAGTCTCAGAGCTAAAGGTTCCCCATTCCAACTCTAAAACATATCATGTAAATAAATGTAAATAAATCTCACTGTTACTAATCTCACACTGGGCTAAGAATCGGAAAGTTATATTAAAAATGTGAGAAGAGGCCTGCCTAATCAGACAAGAATATATCAAGACAAGAATATATCAATCTGGCTAACTTAATTGTACAGGGGAGTTCACATGGAAGGCTTGAAGAAAAAGCCATTTCTTGTTGCTCCTCAGCAACTGATGTTAAGATTACCTATCGTCATTAATCTGGAGCTTCCACATAGTCTGATGAACACACATTCCAGTTTGTTCAGACAGACCACAAAAGTTTGGGGTAACTGGCAGTGACCCTCCATGTTATTAAGCAGAAGCTCTAGCGAGTGGACCTCTGAAGTGCAAAGGATGCATGCCCTACCTCCTAACAGAGTGAATAACAGCCAGCAGTGAAAGAAACAAAAACTTTGGGGGGGAGGAGCTTCAAGTGTATTAGCAAACAGACTAGTCTGTGGACCCAATTCACGGCAATTTTGCAAGCCAGGTTCTACCTACTTTTACTGTCAAACACAGGGAGACATATTTGCAAGATTTCTACCTTATGTGTCAAAATACATAGATTGGCTTAAAAACCAGGCATTTTGCCTGAAGGAAGATTTTTGGCTGCTTTAGCTAGTCAGCAAAATATCTTGGACTACCCTGGAGCTTTAGTCTCAAACCTAAATCACAGGTGGGCAAACTGTACCCCTCCAGATATTGAATTGCAGTTGCCAACATTCCTCACCACTGGTTATCCTAGCTTGGACTATTGGGAGACGTAGTCAGCACTATTTGGCAGACTGTGCTTTGACTATCCTTAGCATAAATCCAATAGTTAGTCCTAACTAGAATAGACATATTGAATCAATGCAGTGGTTCTCAACCTGGGGGTCGGGACCCCTTTGGAGGTCGAACGACCATTTCACAGGGGTCGCCGCTCCTCAATCCTGCCCCCCTTTTAAAAGAAGGTGGCCTCACAGTCAATGGGAGCAGTGCTTCTGAGACCCCTGCGCTGGGGTTCAAACTGCAAACCCCAGGATTCCATAGGATGGTGAAAGTGGAATAATAGTGCTATAACAGTCTAGTGCAGAAATAGCCAGGATGACTTTCTCCTCTCGCTTTTGTTGTGCATGGACCCTTGGAGCTTGCCACATGCACGTGTTGTATTCTTCGCCCTGACTGTCTTGCATTCCTCACTTTTTGTATGTTCAGCGCCCGCACTCCCTTTAAGGGAGGGAGGAAGGGAGGGAGGGAAAGAAAACGCGTCTGCTTATGCCGCCGCCATCTTTCCTCTCTCCCCGTCCTTTCCTCCCTGCGCCTCGTGTAAAATGTGGGCTGTTTCGGCATTGCCTTTGGGAGTGACTGGCTTTTTGAACTGTGGAAAATCAACATTCAGAACTAGAACTACTGCCTTAATTCTGGCATTGATGGACGCTTTCTGTGCTTAAAAAAGTGGGGGAGGGTTACCAGTTTTTAGGCATTAGAAGTCTATCCAGAGCAGTGATTTAGGGCAGTGTTTCCAATCTATTTGATGTTGGAAATAACTAAATAAATAAATAAATAATAACGAAAATGATTTTATGGTTGGGGGTCACCACAACATGAGGAACTGTATTAAGGGGTCGCGGCATTAGGAAGGTTGAGAACCACTGAATCAATGGAACATTGGTCAATTGACACTTACGTAGGTTCCACTAATTCAAGGGATGTACTCAAGGAGGAGTTAACAACCAAGCTTAGGTCTAAATACTATGTTATTTTTTCACTTCCTCCTTGATGGTTCCCTCTTACCCATCACCACTTCTCTTCTGCTAGCGAACTGTGCCAAACACCAAACTCCCTCTGTTCTCCTACCAAAGTCAGGACTAAGATAAGTCAAGCCTTATCTTAGAGTGCAGCAATAAATGAGTTCTCTAAGTTTTACTTAATAAGCCTCTGGAATTTTTTCTGCTTCACTGGGACACTCTGCTGCAGTGAAGCCTTGTCTCCCAGATAGCACTCGGCTCATGCTCAGAGGAACCAAATCCTGCCAACCCTGATAGTCTAGGACGTCATCTGTTGTCTATTCCATCATATTTCCAATTTCTGATTATGGCTGTGACAGCTGGGTACTGAAAAAACTGACAAGAAAAGAATCAACTCAATCTGAAACGTGATGCTGGAGAAGAGTAGGAATAAGACAGACTTCCAGAAAAGACAAACAGGTAGAAGAGCAAGTCAAGCCTGAACTCCCCCTAGAAGCCAATATGGCTAAACTGAGGCTGTCATAGTTTGGTCGATCAAGAGATGCCGTGACTCATTAGAAAAGCCAAGAACTATTGGTAAGGTGGAAGACACTAGGAAAAGACCACTGCATTACACTTGGGCAGCCTCAATAAGGGAAGCCATGGTTCTGAGCATGCAAGCACAACACTGTGGCCATTTCCACACGAGTCTGTTATAGCGCGATGATTCCACTTTCAACCTCCTCTGGAATCCTGGGGTTTGCAGTTTCAGGAGGGGCCGCTGGCCCCTCCCGAAACTGCAAACCCCAGGATTCCAGAGGAGGTTGAAAGTGGAATCATCGCGCTATAACAGGCTCGTGCGGAAATGGCCTGTGTCTTGGGCCATTTTCGCGCTAGCCTGTTATAGCGCGATGATTCCACTTTCAACATCCTATGGAATCCCGGGCCTTGAGTCCCTCTCTAAATTCCAAACCCCAGGATTCCATAGGATGTTGAAAGTGGAATAATCTCGCTATAACAACCGAGTGCGGAAATGGCCTTGGTGGTCTCTCATGCATAGAGTCGCCATAACTCGAGGCCGGCCTGACGGCCATTAAAAATATCCTTCTTACATCCGCCTTTCCTCCCAGTCCCTCCCTTCGACCGAGTAACACGATGCTCTGAGCAGAGGCAAGCCGAGCGCCTTCTTCCCGTTGCTAAGCGACCGTCCCCTCTCTCTCACCAGAGGACCTGCAGCCGCGCGGCTCTCACCCGCAGTCGGCAGCGAGCCGACGATTGGCTGCCCGGCGCTACGTCACGCGCTCACTCGCCGGCCGGGGCCTCAGCGGCGCGCCCATTGGGCCCGCGTCCTCTGACCACGCGGCGTCATTTTCTCACACCATCCCCCCTCCTTTCCTTCCTCTCGCGTCGCTCATTGGCGGGAGGGCGGGACGGGGGCGGGCTTCGGCGCGCCGGCCTCTCATTGGGCGCAGCGGCTGTGTCACTCACAGGTTTCGACCCGCTGCCTGAGGCGGCGGGGCTGGTTTAAAGGCGCCTTTCCAAGCCGGCGCTGCGTTTCGGTCGGGCTGAGGAGCCGAGGGAGGCAGCGCAGACCTTCAGCCGGGGACGAGCTATTGCCGCAGACAGGTGGGTGGAACCTGGACGGGGATGGGGGGGTCGTGGAGCCGCTGGCCCTCGCTTCCTCCCCGCCTCACAGAGTCCAAGCGGGTTAAGAGACCGACCTTAGGGGAGTCTCCTCGGAAACAAGACGGTTCTGAGGGACTGATCTGCCATCAGTCGACGAAAGTTTGCGATAAAATGTATTTGGTAGCCTTAACGATGCCACGGGGCGTCTCTCCTCCCTGACTCTCCCTTATACAGACTGTTTTTTCAGACGTAAGAGCCGTTAAGTTCACGTTATTTATGGCCATTTCCGCACGAGCCTGTTATAGCGCGATGATTCCGCTTTCAACCTCCTCTGGAATCCTGGGGTTTGCAGTTTCGGGAGGGGCCGGACGGCCCCTCCCGAAACTGCAAACCCCAGGATTCCAGAGGAGGTTGAAAGTGGAATCATCGCGCTATAACAGGCTCGTGCGGAAATGGCCTATTTCTCAAGTAAATGGGTATAAGGTTGTAGACCAAAACTAATAGATACACATAGGGCTATATGGGGGAAAAAATTCTCTGTGCCTTCCGAAATAATTTTGGACTGGGACTGTCGAATCAGGGCTGAGACTGGGTCGTCTTTTCCTTCTCCCACCCCACCCCTGAGCCCATTTCTGCAGGCCGTTTCCGCACTACACTCTGATAGCGCGATTATTCCACTTTCCACATCCTCTGGAATCCTGGGGTTTGCACTTTCGGGAGGGAAACTGCAAACCCCAGGATTCCAGAGGATGTTGAAAGTGGAATGATAACCCCAGGATTCCATAGGATGTTGAAAGTGGAATAATCGCGCTATAAGAGTGTAGTGCGGAAATAGTGCTAGAAAGGGCAAACAAGATTTGGCAAGTGATTGGTTTAGAAGAGCTTCCAGGGTCTCTGATTGCCTGTTTTCACCCGCGGTCTTTCTCCAGGATTCCCCAACTGCTTCAATGTGTGGGATCCAGCAGTGCTTTTGAACTTTCTATAGGTCAGGAGTGGGAAGGTACCATCTAGTTGTTGGTGGATTGCAACCCCACTACCCGGCCCCTTGCTCACCTGCATGTTCCTTTGGTCACCATAGCACTGAATTTCAATTTCAGACAGTGAGCTCGGTCCTTTACAACCCCTATAACTCAAGTGGAAGGGCATGCTTGTAGGAACAGTTGTCTCTGGCCTGTGGTTTCCCACCGAAAGTGTAGTGTAGTGTAGTGGTTTGAGCATTGGACTGTGACTCCGGAGGCCAAGGTTCAAATCCCTGCTTGCTATGGAATCCCCTTTGCTGACCTTGGGCAAGTCACACTTTCTCAGCCTTGGAGGAAGGCAGTGACAAACCTCCTTCTGAACAAATCTTGCCAAGCTCTTAGGATAGATTTGCTGTAGGGTCACCATTTGCTGTAGGGTCACTCTGTAGGATAGATTTGCTGTAGGGTCACCATAATTCAGAAACAACAAGGTATGAATTGGGCCTGGCACTACCAGGTGTACCATTGACATCAGGCAGAAATAGGAAGATGCACTCTCTCTGAGGAGGCCCTGCTGTGTTGGCCAAAGAGAGGGGGAGAGAGAGAGAGTGGGTAGGTGGGTGGAAGCAGGAGCAGCCACCAGCTTTGCTTGCTTGCCTGGTACTGTGGTGGAGCAAAGGAGCTGGCAAGCAAACATTGGCATACAGTACTCACCTATTTTTGCAGACAGATAAAGAGCACCTGCCCTGTACTATCTGCCCTTGAAGTCTGAGGTTGAGATGTAGAGCGGATGGGTCAGGGTGTGGCACAGAGAACGGGGAGGTCTATTTGAGGACTAGAGCCGTCTGTTCACCCAGGTGCTGGGTGTTCCTCAGCAGCTGCATGGGCCCTCTTGCGGCTTCTTGCCACTGCTGCACAGAATCACAGCCTGATGGCCCTAGCCTGGGTTTTCTAGACCCACCCAAAGTACCGTAATTTGGAATGATGGCATGCTCCTGGCACATAGCCTCAGTGTGGAAATGAGTAAGGAATGCCAAACCAAAAATGCCCTGTAGATCAGTGCTGCAATCTATTTCATGTTTGTGGAGAAGCCTTTGTGAATTCATAGGGAGGAAGGATTGCACCCCAAGAATCTTTCTTTCTTGCAGATTTCTGCAGGGGGGCAAATATGGAAGCAAAAATTTGTGGAAAATGAGATACTGACTGTGCAAATCAGGGTGTCCTGTTTGACTCTATTTGAAGCAAACTCTGTATTTGTTTTGTTTGCTTCCCCCCTCCCCATATCTTCTGGACTACTTGTGGAATTTTCAAATAAGACCTTTTTCTTCCTCTCCTTTTCTCCTTCTTGTGGAATTTGACTTTTAGAATAAGAAGCCAACCCTGAAAACAAACATAAAGACACACCCATAATTCCCAATTTTTTAAAAATGTTGCCACAGTCATTTAGAAACATAGATTTAATATCAATCCCTAATCCAATCTGCTGCACTTCACCCTGGAAGCCTTCAATGGGTTCCATGCACAGAGCCGGCATTACTACTTTTGGAGCCTGTTTTTCCTTGTTTCAGTATTGAACTACACACCATTTGCAATCTTCTTCATCATTTCATCAGTCGGTCAAAATTCATTTGTCAGGATTGTACCAAACGACAGAATCCCAAATAACTAACACGTGTTATTTTCATGATCTGATCAGTGAACTCATATTGCCAGAGTAGGTTTAAATTTAAAATGCAGATTAGCATAAACTTGTTTCTGAAGTGAAATCAGGAAAATTGTAGAGAAAGACTGCGGATGGGTAGGACCAAGAGGCAAAATGTATCTTTCTTTAGAGCAAGCCTCATTGTTTAAGAGTTCCCTCTGCACACATGAATCTAGTTGGTGATTTTTATCTCCAGTCAGATACCTAATGCTGTAGCAGTCAAGTTGCCAAACATTCATGGTAGCTTGTTCATTGTTGAAATTATCCTTGGGGAGATCGCCAATGACAGTTCGGCAGGGAACTCCCTGATCTCTATGCAGAGATACAATTAAGTGCATCCCTATTGACTAAACTGGGTGTTTCTCTAAAGCAAGGGGGGAGCTTTTGGTCTACCAGATGTTTTGGACTACAGTCTACAGATCCCTTACAACTAACCACACTGAATTGGACCACTGGAAATTGTAGGCCAAGAAGGACTGTAAGACCAAAGATTCCACACCCCTTTTCTAAATCTTAAGAAAGTGGCCATATATTGCATGCAGTTTTGGAGGGCTCAGGCAAGGACCAGGCTTGGTAAATAACATGCTTCCACAGAAAGTGGTACAAAGCAGCATGTTTGGGAATGGAATGATTAAAAAGCCATCATATGTGTCAAGGTGGTACTTCTGCTTCTGGATCAACAGTGTTCCCCACTGTCCACAGTCTGGGCACAAACCAACAAAAGTTAAGCCATGAGATCACAGATGAGGTAACCTGGACTAGAGTAGTTCTGGTAGTACTTAGGGCTTACAAGAGAAAGTGTGTTTTTACAAATGGAAGGATTGTGCTAGGTTTTTAAAAGTTCATAGGCATATATAGTCCTGGAATATATGAGCATTTCTTTGTTTTTGTAAGAGGTTATTTCATCACTGCAAGTCAGACCAGACTTAATGTGTTTATAAGACAGAAACCTAAAGCTACAATCCTTTGTATACAGCTCTGTATACACCTCAAGAAGAAAGCCCCACTGAAACTATTTGGATTTACTTCTCAGCCAGTGTGTTATAGTGGTTTGAATATTGGACTACGACCCTGGAGACCAGAGTTCAATTCCCTGCTTGACCGTGGAAACTTACGAGGTGACCTTGGGTGTGTCGCACACTCTCAGCCCCAGAAAACCCCATGACAGATTTGTCTTAGGGTCATTCTAAGTCAGAAATGACTTAAAGGCACACAACAACATGTCTACTTATAGTTACATATTTTTAATCTTAATTTACCTCTTGACGGATTGTACCACCTGTCTCCTTGGAATATAGTAGAAATCCCTGCATGGTTTCCCAGTTAAAATTTTCAAGAGTTGTCAAGGTGTGCTGAGTTTCAAAATATATTTTGATTTCAACACATCTGACAAAGTTTAACATTTACAAATTGTGCCGTGTGGCTTTATCTGCAATGGGGAAAAAATGGACATTATCAGCAGCTGTTGAGCATACAATTGATTCTCGACATTTGCAGGTTTGACTTTCATGGACTCAATTATTTGCAAGTTTCTCCAATTCCTTCACCCTCACCTCAGGAACTTCTTTTCTAGGATAACTCTCCTTCCTGGTGGCTCCTATCAGGCCACACAGATCTTTAAAAACACCTGCTTCTGGTCATCCTCCTCCCCTGCCAGCAGCTGCCTGGCTAGCTAAAGATGGCTCAGAGCCCAGTTTCTCAAGAAAACAAACCCTTTCCTGATGCCCTCCACACTCAAGGAAGGAGATGGGTGGGTCGACCACCACGCCGACCCATCCTTTTCCTCACCTGGTTTGGACCCTGGGTGACTGCTCCCCCTGCCATGCCTCAGCCAAAGAAAAGACACATTTTTCTAATATCAAAATTTATAGCAATTTTTCAATGTTTGCAGGGGTCCTGCACCCCTAATCCTATTGAATGTGGAGGGCTGACTGTAGTTAAGTCTCACTGAACTCATTTAGGGAGTTTCGTATGTCTCTCCCATTGAAATTTTCCCTTCCCCCTGCTATCACTAAGACTTAAAAAGGGCAACTTCTGCTGTGATTTCACTGTGCATCTGTTTTGTTTCTTTTCTTTCTGTTGGGCAGCGATTCTTGATAGACAGCCAAAGAGCTTAAGGAGTAATGTCCTGTCTTTTCTGTAATGGATACACTTGGTATTGCCTCAGTCTACAGGTACAATGGGCCTTCCTTACCTGCAACATCTGCATGTGCAATTTCCAGTTCACATAAAACATCGCATCCTTATACCTAAAATGGCAGCAGTGTGTGCGCAGGTACACTAAAGCATCTGCACACACGCTGCTGTCATTGAAAATAATGGGACACAAACATTTGTGAATTCTGCTGTTTGCAGGGATTCTTGGAATGGAACCCCTGTATATTTGGAGGGCCACTCTATACCTCAGTTAATTAATGAAATAGATGTGTTCCTGGACCTTACTTTATTAACAGAAAAGTTGGTACCAGAGGCAGAAATAACATGGAAAGAATAGGCATAGATTCCTACATCACAATGAAGAAAAGCAGTTCAACATGTTCCAGCAAACGTTTTATTCAAAACTAACCATATGTATGCATGAAGTGTAACAGGTAAGTCAGTGAACTCTTGCATAAGTAAGCAAAAACTCCTTTAACCTTCTCTAGATATCTGCAGATATCTTCCAAAATGCATTCAGGGAAGACTTTTTCTTTCATCATGTGATTTCCATTCTGCTGGCCAAACTTATAGATCTAATTATTTAAAAAACATGCTGGGAGTTGCTGGGTGAGGTAGTTTGCCCTCTCTTTTCAGACATGCTCTGTAAGGGATTCTAGAAGCAGTTGCTATTTACTTTGTTTCTGGCTGGCACATACAGCTACACTAGGTTCAGTTAGAGTAGAAATTGCATTCTTTCCCAGCTCAAGCTTTATTGCATTGTTTATTGCAGACACACTGGTGCAGCCTGACACAGAAAGTCTATGTGTCTTCAGCTGTCCTTCACTATCCTCCCAATGTCAATGCTGTGAAAAAAAAACTTCAAGCTAGATGGAATATGACATTAAAAAGCAGTGCTGGGCAGGCAGAAAAAGGTTCTTTGTCAGAGGTTTTGTTAACTGAAATATAACTGTACTCTACCAAAAACCTCCCAGTTTTCAACTATTTTATTTCTCTTTCTGTAGCTTGTTGTTCTGTTTCTGAAACTAATCCTGTAACATACCTTGAGATTTCAACAGCCTTCTCTTTGTGTGCTTGGATTTGAAAAAGATGCTATATTACAGTTGCCTCCGTACTTGGAAGTTCATTGGGGACAGAAGAAAAGCACACTCTGCCTCTTGAGATTTCACCCAGAGAGGAAACATGTTAGTGTGCTGCAAGTAAAGAAGGAAACCAAAGCTTTGTTCTAGCAGATTTTAATGGGTCAGAGCCCACTTCATCAAACACAGGAGACTTAGTACCTTTCAAAGATGATGTCCTTGCCTTCCATAAATATGATTTTTATTGCTTTGAGTTAAAATGATGTATCTGCTGTGGCTGGTAACTTAGAACACTTCTCTTTAACTCATTTTAAAAATCTTAATGTGTCCTCATTCTTTCTGTCCTTTCCCTGAAAGGAAAAATTAGCCTTGATGACATGCAGCATTTTATTTCTTGACTGAGAGCAACTTGCTGCCTCAATGCATGACTTGCAAGTAGATAAAATACTCCTTGTATATTCCAGTTTGGCAGCAAAGAGGTTTTGAAAGAATGTTCTGCCTAACACATACTCATTTTTCTATAAGGGGACTTGTCTCCCGGTTGTTAAAAGGATGTGAAATATAGTAATTAGAAATATTGTCTAAGTATTCCCTAGCAGTACAGCCAGTGTGTAGTGGTTTGAGCATCGTACTGGGATGCCGGGAGAGCAACGTTCAGATCTCTGCTCAACCATGGAAACCCACTAGGTGACTTTGGACAAGTCACACTCTTTCAGCTTCAGAAGAAGGCAAAGGCAAACCCCTTCTCAACAAATCTTGCCAAGAAAACACCAAAATATGGTTGCTTTAAGGTCACTATAAGTCAGTAATGCCTTCAAAGCACACAATTCCTATCAGTAGTGATTGAAACTGGAAGTACTGGCAAAGCTTGATGGAATTGGCAATTACCATACAAATGAGGTGACCTGTAAATATGCAAGTAGCTTATGGACTGAAGTGTTTCCAACTCCAGGAGTAAGAAAATGTAAGATTGAGCAGGGTTTAATCCTGCATTATAGCCTGGATTGGGGAAAAGGTTTGATAATTTTATTTGGGGTATGTGGAAAGATGCTGATTGATGGGAGAGAGCAACATCTTCTGGCTTTATCTAGTACCAAACTTTAGATTTACAAAAGTTGAAGAAGAAAAAAATAGAACTGCTAGATGTTGATTAGTAATGACTGGTTCTTACAACTGTAGTTATGTTTTGCAAGTAAGTGAAAACCAGCTTGCATTTTGAGAACCCTTGGCCTAGTTAATAGGTATCTACTGTCTAGTCTTTATTGGCAGCCCATTGCAAGAAAAACAAAAACATCTGGGCATGCAGCAGTCATGGACAGACAGCCAACTTGTGGCAGCCCAACCATGGTACTCTCTTGTGAAGGATTAAACATCCTACCAGAACAACTGTATTTCCTTTAGTGTTCTTAGTCATATTCTCTGTTCTAAAAGTCATCCAACATATTTAAATATTTGTGAGGCATGCAAATTTACCCCAGATCTCCTTTCTGGTAGTGGATGGACAGAATCACAGTGCTATAGCTTAGAATCAAATTTCCATATGCTTTTCTGCATACCCTTATAGATACATGAAATGACTTAAGGAAAACACACAATTACTAACAGATACTATTTAGATCTGTTTACTATTTAGATCCACTATCCTCCTGACTGGAAATATGGAATTAGTCACTGTACATGTCACATTTCTCCTTGCACAGTGATTACATTGGAATTTCTCACTATTGGGATCAGGTAGCCATATCTAGCTGCATTTGACCTGCTTACTTCTGTGAGGGCTGTAAAGACATCTCATAGAACAAACAGTAAAGAACAGTATTTCATTCTGACTTCTTGGAACACAACCCTTACAAAATGTTAATTTCCCCACAGAATCATTGCTTCATTGTACTTTGATGTGAGTACCTGGTGTTCTGTTTTGACACAAGAAGAGCCAATGAAGTATGATCACACTTCCCAGGAGAACTACTGCCATCTTGTGACCTAAATTATTTGTTATGCCAATGTGCATTCTTGTGACAGGGTCACTCATATTCCCATCCTGGCTACAGATGGTGGGCTTTTACAAACTGTCTAGCGTAGTATCTTTTTATAATTATATAGCATTCTCCTTAAATACTTGTCCAGTTGTGCATGGCTACACATAGCTACTTGAGGAATTCTTAGGGCGCAGCTGTAGCACTGCTTCCCATTAATACAGAGTAGCTGTCTGTATTGCTCAGCTGTCTGTTGGATGTTGGTTTATTTGTTTGGAACATAGATAAAGTAATAACAATGACTACAGGTAGTAACAGAGGCTGTTTCTGTGAATGTCCACATACTTGCATGTGATACTGTTAAGTTTTAGGAGTAAAGCTCACTAAAAAAACCCAGAACCAAGTCATCTAATGAGAGCATTCCAATAACAACCTCCCCTCCTTTTATTAAACTGGTAAAAACAGATTGTGTGTTGGATCCAACATGAGCTTCTGGCAGATGAAAAGGTGCCTCCTGTCTACAGGAGACTTCTGTTCTAGTGGGGAAACCTTGCTCACTGCACCATCACCAAGAGAATACACAGCTCTCCAAATGCCCCAGTTCTGTTTCTCATCTCAGTTTACCTGTAATCAGGATAATCTCTTATCTAATGTTTTCAGTTCTATCCTATGGCTACTCTTCACATTAATCAGAAAAAGGTAGCTAAGACTCCTCTAATGTTGCTAATCAGGAGTAATGATTTTCAAAGTCCAAAAAATGAACTGGGTTTTCTAGAATGCAAACCTTTAAGTGACAGCAAATTGTGTAAGATATCCAATTACGTTTAATATACTAAGAAGTCTTGTACCACCTTAAGGACTAACAATTTTAGACATAAGTATTCACGGACTGTAACTGTGGTCCACAAAAGGTTGTGCCAAAGAACACTTGCTAGTCTGTCAAGTGCAACTAGATTCTTCCTGGAAATTATAGATATATTAAATGTACCTTGTCTGTTTGGCTTTCCTTGAAGCCTCAGGTGACGGCATGTATTGTAATACATGATTGATGGACTAGCATGTTAAGTAGATTAAGATGAACACTTGGTGATTTCCTGGAAAGGACCCTGGATTTAAGATTATTGTCCAAACATCTCTTTTAATCCTTATGTGAGAAACCTAGTGTCATGTTGACATGTACAACTTGAGTAAAGAGCATTCCGCCCTGTAGATAGGCATCATAAGCTAACCTATCAGCCACACCCAGCTTGAACCCCTAATGAAAGATTAGGGGGATCCAAAATACGTATAGGCAGGGAGAATCATAGAATCATAGAAATGTAGAGTTGGAAGAGACCCCAGGGGCCATCCAGTCCAACCCCCTGCCATGCAGGAACATCCTCAAAGCACTCCCGACAGATGGCCGTCAAGCCTCTGCTTAAAAACCTCCAACGAAGGAGACTCCACTACACTCCGAGGCAGCATATTCCACTGCCGGACAGCCCTGTCAGGAAGTTCTTCCTGAGGTTCAGGTGGAATCTCCTTTCCTGCAGCTTGAATCCATTGCTCCTTGTCCTGGTCTCTGGAGCAGCAGAAAACAAGCCCTCTCCTTCCTCTACGTGGCATCCCTTCAAATATTTAAACATGGCTATCATGTCCCCTCTTAACCTTCTCTTCTGCAGACTAAGCATACCCAGCTCTCTAAGTCTATCCTCATAGGGCATGGCTTCCAGGCCTCTCACCATTTTGGTCGCCCTCCTCTGGACTTGCTCCAGCTTGTCAATATCCAGGAAGCTGCTCCCACGCCATTTCTGCACTAGACTGTTATAGTGCTATTATTCCCTTTTCAATATTTGATGGAATCCTGGGGGTTGCAGTTTAGGATGCTGAGCTTTGCAGCCCAGCCATGAGGGGGGGCGCTCAAGATATTCACATAAAGTAGTACAGCATGTGAATAGTATGCAAGACGTTATTGTCCGGCATTAGAGAGCGGAACCGAGTTTGCTTCCACAACGTATCCCTTCCCAAGGCCATTTCTGCACTACATTGTTACAGTGCTATTATTGCACTTTTAACATCCTGTGGAATTCTGGGGTTTGTAGTTTCCTGAGGCCAAAGAGCTCTCTGGCTGAGAATTCCAAATGCCCCTCCCTAAACTGCAAACCCCAGGATTCCATAGGAGGCTGAAAGTGGAATAATCGCGCTATAAGAGTGTCATGTGGAAAAGGAAAGGAAGAACGCCCTCAGGACAGCCGGCAGAGTCCTCAGGTTTTCTAATGAGCGACAAGGGACGGTCCAAATTCATAACACGCAGGGTTGAGAGGCGGGTGGTAGCTGTTCAAAAGCTCTGTATAAATACCAAATTAAAATATTGATTTCAGGCCATTTGCACACTAGACTGTTGCAGCGCTATTATACCACTTTCAACATCCTGGGGAATGGGGGGTTTGCCGTTTAGGGAGGGGCCTTTGGAAACGGCCTCTGTTATTCATCAATTATATGGTGCCTATATTTCTGGTTTTTATGGACAGCCCACAGCCCAAAATAACCGAATTTCTTCTGGCATTTTGCTCAGGCTCCACAAAGGGAACGCTTTCCAACCTCCAAACAGGGGCGTCCCTTAGAAAGCAGCTCCCGAGGCAGCGACGCGCTTGCTGGCTTTGCCTTCTTGGTTTCGCCGGGGTAGCCTCGCCTCCGTTTGCAGGAGCAGCCGGGAAGAACCTGCTCGCGCGCCCGAGGGTTTCCTCCCCGGGAGGGGGAGGAGCGAAAGTGGGCGTGGCCGCGCGAGGGGCCTTCTTAACCGGAGGCGGGCGCGTCAAACGACCCAATGACTAGAAGGCAAGGGAACGTCCCTTGAAAGCTAAGCCTTGCGTCCGAGGGAAGGAAGTGGGCGTGGCTGTAGGAAAGGGTAGCGCGCGTGCCTCCTCCCTTGTTTTCAAGGTGACAGCGGGGAACGGAGCTGGGGCGGCGTGGGTTGTGCGCATGCGTGTTGGCGTTAACTGCGATGACGGTCGGAGCGTCCGGAGCCGGCGATGGGATTCCGCTGTTTGTGAGTGATTCGGAGGCCTAGACTTCGGTAGACGGACGTGGCGAGGCTTGCTTTTTGTGGAGGAGGTAGCGGGGTCGTCAAGGAAAGTGGGTGGCTGGGTTGCTAGAATGGAAGTGTGTGTGTTGAGGGGGGGGGTTACCAGTCGTGTGCCTGAGGGAAAAGCTGAGGTAAAAAGTGACTCTTCTGTGAGGAACGAGCAGTTAGTAAGGGGGAGATTTGAAGTTCAGCTTCCTTATTTTATTTAAGACTATTTATTTCTTATCACAGTGTTAGTCTGTGTGGGGCCCTTACAAGTCACTGGGGTTGTCGGGTGTCTTATTACAAGGGTTCCCCCTGGTTTGAGGATCGGAGTGCTTGTCCGTTGCTGGACGAGCAGGTCTCCCTTATTATAAGGCGTGGCTTCTATAGGAGGATTGAGACTGGGAATAAATGCCAAAAATCCCATAATTTTCCATGTGGGTCCTTCCTAAAGATGGAAATGTGTTCACGGTGTAATTGATGGATGTGGATAATGTATGTTTACAGAGAAACACGTGGCTTAAATCAACTTAAATCAATGCTTTCATTTGGTATTTAAGCAGGGCATGAACTCGTTCATAGCGGCTTCTTGATGATCAGTCCTGTTGTGTCATGAAGTTTGACTGTTCCCTGCTGCTGTTTTGAAAAGCCAGCAACACTAAAAGACACTTAGTTTCTTTTGAGAAAAAGTTATTTAGCTAGTTGAGATTTGCAGAGGAGGAACAGAGACGGGCTTCATAAGGAAATCATGGTATTTGTCCAGTTACCACGGGTGCTCCACTCTTTAAACGATCAGAATGTGCCCCGTTGGCCTGACTCCCAACGTTAGTGGTCGTACAGTTGAGATGTGGTTATATTTTCCATATATCCTATGTTTAGGATTGCTAGCTGCCCTTTTTTGGTAAAATTCTTAAGCTTTTTAATAGCCATCTGACAGACCAATGTTGATTGATGAAGGTTTCCTTGCTCATTCAGTTTCTGTTAGTTGTGTATCTGTATCTTTTATATTACTGCTATTTCGGTATCATAGGTGTTTGCTTTGTGTGTGTGTGTGATGGCTATTGCCAAGTTTTTGTCTTCTCTTTGAAGGCTTGTTAAGAACACCAAGGTTGCTGCATTATTTGAGTAAAACAATTTTTTGGGCAGGAATAAGGTGCTTAGGGCTATGTAGAACACTGATTCAACTGGTAGTTAAAGATTTGTTGCCGTCTTCACTTTTAAGTGGTGATACCTGCTGCTGGTCCTGATAGGCACTGTCTAGAAGTCATAGTTGTAGAATCCCATTCCTCAGTTTGGTGCCTTCTTGGTGTCTCGAACCTACAATCCTCAGCATTCCCAATCTGCACTAGTTTGGGGAAGGCTGTGATAGGAATTCTTGAATCTCATGAAGGAGGAGAAAGATTGGGTTCTAATCAAACAAATAAACATGCATTTGGTGGTGAGGATAATAATTGTTTTTCTGTATGTGAGCCATTTGTAGAGCAAAACTGTTATAAGCAGCAAGGATCCAGCTCTCTGGCACTAAAGAGCATGCTGTGTTGCTTTTTGGATTCAGTCTTTTGCAGCTGCCAGAAATCTCCTTGTCCCTGAGAGTTAGCAACTTTCCATTGTGAGGCTTTGTGTTCTTAGACAGAAACTTATATTATGGCTCTCGCAAGAGTACGTAGGGCAAAGGCAAACATTTCCCTCCCTCTGGCAGTAACTGGTCCGTGACTTAGGGGTGAGCAATGTAAAAAAAGAATGGGATCAGAGGAGAGTAGAACCAACAAAGCAGAAATCAGGTGAAAGTAAATACATTAGCATTCTGTTTTTTGGCCCAGTAGAGATGCTGAGAAATTTGGGAGGAGTATCATTTGCAGGATGCCTTTTGTCATGCTTTTAAGAAGATTGTTACACACCCATCTGAGTTTTATCTCAGAGGCTGTTGTTCAGTACAGTGTTATTGCAGACCTGTCCTGAAGTACTGAAGGTCACAGGTGAGCAACTGAACTGATGGTTAAGATTGTTTTTGTGTGTGGTTGTTTCCCCAGGGTGTAGGACATTCCTAAAGTAATAGTAAGCTCATGTTGAGATAATTACAGAATGTATTTATCATGATGAAAACATCCTTAAACAATAGGAGTGGTTTCAGCTGCCTTATCAAGTGGAAAAAGAAGTTTGGCATTTTGTTTTGTTCTATTATCAGGCACTTTTATCACAGGTGGAGCTGTTTGAGATAGTGTTCCATGACAATACATGCATTTTTACCATCCTTCACAAAATTACCATCTTACTGACAAACATTTTTGTTGTTGAATTTGGTAACCCACTGACCAGGAAAAAACAGAAACTATAGCTTAGTTATATGCCAGAAATAAAAGCTGTTTTTACAGATGCTTTTTTTATTGTATATTAATTTGTTTTTGTTTAGCCCTTCATTGACTATGAAGGCTGTGTTTACTGCATGTGTTCACACAACAAACAAGCTAAGGTGTTATGGGGAGAAATCAAAAGCAACTGATTAGTATTTCTGTTGTATAGGTGAAAAACACACTGAGAGAGAAACAGTTGATGCAAGGCTAGTCATTTTAAAAAAAAACCTCCTTGTTTTTGTTAAAAATTAGATATCCTTGGAGATTTATGATGGCTCCTGCTAATCTCTTTTATAAGAGATTACGTGCACATCTTAATGGCAGTAAGTTCTGTAAGTTTATTATGTGTTGTGTAAAGAAGTTTTTTCTTATACCTGTCCTGAATTTAGGGCACAATAGCATGTAATTAAATCCCAACGGCATGCAAAAATATTCTCTTGCAGTAACGGTGTTGGTATCTATGAAAATTGCATAGTGAAACTTCTTGGTTAGTACATCCTTCATCACTTGCTAGGATTTCTATTTCCTTGAGTAAAAGTTTTATGAAGCATTTAGGACCTGCTTAAAATAAAATACTGTTCAAAACTGTTCTGGAAAAAAGGCTATTTAGAGCATGTGATTTTCCTCTCGTCCATTTGAATTAGAAGTTTCTTGATGTGTATTATAGTATGTTGCATATCTCAGAGGCTAAAATAAAAATCACATCTGGATTTGCCATTCAAAGGCCAGAAAAGATTGGTGGCACATGTTTGTTCTTTAGCTGTCTAGTGCAAAGCTTTCCAAACTTTTCATGCTGGTGACATACTTTTTAGACATGCATCATTTCGCAACACAGTAATTCAGTTTTATGTATTGTAAACAAATAAAACATAAATCATAAACCATACATTTTTAAAAGTATGAATGAAAAGTTTTCATGAGATATGTTGTGTCTCCATACATTTTGTTATTACAATTTATGTATGTGTCTGTAGTTACTAGCAAACCAGAGGTTAAACTAACTAACCGTCACCCTTGCCGGGGTCTTTTTCAGCCTGGGGCAGCAGGGGTGAGAGAGGCAGCCCTTCCACCAGAGCCTGGCCCGTTGCTGCCCTTGCTGGGGTCTGTCTTGGTCCATGGTGGTGACAGCACACTTACACACTGCAGCTGACACACTAACATGTTGCAATACACAGTTTGGAAAGCTCTGGTCTAGTGCAAAAAATTGGACATGCTAAAAGTCATATCTAGCATGTCCAGTTAAAGGCTTCTCTGAGTAGAGGGACTGGGAAAAATCTTTTTAGAGCTTCTGCTACTTTGAGTAGATAGTAAGAAATGGAATGCACAAATATAGGAAGGGGGATGTGTGGCTAGATAACAGTACGTGTGAAAGGGATTTAGGAGTCTTGGTAGATCACAAGCTGAACATGAGTCAGCAGTGGAATATGCTACCTCGGAGTGTGGTGGCGTCTCCTTCTTTGGAGGTTTTTAAGCAGAGGCTGGATGGCCATTTGTTGGGAATCCTTTGATAAGTGTTCCTGCATAGCAGGGGATTGGACTCGATGGCCCCTGGGGTCTCTTCCAACTCTATGATTCTTGTTCTTACAGTGTCCCATCAGATGCTTATGGGAACCTCTCATTCAGAACAAGAGGCCAGTAGCACCTTTAGGCTTATGTTTTCACTGCCTTTGATATTGGAGACGACAGTACAATACTAGTGGAGTAGAACAGTGGCTTAGTTAAATATAAGGCAATTCCTCATATGAATGATTTTTGAAAAATCCATTCTGTGCTCAAGTCTCACAGTGAGAGAAGAATCATGCTTGGGTACATACAAAGTGGCTTTTGATTGCTGTCTGCTCTTCTGTTAAAGGCTGAAAGGCTGCTTCATGCTGAGTTATTGTAAAAGAACAAATCCTCCCATTTAGGCAGCAAGTGTAGCATCTATTTTTCTTTCTGTAGCAAAAGAGTGCTGTATCTTTTCCTTGATACAACTATCAATAAAAGATGAAGTGAGATTTACTACAGATTTCTTCTGGTTAGTGTAAAAGCAGTGCTGCAGTAATAAACCTGATGGGACAGTGTGAAATAGAAGAGAAAAAGAACATAAAAAAAATCTATACTGAAGGTGTGGCCTATTACTACTTGTTGGAAAGTCTCTGTCTTAAAGTTACACGCGTTTTTTCCCCCAGTCTGAATGCCTAGCTTCTTGATTGAAATTCATCAGGGAGTTTTTGGAATGAGCGATATCTTGGTCAGAACAAAGTAGTTATGTTTGCTTATGACATATTATTTTAGAGAACATGTACAGACTCGGAATGTAAGATAATAACAATTTATACTAGTTAGGTAGCGGTGTGGCAGGGCAGGAGGTTGACAGTTCCCTTCTAGCCTCTCAAGCTTATCTGTCGTATGCAAGTTGGTGGGTGATAATCCTAGTTAACTACAGAGAGGTGACATTAACTATGTTCTAGATGGCTGCTGGAAAACATATGACAATCAATGTGTCTGGGACTACTTGAGCTGCTGTACTGGTAGTCTTCTTAAAATCAGCAGTTCTCAGTCATAGATCAGTGGTATGTGTAGAGTGATATCCTCTTTTGTAGTTCTCAAATTTGCTTTCTTTGAAATGGCCTTTTCTGTTTGGAGCAACTTAAGATAATTTGACAAGAATGTACTTTTTTGACAATTGCTATAAGAGTTGTTGGATTATCAGTGAAAAGAAAAGCTTTATCAAAAATATGATCCTTCAGCTTTAACATATGAGAATAAAGTGTTCTCAAGTTATTAGTACCAGTGATTAAGTAAACATTCATAGGATTAACCAGTGTAGCTGCCTTGGCTCTACTCAGATAAACATTGGTGATTCTTTTTCTTCTCCTTACAGCTATACCACCATGCCTGGATCTCTTCCTGTAAATGCTGAAGCCTGTTGGCCAAAAGATGTGGGAATAGTTGCTTTGGAGATCTATTTTCCTTCCCAGTATGTTGATCAGGCAGAGTTAGAAAAATTTGATGGAGTTGATGCCGGAAAATACACCATAGGCTTGGGCCAGTCCAAGATGGGCTTCTGCTCAGACAGGGAGGATATCAACTCACTTTGTCTCACTGTAGTCCAGAAGCTTATGGAGAGGAACAGTCTCTCCTACAATTGCATTGGGAGACTTGAAGTTGGAACAGAGACAATCATCGACAAATCCAAATCTGTAAAAACTGTCCTAATGCAGCTCTTTGAAGAATCTGGTAACACAGATGTGGAAGGCATTGACACAACCAATGCCTGCTATGGAGGCACTGCTGCACTCTTCAATGCTGTCAACTGGGTGGAATCCAGTTCCTGGGATGGTAAGTTGGATCATATCAAGCAAGCAAATTTTCTAAGAATTTTGCAAAAGCAGGAACAAGAGTGACTGATTAGCTCCAGTGCACTTATTAAAAGTGGACAGTTGGTGCTGTGTTATCTCAGTCTGGCCTTCAAATGCAGCCCTTCTAGACTGCACCTCTCAAGGGCTTCTGCAATGCACTTTAACAGTTATCACTTGTTTAGGTCAAGATAGGTGAAAGCCTCTGAAATAATCAAGTATTCTCAAGTATGAATAACGTTCTTCCCATAAGCATGTCAGCTTGTGATTCTTTTCAATCTGAAGGAAATGGAAGTAATGAAAGTGGAAGGAGAGAATGCTATCAAAGCTCACTGTTGCTATTCACACTGCGGAGGAATTGGTACTCAGGGTTCACCTGTGTCTTAGTTAGCATAAGTGTGGATGCAGCTAATACTGCTTCTGGATTGCAACTCATCAGTCCCAGCCAGCATGGTCAGTAGTCAGGAAGACTGAAAGTTGAACAACACCCAATTTGAGGAAGTCTGCTTTGGACAGTTCAAGAAACCTACATAAAATAATTTGCTGATTAGAATGTTATCCCCTCAAAATGTGTAGTAAGCTACAGAAAATAGTATTCCACTTCAGAGAACTGAGGCATTTAAAGTAGATTGAACAGGGAATAGATAAGGTAGTTATCTTCTCTTATATAGAAATGTGTGGAATCAGAGATTATCAGCTGCTTTCCAGTGAAAGGTAGTCATCAGTAGAGTTGGTTATATTCCCAACTGTGAAACAGGGGTTAAGTCTAATTATCAATTCTGATTTCACTGGAGGTGGGTAGTAATTTAAATTTATTGTGCTGTGCTGATTTAATATGGGGCAGATTTTGCAAGGAACTATTCTAGGCAGCGGAAGTGTACCTTTGCAACTGGTTGGTTTATTACGATATGTTCTCTCTTTCATAGGTAATGGTTAGTTTTGTCATTGTACTGTTAAGATTTTACAGCAGTACCACAGTGAATCATAATATTGACCATTATTTATCTGTTGATAACTGCTCATGCAAAAAAAGTTCATCCCCATAAACCTTGTTATAATTTCTCAGTACTTGAACCAGTATGTCACGTATCTTTAACTTTTTAACTGTAACAGCTAGAGAAGTAAAAATGGATATATATTTTGAAATCTGGACTCAGGATTCAAACTGTTGCTGCATAGTGGGTTCATTGATCACACATAGGAAAGGCTCAGTTTTCCAAGCTGGAAAGTTTTCTGTTGATGTTGGCGTGCAAACTGTGTAGCAACTGTGTTATTCCCCAAACTGATGGCAGAAGCACAAATAACCTAGTAGCATCAACACTGTGCCATTCCAGCACTGCCCCTTGTGCTGCTTGAAATGGTTTTCACTCAGGATCTTTCTGCGTTTACTTTGTGGGTCTAAGTATGCCATCTGGAAATTCTCCTGGTTTTATTCTTTATATACTGCATAATAATAACTTTGCATAGTAGAGGAAGGTACATCAAGGCAAACTACAGCACCAGGGACTTTGTAATCCTTGAATACTGAGCATATTAAATGGCTGCAGCAGATTCAGATTTATACATATTTGAACCACATAAGCTTAAAAGGAAGTCCTGCTGTATTTCATGCAACTGTCCAAAGCACCAAAAAACTGCTGCAGTTGAAATTCCTAGTAGCCTTTGTATAGCCTTTTTGAAGTATTTGTTTTTTATTTTGCAGGGCGTTATGCACTTGTTGTTGCCGGAGACATTGCTGTGTATGCCACTGGAAATGCCAGGCCAACTGGAGGAGCTGGTGCTGTTGCTATGCTTGTGGGTCCAAATGCACCTCTTATTTTTGAGAGAGGTTAGTGTTCTAGCTCCATTGACTGAAAAAAAATTAACTCGTCATATTGCTGGGTCTTCCACCATTTCAGTCATCTCACTTCTTTGGGTAACCATACAAATATTCTATGCTGCAAGATTCCACAAGCGTAAACTAGTGCTAGAATGCTCTTTCCCCATGTGTTAAAGAAAAGTATTCACAAAATGAAAACTTGGATCTTGCACACATGTTTACCATTCCTTATGTAAGTGGAGTGCTTGTGTGGGCAGCAGTTTGTTCTGGGTAGCTGGCTGGAACATCGCTAGAGCAAATGTAGACAGTTGGCTGTCCAGTTTTCTATCCTTTCTTGGCCCCAATTAAAAAAATGAAGCACTTTCCTGTTGCTCATCGTTTCCCAGAACCCAGCATTCACTTCAGGTTCTGCAAAGTGCATCTTGAGATAAGAAATGTAACTTATTAATGGACACTGTGTCTCTTTCAAATCTATGTTCTTTTATGTAGGGTTGCGTGGGACCCACATGCAGCATGCCTATGACTTCTATAAGCCTGATATGGTATCTGAGTATCCTGTGGTTGACGGGAAACTGTCCATACAATGCTACCTCAGTGCATTAGATCGCTGCTACTCTGTCTATCGCAAGAAGATCCGTGCTCAGTGGCAGAAAGGTGTGTCTTGATAGA
Source organism: Ctenosaura bakeri (assembly GCA_948474755.1). Lineage (NCBI taxonomy): Eukaryota > Metazoa > Chordata > Lepidosauria > Squamata > Iguanidae > Ctenosaura > Ctenosaura bakeri. The sequence continues at coordinate 122,323 of CAOLHI010000065.1, read as the reverse complement.
AAATATTATTGCAGAACCAAGGTCTATCTTGTATGTAGTTTTAGACTCTGTTCTTTTCTACAGTGTATGGGAAACAGTTACTCGCCCTAAAATATTTGCAAGTCCTTTTGCCAAGATTATACAGCATTCTTTTTAATTTAGGAGAGCAGAGTATCTTGCATATGAAAGTTCACCACAAGCATCCTGTAGTACATTATTCATACCTCTACACCTGCAGTGTGGAAATATATTATACTGAACCAGTTCACTGGTGATAGGCTTGTTACTTTTAAGGAGGGTGAATTTTAAAATAATTAGTGAGAATGGGATAGTCCTTAACTGTGGAGCAGTAATGAGGATTTCAGAAAGGGTGTTTTTCAAGTAGTAATAGGTTTGGGGGCTGTATTCTAATGCTTTATTCACCCTCTGTGTTTTTGAAATAAACTGAAAAAAGAATGGTTGAAGGGAGGAAGCAATATATCAGAAGAGTAGCCAGAGCACAGGAGCAAAATGTTAATTGCTGAGCAAATAGTTGATGCCAATTAAAAAACTGCAATTCTTTTAAGAACCAACCTCTTAGAGATATAATACAAAATGAAACTCATGTTGCAGAAGTAAAAGTACACAGAAATATTAGAACTTTTCTGCATTTTGGAATCGTCCAACCTTAATCAGTAGGGCAACAGGAGTATCCATGATGTTTTTGGTAGCGTGGCATGTAAATGGTATGCATCTCTAGGTATGAAAAAGGGTCTTCAATTTTCACAGGTCATGAATTAGAAGGTCTAGCTTTTTTAAATCATCAGTTTTTAATTATTTTGTAGCAGTTGGTAGCCTTTGAAGAAATAGTAAATTTACAGCCTGATTGTATCTGTTTAATATGCAGTTTTAAGCAGGATATGATAAGTGTCTTTTCCTTTTTTTTCCTAGAGGGAATTGACAAAAACTTTACTCTGAATGACTTTGGCTTTATGATCTTTCACTCTCCATACTGCAAACTTGTACAGAAATCTGTAGCTCGTCTGTTGCTGAATGACTTTCTTAATGACCAGACACCCATAAATGAAAATGGTATCTACAATGGACTTGAAGCTTTTAGGTAAAGTTAATAAATAGCCAATATAAATTAAAGAGACACTATAAAAATAAGAAATAGGAAGTGCTGCTACATTTTTATTCTTAATATCAGCAAGTAGTTGATGTTCTGCTCTATTGATACATGATACAAATTTTTCTGTAGTTTTTCCTTTACACATAAGATAGACATGGTGACAGATACTTGAGTCACTCTTGAATATTTAGCCTTTGCAAAAAATGTATTGGAAAAAAGTAAACAGAGAAAAGATTGCATGGGTTTTCTGCAGAACTACCGCTTGTTTGCTTGCCCATGTAAAATGACTACTTACCAGTAACAGGCAAGCTGAGAGGAGCTGTTATCATCAATATGTAAAACTTGGCTGCGGTCCTGAAAATGACATGCCATTCTGGAGTTTAATTAGTGTTACCAACCCTGCTTTCTCATATCACTGCTTCCATCTTAATCTTACCAAGAAAAATATATAGAGGAGAAGATAATAGCTGCTCATGGATTGCTTATTGGTAGTGCTAGGAGCCTTTCACCTGGTGATTTGGTCTTATAATTGGGAGTGATATGGGTATTCCAGATCTCATGTTTGAAACCAGGTATCAGCTGTACTTCCATCAGACTGACACTGAAGTTTTGATATGTATGCATCCATCAAGCCTTACGAAATGCCTGGGGTCCATTTGCTGGAATTGCATAGTGCTACTCTTTATATAGACTTGCTTCATGCATCCCACATTGATTTGCAGAAAACCTGGCAACTTTAGTGTCTTACTGCGAATTAAAAAAAATAACTGTTGCTCTTTGAAAGCCAAGTCATTATTGGCCTGCATTGGGTAATCTTATATCTGCATAGTAGGCTGAAATAGGAATGAGCATTTGCGCACTCATGCACTTTCCCCCCATCTTCGTGGTGCTCCTGAATACAGCATGTAAGTGCTCAGTTAACTACGATTTCTTGTTTTGTTTCAACTGGAAGTCTATAGTTAACAACTTGAGTACAAAGCAGAATCTTAAAATGACTTGAGACTGTGGTTATGAAATCTTAGCTTTGCCTGTGATTGGTAACATGTAGCATGAATGTTATAACATATAATTTAAAATTGAATTCATTAGCCATGTCAAACTGAATGGGAGTAACTAAAGGAAAGGCAAGATATCTTTTCTTTTGTATCACAATCTAGATACCTTCAAAAGAACTTGGAAAAAATGTCAGATATTGCATAGAATAGATGGCAGATGCTTATTGTTCATTGTCTCTACAGGTCTACTGTTGTCTTACTGTAAAGAATTTCTTTTCAATATTTCTCATTTTCAGAGATGTAAAGCTGGAAGACACATACTTTGATCGAGATGTGGAGAAAGCTTTTATGAAGGCCAGTACTGAGCTCTTCAGCCAAAAAACAAAAGCTTCCTTGCTTGTTTCTAATCAGAATGGAAATATGTATACACCATCGGTCTATGGCTGCCTTGCCTCTCTCCTAGCTCAGTAAGTATGATGATAGTAAAGGAAACTAGGTTTAGGTGATCTGACTCATCTGGGTGCCACATTTTGAAAACAGGTTTAAATTGAGCCACAGTTAAGTGCTATATCCTCCTTGTGAATTATCAATAAGCAGAGTGCTTTCACTCTCCACTCAGAGACTAATGCTCATTTTTCTTTGTGGTCTTTGTGACTTACACATGTAGGGTTTGTCTGCACCTGTGCAATCTGTCTTTCGAAGCTTCTAGAACTAAGCATCTTGAGGCAGTAGCTCCATCTCCTCCAAGTGTGCCTATCCTGTGCACTCAGTATTTTTAACCTTTTGAAATTAGTATTGTCTAAGGAAGATGTACGGAGCCATAGATTTTGTAGACTTTGTTCCATGATTTCTCTCAATGATATAATATACCTGAAGGAGAAAATACAAAGCACAGAGGGCTGGAGTGCCTTTTGCCATTCTTCCCAGTTGAATCCCATGGCTTTTTTTCTCAGGAAAGCTTTCTTGAGAGAGAAACTATGGAGTTTAGCAGGCTAAGATAATCTAGGCCTCCATATTCTGGTTGTGCTCTTAAAGATACATTTGTGAAAGAAATCAGCAGACCAGAGGAACAAGAATTTTTTTAGATCCTAAAGGGGAAAAATTATAGCGCGAGAAGTGCAGGAAGGGGAACTGCATAGCGAATAGGTGTTGTATGCAGGCTGCAAGGAGGAACCCCCTCCCCAGCTGGCCTGTTAGCTGGAGAAGAGACCCTCTCATGGATTTGTTTGTGGGCTGCAGAAGAGAGCCTACAAATACTTGCACCTGGGCCATCTTCATGCCCCCCCCGAGCACTTGTATGGGGTGGAGTCCCTCCAGGAACTTCATCAAGGAAAGCCCCCTGAGCACTTTTGTCTGGCCACAGTGGAGACTTCCTAAGTGCTCAGGTATGGTTTCTACTGCGAAATGTCACTATATAATTCACCTGTGCACATTTAGGCTTTGTAGCTGAAGAAGGGGTTGGGATGCTAATCATTTCAATCTGAGAAAGAATAACTTCTAAAATCTTGTTTCATTGGAGATAAGGACACTACCCTTCCTAGTTCTGTACTGTGGAATAATAACAGGGGCAAGGGGCTTCAGGCAGCACAGGCTAACATCAGCTCATTTCCTTAGAGCAGCTGGCATTGATGATAGAAAAACAATTCATCTAAGAGGAACTCTTGCTTGGAGCTAGCTTAATAACTATATGGAGAAATATCTAAGATAAGTTATGTTCAGTCTTTCTTAATGTACTTTTACTCATGTCCTGTCTTCTGGCATTCAGGTACTCTCCTCAGCAGTTGGCAGGACAGAGGATTGGAGTTTTCTCTTATGGCTCAGGATTTGCTGCTACTCTCTACTCAATCAAGGTTAGCCAAGATGCAACTCCTGGTGAGTAAATGCCTTGACAGTGTAAACACACAACTATTTCTGGCAGTTATAGAAGCACAGGTTTGATGCGTAATTCCTGTTGGGTGTCCATACAGGTCAAAGTACCGAAGAATCTTGATGGAAATAATTCATGACCTTATGCTTTCTCTGATTCTGTGCAACCACAGTAATTCAGAACACAGAATTCAGCATTATGAGAATCATGGTTTTAATAGAAAATACTTGGATTGTAATCACTACCAAGATAGAGATATGAATATGCATGACCATATGCTATATCCTGAACTCTTGGCAGTCACAGAGTGGCTGAGTAAGATTTGCATAGGTCAGGATGTAGGCCCCTCCAGCTCCTTCCTGATTTGCATGATGAGAAGAAAAAAAGTAGACTAATGTATTGAAAACTCAAAATATATTCATCTATGAAGGTAATTGTTTCATCTTCCTTCCCTTCACAGCACTGAGCATACATAGCTCTATGAGTACTATACCATAGTAGAGAACATTACTTTGTTCAAAGGTGATCAGAGAAATATTGATTGAAAGAACTGCTGTCATAAACTTTATTTTTGTATTTCTGAAATAACTTGTGATTTTAATGTGTGTAGAAAAAAAGGGTAGCCCAAGATAAAGAAATACTAGTTTTAACAATCTGTAATCCTTAGTTGCATTGTGGATTGAATATCTCAATAGGTCATTCTTTGCCTTTGAATGCAGAACTTAAGTAAAGTTTTCATATGATAATTTGGTAATACTGGGCAAAATTCGAGGAAGAGAGACATGGCTTGAATTAAGTTTGGGAAGCATGTGTCTCTCCATCTCCTACTGTTTCATGTTTCCCAGAATCCCTGGCCATTAGCTAGAGGTGATGGGAGTTGGAGTGCCACATCTAGAGGAGCACAGATTTCCCACCTAAGTGGCCATGTTAAGATGTAACATGCTGTAGGGCAGTGCTATTTAAAGTAGTGGTCTATGGACTAGTACTAGTCTGCAAGCCAAAGGAAGAATCAAATGTAGCGAATATGCACAATTATGATTGCTGTCCTTGATGCATTGTGGGAGAAAATAGCCAGTCACCCTTCATGGTAGATAGCTAGCTGTAGGATAAGCTGTGGTGATTTTTGATACTTGCTTAAGTATTGGTTATAATGGAGGTGCTTGATTTTGTTATAGTGTTAAATGTAATATTATACAATGTTTTTTGCTGGCATAGTTCTTTAGTTGCATGATAGGTCAAAGAAGTCAAGATGTTGGGTTTCCTGACTCTGCTTTTAATTTCCAGTTGTCTAATTATTGTTTCAGCAGAATATGAAGCTTGGTTTCTAGAGAACACAAATTACTGTTTTGTACTGCAGGTTCATCCCTGGATAAAATAACAGCAAGTATGTCTGATTTGAAAGCAAGGCTTGATTCAAGAAAATGTATCTCGCCAGAAGTGTTTGCAGAAAACATGATGCTTAGACAAGAGACTCATCATTTAGGTGAGTGGTAGTGCCAAGGAATCTGTCTTATATATATGCCTTCAAGTTGCCTGTCGACTTACGGTGACCCTATAAACATCACAGGGTTTTCCTAGGCAAAGACTGCTGAGAGGTGATTTTGCCAGTCCCTTTCTCTGAAATCTCCTCTACAGCAACTGATATTCATTGCTGCTCTCCCATCCAAGTACTAACCAGGATTGACCTTGCTTGGCTTCCAGGATCAGGCAGGATCTTTGTCCTTTAAGGTATTTTGGTATACCCACTGAAGTCAATGGAGTTTGACCTTTATTGGATTAAGCCACTGTCTCTCTTGAAATGGAGTTAAGATTTTTACATCAAATTCAGAAATTGTATCTATTAAGCAACAAGGCAGGATTTGTTCATAGAAGGTTTGCCTTCCTCTGGGGCTGAAAGAGTGTGACTTGTCCAAGGTCACTCAGTGAGTTCTCATGGCTTAGCTTGTTTTATAAGCACAGAGATAGGAAGCCTGAGTATATTATGCTTCCAGTTGTTGCTCTTCCATAATTATTTGATGAGAGGTATGTCCCTACCATTGGGAGGGTAGCTCACCAAGGAATAATGAGACTTCATATTATCCTAAAAGCATGACATTCTTCTCTTTTCTCTGCTTCCATGTGACACCGGCCTTTTTGGACTGTACTAACATTCTGAAAATAAAAAGAGCGAGAATCTTAAAATTGATTCTGTATGTAGAGATATATTCAGGAAGTTGTACTAATACTAGGAATCAGCTCTTCAGAGAATCTGGATTTTCTCTTTCTTATAGCTAATTATATCCCAAAATGTTCTGTGGATGATCTCTATGAGGGAACTTGGTATTTGGTGCGAGTGGATGAGAAACACAGAAGAACATATGCCCGTCGCCCTGTGCTGGGTGATGGTCCATTGGAAGCAGGAGTGGAAGTTGTTCACATGGGTCCTGCTCATGAGGTAAGTGTAATGTCTATTTATTCCCCTTCATAAAATCCAAGGGCAGGTGCACACATAACAGGATTGTTCTTAATTTTGTTAGAAGACACTGAGAACAGGCTGCCAAATTACACACACTGTTTTCAGTTTATGCAGCGAAATGGGTGAGCCTCACACCTGGGTAACATCAGTGCCCATGTAGTTAGCTGAAATTTAGGGTATGCTTGGGGAGGAGAGGGTGGAACATTATCTGGAAGAGAATGGACAAAGCTTTGATGTGTCCCCAGTTCCTTAACCACAGTTTCCTGTTCTCTTTATGTGTCCACCAGCCCCCAAAAAGTGTTAAACCTTAGCTAACTTCTCATTTTTTTTATTTTTCTTTGTTGTGAAAATAAATTGCAGAATATTAAGCGCATGTAGTGGAGTATGTCTGTATTTGCTATTCCAGTAAGTTACTTTTCAGCAATGCATAAACCTTGCCAAATCATACAAATCCATCTTTTCCTGAGCTTATGTAATATGGGCCCTGCTTCATTACTGTCTCACATACACAATTACTTCTAAAATTGATTAACAAAAAATCTTTCTTTTATATTAACCTCTTATATCAGTCCTGTATCTGAAATTGCATAAGTAATGTCAGCAATCTTGTTCTAAACTCTGGAATCACTAGGGAAATATATGCATTAAGCAAAGCACATTTTTTCAAGCAAAAATATTTACTCTATATATCCAATTTAGTTTTGTGGCATCATATACTATCTATAATCCTAGTAGATTGGCCACTATTACATTTGGAATACATCATGGTATAGCTTTATTTCTATACTCCCAAGTTGAAAGCATGCTCAGTTGCTTTTTGCTTACTGCTGTTAAAAGATACCTAAATCATTATTGTTTACTGTCATTAATTTATGGTAAATACTGTTAATCTGGGACATTATCGTTTTCTGAATTTTCTTTGTTTATTGATTTCTCCATTTCAGATAATTATCCATTCTGTTTTTGTAACCTTGCCAATGAGAAGTCAAATCTGAAAATTTTGAAAGGAAAAAAAGTTTGTAACCTGAAAAGCTTAGAAAAATTTTTCAGATGAGAAGTCTGCATGTTTTATTCAATTCTGAATGCTTCCTGAAGTCTGATCAGTTTGAATCCTTTGCTAAACACTTTAGATTTTAATGGAGAATTGTCTGGGCTGAGAAATGAATTTTGAGTTACTGTTCCCTCATGCCTGACTTTTAAGAGGAATTGGGAACACTTAAAATTTAACTTAATTGGCATGTGTGTGCTTATTAATGTGTTCTGACCTGTGGCTTTTCTTTTCTTCCCACAGCACATCCCCAGCCCTGCTAAGAAAGTACCAAGAATTCCTGGAAAAGCAGACTCTGAAGCAGTTGCCGTTTCCCTTTCCAATGGAGAGCATTAAGACACCTCTGTGAGGTGGAAATTGAAAAGATTAGGGGAGAGGTGGGGTTGTACACAGGATTAAATGTTCTTACTCACATTCTGCTGTACAGTACTGCTTAATTAGAGCATGAAAAACTTACTCTTGAGGCTCTGTCTTTTGATGCGGTTTGTTGACATGTAGTTTCATAACACTAAAAGTTCTTGTGCTTCTTGGAACAGAAATTACAAGAGCACTATCTGAGAAACATAGTTTGTTTTTAAACAGTCATGGTTCAGAACTAAGTACTTTAATTTAGGCTCAGGAAAACCCCAGTTGTTTTCCTCCTTCCCCCAAACCCCATTTTAACAAAGATCTCTCCAAATTTTGTGAAATTATTCAGCAAAGAAAAAAGACTTCTTTTTAAAGCCATTATTAAAATTAAAATTAATATGATCTAAAGCCATTAGTGTGTGTCATCCTAGTCTTTAAAGTTAGGGTCCTATGTGCCTTAACAATCTAAGCACCCTGTCTCTTAAATATAAACATTCTGCCCTCAAAACCCCTATGCATCTGGGGAAGGTGCAGTTGATTTGTTTTTAAAGGTGCTATTAACTGGAGAATTTTTTTCTGATTGTTATTACTAGTTCAAACCCAGCTGGAAAAGTGGATGTCTGTAACTATTGATAACTGAGATTTCAGTTACATGTCCATACTTTAAAACCATTTTCCCCTCCATGCCCAAAATACCATAGACACCATTTTGCTACAGTAGCAAGGCTAAAGGATTCTTTCCCCAGCCCCTTGAAGTGCAAGGTTATGTAGGAGCAGGTTTTGCATATTCAGCCTCCAAACAACTTTTCAAATGCTCAGCTTAAGAATGGATCAATTCTGGAAGGTTTTGCTCTCGATGTCTGTTTTTCTGTGTTTATGCAGGGTGGTACTGCAGCAACAGGAGTTGCTCTGAACTGATGTATATGTGGCATTCTATTTCAAGTTTATTTGAAATTCCGTTTCCAGTTATGTATGAATACTGAAAGACTGCAACCTTCAAAGTACTCACTATAGAAAAGTCATACACAAGATTGGGGCTGTGCTGGCTAAACACATCTCTCTAACTCTGTAGGGGTGCATTTGATAAAACTACCTAGGTTGCCTGTTTGCCAGCCTGCCTAAGGCAACAAAAACTGAAGTGGGGAGGGTGTAAATTGAACACCCAGCTGGACATGAGACATGGCTTGTGTGCTTCATTTATTTGCAAGTTGTTCTCCTCTGTAATGGTCCATTGACTTCCACAGACCTGCTTCAGAATAATGGTTTCTTGGCTATCACATCTATGCTTTGGTCATTGTATAGGCTGTCATGAGGGGAGTCAGCTGATTGTGTTGGATGGTCCTAGATGAACTGGAACTAAAGGCAAAGAATGCTCTTGGCTTGGAAAATACAATGCATTTACACCGAACTCACATTGTGCCCTACTTCTATTTTGCTTTAAAAGACTTACAAAAAGCTTCATCTGAAAAAATATTCCAAGAATTTGTACCCCTCATGCTATGTTACAAAATGGAGGTTTTGATATTCTGTTGTTTGTTTTCTAAAAAGTATGTGACAAAGGTTTGACAGTTGCTGCATCAGTTCATGTTGGACATGTTTTAACTTTAACTTGAATGGATAAACAAAAAGTCTAAGTGCTATGGCTATGTGAGACAAGAGGAGCAGAGGACAAGCCTGATGTCTGTCCACGTGTTGGAAGCATATCAAGTCCATTGCAGGCAATGGACAGAGTAAGAACCATTGCACAAAATGTAACCTTTATAAACCTCGTAAGTGATGAGGCGGATGCCTTGTAAAATAAATGTTGAGCTGTTTGAACTACCAGTGTTAGTATTGTCTTTCTTTGCATCATCACCAGCCTGACCATGAGGAATTTGCTGCAGGTGCTCCAGGTGGCAGATCAAATGAAGCAGATGAGCCATCATTGTATCTTTCTGCATTCAAGTCTGCAAGATCTGGAATTGGGACCAGAGGAATCAGTTGGTCCCAAGATTTCTCAGTGAGATTACCGTATTTGCCAGCATATTAGATGCACCAGCATATAAGATGCACCCTACTTTTCAAGTATTTTTCAGGAAAAAATTTTTTTTAGTTCTCTGGTGTGCAAAATGCACAGGAAGGGAAGGGAAGGGAAGGAAAGGAGTGTTGCACCAGGAGAGGAGGGGAATGAAAAAAGTGCTGCACCACTACCCCTCTCTTCCTGTTTGCATGGGCAGAAACTCCCAGCAGAGTCAAAATGCGCAGGAGAGGAGGGGAAGGTAAGGAGAAAGTCTACATCTATCTATGTTTCTACAGATCAAAGTTTCCACTACCTCCTCCCTTCCTGTTTTGTCTGGGCGGGGAGAACTTTTCACTCCCCCTCCCCTATGTTTTTAGTATTACCATATATGTTGATGTATAGACGCACCCCATTTTCAGAGGGTATTTTTTTATGAAAAAATGTGGCTTGTATGCCAGCAAATACAATGTGTTCTTTTTCCTTTCCTGCTAAGTGATGCAGCTGTATCTTTATGGAAAGAAGCTACTTAATATATGGACATACTAAGATATTACAGAACTTTTCCAAAGCTGAAGCATATAAAACATACCCACTCTGCGTCAAGCCTGACTAATGAACCCTCATCTAATACTATAGATGGGAAAGTAATTTTTAGAGTAATAGTGAAAGTAGCTTTTCCATGCTTGTGTAATATACTATAGGCTGCTCTTGGGAACCTTTTTACTTAGGTTAAATTTATCCAATGAACTTTAAACTAGAAACCCGTACTGTATCAGTTCTACCTTTGCATTGCTTTCAGAATGCACATTGTTAGCAAATGACAAGCAGTGGCCTAAAAAACCCCAGTGAAGTGCTATCATTTAAGAATTCATGGTCCCTACATGCTTAAATAATTCCCTGTGCAGTTCAGCATCTCTAAAGAAGACTAAATATGATGGGTGGTACCTAACTGCTCTGTTGAATCTGAGGCAAAAGAAAAGAACTTGAACATAGAATGTAAGTCATGTATTTTACCTTCTGTTCTCAGCAGGTGATCCCTGTGGGAATACAGGTATGCAAAATCCTTTCAAGGGCCAACCTCTGCCATGTTCATCCTGCAATCCAGGCTGCAAGTTTTTTAAAAATATTATAATTGGTCAATGCAGAACTCCAATTTAAATGGAACATTGGGGATGGGGAGATTCCCTGCTCACTGCAAATATCAGACAAGGAACGGGATCGCAAGAGTCAATAGTGGTCTAAAACAGTGGGCTAAAAAAACCTACCCACATGTCAGAGTCTTGATCCAACATGCATATCCGGCAGAGCCTGCCTGTTTTAACATGAATGAGAGTCATGCAGCCCTTCAGCTGTTGTTGAATTGCAGTTCCCAATTTTCAGTGCTGGCTTTCCTTTATTGGCTGATAAGATTGGCAGCCCAATTACATCTGGAAGTCTGTAAGATTTCTATCCTGGTTTAGGCCTGCATGATATGGCTAACTATCTGAAAAATATGATGTATAGTTTGGCACTCATTACAAGGAAATTAGGCATTTGCAGCTAATGTTTTGGTATTTGATTCTACCATACACCAATATATGAATAACCACTGGAATCCTGTTAAGACCTTATGTCTGCAGGAGTTGCAACTGCAGTTGCATAACATCTGTATCCAGTAGGGGGCTGCTGTTCTATAACTATCAGAGCCAGCAAAATGCACAATGTACATTGTTGTCTGATGCATATCAGTGTGGAAAGTGCACCATGCCAAGATGGATACTGTGCACCAATGTGCATTGTGTGCTCTTGCTGGAGTAATGTTACACACTTGCATCTCTGCTATGTCGCTAGGTACACTCTTCCCTCCACATTCAGGGATTTGACCTTTACAAACATGATTATTTCCAGGATGTCTGCTTCCCTCCCCTCCCATTCCCCTGCCTTTTTCCCAGATGCATGTGTCTTCCTTCCATGGACCTGGGCAAAAGGCAAGTGAATGGGGGGGAGGTGCATGAGCATACTTTCTCTGGGTGCACAGCTGCCCCTCCTTTTCATTTGCCTATTGCCTGAGCACCTAGAAGGCAGTGTGCCTGGGTGAAACACCAGTGAATGACGGGGGGAGGGGAGGTATGCACGCATACCTTCTCTGGGTGCACAGTTGCCTCTCCCGTTTGCTTGTTAATTGACTGGGCACCTGAAGGAAGGCAGCACTCCTGGGCAAACCGCAAGTGCAGGAAGGGAAGTGGAGGGGGAGTGCTCACTTGGGCAGGTGGGGATAATTTGCATTTTTTTTCTTTTGTGAGGGTTCTGCACCCTGAACCATTGCAAAAGTTGAGGGGGCTACTGTGTACATGAAGTTACATAAAAGGTCATATACAATCCCTGCAAACATTGTTAGTCCTAACTAGACTAGACTGACTGAATGGCGACTTGACGTGCATTTGAACCCATTGATTCTAGTGGGCATTACCAACAAGATTGAGGCCACTGTCTTCCCCATGCCTCCTAGTGACTAGAAGAGAATATCAGCATCACCACATGAGGCTGCGAAGTCTCATCCATCTCTCTGCTTTCAGACTTGCCCATCTGCTCTTTTGAGTATATTCACAGCATGTATCTATCCCATGGGCTAAGTCTCCCATTGCTGTGTGTTGCAAAGGGGCAGTATATGACATCAGTTAAGAGTTTGGCCAGGCAGGGTTGACATGGAAAGCTGTGTTTCTAAGCTTGTTCCCTGGGACTTTCTAATGCTGGATGAGCAAACTTAGGTTCTGTGTCCAAATCAACTGCTGGTTATAATTTGTAATGCTGTACATGCCACTGGCTACCATTGAATCTGAGGAGTTTCACTAAGGCTTGTTGCTCAGAACTGCACCTCTCACTCACTCCCAAAGAGGTAACCATATAGTTATTCCACTTTTCCTGCTCCACTGGTAGTGTAAGGCTATGAACTGGATCACTGGTATCCTTGGTGACCACATCTGATTGTATCAGCCACTTGGGAGTCTTTTTTGAACTGTTGAAATTTTTCTTCCTGCGACATCGGCATGTATACCACTAGCATTTGATTTTGGCTGGCTTGCAAAACGTTAGGGGAATCTTCTTGATGGCAAGAGCCATTTGACAGTAGAACCAGTTACGGTGTGTGTGTGTGTGTCTCCCTTCCTACAGGTCTTCAAGGCCTCCTGACTGGATGTTCTAGCACAGAATTTACTGCAGGGGACTGAACTTAGAGACCTATAATCAATCCTTGGGTTGGTTTCAGAATCATAGAATCATAGAGTTGGAAAAGACCCCAGAGGCCATTAAGTCCAACCCCCTGCTATGCAGGAACACCCATCAAAGCATTCCCAACAGATGGCCATCCAGCCTCTGCTTAAAAACCTCCAAAGAAGGAGACTCAGCCACACTCCGGGGCAGCATATTCCACTTCTGGACAGCTCTGACCGTCAGGAAGTTCTTTCTGAGGTTCAAGTGGAATCTCCTTTCCTGCAGCCTGAATCCATTGCTCCATGTCTTAGACTCTGGAGTGGTAGAGAACAAGCCTGCTCCCTCCTCAACATGACATCCCTTCAAATATCTAAACATGGCTATCATGTCCCCTCTCAACCTCCTCTTCTGCAGACTAAACATACCCAGCTCCCAAAGGCGTTTTTCATAGGGCATGGCTTCCAGACCCTTCACCATTTTGGTCACCCTCCTCTGGACACGTTCGAGCTTGTTGACATCCTTCTTGAATTGAGGTGCCCAGAACTGGACACAGTATTCCAAATGAGGCCTAACCAATGCAGAATAGAGTGGTACCATTACCTCCCTCGATCTAGACACCTACTCCTATTGATGCAACCAAGAATCGCGCTGGCTTTCTTGGCTGCTGCGTCACACTGCTGACTCATGTTCAGCTTGTGATCTACCAAGACTCCTAGATCCTTTTCACACATACTGCTATCCAACCACACATCCCCCATTCTATACTTGTGACTTTCATTTTTTCTGCCCAAGTGCAGGACCCTAGATTTCTCTCTGTTGAAATTCATTTTGTTAGCTTTGGCCCAGCTCTCCAATCTATATTGTACAAGCTTAATAGCAGAAAGTGAGGAGAGTACTTTTCAGCCATCTCAAAACGTGAGAAGCCAATGTGATGTAGTGGTTTGAGCACTGGACTATGACTCTAGAGAGCAGGGTTTGAATTCCTGTTCAGCCACCACATCCTCCTGGGTGACCTTGGGCAAGTCACACTCTTTCAGCCTCAGAGGAAGACAAAGGCAAACCCACCGCTGAACAAATCTTGCTAAGAAAACCCCATGATAGGGCAACCCTGAGGTAAACAAGGCACACAGTAATGTTTCTTTATATTTCCTAAAAATTTTTTGTTAAATTTATAATCACAGCTACACCCAATTTCCTTTAAGTTATACAGGCAAAACAATACAGTGGTGAAATTAAGTAGAGCCACGAGTGCTCCTACTGGGTAGATATTTCTGAGAGTTGCAGTCTCAAAAGTACTTTTTCCAAGCTCTGATATATGATCTATTAGAAAAATCCTTGAAAAATGTACCTGTGTAACACAGAGTTGGTATGAAGGACTGTGATATTTTTATTCCTCAGTGCCCCTTTTGAAAACAACAGGTGGGTCAATAGGAATCATTTCATGCAGTTACTAATCCTAAATTTTTGAAAACATTTCCCAGGATGGGGGAATGGATTTGTTACTGGTTACTGGCACATCTCGTAACTGTCAAAGCAACAAACTGTACATACCACTGGCAGTTAATTTAATCTGTCCCTCCATGTATTCTTGGAGTATTTTGTTAAGCCAGAGAAAGTAACCAGAGACCTCCAGTAAGAGTGCCCTTGTCTGTCACAGGAAATGACAACTCTACAATAGTATTTCCAACTCCATTAAAGGCTATGTTTTAAACTTGGAAAATCTACTATTTTTGAACTACAAGTACTAAAATATTTCAGGTAGTATGTCCAGTAGCTGTGCTGTTTGAAAGATGTGAGAGTTGCAGCCACCAAAAGTAACTTTTCTCAGGTGATATCTTAAAAGGGTCCCCACAATCACCAGTTTACTTGGAGTAGGGAATGAAAAGTTCAACAATATTAAGCAAAATTAACTGACATAGCTAGAGATGCATTCTGGAATCACTCCACTGAAATGCAAGATGATTACCAAACAGATCACTTGCAAACAACATGATTCTAAAGTTGTTAAAACAGAAGCAACTCCCAATTAGGTCACTGAAATTCCCTAAGTATGCTTAGGACAAAAGCTGTTGTGAGTGAAACTGGCCTACCAGTCCATTAGCCTGGCATTAAGGCAACTTTTCAAATTCTGCATAGCAGTGGCAGGGGAACAGCAGTCATCTCAAGCTGATCCCTGTCCCTGTCATACAACAACTCGTGTCAACTTAACCACTTCTTCCATCTCCAACAGTGACACAGTTACACAGGCCAACAGGATCTTGGTCTTAGGGCTGCAACCCTCTGTATACTTACCCTAGGAGTAAGCCCCATAGAATACAAGGGGACTAACATTTTAGAAGATATGCATTGGCTTGCACCTCTTTGCAGCAAAGGAAGAAATTATTAAAAATAATTTTTTAAAGAACTTCCTTTGGCCATTGGTGTTTATTTTTATTTTTTTGGATGAGAATTAAACATGAGAAGCCATAAGGTATCTTTTTTTATTTATTTCAAAATTACAAAAAATGTTAAGAGCATCTGTCCACACAAACTGACTTTGCAGAGTACACCAGGCCAGCCACATAGTTTACAAAATCAGACAGAGTTTTGATGCATGTTTGAGGCCCCGATAGGTAGTCTGCTCCTTCTTTGACTCTTCCTCTCTGGGTTCTGGTTGGCTGATTATAGGAACAGCCTCCATGGCCCATTTCTTTTGAACTCTGTGTAAAATAATTCTGTAGATCCCAGTTATTGAACTGTGAGAATTTCTCCCACGGTTATTCTGAATGTGCTCTTCCGTGATTCCCAAATTGTTCAGGATGTTTTTCACCTCGGCTTCATCCTCCCTTAGTGTACCGTTCTCGGACAAATATTTTGGGTCCAGTTTAAATGGTTCCAAGGGCTTTGGATATTGCACTCCTTTCATCCAGTCACTGCTCATGATGTGCTCAATGGAGTGGCGTTCGGATGGGACTGACTGAAGGACTCCCCGAATCAGTTTCTGACAAGGTTCTGAAAGGAACGGCGGTAATACATATGTCCCTTCAAGAATGCACTTCTTCAATTTGGCCACTGTATCTGCTCGAAAGGGCATGACTCCTGTTGTCATAAAATAGAGAAGAATCCCTAGTGCCCAGATGTCCACGTAAACGCCAACATAGCTTTCATCCCGGAAAAGTTCTGGGGCGGCGTAAGGAGGGGAGCCACAGAAAGTGTTCAGGGTTTCCTCTTTTTTACTGATCGTGCTGAACCCAAAATCTCCCACTTTCACACAGGTGTTACTGGTATAAAATACATTTTCGGCTTTCAGGTCTCGGTGAATTATGTTGCTGTCATGCTGCAGAGCAAAATAAAAGGGAAATAATAGCAAAAACAAGACATCTGGTGGCTTCTGTTTTGTCTCTTTGCAGCATTTAGTTCTTACACAAAGAGGCAGGCTGTCTTCAGTTACAACCTCAGTTGTACTGAACACTAATATCACTTTGATCATGGGAAGAATTGTTGATACCATCATGCTAAAAATGTAAGTGTAATGGAGAAAACTAGGCTTACATTCACTTTCTGTAAGGCAATGAGAACCTGTGGCCCTCCAGATGATGCTGGACTACAACATCCAGCATCCCTCACCACTGCCTATACTGACTAGGGCTGATGAGAGTTATACTCCAACAATATCTGGACAGCCTGTTTTAAAGCAAGACATGCAGAGAAAAATGCCACTTGAAAGACTAAAGGAATGAACTTACCATGTGTTTAACTGCAGACAAAATTTGGGAGAAGATGTGCTTGCTTTCCACTTCCGACAACTTTCCTTCCATGGAGATTTTAGCAAACAGTTCCCCTCCACTGGCGTATTCCATTACCAGGTGCAGTTTCGATAGTGTCTCTATGACCTCATAAAGCCGGATGACGTTGGGGTGATGCAACTTCTCCATGCTGGAAATCTCCCGGGAAAGTAATCTCTGAGTCTTCTGGTCTAATTTTGTTTTATCCAAGATCTTGATAGCTACTTTTTCTGGAAAGAGAGTTGTTATTTTTATATTGTTAGTAAATAAAGTAAGTATCATGCTTAAGAGAGAAAATAAAATGCACTTCCTTACAGTCAGAATGTTCCATCTAGTTCTGTAAAGTCTATCCTGAGTATCAGCTACTTTCTAAAATGGTCTTTTAATGAATTTTAAATGGTTTTAACTCTACAGATTGCTTTTTTTTTTTAGATGATGCTGAGAGCAAAATCTCCTTGAGAATCTCAAGAAAAAAAGTCATTTTCTGTCCCTGCAAAAATAATTTAAAGTAGTTGTGGAAATGTGTTGCTTTCTGGGTGATGAACTACAACTCCCATTATCTACCACCCTTGGCTCTGCTGGCTAATTGCAGCCCAGCAATAGGTGGAGGGCAACACATTCCACAGCCCTGGCTTGAAATGTGCTGGCAATGTGTAGTTAGACCTCTGAAGCCATTGAAGGAGGAAGAACATGAGGATGAACATATGGTAGAAACCTTACTATGCCCATCCCTTAATAAGGAAAATGTGGACTAGTGCACAATGCAGTGACTGGCAGTGTTTAGAGCTCTCCAGCTGAAAGTATTCCATATTAAACATGACTTCAGACAGTAATAAAAATGACTCTATACTGAATAATACATCATTTTTAATTGGGGAATAGAATCTGCAATCCTAAATCCACTTACTTGGGAGAAAGCACCATTCAGTTCAACGGGACATATTTCTGAGTAGGCATTGCAGGCTTGCAAATGTGCTATACTTTGTTCTGCAAAGTAGTCATTCAATAGAAATGAACCAGGTTTCTGGCAAAGCAAACCTATAGTACAGCTACACTGCACAGTTACAGCACTTTGATACCACTTTAGCTGTCTTAGTTCTACACTAAGGGATCCTGGGATTTATAATTTGGTGAGGTTCCAAGAATTTTCTTTTAGAGTGCCCTTGTGGCATAGTTGAGTGGACTGCACTAGAGCTCTCTAGCAGAGAATTGTAAGTACCTCACCCAACTACAAATCCTGGGATTTTGCAGGATGGAACCACAAAAAACTGCTCGGGGTAGTGTAGATCTATCAAACTGCTCCAGATACAGCCCAGCTGTTACAAACTGAAGGACCTGCAGTCTGTTAATGATAAGCCACCAGTCTCTCCAATAAAAACAAGAAGAATTTTATTATTTATTTATTATATTTATATGCCACCTTTCTCCCAGATGGATTCCAAAACAACACAAAAAAAATGTTAAAAACATTTAAAACAATTAAAAACTTCAAGAAACATAAAATTATAAAAACCTACAAAAGTTTCTAAAAACAGCTTGATAGATAAAAAGCTCCCCTGCTCACACGTTGTAAGTCAGCTTGAAAAGAAATGTTTTTCCCTGCCAGCAAAAGGAAAGGAGAGAGGAGGCCAGCCTAGCCTTCCGTGAAAGAGACTTCCACTGGGTGGGGGTAGCCCCTGAGACAGTTCTTTCCTGTGTCGTTACCAGGCGAACCTGGGATGGTAGCGGGACCAAGAGAAAGCCTTCCCCTATGGATCTTAGGGCTCTGGCACATTTGTATAAGGAGATATGTTCTTTCAATGCAATGCAAAATAAAACCACAGAACAGTTTTAAGATTATTAAAATATCCTCAAGTAACTCTTGGAGAAGCTTCCAAGGTGATACCCCAGGCATCTTTTTAATTAACTCAGGAGGGGGATTCTGATGATATTTCAAGGCTAGAAAAAAACCAAAGTATTTAGAAATTCAGTAAATCCAGGGCTGAGATCTTCCTCATTGGGTGGAGGGTTTCACCGTGGAGAAGCAGTGCCTGCTGTACCACCCTGTGTATGACGCGTGTATGACTGAATGTGAGAATAGGGGTGGGGGTGTAGGAGTCGTCCTTGCAGGGCATCCTGGCCAGCCGCCTCCTGAGCTTTCACCCCCATTACCTGCCCTGTGCTGGTAGCTGTTGGGCTCCAACCACTGAATACGTAATTTTTGGCTTTGTATTTCTCTGCTTCCTTGTCCGTGGTTTGGATAATTTAAATATAAGTAATTTAAAGCTCCAGAGACCAGGACAAGGAGCAATGGATTCAAGCTGCAGGAAAGGAGATTCCACCTGAACCTCAGGAAGAACTTCCTGACGGTCAGGGCTGTCCAGCAGTGGAATCTGCTGCCTCGGAGTGTGGTGGAGTCTCCTTCCTTGGAGGTTTTTAAGCAGAGGCTGGATGGCCATCTGTCGGGAGTGCTTTGAGGGTGTTCCTGCATGGCAGGGGGTTGGACTGGATGGCCCCTGGGGTCTCTTCCCACTCTACATTTCTATGATTCTATGATTAACCCAGGTTGCTCTTCAAGTCCTACTTGTACATTTTGTTTCAAGAAGTTGAGGAGAGAAAACCGGGTCATCTTGAAAAAAGGCAGCCTGTCACACACTTTGAGAATGAAAGGTTGCAACCTCATCCGTGTCATCAGATTTACAGGCGGATGTAACCATTTGAAACAAAGCTGAGCTGGCAGGTTTCACCTAGAAAGGTGTTTGTTTATACGTGTGTGAAACCAAACTGCTCAGGATTGTCCCCTTAAGTTGCACTTTGGTCATGGATGTTGTTTTCTAAAAGATCAACAGGACAACCTTTTGTGTGCCTAGTCAAAAGTAAGATCAAATGAATTCAGAGGGGCTTGCCTCTGAGTAGGTAGACAGAGCATTTCATTGTAACTCTTGCCAGAGAGTGTCACCTTTGAAAGCACATGTGACTGAACCTCTCACTAGACTGGCCCTGCAGTTCCAAGCCCTTGGGCTCCTGTCCACTCACCTTGCCCTTTTCCCCCTCAAGATCTCTCCCTGGATTTGGTATTTGGGCCTCTAAGTGGTCCCTATATGGACCAGTGGATGTGTGAGTTCACAGTGGTGTGACCAGACCCTATCAAAAGTTAACAGGAACAACCAGATACAGTTGTAAAAAAGAACAAAGTAGAAGTTTACGCAGTTAGTTCACACATTATCACACACATTAATGCCAGAATTTTTAAATCATTCACAGCTCCCCAAAACTCTATTCAGTTCTTCCTTCTGGCTGATTTTCCTGTCTCTATCACAACAACTTGTCCCTGGCCATTTCTGCACTAGCCTGTTATAGTGCCATTATTCAACTTTCAATATCCTATGGAATCCTGGGGTTTGCAGTTTAGGGAGGGACCTCAAAGCCCCCCTCCCAAACTGCAAACCCCAGGATTCCATAGGATGTTGAAAGTGGAATAATAGCACTATAACAGGCTAGTGCAGAAACGGCCCCTATCTCGGGGCCATATTTCATCATCTGCCTTCTGTCAGTTTTGTATCCTTTCTCCTTCACAGCATTCCCTGAGCTGTGACTGGCTGGCTCCAATGAGGCTTGCTCAACTCTTCTTTTCACAGCGCCGATCAGGGCTGTGATGCTGTTGCAAAGGCATAAGTGCACCAGCACTGGTGGAGATGGCAGCATGGTGGCAGGTGTAAAATGGGCTTGGGCACTGTGACAGTGGCAAAATCCCTCTTTGTTAGAAGAGAAAGCTGCCCTATTGAACTTCCTGGGAGCAGCAAAGCAACTTTCCCTGGAAATAAAAATGGCAGCTGGAATCCTATTATCGACTACTTAATTGGTGTAAGTATCAGCTACATGGAAAGGAGATCCATTCTGCCACCAATCAGAGCACGGGAAGGGACATTTCCACAAGGTCTGGGCATTGGGAGTATTGGGCCAAAGAAGGTTACTTAATTAAGTAGACAGTTGGTCCTCCACATTCACTATGGTTAGGTGTGCAGAACCCCCACGAAAGTGGAAAACCACAAACGTCAGGGTCCAAACCGGGTCCACTCAGGGTCCAAACCAGGTAAGGAAGAGGAGAAGGAAAGGTGGTGGGGTGGCATGGTGGCCCTATACCTCCTCTCTTGTTCATTGAGTGTGTGAGGGGCATTGGGAGAGGGTTTGTGGTGGTGAGAAACTGGGCTGCAATCCATCCTTAGCTGGCAGGAAGCTGCTGGTGGAGGAAGAGGAGGACCAGAAGTGGGTTTTTAAAGGGCTACTTCTTGGAAAAGAAGTGCTTGAGGTGGGAGGGCAAGGGTTGGAGAAATTTGCAAATAATCAAATCTGTGAATATTACATCTGCAAATGTGGAGGGCCAACTGTACCTAACTAAGCTGATATAGGATTCAGGGCCACTTTTCTGTTGCCTCACCCCAGCCCCACTGGTTATGCACTCCTCTAAAGTGCCTTAAGATAGTGCCCCTCAAGCTAACCAATGTGGTGGACCAACATTCGTCTCCCATTGCTGGTACCATAGTTGTGCCATATTATTTTCATAATTCACATCATTTCCAGAAACTCTCTGTTAATCAACACCAGTCCACAGGCCATCACTTTGATTTCCACTGCCTTAAGCCAAAGCCTTGGGTCAGCACAGGGCATCAACATACTGCTGTGACCCTGTGCTGACCCCTTTTAAAGCCCAGCATTGCCCCATTATACTGCCTGAGGAAAGTGTGAATTGAATCTTTCATCAAAACAGTTACTGAAATTGAATTTTTCATTGTACCTGAAAACAGCAGACTAAGCCACGGGCCTGAGCTTGCAAGATCTATCTGAGCAGGGCTTTTGAGCAGGGCTTACCGTAAGTCCAAATCAACTTGATGGCAGTTAACAACAACAGTCTCAGGGATGCTATACAAGCCATGTGACACTCAGTTCTCCACTCCAACAGTTTGCTGTCATTTCCTAGACTGTACTACCTGAAGCAACTGCTTCATTCTGCCTAATGGCAGGGCCAATCCCATTCAAAGCCCACTATAAAACTAAAAGGTGGTCCCATATTGGGTTCCTCACTAAGGAAATCTTTGAAGACAAGGATCAGCTGATCTAATTCATACTTTCAAAGACTTCTCTCTTCAACTTCTCAATTGACTATGTGGTTGTCATCTTTTTTCTCTCTTTCTCCTGAAAGATGCGGGGGGGGGAATTCCCATAAGTGCCCTAAAACATCTCCCTCCTCCCCCCACTTCCTGATTTTTGTGTCACTTGGGAACATTATGCTCTAGGTTTTGTAGCCTACACATCTTAGCCTGATCTGATGGATACTGGTATACAGGGACACTTACACCCTCACCACAAACAGGCTGAGATTCCACAGTGTGCTGGCTGAGTTCCACTGAGCTACCCCTTCCACATAAAAGCTTCCTAGCACTGGAGCACAACCCCACAATCACTTTGTGATTAGCAGAGGGTGCTAGTCACACAGGCCACATACAGTTGAGGTTTGGCTGCCAGAGGAAAGGAACAGAAGTTGTTCTCCCAGATCTCCAGAACACAGCGCAGACTGCAAACCCAGGTGGATGTCTGTTTTCTCTCCTCCCGGTTGTGAAAATATATGCAGGTGCTTTCTGCCTTCTACCAACCAATGAAGGATTGTGGAGGGGCATTTCTGATGCTGGGGAACTGCCTTACATGGGAGGAGGCATGGATATATTCAGTATCTCCTTCCCTAACACATTGCTAAATGCAAGATTCCAGTCATGGTGACTGTTCTTGGGCACTATAAAGACAGAGGGGGATCATTCACTGTGGGCATGTATTTTTTAGTTGCAACTTCAATACTTGATGCTGCTTTGAGGAAGACAAAAACTTGACTGAAGGTGAGACAGCCAGAAACATATTTGAAATTAGCACAGTTGTGTGTGCAAATTAGACTTTAACGCAGTTACAGAATACAAGCTGTGGTGTTATAGTTACTGTTGTTAATGAGCATGCAAGGGGGGAGGGGGGAGAAAGAAAGCAAGAAAGCATGGATGTGTGTACACACATACACACTTCCAGCAGTGGAAACAGCTGTCCAAAGGGTCCTTGCTGATAGTTACTAAAAGTTGCTTAGGCATAATTCAGGGATGTTGTAGGTAAACAGCAGCTGTCTCCAGCACGGTAAAGAAGCATAGGCTAAAAGTCTGACCACCAAAATGGAGATCATAGAGAAAGTGGGTCCCAGTGAAAGAAAAAAAATCATCCCTGGATGCATTTTGGAAGAAGTTTCAAGTGGTCTCTAAAAGACTCAAGATTTTTGCTTACTTGTGACCTGGTTGTTTCATTCCACATGTGCACATTGTTAGTTTTGGATAAAACATTTGCTGAAAGATACTGAAAGGCTCCTCTTTTTTGTGAAGTAGGAACGATTTCTTATTTTTTCCATGTTATTTCTGCCTCTGGTACTAAATTTTCTTCTGAAGAAGTTTCCTGGGAACACATCTACTTTGTTAACTGAGGCATACCTGCACATATTAACATCATGTTTAATGAATAATGCTTCTGTCTACACTCCCTTATTTTTAAGGCTGTTGGATGATCCACACTTGAGCATATAGGTGGGGAAATACCTGTCTTCAAAGAGTGAATTTGCACAGGAGTGAATAAGCCTTAAGACTAAGCCCATTTCTGCACTACACTGCTATAGTGCTATTATTCCACTTTCAACCTCCTATGGAATTCTGGGGTTTGTAGTTTAATGAGGCCAAAGAGCTCTCTGGCTGAGAATACTAAATGCCTCTCCCTAAACTGCAAACCCCAGGATTCCACAGGATGGTGAAACTGGAATAATAGCACTATAACAATGTAATGCAGAAACGGCCAAAGTGCAAAGAAATCCCATTTCACTTTCACTAATCTCTTCGAACAGAGGTAGACTACCTCTAGGGTAAGGACCAGATGTATTCCCCCTACCTTAATTTCCCCTGGCTGTATGACATTTCTGGGGAGCACCCTTCTTTTCCTCAGGAAGGGCTGGTAAAGAGAGGACTATGAGCAGTTCTCAGGGGAGGACTCTTAAGACAGGTCTGGACAGCAGTTTCTCCTAGTCCAAGGAAAGAGAAGGAGGGAAGAACTTGGAGTCTGAGCAATACCTAAGAGAACAGCACGCAGTTAAATTGGAGAGAGTTCCTAGCACCTTCTGCAACCCTCTCCCTTGCTCCACTGCTGCTCTGGGAGGGGGGAATATGATTTAATATGATTAAGAAATATAATAGGATATCTTAATTAATACATTTAATGGGTAAGTGCCTCAGTTGATTTGTTTACATCAAAGTCTCCAAGACAGGGAACTCTAGCAAATAATATATACAGCACTTGGGGACAAGGAGACAAGGAGGCCGGGCACCCAGGATATCACTGGTTGGCTAGACAACAAAAACAGCAGTCCTCCACAGGGGAGGACACAATAATTTAACTTGTTCAGAAATTGTCTTGAATTATGGAGCAGCAGTCAAATGAGCAGATCATAGCAAATTATTCAGGACAGTGACAAAACGATGCAGACTGCAAAGGGCCCCAAATATACCCCTCTGAATCCTGATGAATGGACAAAGAGTGGGAAACAATGTTCAGTGTAAGCCAATATAATGTGATAAACCATGAATGTGTGACTGAGAAAATTTAGAAGCATTTTACAGTCTGGGATGGCAGATGCAGGGGGTGGGGCGTCAACCATGTAGAAGGAAAACAAAGGCCAGGATACTTCCACTGATAGAAGCAATACAACCAGAAGAAGTGGGAAGAAGTTGGGAATTGTTTCTCCCAGCTGTGGTCCCACACCTCCAAAAACCCACTCAAGAGGGCTGGGAAGCCTTCTAGATATTCAACAACATGGAGGACACAGAAGGAAATAGAGAAGAAAGTTCTGTTGTGCTGGCAGTCTGCTTTGATAGTGGATATAGGCCCTTACAACCCACTGAACAAATATCTTGTTAGAACTTGACCAAATTCTACCCAGTCCTGCAGCTATTGATGCTCTGACTTATCATATAATAGCGCCTCCCTGGTTCTATTAGGCATGTTCAGATAGGTTCCTATTCTAATTTTGACCAATCTGCATTTCTGAGGATTAGCAGTGGAGATTTACAAAGGCTTCTGAGCCTAATTTATCCATCCAGCATGCTTGTGCAGCAGATAAATCCATGACTGGCAACCTGACAACTTTATTAAGACTTTTCTTGGATAGGCTGTGGCAAAGGGAAGGGGACCACACAGATGTGATCTTACCTGCACCAGCAAGATATTCTAATATTTCAGGAAAGTGTCTGCTCAGTAGGTATTATTCCCATTGTGTTGGGGAACCACACAGAGAAATGTTCTTGGCCTGCAGCCCCAACACCTGGAGGGCCAGAGTTTGCCCACATTTGATTTACATTAATTAAATGCCTGACAAATGAAAAAAATCTCACTCCAATTAAGTTGAGACACATGCAAGCAAAACGTTTTGCTTCCTGAGGCAAATGACAGGATGGTAATTCTGCCCAAGTCCAATAAAAACTTGATCAAACTTGAAGCTAAATCTTATTTCAAGACCTATGGGTCACATGCAACCCCCACAAGTTACCACAAAGGGTCTCCATCCCTCCAGCTGGGGGAACTGAAAAAAATGCTAGATCCAAACATGGGATACATTCACCACTTTTAGGGGGCATTTTTGTGGTGAAAGGACAACTTCCTCCACTGTTTTGGAGAGCAACAAGTTCGCCTAAAAGATACAGAGAGGAAGTTATGTGTTACCTACTGCTCTATGATGTCCTCCAACATTTCATAGATGAAAACTGGCACCCAAATGGCCAAACAACATCAGAGTGTGATCAAGATGGAAAAGATATTACCCTATTTGCTGCAAAAAGTATTTGCTGACATAAGGAAGAACACACAAGCCAGGAAAAGCTAAAGCAGTTTGCTTTTGCCTGAATCTACTGGGAAGGGCAAAATTCTGCCCCTCCTCTCCTTTCCTCCCTGTTGAATTGAGTGCAAACTACTTTTGTACTCTGAATTCAGTTTGCAGTAACTGAAGTAAGCTGAAGACGAAGAGGGAACATGAGAAAATGAGGCAGAAATTGGGACATTTTAAAAGCAGCTGAAAAAGTGGGATGGTGGAGGACCAATCAGGATGGTCCCTGTCAAATCAGGACAACTGAAGAGTATGATCTACCCATTTCGCACACCTTTGCCCCTGCCACCTCATTCTGCCTAATGGTAGAGCTGGTTCTGCAGTCAGCTGGTGTAGGGTAGCAGCTAGAAAGCCTGCTCTGCAGAGGTGACAGCACCACTTAGAGGAAGAGCATATCTACTGAAGGTCTCAGGTTCTGTTCCTGGCATCTTCATTTTAAAAGAAGGATTCTACTGCTTATCATGTGAAAGATCTCTGCTTGAGCCACTGGAGAACAGCTATCAGTCTGAGCAGACAACACTGGGACAGAGAGACTAATGATCTGACTCAGTACAAATTGCACTTCGGATATTCAAACAGGAGGATCTTACATTATCAGCCAGCGGCAGCCAATCTTTCAAACTGTATTTTGCTCTCTGGAGAAAACATATGCAACCACAGGCATGAGGCAACAAAAGAAACATATGTGCACATCAAGTGTTGCTAAAAGCTGCAGTGTCACAAACAATGCGCCCTATTCATTTCAAAGGGACTGAACTACAACCAATTTTCTCTTGACTCAGGGCAAAATTCCATGATCACTGCTTAGAAGTTTAATGTTCACCACTCTGAATTCAAGCTAAGCTACAAAAAGCAGTTCACATTGTGTGACACAACAACACTCAGAAGGGTCCCTGAAGAAATGAGATCAAAATGCTAATAAAAAAAATATCTAGACCTACAGATGCCCAACAGAGCTAGTGGTAACTGACTGCAGCAGGATCTTAACTGGGACCCCTTCATACTTCACAGCCGTAGTGATAAGATCCCAATATACCTTCGTTTGTTCCATCCTACAGAATCATGATATCTGCAGTAAAAATTCACTGCAAGATTGCTCTAATGTCTAACCAAAATGCACACTTTGATGGGATTCAGCCATGGCAGTTAAAGCAGAATCATAGCACTATAACTGTGTTGTGCAGAAGGGTTCCTCTAATGTCTTCCAGATGCAGAGCAAAAGGAAACATTGGTTATGATGTAACTTGAACATAGATGAATAATTCCAGAGATACTGAAAAGGAATACGTTATATGACTTTGGCAAATAGCAATGGTTTAACTTTGGGACACAGGAAAGGACTTAAAGAGGGAGACGAGTGTGGTTCCTGAGCTATGTGCAGACACCACAAGGCAGTTTTTGGGACCACAAAAGATCTCTATCCCCCACATTTGAGAAGGTGAAAAATGTTTGGACCCAAATATGATACGCTTTTTTGCCTCCACAGGCCCTTTTTTCAGCCTCCAAAAAGGAATGCCAGCCTCCAAGATCCCATGAAGGGAGGCTAATGTGGTCATCCAATGCCTGGATGTATCTCATCCCAGTTTAGAAGGAAATTAGCAGATCTTTCTTTTCAATGTATATAGCCTAGATACTACGTTTGCTTTCCCAGAGACACTTTAATGTTTTTAGTTAGGCTCACTGCTCCTAAGGAAGTGAAAGGCATGAAAAAGTCCCCTCCCCCCTTTTTTTGGGAGTCCCAAATTATAACAGTTGGTGGCGGCCATGCTATCCAGTAGAGTCTGAGAGCCATTAAAATGAAGTAACGTTTTCCAGTTCTGAGTAAGCTTGCATGGGATTACAAGATTAGTTCCAGATGACCACAAGATGTACAGACACATATCACAGAGATATTCCCTCATCTGATTATGTGCTGGTGGGCTAATGAACCATCTGAAACCAGAGGAAACCGGACCGGAAAGACAAGCTTTTGAGAGTAGCCCAGTCAAGTCAATTGCATTACTGGAGACCTTCTTTAGGATTTTAACCTCAAGTCAACAAACAATTAATAATATTTTGAACACAATTATGCAAGCTCCAATATCCTTGTTGCTAGGGCCTTTCTGTATCCTGCTAACACTACAAGATGAACTACTCTACTGTTTCACAGCAGTTAAATCTTCTAATTGTCTACATCACACTGGAGAATTTAAATGTATGAGCTTCAGGGTGTGTTCTTGTCTATTTGGTCAGTACTACTACTACTATTACTAGTAGTAGTAGTAGTAGTAGTAATAATAATAATAATAGGAGGAGGAGGAGGAGAAGAGAGGGAGGGAGGGAGGGAGTGGGTATTATTGGAAAGAGAAAGAGGTGGAAAGAGAAGTAATGAGATATGTGAATGCTTAAGGCCATTTCCACACGAGACTGTTATAGTGCTATGATTCCACTTTCAACATCCTATGGAATCCTGGGGTCTGCAGTTTCGGGACGGGCTGGGTGGCCCCTCCCGAAACTGCAAACCCCAGGATTCCATAGGATGTTGAAAGTGGAATCATAGTGCTATAACAGTCTTGTGCAGAAATGGCCCAAGTCTGCTTTCACATTACACCTGGAACAGCCCCCCCATGAGAGGGAAGCAACAAATGTTGACATCCACTCTCATTTTTTAAAATATAAAATCCAGCTGTTATTCAGAATTATTTCTATCCCTAGATGAAACACTTATGATACTTGATTAATAGAAAACACTGTTTCCATTAAGAAATCTGGAGATGATTAAGTGTCGTAAACAGTTTTTTTTGGGAAAAAATCTATAGAAAGCCACTTAGATGCCTAACCGGATCAAACTTGTAGTACCAGCAGCATAGCCCCTTATTTTTTAAAATAGCACTAGGGCATTGATCCAGATGTCAAATGCTTAAACAGCTCTGTTTTCTATGAATAGGAAAAAAAATTGTCTTCATATCATCTCTCTAAATTTTCTGTCATAAAACTGTTTAATAAATATACCAAAGAAACAGGACAGACCATAATGATGTACTTTGGGAGCAGTCGTTTAAACAATAAGTGAGAACTGCACAGCCCTCCAGATGTCGCTGAACAGCATATCTTGCCAGTATATCCAATGATGAGCAATGTTGTAAGGTGCAGTCCAACAACATCTGGAGGGCCAGACCATTCCCACCCTGGTAAAAGGTACAATCCTACTCAGAAATGCACCACTGCACACTCTCACAGCACTAAACCAACACACAGAGGCTCAACTGTTTGTTTTAATTTTGTACAGCTGCGCAAAGAGCAAATCAAACACAAAAAGCAGCGATTCAGGCGGAAGACAGCTTTGTCTTCCACGCTGAAGCAAAGAGGGAAGGGTGGGGACAGAGAGTTGGACAGAAAATAGCCAAAGCCGACTTGGCATCAGTAAGACCACCAGGGTAACCAAGAGAAATATTAAAATGGGCTTTCTAGCAGTGCAGCACTTCTGCATCAGGAGTGTGTTACCTGAGAAGCAAGTGAAGTTCTCAGGTTTTTGTGCCTCGTTGTCATCCAATATACAGCCTGAACACCATTCACAATACTCCTTCTGGTGAAGGAATATTGTGAGTGTTGACCCATCCTTGGTTGTTCATTGCTCTATTCTATTGCTCTATTGCCTGAATGTCAGTTTTTGCAAAATAATATTTATATTCTATAATAATACCCATTATCCTGTTTTGCGCTCCCAGTTATGACTGAAATAGAACAGTATGCCTTTATCACGAACAACATGTTCTGAAAAAACTGGGGAGTGAAGGAGTCTACCCATCTAGACAGCAGCCACTATCACCAGAGAGCATATTCAATGTAATATAGAAAGGCAGCCACTGCCCCCCGCTGTTAAAATCTCCTATCCTGGCATCTGAGACAGGCAGAAAATGGGTGCAAGTTGTCTTTCCACCTGCAAGCAAAAGACCTGTTTCATTCAGGTCTGCCCTTGACAATGGACCTCAGCTTCTATGAGGGTATGAGCCAGCATGGTGTAGCAGTTTGAGCACTGGATTATGAACCTGGAGACCAGGGTTCAATTCCCTGCTCGGCCATGGAAATCCACTGGGTGACCTTCGGCATATCACACACTCTCAGCCCCAGAAAACCCTGTGATAGTTGTCACCTTAGGGTCACCATAAGTCAAAAACAACATGAAGGCACACAACAACAACAGAATGGATGCAGTATTTTTTACTGTATTTTAAATTTTAAATTACACAGTGTTTTTACAACAATTCATGGCTTTATGCATTTCAGGCATCGGCGCTGTTTCAGGTATCTGTACTATCTCCCTTCACAGTAAAATAGGATATAAATCAGTCAAATAAATAATTAAAAAATAATCCTTTCACACCAAAGAATCACAGCACTATGATCCTACTTTACCTGCCACGGCTACTTCTTATGGAATCCTGGGATCTGTAGTTCAGGAAGAGGTATTGAGAATTCTCAGCCAGAGTGCTTTAGTGCTTCATCAAACTACGAACTCCAAGATTCCACAGGATGCAGCCACTGTAGTCAAAGCAGAATCATAGTACTATAATGGTGTTGTGTGAAAGGGCACCATGTCTGGGACATCACTTTCAGTTATATACACATGTTGTATACTTTGCTTCAATACAGGAGGCAACATATTGTTTGTTGACTCTTTTGCAAGCATCACTTTATCATTCATCACTCTTCATTCTGTGCCTCCCCATGACATAATGAACTCAACACTGCCCAAACACATATTCTGTGTAACGCATGGCTTACCTTTGGTCAGAGAATGGATTCCAAGTTTCACCTGCGAGAAATTCCCGCTCCCTATTTCCCCTCTGACGCGGTAAAACCCAATCCTCTTCCCTAGGGTTAATTCTTTTACCACCTTCTCATCCCGGGACATATCCAGAGTGAGCTTCTCGAAAGGGGTCAACCGGCGCTGCCTGCCCTGCCCATCATCTGCATAGACCTCGCTCTTCGTATAGTCCTCTCCGCTGTCTTCCCGATTCCATTTCACATATCGGTGGCTCCCTACACCGCCATTGACATGTCCTGTGGTCATAGTCCGGGACAATCACATATCGGTTTGCTTTTAACACGATGGTTTGCAGAGAGATCGCAGCAACAGTGATCCAGACATTGCCAAATTGGTGGCAGCTTAAGCAGAAACTATTGCAAGGTCAAGACGTCGGTCCAGGGTTACATTTATTCAAAACAAACCTTCTGTTCCCACAAATGCATTGCTACTTTCCTCCAAGAAAAAAAATAAATTACAGGTGACATGAACATCCCCCTGCATCCACTTTTAATGAGCCTTTTGAAATGTGAGTACTGCAGGGAGTACAGGCTTAAATGAAAATTTAAAATTAAAGCTGTAGAACTGCTACATCATAAAACTGAAGGAATACATGCTGCTAGCGGTGTACAAAAGACAAAAGTACTCCCTTTTGACATTTTAGCTTTTAAGTTGCCATGCAGTGGTCATCACACAGACAAACAAACCACTTGACTAGGCGACTGTCTGGAATACGTTCCAGCATCTTTAGGTCCCTTTGAACAGCTGACCTCATCAGTTAGGAGTCAAGAGGGTACTCGCCCCCTTCTCGATTCAGGTCCCAGTCCAGGAGCCAAAAGCTGGAAATTCTGTTGCTACATTCCTTAGTTAGCCTTCCTTAGTTAGCCAGCAATGCTCCTGCTCCAATTTGTGAATGCTCGAGCACTCCCTTGAAACTGCGTTGTTAGAGGCTTGCTGGTGTTCCTTTCTGATGCCATTGTCAGTAAAAAGCTGATGCTGGAGGATGCTAGGAAGGCTATAAGCTGAAGGCTGGCAGAAAAGCAAGACGGAGGGGATCTGTTTTTCAGTACCACTTAAGTCACATGAAAGGACAGCGAAGGATTAAGTAACTGCAGTCACTTTAACCCTCCTCCATTTAGAGACAGTTGCTTTCAAAGTCTCTCTCGAGCCCTCTCAAAATATTTTCAGCTGCAATATGTTCCTAAGAGGAAGGAGATGCAGAAATACTCGGTTAGAAACCTCGTAGAACCATCCAGAGTTCTCACCAAGCCACTGATCTTCTCTCTCTGCCAAGTCAGTTTTCAGAAAGCTCCATAATTACATCATGCAATTCAATGTTGCTTAACAGGCAACCTGTGAACTTGGTTGCACTCTCGCATTTCCTTCGCTTAACCGAGCACCACAAGAGGTTGGAAGGCTATCTGAGGATCATCAGCATCTCTACCAGTTAACAGCAAGCGTCTGCTTGAAAACTGAATGCCCTCTGTGCTCCCTCCTTTTTTACAAGGGCAGAGCAGTATCTTTATATAACCAACGAAATAATCATCTTGTCAGCCCAGTGGCTTCTCTGCAAGACCCAGGGATGAAGGATGCCTGTGGGTAAGGTCTGTGTCCTTTAATTGTATCCACTGAATTTTCCCAGTATTCCAAATTCTGAAACTTACTGGCCAACAAAAGTTTTGCCATATCTCTATTTCCATATCTATCTTCCCACCTCCAACAGCCCCTGTATTTTCTGGCACAATACAGGTCTTGTCACTACTCAGACACCCAGCAGCAACCCAAGTCTGTGGCAGTTTTTGCTGTCTGAAGCACCAAACAGAGTGACTCCACTTCCACCCACACCCCCAAATCAAGGTGCGTTGTATCTAAAGTCACCCAAATTAATAAGGCAGAAAATCACATAGTGACCTCTCTCTGTACCCGGCAGTAAAAAGATAACAATGAAATACATAAATAGCATTTCCCCCCCAAATATTCACTCTTCCTAATGACAGGACCAGCTCTGCAGTGACCACTTTTCCTGCTTTCTCAAAGGACTCTACTCATTTCCCCTTGCTGCCCCTTGGGCCTTTGAGCCTTCTCAGAACACCTGTGTAATGTCACTCTTTCACTTTCCCCCCCAACTTTTCCTCACAAGCGAAGCCACAGTGGTAATGCGACTTTTTCAAATGTGCTGGCTGCATCAATGGGCTGCAGCTACTTCATTTGCAACTTACATCAGACTGAGAGTGTCAAGTTTGACAATTTCACAAAGTACACATTTTTGACATATAACTGTAAAAATAGTCTTTTAAATTTAAAATATGCATTAGGGGCAGGTTGCTGGATCCCGCCCCCCGCATGCTCAACTCATCTAGTTTGCTCGCTATAGTACAGGGATAGGCAACTCGTATCCTTCCAGAAATTTTTGAGCTGCAATTCTCATCAACCCTCACCACCAGCTATGCTGCTGGTGGCTAGGACTAATGGAGTTGTAATCCAGCTACAAGCCCATCTCACTCATATTCTACCCTGAGATCTTGGAGTGTGTGTGTGGGGGGTGTATGTGATTCATTTCTTTTCCACTGCAGCAAGTGAGGTTACTTCTTGTCTTTCAACATGTGTACACTGTATTTGTATTCAACGCAAACACCAACCATATATATTTGTTTGCTAGTTGGCACTGTAAATGGCTTGCACTTGAACCAAACAATTTAAAAAAAAATACTGCTGCTGAAGTATATATTATATGTACACTTCAAACTTTGGAGTTCTGAAAAAGCTCTTATTTTTGACAGGTTATTACAGTGCATATATCAGGACAAATAAACAGAGTTCTGTGGTGAAATAACTTTAGTATTAAATGATGGAAGCATATTAATATAATTCATCTTATTACTGATGGAAACCTGCATAATGAAGGAGTCAGTATAGTAATATAATACCATTATGCAGAATTCTCTTGTGGACATGCTCAGGCAATACAAACTGGAAATGTTATTTTGGATCACTACTCCCTGAATTGTTCTGGCTATACTGGCTAGGGATACTGGAAACTACAGTCTAAAAAATAACTTTTTCAGGCTCTGCTATGCATCCACATAGAATTTCCCATTCAGCCATTCTGCATACAAAAGGAAGCACACATGGAAATGAATGTGGTACATAGCTAGAGAGCTGAGAGTCAGTGTGGTGGTGTGGTTTAAGCATCAGACTAAGGCCATTTCTGCACTAGACTGTTATAGTGCTATTATTCCACTTTCAACATCCTATGGAATCCTAAACTGCAAACCCCAGGACTCCACAGGATGTTGAAAGTGGAATAATAGCACTACAATAGTCTAGTGCAGAAATGGCCTAAGAACCTGGAGATCAGGGTTTGATTCCCCGCTTGATCATGGAAACCCACTGGGTGACCTTAGGCACATCACATACTATCAGCCCCAGAAAACTCCACGATTCACCTTAGGGTAGCCATAACTCAGAAAGGACTTGAAGGCATCCAGCAGCAGCAGCAGCAGCAGCAATAACAACACACCTACAAGTTTAAAGAATTCCCTTTGTTTTTTTCCTAGGGCCCAGAAATCTACCAATTGAAACCACATGCAAAGTGGGACAGACACAATTTTAGACATCAGGAACTGAGTGCCTTTGAATGTCCCTAAGCCCATACATTGTTTTGTGCTTTCATTTTCCCTGAAATGACCTCACAGGCCGAAATCCAACTGTTAGTCCCCAGTTCAACCAGAATAGATACTTGCTGAATCAATGGAACTTATGTATGAGCTGACCTACCAAGTTCCAATTGGTTCGGTGAGTCTACTCTAGGTAGGATGGGACTAACAACTGGATTCAAGCCTTAGTCCTTCCACACAAAATTATATTCCCTGTTTCTATTCATTCCTCCAAACTTTCATCCTCCTAAGGCTCATTTGGAGGGGAAAATGTTATAACAAGTGAGAGTCAGATATACGCCAACCCAGTTACCTTTTCCAGAGGGTCCAATCTATCTCAGAAAACATACTTTTTAAAACTGCAATTCCATACTCTCTAACATGTCACAGAGGCAGACAGGGACACATGTGTCTAATCATCAGACTGTGGTTAAGATGGCAGAAGTTATTAATGGGGAAGAACATAAACATATCAGCAAGATCAGAGTGCATTTAAGATGGCAAAAGTTAGCAACGAGGAAGAACACACAAGCTCGGAGAGGCTGCAGCAGTTTGCTTCTGCCTGAGTCTACTGGGAAGGCAGGACTCTACCCTCACCGCTTTTCTCTGATGACTTAAGTCAGTGCAAATCATTTCTGCATTTTGAACTCAGTTTGCAGCAACAGAAGTAAGCTGACGACAAAGGGAGATAGTGGGAGGAGGAAAGAGAAACTATGTTTTAAAAAGCCAGATGACAGAAGACTGATTGGACCATTGCATGGTGTGCAGTTCCCAGAATCCTCCAGCCAGCATAACCATAGCAAGAATGCCCCTGCAGAGCAGCAAAACATATACATATATATACATTCTCTTCAAATTTGGCCCAGTTTTCAAGACTGAAAACTCTCTTAACAAGGATCTCAGACAGAAAATCCAATATTCAGTCCAAAAAGGAAAAAAAATGGGACATTCTCCCCCTCCAAATTGTATACAGGTAGATAAAGAGACTTCATCAGTCATTTTAGCTGATTCTCCCACAGCTCCTAGCTTTGACAGTATTGAGCTCTGTCAATTAAAAGGCACCCCAACTCTTAGCAATTTTTACAGCATGACTGATAAAACTTTAAAAGTGTCAGAATCCTAAGATTTCTGACAAAGCAAAAGTGGACACCACCACTGTCTTTCTATATATGCAGTAAAGGGGATATAAATAACATACCAGCTTAAGGGCAGTGCAGCTTAGGACAACAGTGGCAGATGGATATAGCAGAGAAGGAGACAGTTCCCCCCTTCTGGCACATTTATTATTCAGAAGCTATTTTTGCATTTCTGTTTCACTGCTGACGTTAATCCCACTGCACATGCCAGATTCAATTGTAATAAATGCACATCATGGGTAGCAGAGCATTCAGTCCCCACTGTTACATAATCAGAACACATGCTTGGGCTTCTCACAAAAGGCTGTGCGTCAGTTTATGACAATAGTAGCTATAAAAACGACAAGTCATGTTGTGGGACCAGAGTTTCAGCTGGAGTTCAGCCTGGTGTACGGTACCTTTGGGGAACACACCGACTTCCTGATGTTGTGGGTCTGCCACTCAGTTACCATAGCTCTAGCCTTCACAATCAATGGTAAGAGATCATGGGAGGTGCAGTCTTGCAAGATCTGCAGTGTCACATATTCCCTGCCATTCAGTACACTGCTTTTGTTTAAGATCTCAAGCAGCGATAAGATCCTTTATCCCCTTACCGTGGTAGAAAGGCTTGTATTTCAAGGCTGGAAAGTCAAATAGGCACTGCATATTGTTCAATGCTAAGAGGACATTACAGCTTTATCTAGAAATGAATGTGTATTTTACAGAAATCAATTATTATAATTTATTTAGATAGTGTCATCACTGCACATGACACTTTACAAGTAAAAGAATGCACCTTATAGACAAGTGGTCAGCTTGTATTCATGCATATGCCTAGTCTGTGACTTCTTGTTGTGTGCCTTCAAGTCATTTCTGACTTATGGTGACTCTTAGGTGACTCTATCATGAGATTTTCTGGGGCTGAGAGTATGTGACATGCCCAAGGTTATTCAGATAATTTCCATGGACGAACGGGGAATCAAACTCTGGTCCTCAGGATCGCAGTCCAGCGCTTATGACTACATCCTAAGAATCTTGTTCTAATCTTTTCCCTTTTTTTGTATTTATAATAAAAATTCAATAATTTTCATGAATGATCTGAAGCCATCTCAACCGGACCACAAGCGTGGCATACCATGTTTCCATTCTTACTGGTTTTGTTTCATCTGGAGGGTCACATGTCAAGCTTGCTGAAGATGTGAAATACAAACCTGTTAAATGAATTATGTATGCTTACTTCTTATTTTTTCAACATTTTTATCCCAACCGTCTGTACAAAAGGCCAACAAGGCAAAACTCTGAAACAAGAGAATGACTAAAAGCTACACTAAATTAATAAAGCATTATGTTTGAAAGAACTAATTTTCAACTGGAGGGGGAAAATTTATTTGACATTAACACATTATAAATGCAGCTTGAATTTTTCCTTCTGATGTGGTTACACAATGATTGAACTTCATATAAATATTTCATACTTCAGCTTCATTGGATGGCTTAAATTTCTATTATCAAAGAAAAACAAAGTTGTTCTCTTAATACCATGAATAACTATATAAATGTCCTCTTCTTTCCACTAATTCACTGAGCTAATAAGAACTAAATCACAGAATCAAAGAACTGGAAGAGATCACAAGAGGCATGGAGTTCATTACACTACACTACAAGGCAGCATGTTCCATTGTCGAACTGCTCTTACCATCAGGAAGTTCTTCCTAATGTTTAGATGGAACCTCTTTTCCTGAAGTTTGAAGCCGTTGCTCCATGTCCTAGTATCTGGAGCAGCAGAAACTCTGCAGCATCCTCCATGACATCGCTTCAAATATTTAAACATTGCTATCATGCCACCTCTTAACCTTCTTTTCTCCAAGCTAAACACATCCAGCTCTTTAAGCCTCTCCTCATAGGGGATGGTTTCCAGTTCTTCTACCATTTTGGTGGCCCTCCTCTGGGCACGTTCTAGGTTGTTAATATTCTTCCTGAACTGCAGTGTCCAGAACTGGAAACAGTATTCCAGGTGGTGTCTGACTAAAGCAGAATACAGTGGTACTATCACTTCCCTTACCTAGACACCATACCACTATTCATGCAGCCCAGAATCACAGTGGCTTTTTTAGCTGCCACATCACACTGCTGACTCAGGTACAGCTTATGGTCTACTAAGATTCTTAGATCCTTTTCACATGTACTGTAGTCAAGCGAGGTATCACCCATCTTATATCTGTGCAATTCATTTTTTCCTGCTAATTTTGGCCCAGCTCTCTTATCTGTTAAGATCACTTTAGATCCCTAAGATCACTTTGAATTCTGATCCTGTGCTCTGCAATGTTAGTTACCCCTCCTGATTTGGTGTCATCTGCAAATTTGATAAGAATGCCCTCTATTCCATCATCCAGATCATTGATAAACATGTTGAACAGCACTGGGCCCTGGACAGAACCCTATAGCACTCCACCAGTCACTTCTTTCCAGGATGAAGAGGAGCCACTGGGGAGCACCCTTTGGGTTCAATGGATCAACCGGTTACAAATCCACCTAACAGTAGCATTGCCTTGTCCACATTTTACTAGCTCGCTTGCCAGAATATCATGGGGGGATCTTGTCAAAGGCCTTACTGAAGTCAAGATATGCTACATCCACAGCATTGTCTTCACCTACCAAGCTAGTAGCTCTATCAAAAAAGAGATAAAATTAGTCTACATGACTTCTTTTTGAGAAACCCATGTTGACTTTTAGTGATCACAGCATTCCTTTGGAAGTGCTTACAGACTGTCTGTTTAATGATCTGTTCTAGAATCTGTCCCAGTATTGATGCTAGGCTGACTGTGCAGTAATTGTTTGGATCCTCTTTTTTCCCCTTTTTGAAGATGGGGACAATATTTGCCCTTTTCTAGTCTGCTGCGATTTCTCCCATTCGTCAGGAATTCTCAAAGATTATTGCCAATAATTCTGTGAGAGGAAATGAAGATAACAAATTGTGGGGACTCCTGGGTAGAGGTCAGACAGGGGTGGGATCTTGTTCCACTCCTGAGAAAGCTACTAAAATCTGAGTGAGAACTGAATGGGAAACAAAATATATTTAAATACCACGAACAGAACTAGAGGAGTTTGCCCATCATCACATAGAGCTATGCAGCTATTCAGAGAAAACTGAACTTGCATGTCATCTATTTTTTAAATCAGCTGCGACAGGAAAAACAGCCAGTAGCAGGCAATATACTCTCTTTGACCTCACAAAGCAGTTACCAACCTTCAGTGATATCTTTTTGACAGGCTTTTAATCTCTGAATGCAGTTGGCAAGATTGGCTTTTAAGCAGCCTGCTGCAGTAATCCCAGCTTTCACTGCTTTTAACTAAAGAAGATGCAACAGTATATGTTTAACTCAATGTGAAACCACAATTATCAGGAATGTTTTAGTTTCCTCTTCTGACGAGGTGAGAAGTTCAGGGGCAGCTTCCCCTAGAAGAGAATACAGTGCAGTCTCTCTAAATATTTAAGATGACAAGTCCACATGATGAAAAGCAAGGGTAATAGCACAGAGAACACACTCAGTTCAAGTCAGAGAAGCACACCTGGTTATTATGTGGCAGCAAACTTCATATTTGCCAAGGACTGCAATCTAAGCTCCCTGATGTTGGTGTTGTTTCATGCCTTCAAGTCGTTTTAACTTACAGGCAACTTACTAAGGCAACCCTATCATGGGGTTTTCTTGCCAAGATTTCTTCAGAAAGGGGTTTGTCTTGCCCTCCTCTGCGTCTGAGAGACCAAGGACACCCAGTGGGTTTCTATAGCTGACTGGGGATTTAAATCCTGAGCTTCAGAGTACAGTCCAATGCTCAGGGGTTTCTGTCTTATCCACATATAACATCTTTGCAAAACGACAGGCATACTTTACCCTTGAAGCTGATTTAAGTAAGTAATGTACTTCACATGTTTATCAAAACACATACAAAAGCAGGATGTAACTGCAAGAGGGGCAAAATGGGCATTGCCTCCCCATGAGAGTTCCCCACATAAAATTTTCCTTGAGTTCCCAAATTTGTACCATTCCAGAAAGTGACATACTGAAAAATCATTCATATCTAGAACTCTTATCCTGCTGTGTTCACATTCCCTTAGTAATACCCCCTATCCCTTTTTTTGGATGCCCAAACTCCATTTCTAAATATTCAACCAAAATTTTAAGTTATTGTAATGCTAGAAATTTGGAACTGAAGAAAAGCTTCATTTGAGAATGAAAAATTCTTATCTTGCAGGGGCAGGGAATGCATCTTTTCCATTAGAGCCACTGTGGTGTAGTAGTTTGAGCACTGGACTACAACCCTGGAGACCAGGGTTTGATTCTGTGCTTGGCCATGGAAACCACTTGGTGACCTTGGATGCTTCACATAATCCCAGCTCCAGAGAACCTCATGATGGGTTTGCCTTAGGACTGCCATAAGTCAGAAATGACTTGAAGGCACACAACACCACTGTTCTCATTCCAGTCCTCAATAGCAACATCCCAGATACAAAGCGAAGACAGCATACTTTCTTTCACAGATGAAAGTAATGACACATGTGGTCAAGCAACATAAGAGTGTTCAAGATGGCAGAAGCAATTAGTGCGGAAGAACACACAAGCTAGGAATGGTTGCAGCAGTTTGTTTTCATCTGAGTCTACTGGAAAGTGTCATGTCCTTGCCCCAGGATGTAGACTTCCAGGATCCAGACAAGTCTCCTCCCAGAAGCGACAGCCCAGAACAGTTGCGTAGGAATGTGGGGGCGGAAGGGGCGATTCGCTCCAGGTGGCAATGTTTCTGGGGCGTCCCAGCCCATAGCCACATCCCATGGACTGGGGTCATGCACCTCTTGCCCCCCCTCCACACACTCCAAGCTCTGCCACTGCTCCAGAAACATGAAATGGCCATACTTATGGCAGCCAGTGAAAGTGGTAAAGGAAGACCCCATGTGTCAGGCAGTGCTTATATGGGAAGGGCTCGTTAATCAAGACACAGCTGGCTATGATGCCGAGGCTATATAATCAGAGGCCTCAACAACAGAAGATTGCTAGGAACTATTGATACCATTGGTAGTGACAGCTGTGGTGATTTTTTTTGCATCTTTCACCTGTATGCTTTGGACCTCAGACCTCAACACTTTGCTCAGATTATCAGTTTGGCTTATTGACTATTCCCTTTCTGGACTGTTGTGTTTTTGCTGAGAGTTTACTTCAGTCCCGAGACTGCTTTGTGGAACTGCCATTATCTAGCTAATTAGGCAGCTGAGGAACCTTAGCAGGCTGCCAAGTCCAGGACAGAAAGGTTAAGAATCTGCCTACTCCACTCCACTCCACTCCAGATGTTGCCAGACTACAACTCCCATAGCCAATGATGAAGAATGATGTGACTTTCAGTCAAAGAACATTTAGTGGGAGATAAATTGCCACTTCAGAATGAAGACCATCCATCTGGCTTTAAAAGCACTTAAGTCAGAATGGATGAATTCTACTCTGGTGTTGCCAGAACAGGGGCAGGGGATGATCTTTCCTTCCAGATATTGCTGGAATGAAAATCCTAGAATCTCCCACTACTGGTTATTCTGGTTGGGGTTCCTGGAACTTTCCATTCAACACCATCTGGAAGACTGTCTGATTCTCACTACACATTAGGCCATTACCTTATATACTTTCCTATGCCTCCTGGATGCATTTATTCCTAAAATACAAAGTGATACCATGGATGTCTCTATTATGTTACACCACAGTAATGCTAGATGATGACAATGCATGAAGGATGCTGTAGCAGTGGACTTCCTGCACTGGTGATGGAGTTGGGCCATGTGACCTCTTAGGTCCCTTCCAAAGCCTTAGATTTGACTACTTCTCATGAGGTACAGCAATTCATCCTTAATTAGTGTGGGGTAGTGGTTTGAGTGTTGGACTATGACCCCCCCAGAGACCAGAGTTCAATTTCCTGCTTGGCCATGGATACCCGCTTGGTGACTTTGGGCACGTGGCACAGTCAGCCCTCCAAAAACCTGTGATAGGTTTGCCTTAGGGTCACCATATGTCAAAAATGACTTGAAGACACACAACAACAGTAAATTATTGGTTTGAGCCAAATTTCAGAAAGAGTAACATTAAACAAAAATCATAAATAATGGATAATATTCTGAAATAGTTTTCAAAGGAAATGTTCAACTTTATTTTCAAAACCTGTGAATCACAAAACACAGAAGATCACAACCTCTTTTTGTTTAAATATTTTATCATGGCCTCTTTTTAAACCCAGTAGGTATTTTACATGATAAAAGACAACCAGGTGCAACCTATTTAGCATTTAACATTCTATGGCTGTGCCTCATCCCCCTTCTAGTTTTGTTCTATCAATACACGTTTCTTCCAGCCCTTTGAAATACAAACTGTGTACCCACATCAATGTGGTCTCTCATAAAGTAGAAACTGTGTTCAATGGTCTCCTCTTTAGCTTTCCTTTAGTCTTCTGAAATTACTTTTTTCAGTAATCCTCACAAAATATCATGAATATTATTTGGCCTTATCCGCCCTTGTAACCTTCTCAAGTGATAAGAAATCCATTTTTGCCTTTATAGGTATATTTCATTTGGCAGAGTAAGAGAGATGTACAGAGCAGAGTCAGAAATCACAGGCCAGAATTTGAAACATGCATGCTGCTTGTGAAAAATAAGCCAAGGGAATCTTTACTTTACTGTGACATGCAAACTAGATTATAGCGCTGTTCAAACCATTTACAAAAGTGTAATTCTTTTAAGTGTCCCTAAAAACGAAAGTAGGAGTTGGCCTTAAGGGGAAAAAGAAGAAATCCAAGATTTTCAAAAACAGAAATGACCGGGAACAATATTGTCCATTGCTAAATAAAAGAGAGGTGCAAAGAGATAAGTTCTTGCCCTAAGCCTAATCTTCTAGAAAGTTGAATTCTTTTGAGATTTTTTTTTTGTTAAAAACAACAGCAGCAACAGCTCTTCCAATGCAAATTCCAAGGTAAATGCAGTCTAGTGACTTCATATTGCAGGTTGGAAAGGACTATAGTGGCTTATGCAGTTCCTGATGAATTCTGCAGGTCAGGCTAATACAGTTTATAACAATTTAGCAGTGGTGTCTACTGGTAGGGCTTGGAAAGGTTACTTGTTCAATAAGAGCTCAGGCTGGTTGGGAGATTCTGGGTGTTATCCAAAAAATTAACTTTTCCAAGCTCTGCTCGTTGCTAATTCTGGATTTTTTGAGGGGTGGGGCAGTAGAATATTCTGAGAGACAGTAACAGCAGCCCTGCAGTATTACACTGTATTATATTGCAGGTCTGTGTTGAGGGAGAGTCTGGTCTGCTTTGGATTCCTGGCAAAATCCTCATATAAGACACAGACATACAGAGAAAGAGAGAGAGAGATTTCAGTCAAGGTCAGCCTTCTTAAATTGCACGCCTCCTGTGCAAAGCAACTCAGCAGCTCGCACGAAGGCTCATCTTCCACTGACTTGAAAGGAAAGACGTGCCTTCACTATCTTCCTTGACCTCAATTAAGCTTGGCACACCAAGGAAGACCCATGTAAGAAAGAATACGGAATCCTGTCTTGGGTGCTATCTTTGGTTCCTGAAGTGAACATCTCCTGCCCAGTCACTGATAGAATAACATCTGATCACGCCAGTGAAATTAAAACATCCATCCACAAGCTCATAATTCAACAGCCATTTGTCTTTTATCTTTTGCTCTCACTCCACATCCACTGCAGTGGAGTTGGAAAATACTTGTATTGGGTTTATTGTTCCTCAGCACAGTACCCATTTCACATCCCCCTTGAGACTCGTTGAGAGATAAAGGGCACCCTTGCTTGTGAAAGATGATTTGTGAGCCTTTTACACACAATTTGTAGGGAAAAATATGCACAAAATCATGGGTATGTTTCTAAAATGCAAACACGAAGAATGTGTACATTTGAAAAGTACACACAAACATGCTTTAGTCAACATGCCAATGCCCACAAAGCTGCACACATTATGAATATACCTTTTTTTGTAAAACAAACCTGTAAATTTTAAAAACTGTATAAATTCCCTTGCAAGAAAAAGACCCCCCCCCACAAAGTCTTGCAACCAAATTAAAAATTAAGACAGGGCAAGAATGCCATTTTCAAATCCCTTCAAATTCTGCCTAACCCACACCCATTAAAGCCTACCATCTTCTCATTTACTAACTTACCCGAAGTTAAGTAAACTGCACCACAACTGCAACATTCCCCATAAACTTTTGTGATCCAAGCTAAAAATGTTTGTGCAGAAAAACCCCTTTGCAAATACAAATCTGGATCTTTTGCCTTCAAAATCCCAACTTGAGGTTGTCGCTTGAAAAGCTACGCTTGAATGGAAATTCTGAGAGTGACAATCAGTTTTTTAAAGAGCAACTGACTCTGCAAGCTAATACTGCCTGACCGAAATTCTGAAATAGCCAAAGCTATTTTTACATCCATGTTAATACAGTACTTCTGGTATTTCATTGACTGACTAATCCCATCCTGGATTTGCTTAATACTGCGCCTCATACCACCTAGCCACAAGTAACAACAACTGTGTGTTAGCCTCCACTATTGCACTGAGGCAGGGCCAGGGCTGGATTTATCAATAAGTAGACTAAGCACAAATCTGAGGTTTCTTTTGTTTTGTTTTAAAAAGAAACTAAAACAAAAACATTTATTAATTTTAACAAAAGCAGTCAAGTTCAAAATCAAAGCAGCATGCACTGAGAAAAAGAAAAAGCAGGAAAAAAAGAAAGGGAAAGAAAGGACCCTAAAATTAAACTAAGACTATGATACACCTACACCTAGGCAGAAAAAAATGGAATGCACAAATATAGGATGGGGGACGCATGGCTGGATAGCAGTAGATGTGAAAGGGATCTAGGATTCTTGGTAGATCACAAAATGAACATGAGTCAGCAGTGTGACATGGCGGCCAAGAAAGCCAACACGATTCTTGGTTGCATCAGTAGGAATATGGTGTCTAGATCAAAGGAGGTAATGGGACCACTCTATTCTGCATTGGTTAGGCCTCATTTGGAATACTGTGCCCAGTTCTAGGCACCTCAGTTCAAGAAGGATATCGACAGGCTGGAACGTGTCCAGAGGAGGGCGACCAAAATGGTGAAGGGTCTGGAAGCCATGCTGTATGAGGGAGCTGGGTATGTTTAGTCTGCAGAAGAGGAGGTTGAGAGGGGACATGATAGCCATGTTTAAATATTTGAAGGGATGTCATGTCGAAGAGGGAGCAGGCTTGTTTTCTGCTGCTCCAGAGACTAGGACAAGGAGCAATGGATTCAAGCTGCAGGAAAGGAGATCCCACCTGAATCTCAGGAAGAACTTCCTGACTGTCAGAGCTGTCCGGCAGTGGA
This sequence comes from Ctenosaura bakeri, assembly GCA_948474755.1. Lineage (NCBI taxonomy): Eukaryota > Metazoa > Chordata > Lepidosauria > Squamata > Iguanidae > Ctenosaura > Ctenosaura bakeri. The sequence continues at coordinate 77,691 of CAOLHI010000065.1, read as the reverse complement.
ATCTGTTGTTGCCTCCATGGAGTATGGTGGAGTCTCCTTCTTTGGAGGATTTTAAGCAGAGGCTGGATGGCCATCTGTTGAGAATGCTTTGATGGGTGTTCCTGCATAGCAGGAGGTTGGACTCGATGGCCCCTGTGGTATCTTCCAACTCTATGATTCTACAGTATTAAAACACTAAACTAATACAATTAACAGTAACTAACTGTGATGTAGACTCAAGTCAAATGACTCATACTCAAGTCAGATTTGAGTTACTTCAATGAATCAGCTTGAACTCAACTCGACTTGACTCATGACTTGCATATTTTTAGTGAATGACTTGCTGCTTTTGGTTCAGTAACATGTTCATCCAGAAACCTTGCAACTTTGAACAATGTTTCCACCTCTTTCCACCTGTTGATCACATGACTGTCTCAAGCCCAAAGCCTAGGCGCATTTCTCAGAGAGGAACAGCAAACGGGTTAGGCAATGGGCTTGAGACAGGACTGAGGTCTGCTCAGCAGCCTGTCCCTGCTTTGTATCAGAGGAGTTTTCTAAAACCTTTCCTAAGAGCAGAAGACAAGACTCACCCCAGAGGGCAGCGCACACTTCCTCACTTCCCCACTTGCAAAGCTGGAAATGTCAAAAAAAATATTATTCTATCATTACTGAATGATACATAATCCTACTTGAATTACTAATAAACATAGCCACAGATTACTGCATTGTTAGATTTCTTATTGCTCAAACAGTTCATAAATGGTGTCCAATCCGTAAGAAACTCCTCAGCTGGCTTATTCGTTAAAACACACATTAGTCTGGTAATTTGGGCTAATTCAGCAAATTTAACAATCTATTCTTCCATCATTGGTATTCAGTCCATTTCCAGTTTTGAGCAAAGAATGTTCTTGCTGCTATTATCATATGTAGAATAAGTAATCTATATTTACTATCCAATTGTTTACCTAGCAAAAACATTTCTGGTGTTATTACAAAATCTAACTTTAATTTTTTAAAATTAACATATAAATCATAGACCAATAACATTTCACCTTCTTACAAGCCCACCACATACAGAAAAAGGAGCCTTCCTTTTCTTGACACCCCCAACAATGATCTGAAAAATTCTTAGACATTTTCCGCAGTTTATTTGGAGGTTAAATACTATCTATACATCATCTTCATACATGTTTTCTTTTAAATTAGAACACAAAGTAAGTTTTATATCTATAGACCACATTTTTTCTCATACATCCATTTGAACGTTGTGCCCAAAATTTGGGGCCACCTTATCATATACTCTTTCACAGGTTCATCTTCTGTCTCTAGTTTCTAGCTTGTATACTTTTTAAATTACACGGTCATCATCTTTTGTGTTGTTGTGTACTTTCAAGTTGCCTCTGACATATGGCGACCTTAAGGTGAACCTGTCACAGGGTTTTCTGAAGCTGAGAGTATGTGATGCCCCCAAGGTCACCCAGATGTTTTCCACGGCTGAGTGGGAAAATGAACCCTGGTCTCCAGGGTCATAGTTCAATGCTCAAATTACTAGATCATGCTGACTCTCGATCATCATCTTTACAGAACTCTAAATAAAATTCATTTTCTCCAACCTCTTTGACTAGATCTCTCTTATCTTGATTAAATTTATCCTTGAGTTGCATATAAGCAAACCAATTAAGATCTTTACCTTCTTTAAGAAGCATTTCACTTCTTTTAAACTCTCAGCTGTCTTTTGTGAAGTACAAAAGGTTATCATAAAAGAACCATCTCTGATTTTTAACCCATTCTTTCCTGAAGAAGGCTTCCTGAGGTGAAGTGGCTATTACCATCTTAGAAAAAAGTATCTGCCCGTATTTAGACCAAACTCATAGAAGAACCTTTCTAATACAATGATTATTAAATTCAGCATGTGCCTTAACTTCATCATAGCAAAGGTAACAATGCTACCCACAACTTTAATCATCAACCTTCAAGTTCCAAGAGTCTCTCATCTCTCAGCAATATCCATTCCTTCAACCATACACAACTACAGGCCTCATTATACAATTTAATAATAGGAATTTCCAGACCACCCCTTTCTTTAGCATCATGTATTATTCTAAATTTTATTCTGGGTTTCCTTGCCTGTCAAGCAAACATGGGCATTTATTTCTGCCATTGTACAAATGAGTTTTCCATTTCTTATGATAGGATCATTTGGAAGTAGAACAGAAGTCTTCGCAAAACATTTGCTTTTATTATTGCAAATCTCTCTCAAAGGGATACATTTAATTTTATCATTTTTTCTATCTCTTTTAGTTTCTTTCTAGAACTTTTCATGACTGTTTTGAAACAACAGACTATTATTATTCATAACTGTAACTCTCCCAAGTCCAGGGTTTCTGACACTTAGGACAGAGGTGGAAATTGTGTCGGCTTCCAAATATTGTTAGCCTGCAATGCCCAGCATTCCTCACCGCTGGCTATGCTAGCCGAGCAGCATGCCATCCAGCAACACCTGGTGAAATTCACAACACTGACCCCCTGAATTGGGGGTTTTAGAATTCTCTGAGAGAAAAATCATATATAAGAACCGAGAGCTAGGGAAACACTATTTTGTAAATACAATATTTATATTTATAAACCACTTTACCACTGAAAGCCCTTAAAATAGCACATATTGTTAAAATAGACAATACATTATCACAATAAGAGTATCATCATCATCATCGGCCACTTTGGAATTTTTTTTTCTTCTCCCCTTTTTTTAATAAAAGAAATATGTTACATAATAGAATAATAGAATATTATTACATCCACACTAGAGTTGGACTTTTAAAATGTCTCTCTTAGATATTAAAGCACAAGACAATCCTTGCAGGTGGGTGTTTTATACTATTTTTGAATAAAGATGTCCCTTACACCTGTGCATCTCAAGATAGTTGCTGTTGGGGACTGGCACATTTCCCCCACAGTATGCCACGGACTGGTACCTTATTTGTGTCCCTTGGCTACAACTTTCTTTCTTTCTTTCTTTCTTTCTTTCTTTCTTTCTTTCTTTCTTTCTTTCTTTCTTTCTTTCCGAAAAGCTTTCCAGGGACTGGCAGTGGTCACTTTATTACCATTTTGAGTAGCACCACCACCTTGTCATCAGAATTTAGAGAACTTACTTTGTTGGACTACAAACTCCTAGAATCTCCCAGCCAGCATGGCTACTGGCTACTCTGTAGTGGACAGGTAGCCAAGGCTGGATTATTAGTGGAGCACCTGGAGCAAAGACAGTGGCTAGGAGACCCATACTGCTATGGGCACCGGACTTTCTTCTCTCTTCTTGCAGCACAATGTTGTTGAGACATAAATGATCCAGGAGAGTGGGAGGTTGAACATAGAGGGGATGGATGCTGGGAGGTGATTACTGGAATAAAAGAGCCGCTGGAGCCTTTGCTGCAGTCACAGTAGAGGTGCCCATCTTAGGATGGTGAGTTTAAAAGAAACAAATTGCAGGCAGAAAAATAAGTTTAGAATTCTCAACAGGAGAAAAAATTATTACAGAAATAAATAATTGGATAGAAAAGCCTGATCCTTTCTTAACTAATCTAAAAAGAGAAAAAATGGGAGGGACACATGTTGCAGTATGTCCTCCCTCATCAAAGAGAAGATCGGAAGAGAGTTCAGCAAAGCCTTACAACAGAAAGCAGTCACTTAATTAATCCTTATGGAACTAGACAACATTATCTGTCCATAATAGGTCTGGTGCTGGTGGCTGACAGAGGAAGCAAAAGCAAGCAGGAAAGGAAGAAAAAAGATCCTCATCTCTTTCTTTCTAAGCCATCTCATCTCTAGTGGATGAGAGAGCAGCAAGAATAAGGCCATTTCCACACGACACTCTTATAGCATGATGATTCCACTTTCAACCTCCTATGGAATCCTGGGGTTTGCAGTTTCGGGAGGGGCTGGCTGGCCCCTCCCGAAACTGCAAACCCCAGGATTCCATAGGAGGTTGAAAGTGGAATCATCGCGCTATAAGAGTGTCATGCAAAAAAGTTCCAAGTGCAGAAGTGGCTGTTTCTTCCATCAGAACTCTCCTCTCCAAACAACCCTCCTCAAAGAATGGTAGCACTGGCCACTCAACCCCACCCAGTTTCCCAGCTGTGGGTTATGTGGAGTAGTGGATATTGCATCAGAATCGCTGCTTCTGAGATTCTTGGTCATACCACGTAGGACAGAAGAAGGGGGGAGATGTCCAGACCTGCCCCCTCCTTCTAGCCTGAAATGGGCTGGCTTCTGCCCAGTGAGGGCATCTCTCAGATGAAGGGGAGGAGGGAGGAGGAGGGAAAAGAGGAGCAGCACCACCTGTACCAACATGCCTCAGACACTACAGTGCAAAGCTGACATTCTAATACAGTTGCTTGCATACATGCACAAAGGAGAACTCACTTTTTTTTATACTGTGGTCACCATAACTCAGCCTAGCGAGTATCACTTCTTGTTGGCTAGCTGGTCAAAGTTTTAAAGCAGGTATGGGCAATCTGCAGCACTTGGCCTGGTCTTAAGCAGTGTTTGGTTTAATTTCAAAAGTGCCATACAAGTGAAGTGATCCTCCTCTTCCCCAACTGCTTTCTGATGAGGATAAAAAACAAGGAGAGAACAGAAGAAGGAGAATGGGGTGGGAGAAAGAGAAGGAGAGAAGGGCAGGGTTTTCCTATTTTTTGCTTCAAGTCACTTCCACTATCAACATATGGCTTGTTGCTGTGCGCCCTCAAGTAATTTCCAAGCTATGGTGATCCTAAAGTGAACATATCATGGGATTTTCTTTGCAAGAATTTTTCAGAGGAGGTTTTGCCATTACTTTCCTGAGGCTGAGAGTGTGTGACCTGTCCTCAATCACCCAGTGGGCTTCCAAGGCCAAGTAGAGTTTTGAAACTTAGCTTCCTAGAGTCCTACTACACCACGCTGGTTCTCCTCAAAAACAAGAGAAGGCCCTAGATACTTAAAAAAAAGACAACTGTTCAACACTGCTTTAAAGTAATGCTGTGATGCACTTCTCCCCCTATAAAATGCTGTGGAATGGGACTAACCATTGGCTCTCACCAGAGCTGCAAGTGCACAGCACTGCACAGTATTGTACTGTGTAGGTGAAATGCAGTGCACTGAACTCTAACCTAGAATTCTGTGAAAATTCAACTAGGATTCTGTGAAAACAGAACATGCATCTTTGCACGCCATACAAAATTATAGCTCATTATCTGTTGGCACAGGAAACTGTGTTTTAGCTTTCATCAGGCAGAAAGAGGGAGAGGAACAGAGTTAGGAGGCTGGACGAGGGTTGTAAAGACTCAAATCCCCATTCCACAATGAAGCTCATGCAATGATCTTTGGCTATTCGTTTTCTGTAATGGTAACCTCTCTGATAGGGTGGTTTTCAACCTAGAATTGGGCAGAGGAAGTACAATGCCTCAAGCTGCTGGGATGAAAAGTGCTTTATAAATGTAGCATATGTAATAAACATAAAATAATTAAATGATGGCATTAAAGGCCCCTGTGTGGGAAACAAAGGAAAGAAACAACTTGAATGGTAAATTGTAAACAGTGCTAAGTCCCAACATATTTTGAATTACAGGAATTTGATCCATCTTGAAGAAGGTTACACTTTAAAAGTGTTGGGCCATAATAAAAATGTACCATCCACAACCTCAGTTCCTTAGCTTTTCTCAGTTTTATTTTTCCTTTTCCAAGCTCTGATATTAGAATATACAACCATTCTGCTTTAGAGATGAACCACAGAAGAACAGAAACAAATAGGTGGGAAATGCCTATTTAATATTACAGTCCAAATTTGGAGCCTTTACAAATTCATGAGCTTCTGTGTCCTTTCATCTTCATGCAAGGCATAAGGCTAGTTCCAGGCAGTCAGGCAAGTCATCACTTTCATTATACTGCTGAACAAGCATTCAGAAGCCCATCAGGTCTAGGTCACTGCAGGCCAAAAACACAAAAGAGCAGATGTAATCTGCCCCTGGGAAGTCAGCCAATCCTGGTTCTTTATATCAAAGCACTAAAGATGGATGCTGAGAGAGTCAGTGCAGCATCATTCTGACCTAGTATGGCTTCAGCAGTAATAACATCCAACGTAAGTCAACAGCAAATCCAGGGCTGAGAGGGAAAACATTAAGCAGCAAAATAAATGAAATACCATTCTTGCAATTAGCAATTAATGTCCCTCCCGAGACTGAATTCAAGGCAGCAACCCCATCCCACCCCTCAAATCAGAATGGGACCATCTTGCTTGATTTGGCCTTGAGTGTGATGCAGAGTGAGAAACAGCAGGGCAAATCACTACAACTTCATCCTACAATAAAAATAAAAATAAATCTCCTGTCCAAGAATAAAACAGGCCTGGCTCTACTCAGGATGTGTCCACATCACACAGCTCTAAAGTTCTGATATGAATTTTACTGCCATAGTTTTAAACTAAGGAAACCTGGCATTTGTAATTTAGGGAGATGCTTAGAACTGTCTCTAAGAGTACCCTAGACTCCGCATTCCATAAGATGGAACCAGAGAAGCTGAATTGGTATGAAACTGCTATAGTTGCGCATTGTGGATATACCCTTAGCTCCCCAAATCAAATGAAACTGGCTGTGTTTAAGATGATATGGTGATCAGGAAGAGACTAATTAGTGTCATATCCAATCACAGCATTAAGGTAAGGGTTTTGAATGAACATTCTTGTTGGCCTGGTGTGTTCCCCATTTTACCTCAGCAACAGTGTGGCTCTTCTCATTGCTGTGGCCTTCCCAGGATGTGTCCCTATGGATGGGGATGAGAATAAGATGCTTCTATTGGTGTTGTATTAAAATGTTTATGCAACTAACCCAATAATTCTGCATGTGTCATTCTAGCTAACAGGACATGGTGCTATCTTTTAACTTGGATCACATATCTATCCACTGCCATTATACCAATATATATATATTTTCAAAGGATATTATTGCTACACGCAATTCTAGGTTTTCTAGCCTAGTGTAAAAAAAAAGTGCAGTGGTGGTAGATATTAAGTTATGATATTGTTTTTTGTTAAGTATTATTCATCTTTGGAGGTGAACCAGAATAGTAGCTTAGCAGTATATTGGCTTACCAGTCCACTCCTTGGAAAGACCTTTTTGTCTGAGCAGGCTTTTAATATATAATCACTTATAGGGAGGCTTCTTATTGGGATGTGTGCTTCATATATATTTTTAATACTGTTTTAAATATGACGATTTCAATTGTTTTTAAAACTACATTGCCACTACATGAGAAGGGAGGATAAATAGAGGGAGAGAGAAATAGACAGACAGACAGACAGACAGGTTTGCTGTGTTAAACCAGTTTCCTCTGAATAGCTAAAATCCATTGTTCAAGGAGATACCACACTTTGGAAAACTGGCAGAGATAAGTAGATATACTGAAATTTTAACACAACAGCAGCTAGTCAGTACTGTAGCCCACACTCATCTTATTGCAAATCCTGGAGAATTCTTTCATCAGCAATTTGTTCCCAATAATTCAGATTTTTTTTAAAAAAAAAAAACCCTCAGAAATCTGAGTTAGGTTTATATATCAAAATCCTCACCTTTCAGAATAAGGAATTCAGAATTCAGAATAAGGAACTGGATATGTCAAAAGGCTCGTCACACCCTTGAAAATAATGGTAAGACATGCTTAATGTGTCACCTGGAAGCAGTCATTCCACCAAGCTGCTGCTGCAGGTGAGAGATAGGAAAGTGGACTACCCTTTAAGCTATGCTAAGAGAACATGGAGAGAAGTCTGGGGAACTGAATTGTTTCCTTCCCAGCTGGTCATTGTTATTACTACAGTGCTTCCCCAGCTATCTGATGTGGAAGAACAGCAACTTTTTTTCCAGATCTTCCAGGGATCAGTACCTTATTTGTGCCCATTGTCTACAACTGCTTCTTTCTCTTCTGAAAGTTCTCCAGGAAACAGCTGCAAATGGTTATGGGACCAGGAAGTTCATGCACCACCACTTTGAGTAGCACTATGACATTAAAGGAAGAAGGGATGATGAAGGAAGAAGAAAACAAGCAAATGTGGGCACCAGTTTGCTTGTTTCCTTCTTCTCTCCTCCTCTCTTTTTCCATTTGTGTCATGTCTACCCTCCTCATTCCTGTCTCATGTTGCATCATCTTTTAGATTGCAAGCCTGAAGACACAGAGTGTTCCCCTCGCCTCGCTTTCTAAAATCAACCTCTTGTACGCTGTATGGTTGACATATGGAACAAAAAACTCACAGAACACTCCAAGTCATGTTTGTAAGCAGGATCTCCTGTCCAATAGATACTGATGGTAGGGACTCCAAATGCTTCACAAGCAAGTACAAGTTCCCTGATTTGGTTCTTTAGCGGTACAATTAACCAAGCTTGCTTGTGTTTGTTGAACTGATAGGGTGGAGGACCAGGTCATTAGAGAGAGACCCAGCTGTAACTATGGGGACCCTAAGGCAATCCTATCACAGAGTCTTCTTAGCAAGATTTGTTCAGAGGGGATTTGCTACTGCTCTCCTCTGAAGCTGAGAGAGCGTGACTTGCCCAGCATGACTCAGTAGGCTTCCAAAGTCAAGCAGGAATTCAAATTCTGGTTTCACAGAGTTGTAGTCTTAACACTCAAACCACTAAACCATGCTGATTCTCACAGATACCATAAATACTTGCACACAATTCCCATATAAACTTTGGCTAGATGAATGGCACGTGCAGAGAGAACAGGACAGGCACCTATGCAGGCAGGAAGAAATAAAATTAAAGCAATTACCCTTCTTTTCTCAGAAAATAACTAGCTGGGGCAGAGGAAGGAATCATGTGGTTTCGCTATGTTATCAGACTGCTACTCAAACCATTCCTCACCACTGGCTATGCAGGTGAGGGCTGCTGGGAGTTGCAGTCTAAGATCTGGAGGGTGCATGATTCCCATGGTTAGGCTAATGTATGCGGGCATAACCTCCCACCTTCATTCCATTTATCCAGGTGCAACTTCCCTCTTCACAACATAAATATAAAAGAAAATATGGCAGATGCTGGTCATACGGGTTCATGCAAACTTTCCAGGCTGTCTTCTATGAATCCAGAAATAATTCCCCCTCCCCGAAACTTTGAGGAATTTAGTGTGACTAACCACTGTATTAAAAAGGGAGGGGGAGAGAAAAAGGAATGTGACAGCAACTTTAACCTGTTTGTATTTTAGCACGAGCTTTCTTGGATATAAACCCACTTCTTCAGAAGAAGTACAGAGTGCTATCAAGTGGGTTTATACCTACAAAAGCTCATGCCGAAATAAAAAACCAGTTAGCCTTAAAGGTGCTGCTACATTCCTTTTTTTTCTCCCCCTCCCTTTCTCCTTTTTATGCTACAAGAGGCCAATAAAGCTACTTCTTTGAACAACCTGCATGTAAGTGCAAGCCAAAGCAGAGGTTCATTTCACAGTAGGAATACCGGAGAGAACTTCAGCTGTCTCTATGTAAATTGAGTAGGGTTGAAATTCAGCCCCGGGGGATTTAAATGCAAAGTGGATCTAATGCCCCCCTTAAAAGTCAGCTAGCAGTGTACAGATGACTTGCCTAATTACATTCTGAATGAAAAAGATAACAAGCTTAATTGTTGTAAGAAAAGAGTCATATGGCAAAACTACCTGACACAGTGCTGATGTTTGTTTTTACCTTACAGGCCACATGCTTTAAAGGAAGTTGTAGGTGGGAGTTCATGTTGCAATTATTAATGAAAGGCAAGAAGTACAGAACAACAGAGCCAACATGGTAGTGTACTGGCTTGAGCATTGGTCTATGACTCTGGAGGCCATGATTCAAACCCCACTCAGCATGGAAACCCAACTGCACACTCTCTCAGCCTCAGGGGAAGGCAAAGGAGCTCCCCTCCAACAAATCTTGCTAAGGCCATTTCTGCACTCGAGTGTTATAGTGCTGTTATCCCACTTTCAACATCCTATGGAATCCTGGGGTTTGCAGTTTGGGAGGGGCTCCTCCCGAAACTGCAAACCCCAGGATTCCCTAGGATGTTGAAAGTGGGATAACAGCGCTATAACACTCAAGTGTGGAAATGGCCTAAGAAAACCCCAGGGTAGGTTTACCTTAGGGTTGCTGTGAGTCAGAAACTACCTGAAGGCACACAACAACAACAACAAAATAATAGATGAGAGTGGGTGTGTGCACTAGATTGCACCTAGAGCATATTCACAACTGCAGCTAACATGTGCTTGAGAAGCCTAGAAGAAAAGAAGCTGGAAGAGGGAGGTATAAAGGAAGAAAGAAGCAGAGGAGAGTTTGTCTCAGTTTTCCCTATTTGCTAATTCTTCCTCCCAAATAGCATCTCCCTTACCACTTTTTAATATATTTGGTAGAGAACCAGATTTCCAGATCTGCCCTCACACTATATTTAGAAGATATGCAACTCTCTTTTGAGTAAACGTTACTGTATTATGAACACATGAACTACCCTTGTACTGTCTCAGCCTATTGGTTCACCTATTCCAGGGACAGATGTTCTCCAGATGTTCCGCACTTCATTTCCCACAATTCCTAGCTACTTGCTATGTTAATAAGGCAGAACATACAAGCCCAAGAAAGATTGCAGCAGTTTGCCTTTGCCTGAGCCTAATGGGAAGGGGAAGATTTTGCCCATCCTCTCCTCCTCCCCTTTCTGAGCAGTGAGCTGAATTCTTACTTTACCTGAAATTGTTTTTAGTTCATCAGGAATTACACCACCTAGGTATATAGGTACTGTGCCTGCTAGCTAGTTTCACCTGTCCCATTCCAGCAAGGAGACAAAAACTGGCTAACAGAGGTGGTGAGCCTCCTATCAGTAGGGTCGTGACTGAAAGAGGTGACAACGAAGGGGGTTGCCTCTTTATGGGAGAGCAGCTTCAGGTGTAGAGCAAGGACCAGTGTCCTTGTCTGGAGGATAGAGGAGATTTTTTTTTAATTATCTGAGGTCTTTTAAAATATCCCGCCTGCCATTAAATGAAATATAAGTTTCATGGGGAGTATGGGAGGAGAACTGATTTGGGGACCAGCCATTGCCACAGCAATAGGTTGACAGAGATACTGGACAGGGAAGCAGTGCTATAACCATGCAAAAGTAAAAAGTCAGGGGGCGCTTGTAGCTCTCAAGTTGTCCCCTACTTCAAATAGTGTGAATAGCCATGGCAATAGGCCCTTGGACTAAAAATGCTAGTTTGAATGTCAGGTCAGTAAAACACACTTGATCCTGGCTTGCATTATAGAGATCTGGCTGGATGAAGCTAGGAGGAGAACCTCTCCCAGCTTTGTCTGCCTGAGTTCTCCATACAGCAGCAGGTGAAGCCTGAGGGGTAGGGAGGTAGAATTGCAGTGGTTTACCAGGACCCTGTTTCCTGCACCTTGTGGCCTGTTCCATAGTCTGTTAGGTTTGAGTGTATTTTTTTGAAGGTGGGTGATAGGGACAGAATAGAGATTATGCTGGTGTACCACCCACCTTGCTGTTCAACTGTCTTCCTTCCTGAGCTGGCTGAGTTGTTCTAAGCAATGGTGCTGGAGTCTCCATTGGCTTGATGTCCTAGGGGACTTCAACATCCATGCTGAGATCACTCATTTAGGAGCAGCTCAGGATGTCATGTCCTCTATGAGGACCATGGGTCAGTCCCAAGTATGATCTGGTTCTACCCATGTCACATGACAAATTCTGGACCTGGTTTTCTGTGCTGGGTAGGATGACAGTGATCTGGGTGTGGAGGAACTTTCTATAGTCCCATTGTCACAGACTGATCACTACCTGGTGGGATTTACACTCACTGGGAATCAGAGCCTTTGCAGGGCTGGAAGGCAAATTAAGATGTCTACCCAGAGGGTTTATGATCTGGAGCAGTTCCTACTGGCTCTTGGGGAGATTCCTGATACCTCAGCAGCTGATCCTATTGAAGCTCTGGCTGATCTCTAGAACAGGGAAATGGCTAGGGTGGTGGACATGATCACTCCTAAGTGTCTCCTCCCACAGTTTACTAGGAAGTGGGTGATAATGAAACAAGTAGGTTGGAGACTAGAGTGTCAATGGTGGAAAACTTGGAGAGAGACCACTGGAAAGCCCACAGTATGGCAGTGATAGATGCAAAGAAATCTTTTTTCTGCCATCATTGCATCTGCACAATGTCATCCAGCACAGCTGTCCCAAGTGGTCAGGTGCCTTTTACACTGTGTCCTGCAAAAGCAGCAGATGGACCATCCAGCGACAACATTTTGCAGATAAAATCACCCAGATCCACTATGACTTGGATTAAGATATGTTCAGTGGATGTCATCTTGGTTCCTACTTGCCCTGTGTTATTTGGATACTTTTTGATTTGTGGAGTCTGAGAATGACAACAAGATCCTTGGACTGGTGAAAGCCACTACGTGCATACTAGGACCATGCCCTTCCTGACTTATAAAAGCACAGAGGGAAACTGGCTGAATGGATAAAGGGAGTGGTGAATGCCTTGCTGTGGCAAGGCAGAGCTCTGTCCTGTCTAAAAGAGGCTCTGGTGAGGCTTTTACTGAACCTCTTCCACTGAAACCAGCTGTACTAAATAATTACCAACCAGTCTTCAACATCACTTTTTTGAGAAAGGTTCCAGAGTATGTGGTGGCCTCCCAGCTCAACAGGTTCCTTCATGAAAGGGATTATCTTAGATCTACTTCAGTCTGGCTATGGGACTGAAGTAACTTTGGTAACCTTGGTGGACAACCTACATAGGGAACTGAACAGAGGGAGTGTGTCCCTGTTGGTTTTGCTGGACTTCTCAGTAGTTTTTGATACCATCAGTCACAATATCTTTCTGGGCCAACTCTATAGTGGCTCCAGTTCTTCTTGGAGGGCTGGACTCAGAAGGTGGTGTTAGTGGATTCCTACTATACTCCCTGGCCATTGGTCTCTGGGGTACTCTACAGGTCAGTTTTGTCCCCCATGCTGTTTAACATCTCTGTGAAACTGCTGGGAAAGGTCATCTGGAGTTTTGGAGTTCAGTGTTACCAGTATGGTGCTGGCACTCAACTCTATTTTGAGCTTTCCATCTAACTCAAAGGAACCTGCTTTGGTGCTAAGCCCATGTCTGTTGTCAGTTATGAACTAGTTAAGAGCAAACAAACTGAAACTTAATCCAGACAAGACAGAAAAGGTTCTGGTTAGTTAAATGGCAGGTCAGAGAATAAGGATTCCATCTGTGCTAGATGTAGTTACACTCCCCTGAAATCTCAGGTTCACAGCTTGGATGTACTCCTGGGCTCAGATCTAAGCCTGAATGCCCAGGCTTCAGCAGTTGCCTGGAGTGTATTTGTACATCTAAAACCAGTGTGCCAGCTACACCTGTTCCTTGAGACACCAGATTTGGCCATGCCCTGATTACATCCCAGTTGGATTGCTATAATGTACTATACAGCTTTGGAAACTATTTGAAAATGTCAGTGGTTTTAAAATGCTGTAGTTAGGCTATTGAGTGGGGCTAGTTACAGGGAACATATAACTTCCCTACTGAAACAGCTTTACTGGTTACCATTCTGCTTCCAGGCTGGTTACAACCTTTAAAGACCTATATGGCTTGGGTCCACATTGGCCCTTTTCACATGGGAAGGGAAAAACGTCCTGAGATGTCCTGAAACTTAGTCCGTCGCCACATGGAGCAGCGCGTTTTCGCTGCTCCACACTCGTCAGCGTCCCGCAGTGTCCTGCGGGGCCCAAAATGGTGGCTTACGACTGGCGGAGGCTCCACCAACTGGAGAAGCTCGCCAGCCAGAAAGCCCGCCCCCGGCAGATCTGCAGGCACGCCCTTGCATGCGCCTGCAAATCCACACCGGGCGCTATGACGGGGCTGCACGCGGCTGCACGCTCATGCTTTTTAAAAACCACTTGAAAAGTGGTTTTCAAAAAGCACGCGGTGCCGCCACTTCCAGGCGCCCTAGTGCGGATAGGGGTGTGGAAATACACAAAAGTAATCCACCCCAATCCATTTTACGGTGTAGACGACCTCCGTCAGAGGTTGCGCTACACCGTTTTAATACCCCCGCGTGGAAAGGGCCATTGTCTGAAAGACCACATCTCCCGATACAAGTCTGGCTGAGTTTTAAGATCTTGGGGGAAGGCTTTCTCTTGGCTGCACCACCATCACAGATACAGTTGGTGAAGACCTGGGAGACAGCCTTATCATTCCCCCAGATTGTGGAATTCCCTCCCATAGGATCCCCTCTCTCTTTTTCTTTCATCAGCAGGCTAAGACTGTTTTATTCAAGGTGGCCTTTGGTTTATAACTTATGTGGCAAAAAGAGCTTTTGGTGAGTGTTTTTTTTAATCTGTTTTTTTTTTTTACTATTTGTATTTTTAAATCTTGTGGTTTTTTAAACTGAGCTAATTGTTTTCTGAATTCTGCATGAACAATTTTTTAAACTGTACTTTTTTTGTATGTTTAACTTGTCCTGTCCTGGATCCTGTATAAGGAAAAACATGGGATATTAAAAAAAAATAAACATATTTAGAACTTATGTTTCAACGTAACAAGTACATTTTTCAATGATGGTACCTTGGATTCTGACTGGTTTTCTTGTTGTACTCAGGTTCATCTCAGACCATTTCTGCACTAGACTGTTACTAACACTATTATTCCACTTGCAACATCCTATGGAATCCTGGGGTTTGCAGTTTCGGGAGGGGCCAGGCGGCCCCTCCCAAAACTGCAAACCCCAGGATTCCATAGGATGTTGCAAGTGGAATAATAGTGTTATTAACAGTCTAATGCGGAAATGGCCTTATAGGGATGTGCAAGAAATTCAGTGCATTTCTCTGCAAATTCTGCTAAAAGAGACAGACTCTTAACCAAACCATCCTTCATGTTTCCCAAAGAGGAGATAATGTCCCAGGAAACTACCTCTAGTCCACATAAGAGGGATGAAAATGTGTGGTCCTCCAGATATTGCTAATGGAAAACCCCATCAGCTCCAATTACCCAGTCAACCATAAGCAATGATGGGAGTTGCAGTCCAACAATATACAGAAGGTCACATGGTCTCCATCTTCAGTTTTTAGCCTGCTCTGAACCAAAAGCAAAAGTATCATCCACATATTGGCCTACCACATAAAGTAAAACTTCATTCATATTTCCTGATGTTTTGCACATTAATTCCCGCAGCCCACAAGAGACCTAAAAGAGACAGGTCGTCCTTAACTTAAACTTGGGGAAGTCAGCACTTAAAGGAACCATGACCAGTCAAATATACCCCTCTTCACACCTCCAGGTGTTAACAGATGTGTATGTTAAAAGCAGCACATTGTATGGTGGTTTGTTTTGTGACATCTCTTGAAAGCTTAAGCAGGTCTCCTCAATGCACCCACAGTTCTGAATGGATGCCTATTTGGCACAAAGAGCTGTGCGTTCTCCTTGAGAAGGGCGGGAGAAACATAATAAAGAAATCAATCATTTGTATGCAATTGCTGAATGCACACTGTGAAGGAGAAAGAAAGGAAGGTAGGCTCTAACTGGACTTCTAGCCACTCACTAGTTTCTGCCCATTGATTTGGAGTCCATAAAGTGTGTAGGGGGGAATGAGGGAGGAGGAAGCAAGCCCAATTCTACAGGCCTTCTCTCAGTGCATTAACATGCAAATTGCCTGCCCTTCAGTTTCAAGGTTTCAGCTCCTTCATGAGATTACAGCAAAGGCACCCACCACCACTTCTGAAAGAGCTGCTGAAAAATTCCCATAACCCTTGGAGAGTTCCCACAACCTTGAGCTTCTGCACATGCATGCACAGCAGCAAAAGGCAAGCTCCAAGGCAGAGCTGTGAGAGCAATTACTTAATGCTCCAGAGATTAGCTGCCTGTCTCATCCTGAGACCACATTATTCAAGAGAGTGAACAAAGAGAAAAGCACTTGTTGAGTCACTTTTTTCAGCTATTTGCATGGTATGAACCTACATGCATGAAAGTTTTATCTTCCTCTAAAACTAATCCTGCAATAGTGGCTTGTCATGCCAGCCAAAACTGTATCTGATTGTGTGCATCCCCTATATGAGTATGTCCCTGTGACTGAAATTTAATTACAACCTATTCAAAATCTCATTGCAAATCATCAAAGAAAGAGCCCATCAAACAGGTACTAGGAAAACTGGTCAACTCAACACTATGGTTGATTACATGAGAGACTGCTTGGCATCAGATGACATATCAGATGATTGGCAGATGGCACATAATGGAAAACATTTCCAGGAAATATCATCAGTAAGATAGCAAGCCATTTTATCAGGTCTCCCATTAACTCAGTGCCAGGGGGATGCAAATCCTGGATTTGTTTTTAGTTCCTAGCTTCATAAAGCATGGGGTGAAATTAATATCAGATAATTATACTAGGATTATAAATTTCAGTGATACAGACAGACAGACGCTCCTTGATCATTTAGTTCAGGGCAACAGCTTTCAAATTGTCTTTCATCAGGAAATGCTTTCCACATTGTTTTGCTTGTGCAAACTTTAGGCACTGTACAAGATACCGAAACTAGTTTCATCATGTGCAGGCAGTTCTTTACTGTATGTGTAGTTATAGAAGGAGATGAGTAGAAGTGAACAAACTGATTTTATCTACCATTACTAAGACGTCCCCCACGCCCCACATAAGCTTGCAAAGAACTTTACAGTATCCCAAATGCAGTTTGATGACACTCCACAGCTACAAACACATAACATAGAACTTTATTATCTCCATAGACTAGCCCCAATGCTACATGTTTAACACTTGCTGAGAATATACATTTCTTCCAGCCAGCACAATCAACAGATTTGGGGGGTAATAACTTTTTCTAAATTTTCTAAATAAACATAATTACCGGTAGCTAAAAAAAAGCCACACACATTGTAAACCGCTTAGAGAGCACTTAGCTGATAAGCGGTATAGAAATACATGCTATTTTTAATGTATAATGTATTTCATGTTGTTCGCTGCCTCGATCCATGTGAAGAGGCGGGATACAAATAAATAAATAAATATTATTATCATCATCATCATCATCATCATCATCATCATCATCATCATCATCTAAACCCTTGGATTACACAATTGCCATTTGGATGCTACACTAAACTATGAGGTTGGATGCTTCCGATCCAGTCCTGCAACTTGTCTGGTGTTTCCAAAGAGAGACAGAAAGTTTGGTCTTATGTTTAATTATGGTTTAGTGAGAGACAGAAATTCAGATTGTGTCACAGCAAAAGAGGAACGTGGGTTTTAAAAAAAATTAATCCCATGGCATTGATCCCAGACAGGAGTCTCCCCGTGCTTCTTCTCCTTGATACCAATGAGCTAATCTTGAAATTAGATTAATCTGCCTGGATTAACAAACTGTTTTGTCCCGCCACGGTTGTCAGGACAACAGAAAATGTATTCTATTAAGGCTTTCAGAATAGATCTGCTTTCATGCAGCACTAGCCTGAGATGTGTTCTCAGCAAAGCCAAACAAATACATTTTGTTGTTGTTTGTGTCAAGGGTCTGAGTGACAAACAGTACTCAATTCATTAAGAGGTGGATTACTCATTAGAGCATCACCTCCATACACAAACAAGGTGAACTGTAGAAGGATGAAAGGTACCTGGCTGACATTTTCCCCTGAGAACAGCCCTTTTCATTATAACATGTACAGCGAACTCTTTCATACACCTATTTTTGCACATGAAATATATTTATAAAACCTCAAAGCTCAAAATTATATTATTTTCCTATTGTCTGATGCCCCCTCTCTGATTGCGTATTTAGGGCTGGCTGTACCCCTAAACAGAGTGAAGCAGCTGTGTGGGGTTGCTGTAGGCAGAAGAGAGACACGTGGCGTAGACCACTAGCACCTTATAAACTAGCTGTTTGTTCTCTAGTGCAGTACAGGCTACCATTAATTATTTTAGGTAATTTTCCATTTTAACTATATGCTTTAATGTAAGATTGTGAGCCATTCAGAACTCTTATGAGGAAGGGCTGAGTATCAATCAAACAGTATGCTCAGGAAAGGGGCCATTTCTGCACTACACTGTTAAAGTGCTATTATTCCACTTTCAATATCCTGTGGAATTCTGGAGTTTGTAGTTTCATTATTTTATTTTTATTTATTATTATTTATTTGTATCCCGCCTCTCCATATGGATCGAGGCGGTGAACAACGTACAAATAGCATGTATTTCGATACATTTTTCTATACATGCCCCCAACAAGCTGGGTACTCATTTTACCGACCTGCAGAAGGATGGAAGGCTGAGTCAACCTTGGAGCCCGGCAGAATCGAACTCACAACCTTGTGGCTTGCAGTACTGGCATTTAACCACTGCACCACCAGGGCAAAGAGCTCTCTGGCTGAGAATTCTAAATGCCCCTCCCTAAACTGCAAACCCCAGGATGCCATAGAATGTTGAATGTGGAATAATAGCACTATAACAGTGTAGTGCAGAAATGGCCAGGGTGACCAAGGTAGGAAAAGGCCTAGAAACAAAACTTTGGGAGGAACAGTTGAAGGTTTGTTTAGCTTGGAGTAGAGATGCCTGAGGGATGATATGATAGTCTTCCTGGTATATGTAGATGGCTATTGTGCAAAAGACGAAGCAAGCATGTTTTCTGCTGCTCCACAGAATAGCACCCAAACAGATGGATTCAAATGAGAAGAAAGGCAATTCCAATTAAACTTTAGGAAGAACTTCCTGATGGTAAAAGCTGCCTTACAGAGAAACAGACTCTCTCAGAAAGTAGTGGATTGGAGTGTTTCAACTGAGGTTGGATGGCCACCTGTCAGGGATGCTTTAATGGGGGACTTTTGCACTGGCAAGGGGTTGGACCAAATGGCCCTTGGGCCCCTTCCAACTCTACGATTCTCCAGGCAGCAAGACCCTCCCAAAAACTGGAAAAAATGTAAATATCAAAATGTATGTGTATGTGTTTGCAGGAAGTGGGCTGAGGCATGGTGGGAGAAATGGGTGCGCAGAGTCCAAATTGTGTCAGGAAAAGGAGAAAGAAAGGGGGTGGTTTGGCATGGTGGCCCTATACTTCCTCTCTCTCATCTCCTTCCTTGGGTGTTAGGAGGCATCAGGAGAGGGTTTTTTTGGTGCTGAGAAATTGGGCTGTGATCCGTTTTTAGCTGGCCAGGAAGCAGCTGGTGGAGGAGGAGGAGGACCATTGGCAGGTTTTAAGGGGCTGCATGGCCTCATCAGAGCCACTGAGAGAGAAGACTTCCCTAGAAAAGAAGCGCTTGAGATGGTGGGGAAGGGGTTGGGGAAACTTGAAGATAATCAGATCCATAAAAGTTAAACCCACAAATGTGGAGGACCAACTGCATTTAATCACCAATAAATAAAACGACTGAAGTAAGATTAAGTTCTCAGTTCAGTCACCCGGTCTGTGTGAACTAGGATAAGTTCCTTCTATACCTCTCAGAACTTCATCAGCCAAAAGAACTAGTGTCTGTGCTAGCAGGGAACTCTGAGAAATGTAGTCCAAAAGGTAATATTTTCAAGTTCTGAGAATGTAGAGGAAGTTTATTGATTAAATGGGATAATGATGTTCAATCTTCTTATAAAAGAAAAAAAAATTTAGAAGATAACTGGCTTTGGGGAGTGGTTACCTTTAGAGATAGTTTGATATGTTAAGAAATAAGATTATATTTAACAATAGTAATAGATTAAATGGAAGTGAAAAATATAGAATTAAGAATGAAATTATTATAATAAAAATGAATATAATGAAAATAAGAATTAAAGATAGGTAACAAAAATGTATAAGTAGTATGATATAGAATAAGCTGAACAAGTTTATGATTTTAAGGGCAAAAGAGAAAAAAAAATAATGTAAGTTTGTAGTGTTTAGAAAAAAAAGGAAAAAAAATTATTTTTTCTTTTTTTTGTTTGATTCACTATTATGTATAACACATCATGTTTAATTTTTTGTTTTTGTTTGTTATATAATCAATAAAAATTATTAAAAAAAAAAGAGAATGTAGAGGAAGGGAGGCACATGACAAGCAATTGAACTCTGACTCTTGATTGGATGACAACACTGAAATAGATGGTTTCAGAAGGCAGCAATGGATATTCAACTGAAGATGAGGTGTCTCTAGGTGTACAAAACAAGGAAGTTGTAGATGCACGAAATCTCTCATCCTGCAAATGTAGATTCAGCACCAGAGAGGGAAAGGCTAGTAGCCTAAATACCCTAATGGCACCAGATCCTGTCTAATCTTGGAAACTAAGCAGTGTCAGCCCTGGTTAGTACTTGGAGGGAAGACCATCAACAAATAACAGGTGTGGAAGGCTTTACTGCAGAAGATGGAACTGGCAAAACCATCTCTGAGTGTTCCTTGTTTAAGAAAACCCTACAAAATTAATGGATTTGCCATAAGTTGACAAGTGACTTGAAGGCCCTACACATAAGGAGAAAAATTAGACCATGCCAGCAAATTAGGTAAATGTTAGGGCGGCTGTGTATACTGAGTCAGCATCCTCCCGCTGTTAATGCTGCTAAAAAAAGTTCCAGCTAGACTGTGGAAAGGGGCTGCCGGCAGTCATAAAAAGTCTTTGTAAAAAGGAACTTCTTTGTTATAGAGGCTTTGTTAACTGAGGTATCCTTGCAGACACACTCCTCAGCAGGGTGCTCTACACTTGTATATTTTCTGCATCTACAACTAGCAAGTGTGTACTTCATGGATGACACAGGGATGTCTCCTTCCAAACATTTGAGCGTACTTATGTTTAGGAAACTTGAATGAGCAAACCTCCCAAAACTAAGGCCATTTCTGCACCAGCCTGTTATAGCGCGATGATTCCACTTTCAACCTCCTCTGGAATCCTGGGGTTTGCAGTTTCGGGAGGGGCCGGCCGGCCCCTCCCGAAACTGCAAACCCCAGGATTCCAGAGGAGGTTGAAAGTGGAATCATCGCGCTATAACAGGCTGGTGCGGAAATGGCCTAAGAGTTGCCATCTATGCTTCCCTTGCTTGCTAACACCAGCAAACACCTTTTTCATGTAAAACATTACATTGATTAGAGCAATAGACGCTACACTCCATGACAAACCTGTCCGTATACCTCCAGCCACAGTCTTGATATCCCTCTCTGAACTTTTAAGTCAGAATAGCAAAATTTTATTCTTGTGACTTTGGAGACTCATACACATTCAGTGCAGCCTAAATCATGGATGAGAGTTGCCAACCTCATACAAAGGCTTGCCACCTGTTCCTTATTTCAAGGAGCAGTTCCTTATTTATAAGCCTTATTTGCATGATGCATCATAATTAACACACCTTTTAAGTATAAGGACAACACAAATCAGTTCTGACACAATGTGACTTTTACAGATTTGTGCGTAGCTTATTTTGGAATTTGCAATGTATCGTATCCAAAAGCAGCCAAGTTATTTTGGCACAGGAGACACCTCAAGCATCTCTTCCCATCCCACCCAGGAAAAATAATAATAATAATAATAGCCCTGGTGGCGCAGTGGTTAAATGCCAGTACTGCAAGCCACAAGGTTGTGAGTTCGATCCTGCCGGGCTCCAAGGTTGACTCAGCCTTCCATCCTTCTGCAGGTCAATAAAATGAGTACCCAGCTTGTTGGGGGCATGTATAGAATGTATAGAAATACATGCTATTTGTACGTTGTTCACCGCCTCGATCCATATGGAGAGGCGGGATACAAATAAATAATAAAATAAATAATAATAATAATAACAAATTAAATAACAGCTTGTTGTCCCTTTCATAACACAACATATTGCTGCCCCACCCTGGCTTAGGATAGGGTGGCCTTTGGAGTTTTCACCCCGACATAAGTCCCCCCTTCCAGGTGATGCGTCCTTCCAGACCTACTGGATTACAACTCTCAGCAGCCCCAGCCAGCATGGCTAAGGGCTGAGGATGATGGAGAAGTTAAAGGTGAAAAGGGCTACAGAGAGAAATTAGGGATAAAACATTTTGGGTCACGGTTACTAAAATCTCTCTTTAAAGCCATCAATGGGGACTGAAGGGGGGGACTGTAACAATTCTAGAATATATTTTTTTTTGTAATAGGTGATGTGTTATAGTATTGTATGTTCCAGAATTTGAAATAAATCTAAAAAAAAGGGGGGGATGATGGGGGCGTAGTACAAAACACCTGGAAGGGATGCCATTTGGGGGAAGAGTGGAGAGAGCCCCTTCCCACCCTCATTCTCTGCCCACATCCAGAGCGCACCCACTTTCCCCATTCTCCTGCCAGAGGGACTCTGACGGGTTACTTGCTCCCGAGGCCATTTCCGCACTAGACTTTTATAGCGCTATGATTCCGCTTGAAACATCCTATGGAATCCTGGGGTTTGCAGTTTCGGGAGGGGCCGGCCGGCCCCTCCCGAAACTGCAAACCCCAGGATTCCATAGGACGTTTCAAGCGGAATCATAGCGCTATAAAAGTCTAGTGCGGAAACGGCTCTAGACTGTTATAGCGCTATGACTCCACTTTCAATATCCTACGAAATATCCCTTCCTGAACTGCAAACCCCAGGATTCCATAAGACGTTGAAAACGGAATAATCGCGCTACAACAGTCTCGTGCGGAAATGGCTCGCGCAAGCATGCAAAGGCCAGGGGCTTCCACCCTTTGCTAAGCACATCTTTGCTGGAGGCCACGGACGGGGCGGGACAGCGGCCCCGCTGGGTGGCACCCGCTTTACCTGCTCAGGAGGAGGAGGCGAGGAGGAGGAGGAGGAGGAGGAGGAGGCGCCGCTCCCCGCGGGGCGTTCATTGCTGCCGCCTCCGGATTCGGCGGCAGCCTCGCAGCCAACCGGGCGCTGCTCAGCCGCCGCGCCGCCGCCGCCGCCGCTGCCAGCCACGCCGGAGGGAGGGCGAGGGAAGAGCCCTGGAGCGCCACGCGAGGAGGGCGGGCGGGCGGGAGAGGAGGAACCAATCCGCTCGCAGAAGGGGCGTGGCCAGGGAGGCAGCCGGCCACACCGGGAGTGTTGGCTCGTTTCTATAGCAACGGGGGGAGAGGGCGTGGCTAAGAAGAGGGAAGCCTCTGCCCCAATTGGATTCCTGAGGAGTGGGCCCGCAAGTAAGGGCGCCCACAGCCTGATCCGTTATTTTATATTGGAGACCCCGTGTCTCTAATTCCCCAAACTGTCTTGTGCCCTACCTGTCACCCTTGTTCCCCAATCCAATGGGTGTTCAGAGTTATTCACCCACAGAAGCTGGGTTCCATAGGGAATACACTGTCCCCTTCCTTGCTGCTATCCCTCGTCTCCATAGCAACCGGCCAGGCCCAAGAAC
This sequence comes from Ctenosaura bakeri, assembly GCA_948474755.1. Taxonomy (NCBI): domain Eukaryota; kingdom Metazoa; phylum Chordata; class Lepidosauria; order Squamata; family Iguanidae; genus Ctenosaura; species Ctenosaura bakeri. The sequence continues at coordinate 54,408 of CAOLHI010000065.1, read as the reverse complement.
TCTCTGGCTGAGAAGGTCCCTCTCTAAACTGCAAACCCCAGGATTCCATAGAACCACCATATGAAGTCTTCCCTTGACACAGACAAACACACATACTTTGACTTTTATATATTAGACATAAAAAAAAGTATATTTTTCAATCCCATTCTCACCTACGTCCCACAAACCAAGGCCATTTCCGCACTACAGTGTTAAACTGCTGCTATTCCACTTTCAGTGCCCTGTGGAATTCTGGGGTTTGTAGTTTACTGAGACCACAGAGCGCTTTGGCTGAGAATTGGAATTGCCCTTCCCTAAACTACAAACCCCAGAATGCCATAGGAGATTGATAGTGGAATAGCAGCACTTTAAAACTGTAGTGCGGAGATGGCCCAAGTGAAGGGGGCAGGCCAAGAGGGGAGGGTTGCAGCCTTTCTCAAAGCTCAGTTCCCTAGATATAGTTGGACAACAGTTCTCTTCATTGGACATAGTGAAAGATGATGGAGTCTCTAGTCCAGTGGTTCTCAACCTGGGGGTCGGGACCCCTTTGGGGGTCGAACGACCATTTCACAGGGGTCGCCGCTCCTCAATCCTGCCCCCCCTTTTAAAAGAAGATGGCCTCACAGCCAATGGGAGCAGTGCTTCTGAGACCCTTGCCCTGGGGTTCAAACTGCAAACCCCAGGATTCCATAGGATGGTGAAAGTGGAATAATAGTACTATAACAGTCAAGTGCAGAAATAGCCAGGATGACTTTCTCCTCTCGCTTTTGTTGTGCGTGGACCCTTGGCGCTTGCCACACGCACGTGTGGTGCTCTTCGCCCTGACTGTCTTACATTCCTCGCTTTTTGTATGTTCAGCGTCCGCACTCCCTTTGAGGGAGGGAGGGAGGGAAACAAAGCGCGTCTGCTTACGCCGCCGCCATCTTTCCTCTCTCCCTGTCCTTTCCTCCCTGCGCCTCGTGTAAAATGTGGGCTGTTCTGGTATTGCCTTTGGGAGTGACTGGCTTTTTGAACTGTGGAAACCCAACATTCAGAACTAGAACTACTGCCTTAATTCCGGCATTGATGGACGCTTTCTGTGCTTAAAAAAGGGGGGGGGGGGTTACCAGTTTTTAGGCATTAGAAGTCTATCCAGAGCAGTGATTTAGGGCAGTGTTTCCAATCTATTTGATGTTGGAAATAACTATCTAACTAACTAACAAACAAACAAATAAATAAATAAATATAAAATAACAAAAATGATTTTATGGTTGGGGGCCACCACAACATGAGGAACTGTATTAAGGGGTCGCGGCATTAGGAAGGTTGAGAACCACTGCTCTAGTCTATCAACGTATGGAGACCATCACCATCACTCCCATAATCCTTATGGCTGCTGGGGGTAAAGCCCTGTGTGGAAAACCCATTCCCATATGTCTTGCGCCAAGTATAGCTCTGGTTACTTGGCAGGGTAGGCAATTATGTATTTATTACTGATTTATATAGTAATATTTCTGTGCTGCCAAAGTGTGACGCTCTCTGGGTGGCATATAAAACAAACAACAGAATGCTAGTTTCATATGTCTCTGGATAATTTAACAGCCAAAACTTTTTAGAGCCAAGATTTAGAGATATTTGATACATCTTGGTGGCTCCAGGAGTTACAGACCACCATTCCCAACAGCTTTGGCCACTATGGACATTGAACAGGGACGATGGAGGTTGCAACCGAGGGATTTGGAGAAGCCCAGATTGGGAGAGGCCGCCCTGATATTATTAGTTCTTATATCTGTGTCAATTTTCTCTTTTCCTCAGGCAGACAAAAGAGAACAAGAGTGAAGGAAGATAGCGACAAGGGCCATTTCCGCACGAGCCTGTTATAGCGCGATGATTCCACTTTCAACATCCTCTGGAATCCTGGGGTTTGCAGTTTCGGGAGGGGCCGGCTGGAGATCCAAAAGCTCATATTTCTCTCTCTGGACAGAATTTTATCATTCCCTGAGTAAATTCAGAGCAGAGGTTTGAAAGGCTCTGTACAGGCAATGCTATTTCTTCCTCAAAACCATGGACAGCTCCACTCTTGGATGGTTTTTTCTAAAACAAAACAAAAACAAGCTCTGAAGACCAAGAGGAGAACTCTAAAATATTCAACATCTAGTAGGTTTTAGTGCATGTTTCTCTCTATACCTAATAATGGCTACAGCAGCTTCTACAGTGACATGAAGCCAAAGGAGTCAATTTCTTTAAACAGTCTCAATTAATTAAATATGAAAACGACTGTTAAGTATGGACTTACACATTTAGGAATCTATCAGCCCAGAATGAGAGACCCCAGCCGTGCAGCATGGGCTGAAAAATGCCAGCCATCTCTGTTTTTCAGGCACCCGTGAAAGGCAAATCTACCAAGTTCCAGTTATCCACCTGACAGAATTAACGGGCTGTTTCCAACTTGGTGGGTCAGATGTGGGAGGGCTTGTGAGCTGATGATGATGGAACCGTCATAATATAATTGTAGAATTGAAGAGGTCCCTGAAGACCTGGAGCAGGCCTCCATGTCACCCTTTAGATGTTGCTGAACTACATCTCCCATCAACCCTAGGCAGCATCACTAATGGTGAGGAAAGTTGGGAGTAGAAACCCAGCAACATTTGGAGGGCAGAATAATTCCTACTCCTGGGTCAACTAGACCAGTGCTTCTCAAGCTACCTGGTAATGAAGGAACTGCCATTTTCCCTCCCCAGGATGATACTTTGGACTGCTACTATTTTTGTATCCTATTGGCTACAACTGTTTTGTTCTTTGTGGAAACTGGCCAAGGACCATCAGCCAGCACCAGTCCACAGACCACCGCTTTGGATAGTACTGATCTAGTTTATCTCCCTACATCAATGAAGGAAATTCAGAACAGGAGTGTTGCAAAGAAGCAACTGCCTAGTAGTTACTTGAAGACAAGCAAAGGAAGCAAGGAAGAGCCTAGTGCCCAGTTAGTCAGGAGTGGGAATCATGTAACCCTCAGATGCTGAATTTAATAGTGAGCCTTCTGGCTAGATCTGCTATGTGCTACAGTTCATCAACATCTGGAGGATTACATGATTTCCCCAAATGTTCTCTGATTCAGGACAGAATTTGGCTAGTACAGGCCTCCAGACACTGTTAAGACTGCAAGTCCCTGCAACTTTGATTAGCTTTGTCGGCAAGAGATGATGGGAGCTGCAGTCCAACCACGTAGGGACATCATGAGCTGCCAATTCCTTGTTCTACAGCTAAAACTCTGAAGTTGATCTAGTAATAGTGGACAGATACCATTTTGCCAACAAGTCACAATGATTAGATTGATGTTTTTCACAACCTAGAGAGTGGTTTAGAGTCTAGTCACTATCACTAAATCAATCAGTTTAGTACAGATGTGGGCTGTGGTGTTATGGACTTATTTGGGCAGGGGCATGCTTGTATCTATCAGAGAAATTAAGTTAAAATATGGTTATATTTGTTAGCATATGTATTAAGATAAGGATCTTTTGGGAGGGACTGAGAGAATGGAATGTTGGAAGAGACTGGTGATTGAGTGTCTGGGATTTTAAAAAGGTTGATGTGCATGACAGAAAATGAGAAATATGAGTAAGGAATTAGTTGGAGAGGGAGACAGAAGGATTAGTTAGACTCAGGGTGGTTAGTTAGGTTCAGCTTGGATTATGAGGAAACAAGGAAAGAGTAGGGTCAATTAGTATTTATACGTGTTAGATAAAGCCATTTCCGCACTAGACTGTTATAGTGCTATTATTCCACTTTCAACATCCTATGGAATCCTGGGGTTTGCAGTGAACATCTATAGGATGTTGAAAGTGGAATAATAGCACTATAACAGTCCAGTGCAGAAATGACTTAAGTAATCTTTAGCTATATGAGGTACTTCTGTTTAACAAATTATTTTTGTACTGTACACCAGTACCTCTGGGAATACTATGATAATGTTACTGGTGTGGATAAGTGTGGACACCTATTGTTTGTGGGAGGATTAGTGGTTGAGGGGTGGTACTTTCCAGTGGTGCAATTATACAGATAAAATCTCACACAGGAACCATGTGAGCATCTAGAAGGTCCTCAGATTTGGTGATAGAAAAGTGGGAAAGGTGGAGGTCCTTATATCTGGTGGCAATGGTGGGGAAGGTGGATGACCTTCACCTGGGTATCCAGTTTCTTTTCTGGCCCACCACTCCTATCAGCCTAAAGCAGCAGAATTAACAGGTAAAGATCTTGTGAGTTGCCATCCAGACTGAATAACTGCTAAATAAAGCATAGATACAAAATCTATTTCATTTTCTCATTTTATCAGTAGTGCTGCAAGGCCTGGACTTGAAGGTTGACATTCAGACCTCAGCCCGCCCACCCATACCCAACCAGGGAGCAGAAAGCCAAGGAGACCACAATAAATGGGCCTGATGCCAACATCATGGCTGTCTCATAAGGATTGACAATGCTCATGGTATCATCCATTTTTTTTTTAAATTTCTTCTCAGAGTGACTAAGTAGGTATATACATGGTTAGAGCCATTAATTTAATTATCATTTTTATTTTAAAAGTAGATGATCCTTTGGTTGTTGTTTATTCTCCTCAAATGGTTAAAAACCAGAGCCGAAGCCAATCCCATTTTATACCTGTAGTCATGACAGTGCTGTGATTAAAGACTTTCAAATGGAAAATTGCACGTGTTCAGAGTATTTCCTGTTAATCAAAGTTAATCAACAATTTTATTTGTTCTAACATATTCACAACACAGATGAAATTGTAAAACATGAGGCAGTGGGCAGGAGGAGAACAGAAATAGTGTTTGCGTCCTTCGTGACTGAAACAGTTACGAAGACCATATCAAGACTTTTCTCCCATCAAGTACAGGATCTAACATTTACCTAGCTTTACCATTGCATCTGGGCAGTAGCACTGCCCATCCTCCTAAAACCTAAAAGGAAAAACCTGTCTGCATCAATCATATTGTTCCCTTTAATTGAGATTAGATAAAGATTTATGGCACAGTAGCTTCTGTAACTCATGGGCCACAAACTGAGGTTCTGAAACAAAGGTGGAGAACTTTTGCAGCACACAAGGAATACACTGGAGAACTAGGCTCATTTCCAATGTGAAAGCAGAAAAATCAGAAGCCCAATTGAAGAATGTTGTGTACGGTAAAGCAGTGGTTCTCAGACTTTGGTTCTCCAAATGTTTGGGACTTCAACTTTCAGAAGTCCCAGCCAACATGGCCAATAGTGGGAATTGTGGGAACTGACATTGCCAACATCTGGAAGACTAGTTTGAGAACCACTGATGTAAAGGAGATAGGAGGAACATCCTAGAAACATTTTAAATAGTTCAGATGGTAACACACTGGCTTGCAGAATGTCAGCTGTGTCAATCACACCTAGAAAAATTGCTTTTTTGGACAACTCCATAGCCATACTGGCTAGTAGAATCTAGGAGTTGTAGTGTCAAAAGGTAGGTTTTCTGGTCTTTTGACATGACACTGTCTTTACTTACTAAGAGAAGTGGGTATTTTGTTCTGTGCCTTCAAGTCCTTTCCAGCTTAATGGCAACCCTGCTTTAGGCTTCCCAGTCTTCCTTGTATTAAAAAGCTCAGTGTTGCCCTCTAGCGTATTTAAAAACATAAAAAACTTTTCCTTAACATCTAATACTTCATACAGCAATCTAGCCAGTTTTGTACACTTGGCATTTAGACGCTATTATACACTCCAAACGCTATTCTAGTGAAAGGAAAACTCCTGACATTATATGAAATCAAGTTCCATCACAGTTTTTTTGCTGTGATACACACGGAATCTGTACTGGCAGAAATTGGCCTGCATAAAAAATGTTAATTTAATTACAGTCTAGCCTTTGTGCTTCCATATTTAGTCTTAAATTTTTGGGTCTGTGACCGCACAATAAATATCTATCTAGTATCTAAATTTGCAGCTGTTGTTCTTGTACCTTTTTTACTGAGAGTCTAAACCAGTGATTCTTAACTTTTTCGTTACTGGAAACTCCCTGTAAATATCATTTGTTGCCGGGGCTTGCCAAGACTTAACTCAAGTTTTGAATAGGTGTTATTGACAGGGGAGGTTCTTTTTACCCGTCATGTCTTTCCACTTCTAAAACTGACTTACTTATCATGGGGGTTTTCTTTGCAAGATTTGTTGCCCCTGCCTTTCTCTGAGGCTGAGGGAATGTGACTTGCCTGAGGTCGCCCGGTGTTTTCATGGCTGGTCTCCAGAATCATAATGTGGGTGTGCACACACACCTGCTGCCATTTTCCTATTGTCAGGGACACATAGCTGGCAGTTTGGGTGCAGAAACTGCTCCCTCAGCATCCACACTCCCCACTGCTGCATCCCTGTTGCCACTACTGCTGTTAGTCTCCAGTACCAGGGCTTCACAGACTCCCTGTGAGGATTCTCTGGACCCCAGGTTAAGAACCACTGGTCTAGACAATACCATTACCACTCTCATTCTGATCTGATTTCTGGTAGTATTTTAGTAATCAAATGCAATTGTAGTACCAGCATGACCATCAGGTGTCCTGGCATCCTAGAGCTTTTGTAACTTTAATTGCTTACTCTTTGTAGCTTCCATTTGCTGAAACAATAGGATTTCACAATTTTTTAAAGTAAGGATCAGTAATTAATCAGCCACACACAAGGAATAGGAACTGACTGAGAACTGAAGAATCTGTGGCCACACAAATGTTTTTGGACTCCAAATCCTGTCAATCCTGAACTCTGGCCAAGTTGGCTAGGGCTGATAGAATTTGGGGTTCAGCAACATCTGGAGGACCACTTCTGTCCCATCTATTATTTAAAGTAGGAGTGGGCTGCATATAACCCTTTTGTGTTGTTCACTACTTGAGTAAAGAATTGCAGCTTAACTTTCTACCCTGGTACCAAAATTGCTCCTGTTGTGAATGGCAGTATCAGAAGTGCAATTATTTCCCAGCCACCACTTGTTTCTCCCCCTGTAGTGCAACAACTTTCTTAAGCACTGTCCCATCCCTTCAGGCAGCAAACTGTCATTTGGCACCAACAGAAATCAAGCCGAAAATACCATAAGGTATACTTACAAAAGGAAAGGCTGTATTTCCTTGTTGACTCTACAGTGTAAAGCTGAGGTGAACACCTATGGCAGATAATAAACTTCATCCTTGTGCCCTGAGGAACTACCCCAGCAATAACTGAAAATCATTTCTAGTTTCCATTTCCAGGGTTTTCCATGTGTAAGTTTCTGTATATGGTTGTCATAGAGGTCTTCTGAGGTAATCATTTGTTTCCAACAATTTTCACCCAAAATATCTGATTTTTGGGCGGGTAGTACTCAGGGTGGCAAAAAACAGAATTGGGACACATCTCACCCCTAGTGTAATAATTACATCTCGAGATAAATCCAGGTTTGTTGTATAGCATGCAAGAATCATGGGAATCTGTGTTTTGGAACAAACAAATACTTCATTAAATGAGAACATGTGGTTGGTACTGTTTTATTGTCCAATAATACTGATTTAAAATATTTACACTCCTACTTTCATAAATCCACAGTTAAAACACTCACACCTATGGCTTTTGGTCCCCCGCCCCATCTTTCAAGCACAAGATCTTTCTGTAAACGGTAAAAAAAAATTAAATAATAAAACAGTAGCCTGATGCATCAAATAGACACAATTACTTTGAATTTTTATTAAGATTTGTTTTTAAATATAAAATGTACTTTTTTCTAAAAATAAAAATCTGGTGATAAGATGCCAGTGCAACCTTTCAGCCAACTCATACTTTGCTGCAGATATAGCTGAATTTTCCTATTATAATTGGCCCTTTAAAAAAACTGCCAGTGTTGAATCTACTTCCTTTCCCCCATCTACATTTATTTTAATGCAAAATAAAAACAGAAAACATAAAAACCTGGTAACTAACAGTTGTAAGCAAAATTACAAAGCGCTACATAGCAATATGTACATTGTCTCTTTTGCGTTAGCTTTGTCAATATCCTAAAAGCTTTGTGGAAGTTTAATTACTTAGTTATGAGAAGGCACAAGGGGTCTTTTTTTATTTTAAGGAACCTCAACACAGTCTAACTCCATCCGGATCAATTTCTAGGTTTCGAAGACAGCAGTTAAACTTAAGAACATAAAAACAGAGTGCAGTTTGCTGCAAAATATTAAAAGGGCAGGGGGATTACCTGTCTAAGCAGAGCACGCAACTGTTCTTAGGTACTCCATATGAATGTTGGGACCTTACCATTTTAAACATAAACTCATAATCTGAAAGCAAAACAGAACTTACTTCTGAAATCTTTTGTTATGACAAACAATATAACCTACTAGTACTCTCTTGCAGAACTCAACAATTAAAACTTCAAAGCTGTCCGTCTGTCGAAAAGATTTAGTTCTGTGACAGTGTATTTTATTTAAGCAAAAAGGGGGAGGGATTTTTTTCCCCAGAAACACAAGGGCAGTTTAATCAAATAGCCTAACTTTGGTCCACCTGTCCACTTCCCTAAGGGCATCCATACAAGGGAGCCATCCACTGATGGTGCAAACATCAAACAAGAAAGTTAACAAAAATAATTTGGTATTACATTTTTTTTCAAATCACAGGCAATGCAGTCAATATTTCCTAGGTTTCCACATTTTCCTCTTGCATATTCACTACTGGCTGCGTTTTTAACTCATCAGATTCTTCACAATCTGCTGAGTGTGCCTCCAATCCATCCACTTGGACAGGCGCGCTGGCTTCTAGTTCACCTTGTGCCCGGTGTCCTGATTGTACTTGTTCTACATCAGATTCTTCTATAAGCTGCGCCTGAACCTCTTCCATTTGTAACTGGTTCACATGTTCCACATCTAGCTCCTCCATATGGACTTCTGTGCCTTGTTCCATCTGAATGTGCTCCACTTCTAAGTAGCTAATCTCTACTTGCTCCTGGAGCTCTGCTATTTGCTCACTTTTTACTTGATTATTCGGTATTAAATCTGGATGCACTTGCTCAACAGTTACTTGAGCTGGATCCACCTGGACCTGAATTACAGGCAATACATGGACCTGTTCCACTTGCTCTATGATAGTCATGGATGCCACTGGGTCACTGTCCACTGGAAGGATGTCCTCAGTTATTATTCGTTCTGAAATGTTGTGAATTTCTTGCAGATGCCTCCGCAATTCACTGCCTTGCATAAACCACACATCGCATAAGGTACAGTGGTTGGGTTTGTCACCTGTATGTATTACCAAGTGATCCTTGAATTGATCCCAGCTGTTAAATACACTGTTGCAGACCTGGAAGAAAGAGATACACAATGCCTTTAGGAACAATAACTGAAGTTCACTATACAGCTCCTGATCCTTGTGTTTACTTCAGCTTATTTGCTAAAAACATACAGCAACTATATAACCAAGTCTCACAGTACTAGTGTGCAGAATCTAGAGTCAACTGGCTATAAACTAGTTGATGGCTGATAAAACAAGAATAATGGCTGAGTATTAATCAATATGCAGCACATCACAATACCTAATTATGGGGAAATTTTCATGAAAAGATGCAACTGACTGGTTGTATGTGCATTTAGTTTTCCAAGCTAATATAAAGTATATATTGGACTATTGTTAAGAGTGCTTTGGGGTTTACCTTTGGGTTTGGTTTGGGGATTGTATCTACTGTATAGTGCTGCAGCTAGGCTGCTTTATAGGGCCTCCTACCATGCACATGTAACTCCTGTATTGAAAGACCTGCACTGGCTGCTGATTAGATGCACAGCCATTTTCAAAGTGTTACTTTTGGCTTATAAGGTCCTATACAGCTCAAGACCAGGTTATCTGAGTGATCATCATCTTCCGCATAGACTGCTTTGGTCCTTGTGTTTTGCTAATGGTACCATGGCTTAGTAAGCATTCCTCAGCTGCAGCTTCTACAAAATGGAATGGTTTCCTCACTGAAACTAAGCAAACTGTCAACACTGTGTGTCTTTGTTTTCAGCTGAAGAAGCACTTGTTTATTCAGGCACATTTCTGTTCCTTTTCCTAATAGTTAATGTGTATCATTGCCCTGGCTACTGATGAATGGTTTTATGAATTCTATAACTTTCATCATTTTATCTTTTAACTTCTACCATTTTTAATTACTATTCTGTTCTATTTATTATTACTATGCAATGCTTTGGGATTTTTTTTGAAATGACAAAACACACTTAAGTGTTTGAAAACATCACTAACTGCCTTTTTTTAACCAAATCACTATGCTTCTCTCTAACAACATATATACACATACAGATTCACTAACACCCCAAGATATTCTATGAGTTCTTTTGTCTGGCTAAGCTGTGTTATCAGTTCTAGTGGTTCAGCTTCTTTCAGACTAAAGATGACTAACTTTGTGGCCTTTTGTCTATGGCACCCTATCTTTGCCACATCTTCATCAGGGAAGCCTACAGAAGGCCTAGATTTTCCTTCAGGTGCTATGATATCTTAAACTTCTAAAATGTTCCTGGCCTGTAAAACCTTACTAATTGCTTGCTTTTATCTGACAGTTGTTTTTTATTAAATGGATTTGTTGCCTTCTGATTTTAATTTTCGAGACTAGTCTGGAATCAAATTTGGTGATGGGCCATGTATACATATTTTCAACAGAGAAAAATATGAACTCTGCTTAGGAAAAAAATCCACAGAGATTTCATTACAGATCTCAATGTAAGTGCTGAGCCTGATATGGCAAAATACATCCCATTGTAGTGCAATCAGCCAAAATACCCTTCCCTTGAGAGGCATATGATGTTTTGAGCCCGCCCAAGGAGAACTACAGCCACCTGTTATGGCCACAGAGGTAACAAAACATCCTTCTCATGGTCAAACATCTGGAGGCAGCCCTTTCAGACCTGCTGATCTGGGTTAACTTTAACAGACACTCTGATTTACAACCTGCATGACATTACTTGAAATGGTAGGAAAAGGCAGAAGGTGCTACAGTCTTCCCTATTTTGCGGTCTTTTCCAAGCCAAAAGAGTTCTGGAGAAGCTTATTGTCTTCCTGTTCCTCAAATAGTGAACACAAATTGAGAGAGACACTGCTTAGACAGCTGCAGTAATATCGGTTTACAGATCCTCACACCATGTCCAGGCAAAAATGTAGACTATTATACAGTACTCACTTGGCTAACCAGACATGCAAATATTTTTAATATACTCTGATGCACTTCAACTCTGATAACTTAAATCATTATTCAGATAAACTGACCTTAGTAAGAGCATCATATTTAAGCTCTCTTTCATTTGCAGTGTTGCCAGGTAAAATAAGGATCAGTGCTCATGTCCCTTTAATGATACTGTAGAAGAAAGAAATTCAGCAGGCACTGCTCATCATTCAAGCAACATCTGCTGAAATTTACTTTTCTGCACAACCTTGCAACTGTACACATGTTTCACAATCAAGATCCATCCTGCCTTTCCTCTTCATTACATACCTGACATTCATAAAGTTTCTTCCGTCCCTTTTTAGCACCTGCTCCTGACTGGCATGCTGTCAGGTGACATTTTAGCGTGCTGTTCCGGGCAAAACACTCATGGCAGTTTGGACACTCAAATGGTTTTTCACCTATCAAGGCAAATACAGGTTTTTATAAAAAAGGCAAAATCTGATCTCTTTTTGACTTCTACTTGTTAACGCATGTGCCTGATTTAAATGGAATGGAATAAAGCTGCTCTCTCATCACTGAACTTTGTCACAGAAGTAAAAGAACTGTAGTTTAGTTTCAGGACTTCTATCTAAGGGTGAGATCCGCTGATGCAGAGCTCTATTCAGGTATTTAAAAGTATACAGTATTTACTCAACATGCAAGGAAGGGACAGTATGTTCAGCCTACACACTCTGTTGTTACTTCTGCTACCTTCATATGTGTGAGGGACAACTTTTTCTGAACCAGAGAGTCCCTGCAATCCACATTGTCTCACCATGAGATCTGAAATTCTAAAAGACTACTGCTGTTGTTGTTGTGTGCCTACAAGCCCATTATGGGGTTTTCTTGGCAGAATTTGTTCAGATGGGTTTTGCCTTTGCCTTCCTTTGAAAGTGGACCCACCCAAAATCACCCAGTGGGTTTTCGTGGCTGAGTGTGGATTTGAACCCTTGGCTCCCAGTTTCCTAGTCCAGTGCTTAAACCACTCTCTCTCTCTAGAAGACTACAGTCCTAAATTGTATGGAGACCTTCCCTAGACAGTGGTTTTTCTCTTCAGATTGCTGACTTTCAAAGATTAGTTGTACACTATTTTCATCCTTTCCTTTTTTGTACATTATGCTTCCTTACAGTTGGCATGAGCAACCAATTTCAGATTCTTGTTCAGTTCCTAAATGCATTTACTCCATCGACTGACATGGAGCATGACTTATAATATATCTTTTACTGAAGTATTCCTTGTGTCCAAAACTGTGCCAGGTTTCCATTAATTCATGGCATGTCTCTTATTAACAGAGCACTGGTGAGAACATCCTCAAACTAGCATTAGACACCAGGTACATAAACATAAAAATGCTTCAACTACTCTGGACAACAAAAAGCAATTTTCCTTCAAAGCTATCTAGACATTTCTTCATGTGTGCAGCAACTAATAGGAGTAAGCAAAGCAGTTTTGTGTTGGATCCGGGTTCTGACACAGAAATGGCAAATTGTTCCATCTCAGCTACAAGTTTTTAAAGAAAGAAATCAAGTTACAAGTCCTCAAGGTTTAGGAGAAAGTATAAAATCCTTCAGGCCTTTTGGATAACAAAGTGAGTCTTGAATACAGAACTGAACCATTCCTGGGAGCTACAGCATTGAAAACTGGATTATTCATCATTGCTATGCAAAATGATTGTCTTACTCTATTAAACTTTGATAGTGATGCATGGATCAATACTTGAATTGTCTGAAAGCCTGTACAATTCAATGGTCAGATCACTGGAGCTAGACCACATTACTTTTAGTGAAGCTTTTGTGGCTCTTGCTGTAGCAACTAAAAAATCAGGAGCAAAAGAGCTCAACATATTTGGGATTTTGCATGCTGCTAGGATTGTGCTGAACATCTTGTCATGTAACTTGGCAGTTTTCTCCTATTTAAGAAAATTCAAGCTTGTGTGATGAACTTTGGGGCACATATTGTAGCCCTTTAAAGAGAACATTTCAAGTACAAATTGGAACTGAAGGCATATATACAGAGCCAGACATAGGACTAGGGCGGGGACTTGAAAGGTTCAAATTCCTCAGTGTTGATACCACAGGGATTTTTCCCCCATCTAGCTTTCTCCTTTTCCAAGTCCAGATAGAAATAAAACCAATGTCATCAGGCATATATTGATTTAAGCAGTGTCTTCTTTAGCAACAACAGCCAGTGTAGACCAAGAACTAGTTAGATCCCATGTGCAACTCCCACCGAGCCATAAAATGTACTGGGCGACTTGAGTTAGCCACTTTGAGAAGAATCATGAATCTCTCCGAATGCTGCTGTACTGCAGCTCCCAGAATTCTTCACTATTGATTGTGCTAGCTAGAGTTGTAGTCCAGCAACATCTTGAGGGCTGCACAATTCCTAGTCCTGAACTAGAAAGAGAAGGGCTTACTCACTGAAGAGCTCTACTCTCTGGAATTACTTCCCTACAGATATGACCGGCTTTCTGTGCAGCTACTTTTAAGAGAGTATTAAAGACATATGTAGTCACTCAGGCTTTTAAGTGAGAAGATTTTATGCCACCTGCTCACCTTAAAATTTGTGCTTGCATTTATTGGCTTGTATTGAAAAATTATCCAGAAATCCAAAACTTTCCAAAACCCAAAACTTTTCAAAAGCAGAATCCAGTCTTCTTCCTATAAGGAACATGAGGGAATTACAGAGGCTCATTTAGGCCTGTGCACACGCAGGCCCAAACAAGCTGAAAGGCAAAAAAAAGGCACCAAGCCGACTGTAAGACTTTACAAGCAGTGCATGTAGTCCCAAGTGAGCCTCCATAATTCTCTCATGTTCCCTCCTGGAAGAAGGCAAAAGGAGAAGAACTTTGAAAGACTGGACCCCACTTCGAAAGCACAGGGTACAATTTACAACAATTAAGCAACGATATACAGTTGGTCCTTTGCATTTGCTAGGGCTAGGGGTGCAGGACTCTCACAAAAGTGGAAAAAATGCAGATATCAAAATGTGTGTGTGTCTGTGGTAAGGGGGCTGAGGCATGGTGGGGAAAACACGCACCCAGGATCCAAACCAGGTCAGGAAAAGGAGAGGGAAGTGAGGAGGTCAACATGGTGGCCCTATACCTCCTCTCTTGCCCATCCCCTTCTTTGGGTGTGAGGTAGCATCAGGAGAGGGTTTGTAGTGCTGAGAATTTGGGCTGCAAGCTGTTCTTAAGTGGCCAGGCAGCAGCTGGCAGAGGAGGAAGACAACTACCGAGGCAGGTTTTTAAACGGCTGTATGGCCTGATTGGAGCTGCCAAGGGGGAAGGCTCCTCTAGAAAGAAACACCTGAGGTGGTAGGGGAGCAGAAACTTGCAAATAATCAAATCCATTAAAGTCAAACCCACAAACATGGAGGGCCAACTATACATAGAGCATCAATATACAATTTAAGTTATCACAATCTAAATTTACAATTTAAGGTTTATATGAAACATAAATGAATTTTGTGTTTAGACTTCGGTCCCATCTCCAAGATCTCATTATGTATATCCAAATATTCTTAAAATCCAAAATAAGGAACACTACTGGTCTCAGGATTTTTGGATTAAGGGAGACTCAACCTCTATCTCCTCTGTCATCTGTTTGATGCTGTCGTTTGCCCTTTTGATACTCTATGCCTGGGAAGATGATGGCCTTGAAAGGAAGCTATGTTATATACTTCGTTTATACATTCAGGGCAAGCTTATATTATCACTTTCTAATTAGGATCAACATATCCTAAAATACAAAGATCAAGAAGCACACTCAAGATTGTTTAGTATGTAACTGCACGGCCCACTACTTGCAAGATTCATTTAATGTGGTTCACCTCTTCCCCTTTAGAATTGCAATGGGCTAGAAGAGTGAGGGGAAAACATTCCATGTTTCTCCTAAGCCAGTGCTAGGCTGTGGAATTTTCTGCAAGTGACTTATTATGTCAACATGGTAACAATAATAAGAACCTGAAAGAAGATCCACAGTGCTTCTGACATCTCCTAACAATAGATGTGAGCAATAAAGAACAGCTAGTGGCCAATTCTGCAATACCTTACTTGCAAGCTTCCTGAGAGTACTGGCTGTTCACTGTCAGAAAAAAAATTACTGGATTAGACAGATCTTTGGTCTGATCTGGCCACAAAATTTTAAGTCTCTTTATGACCACAGAAGCTACAAAGTCTTTTCCTTGACCCACTATGAATGTTCTTGTGTTAAGATTAAATCTTACCACATCCATCAAGAGCAGACCTGCACAACTTGGCAGTAGGTAAGGGACAAAATTAAATACGCTAAACTACTTCGGACCTCACTTTCCAAGTAAAGTTATAATAATGGTATAATAATGTTTTTTATTTGCAAAATAGTTTAATAATTATACTATAATTATAAATTAATGAAATCATTAATATTAATTATTAATTAATGATTAATTCATCATTACTTAATGATTAAACTATTTCGCAAATAAAATAAACTATGTTATAAAAAAAGGAAATTTCAATTATTACACTCATTACTTAAGAAACAAAATATTACTTTGGTAAGTTTGAATATATTTTTAAGGTTTTCTTATAGAAAGGATAGCAGGTTCAGACTGCTCCTGCTCCCAAAAGATGGAAGTATTTTGTTGTTGTGCTGTTGTGTGTCTTCAGGCTTACTCTGAGTTTTCTTGGCAAGATTTCTTCAGAGGTTTGCCAGCAGCTGCCTCTGAGGCTGAGAGAGTGTGACTTGCCCATGGTCACCCAGTGGGTTTCCATGGCCTAAGCAGGGATTTGAACTCTGGCCTTCTGGAGTCCCAGTCCAACAAGTGAATCACTAGACCAGATGTAGAGAAATATGTTGAGAACAAGGGTCATTTTTCTCCACCATGCTCACTTAGGGAGCTGCACAGGAGTGTTTTGGCATGCCAGAAGTGAGGCAATGTTACTTCAGCAGCCATTTTGGCTGATTTTCAGATTTGTTTATTTATTTACGAAGTTTGGAAGGCACTGGTGAATTACGGGAAGCAATCTGCCACATTTTCAGGTGTTTTTGGTAGCTTTGGGATGGTTTTCAGGCAAAAAAACCCACTCAAAAATTGTTTTTTTTTTTTTTAAAAAAAGGAGCCACACTTAAGAGTTGGAAATAGCTCTCTGTTTGTACTTCGCTCACTCCTGCACTACATCACGTTAAGGAAGTATTATTCTTCTTCTATCAGTCCCTCGCCCCCTCTTACCAGAGAGCTGAGGAAGAAGACATGTGAGACCCACAGTCATAGCACTCGTGGGCTTCCTGCAAGGAGATGGTTGGGGAGCAGTTCTGCAGGACAGAGGAGTCCCAAGAGATGGGGACATGGGACAGGGTGAGGGAGAGCTGCCTTGCCACCATCTAAGCCAGCTGATTCACAGCCCATGGGAGGGCAGAGGAGCGCTGCTCCTCTCAGCCCCTGACTTGCCAGAGAGCCCTGGAGGGGAGACGGCACCTGAGATCTTTTCCACCACCTCGGCCAGCCAACCTAGAAAAGCCGGTCAAACCACAAGACAGAGGCAGCAGCTCTTTGGTACTGCCAACTCGTGTGCTCCCAGAATTTCCTGCTGCCCCTCCATCATGCTTCCAAAGAGCGGATCACTCAGCACAGAGGGAGGAAGGGGGGAGAATGGACCTCTGAGCACGGGGGGAGGAGGTTTCACTGGGGAGAGGAATGAGACTCCTCTCATCCCCCTTGCTCTCCTCCCCACAGTGGGAGTGATTGCACCTGGGGCAGGTGGGAGAGGGGAATGGAGGAACAATCTTGTCCCCCTCGCTCTCCTCCTCCCTGCTGCAGGTCACTGGATGCCGGCTGCATGGAATACTTTCACGGGCTGCATGCGGCCCCTGGGCCATATCTTGTACAGGGCTGATCTAGAGTTATTCTGGAATACAACTGCAATGTTGATATACTAAAGCCGTCACAATGTCAGTCACTGCATGCACACATACAAAAAATGTCAGCTTGTGATACTTTTGCGAGTTTACAGCAGGCTTTCTAAACCTAGCTGGATTTGTTGTTCTTACATGCCTTTGGGTCAACTCTATTACATGGCTTTCTTGTCAAGATTTGTTCAGAGGAGGCTTGCCATTGCTTTCTTCAAAGACTGAGAAAGTGACTTGCCCAAGATCACCCAGAGAGTTTCCATGAATGACCAGGGGTTTCAACCCTGCTCTCTCAGAGTCCTAGTTCAACACCACTACGTCATGGTGGCTACTTCCCATATCTTCATTGCATGGTTTTGCTGACTGAGGATGATGAAGCCTGTTATTTTCCAGCAAATCTAGAGTGTGCCTAATTGGAGAAGGTTTATCTAAACTTATTTAACAGCCAGCTTGAAGCTGTATTTCTGAAACCTGGTATACTATTCAAAAATACAGCTCTTGTTGCTGCTGTTGACTGCCATCCAACTGCCTTTTGAGTTAGGGCAACCCCAAGAATGAGAGGCGTCTAAGACTCCCTGTCATCAACATCCCTGCTCAGGGCCTGCAAACTAAGGGCTGTGGCTATCCACCTGTAACGTGGTCTTCTTTTCTTATTGCCTCTCACTTTACCAAACATTATTGCCTGTTCTAACGAGTCACATTGTCTCTTGATATGTCTAAACTATGATAGTCTCAGTTTAGTGATTTTGAGTTCTAGGGAGAGTTCAAGCCCCCTAGAATTCAAAATGATTAAACTGATTCATTCTATCACCCATTTATTGCTCATTTTGGCATGGCGTTCTACTGAAAAAGTCTTAAAAAAGTTTTAAGGAAAAATATTAGCCTAAGGTTACTACTCAGTTTTATATTTTACTGCAACACAGATCTCTCATCCCTTATAGGGAAGTAATCTAGACCTCAATGGCATACCTGAAAAGCCCTCCCCTCCATCCCAACTGCCACTGCCCTGGTCTCACAGGGAGAAGAGAAGAGGCAGGCACAGCTTCATCATGCTTAGGCACAGAAGCAGACAAAAGAAAGGCCCTCCCTCCATCCCAACTGCCACTGCTCTGGCCTTGAAGGGAAAGAAGAGGTAGTATCTGCTGGTATTAATCTCCTCCCATAACACCATTTCCTTTTCCTTTTATGTCAAGTCTTCATTAGATTGTCAGCTTGAGGGCACAGAACTGTTTTATTGCTCTTTTACTTGTAAAGCACTATATATGGTGATGATGTTATGTAAATAAATAATAACAACAAGGTTCTGTGATGTCAAGGCACTTACTGGATTTGTAAAAACAAAATACATAAACTATAAACCCTATAAAACTGAGGAAGGGTAGGTAGAAATCAAACACTGGGAGCAAACTTGCCTTCAGAATCCAAAAAGGTTTTGCTTTTAAGGGTGAAGAGCCTGGCTCCAGTTCACAGAACAAACATATGAGTATTGGAGATTGCAATAGTCAACATCTATCTGCAGGCAAGGATTTTTCAGCAGACCATGAAGGTTCTCACTTCTTTAGGGTTTGGAAAAGAAAAGGAACAGCAAGTTGTTTCTTTCCTCATCCAATTTCTGTGCCAGCAAGGCAAAGCTCTATGTACCTCCCAGTGGTGTTTCCCAGAAGCCTTGCAAAAGAGATCACGCTTCCTCTCACTTGTAGATAATTTTAGATAAGAAAAAGCTGGCATTTCTCCTCCTGTTTCTGTCAAGGTAAAATCCAACAATACCCTAGCACACAACTGTTTGAAAATCCACTCCAAATACCTCTGGGAGCATTGTGATTAGTATTAACTAAGGTTAGTTTCAACAAGCCAGTTTCAAAAAACTACTGCTTGCTTTTTCCTTGATAGAAATTAACCATAATTAATATTAATCCTTATTTGTTTCTCTGGACAACACAACAAATTATAATTCTCCAACAACAGAAGCTTTGCACAGACACCTTGCTCCTTCTTCTACACAGGAAGAGAATCGGCGAAGGAAACACAGGAGTGCAAGGGTTGCTTCAATTCACCTATGCTCCTGCAGGTGACACTAAATTAAGCTACTGAGAGATCCACTAACCCCAGCCAGAGATGAGGTACAAACCACACAAAGATTTAGCCAGCTCACATTGAGAAGGAGATAACTGTAGTTACCTGTGTGTTTTCGAAGATGTTCCTTAAAATGTCCAAAGTGATCAAACTGCTTATCACAGTACTGGCAAACATGTATTTTTTTGCCAGGTCTTTGTTTCTTGTTAGCACCACCTTCATCAAGGTGGTAACAGGTAAGGTGCTGTTTCAATGCACTCTCACGCAAGTACCTTTTGTTGCATAGGTCACACTTGTAACTTTCTGTGGAGTGCGTCTTCATGTGTTCTTTAAAGTGGTAAAACAGTTTAAATGTACGATTGCACTTTTCACAGTGGAAAAGGTTGTTGACATGCGAGAGCTGAAGTTCCATTATCTCAATGCCTTCTACCTGTTTGCCTGTTGGATCAGATATGTTGTCACATTCCTCCTGAATTTCACTTTTTCTATCTCCATGGCGGAACTTGCTGGTTATATCTGCCAGAAGAGCCAAAGCAGATTCATCTGATGTACCTGTGGTCTGTATATACTTTATAGACTGTTCAGCAGAAGCTACCTCCTCAAGCACCTCAATGTTATTTTCTTCCACGTCAATAGCCCCCTCGGCAATCTCCACCTCAATTTTAACAGGCTCCGATTCTGCACAGGGCAGTGTTTCTGTAATGACATTGGAGGTCTCTGCTATCTTCCTCTTTTTGGCTTTACTTTTATCTTGTGCCTGATTTGATTCAGGTGGCAATGAATTTTCTTTGTTCCTAAAAAAAATCATGAAGGCCACAGTGAATATTTTTTTAAAAAGTACACTACAAACATGGCTACAGATGTTGGTTTAAAACAAGATGTCTCTCTAGTCCAAGTCAACTACAATTGCTGAAGATGTAATAGTTAACCACTGCTACACCCACTGGAAGGAATTTACATTCCTTTAAGGAAGGATCTGGACAAACCAAAACATCATCTTGCAACCAGCTGCTTTTGTTATTCAGTTTTTACTTATAAATTATGCATAGCCAAGCAAGCTGAAGTACACGTTTGAATCAAAGTGTAGAAGTATGGATCATACATCCACATACTTTTGGGAGAGAGGACTGGCTGTGGCCTTGTCAATAAATGAAGCGGTTTACCAGGATGCTGAGGGGACCTTGGAAGGCTAAACCCCTTGAAAAAAACACTGTTTATTTTTTACTCTCAAATGTCCTCCATTGCCCCCTAGAGAGCAGGGGAGGGAAGTTCAGCACTTTTCTGGGACATTTTTGGTTACTTCCTGTTAGAAAAAGGGCCTTTGGCGGGTTGTGAGCCATTAAAAGGGACCCAGATTGCTCACAGGCCACACCTTCTCCTTTCCTGCACTAAATGATGGATGCAAAGGCCTCTGGACTAACAGGGACGCAGAATCTCCCTTTTTAAAAACTAGAATCTGGAGATCCACCAACTGAATCTACCCACTTGTTTTGAGTAAAAGAACTTGAGGTACCCTTCCTCTCCAAGCTTTACTGAAGCAAATGGTAATCTAATATACTAAATGTAAGATACTTATTCCAATTTAAACACAAACAATTCTACTTAACAAAACAGCCACCACCAGTCTGACATACACTTATTCCTAGTGTTCACCAAATATGTCATCTTATTTACTGGAGGGATAGTCAATCCTTTAATCAGCCACTTCCTCATGGTAAGAACACCAGGATTAACCCAATACTTCACTTAAACAATACTTGTTGTAGTTAATACATTAGCTATCAGATCTCTCACAGACTTATCTTCAATTTCTTGCGGGTACTTCAGAAGCACTGACACACTCCCAAAAGATATGATGACACTTTTTATAACGTGTACTTGAAAATAAAGAACTGTCCCAGTAAACATGAACAGGGCAGTTCCAGTTAGAAAAAGGACAACTAAATGCCCATACTTCTAGCACCAAATACTCTTAGTTTTATATAAAAGAGTGTCTAGAATTAAGGAAGTTTTATTCCAGGAAATGTTAGTACCAGAACTGAATGGAACTCACAGTCCTTTAATAAACAATCCTTGTTACTCTACTTTATTTCAGCAGTATGTTGAGACATGGCTGGGGTGAGTAACTTCTGTTACTGTTACGGTTAAAAGAGAATAATCAGAAATCCTCATATCATTGAAGATCTACTAATGGATCTATACCTGTCTTTGCCCATTCCTGGATTACAGAACTGTCATCTTCTAGAAAGATTTCAGAAAGTTAATATGGTAATATCATAATCAAAGTAAAGAAGATGGGAACCATCAGACTGGAGCATCATGCATTGATGCGGATGATTCTCAGATGCCTTTCTGATACACAGCCCTGTGAAAAATCATACTCACCTGATTTCAAGTGCCTTAATGGCTTCCAACATCTGAAGATACTCAGCTGCTTTCCAGACATCATTTGCTTCCTCCTCCCCTTGAACCATTAGCTTGGCTGTGTATGTGAATTCAATTAAGTGACGAAATGCCATGTTACTTACACCTGGAAGGCAAAATACAAAATGAAACCTATAAAGACTTACACTTTACACGAACATTTTGTTGACAAATATCTAGGTACTTCTTTCCTAAGAATTGCCCCATAGGAGAAGGACCAATTCCAGCATTCTGCCCACTTCAGTGGCTAACCAGAGTATGGTGTTCCCTGTCGTCATTTTCCAGAAAATGACAGAGGTATATCCATGTCTAAACAAAGGTACTTCTATTTAAGTAATTATCATCAGAACAAAAAGTGAGAACACTCCCTGCCCCAATAATTAGCTAGAACAGATGCAGTCTGACCAGTGTTGTAAAGTTCACTTGGCATTTGTTTTAACTAGAATCAATTTTGAATTTAATAACAGTCATGGGAAAATTAATCTCAGTCAAGCACACCTTTGTTTAAGCAAATAAGACACATCTCCTCTGTTATTTGCAACCAGCAGGTATTAACAACAATGTTAGCAACCCTAATCTTTCCCAGCTCTGAAGAGAATGCTACTCCATCCAATGCAGGATGAATTGCTGAAATTACATGCACATAAAAAGTACTCCTTCCAAAAAGAGTAAACATACAATCTTATTCAGTGTGGAGCTTGAGACAGGAATGGGGACAGTCCTTGCAGTCTGGTTGAACTTTGGAGACTGTGTATACTCCTGAAAGTCCAGTATATAGCTGGGATACCTGCGTGTATTCATTCTGACCACTTCTAAGAGTAGCAGCGAGCCTGTTACTTCTCTCTTGGGGAAAAAACAGGGGAAGGGACTCCTGCCTCCAACTCCTTTGGATGAAGTGCAGGCTCTTCCCAGCTACACATTTGGCTGATTACCAAGAAACACTCATGTTTTGTGGCCTTCTATGCACATATATTAACACCACTCCCCATTCGTGCACATTCCAGGAAGGTAAATGAGGAGTAACTGGCATCACACCTGGCAACATGACACATAACAAACCAGAAATTCAGCAAACTATCTCAAAATCCCAGTCTGAGAACATCTCTCTTTAAAGGAGGTACACCACTAAAATATACACAGCAATTTTTTCCTTAGTTTTTCTCTTAGAAGAGTTTTGGATCCAGTTGCTATCAACAAATTACCTTCTATCTCTACTAGAGGCTCCTGAGTGAAGTCTTGGAAGAATTTGTAGAAAAACTGGCTGCAGGCAGCAAGAACTGCTTTATGAGCTTTAAAATGGTGACCTACGAGAAGAAAAAACAACTACATATTAAATTGTGTGTGTCAGATGTTAGCGGAACTGCATATTGAGTTGCATGTGCTAGATGTGAATGGTTGAGAGAGTGAAAAACAAATGCAAATGCATAGGTCGCTGACAAGACAAGGAACAACTTCCACCAAACACCTGGCGAAGGGTGTCTTTTGCTGCACGAGCTGCAGCATTAGAGTGGAATGGCACTTCCAGCAAAAGCAGTGTTTAAGAAAACCCTTGGCTTGGAGAGGAACTCTAGAACTTTGTTTCGAAGAGGATAACCACATTTTGCCATTCAGAAAAAAGCTCCATCAGCTATTCTTCAAGAGATTTCCCCTCAAATTTCAGAATGGCAGGTTTCCAACATCAGTGAATACAAACCTGATAAAACATTGTGAGTTTTCCAAAAACTCCTCCCAACTGAGATGTTGTTTCTTCTTTTTTTTAATCAGATTTTTTCACAATTTTATTCTCTTGGTGAATGAGAGTATACAGTTACCTCAGAACGCAATAGTGCAAAAAAGAAAGTCCCATCATGTTAGAAACACTGCATATGATAACCCTGCAAAAATCTCAATATGAACTGAGTTCTCATATCTCAATTTATATTCAGTTACCTGTATGTGAAATGCATACTGAAATGTCTTTCAAACCCAAGAATAACACCCATTTCCACTGATTTTAACCAATGAGGATACAGGTTTCCTGGCATCACACCTACATCTTTCTAGGTTGCATTCCAGACATGACATAAGCCAGAAACTTAATTCATGTATAGCAGAAATCAAGTCCTGCATCCACAAGAGGTGATTTTAACAGGTTAGTGCTTGTTTGCTTATCTCTCTCATTCCTTTAAAAACAAAACCTCAGGACAACAATCCCTGTCCCCTTTGGAATTTTTACCAGTTATAAACCCCTACACAGAGGGAAGAGCTGAGGAAAAAAGTTCAACAGATGCTTTGTGACAGATAACCTTCTCAAGAAAGAAGTGATATTAAACATGGTTTGCGACACAGTCCAAACAAAATGGGAGAAATAAGTGCTTTGCTTTAATTAGACCATCTACCATTTTTAAAGGAGGGGAAGAAGACTACTTGTAATAAGGATTAATAATAAATAAATAACATCTGGCCCAAATCTCCCTATGGATCAAGGCAGGGAAAACAGCAGATTAAAATATAACACATAACATCAGTTAAAAACACACAAACTACTTAAAAGCATGTGGTGTCATTTAAAAAAAAATTAAGATCAATATATATTAAAATAATCAGTCTATATTCATAATTTATAATTGCAATTTTAAAAAAACCATCTGGACAGGCTTGCCTGAAAAGACTGGTTTTTAACACTTTTTAAAAATGTAGACAGCATATTCAGCTGTTGAATCTTTTCTGGTAAGTCTTTCACAGTTTGGGGTGGCTGAAGTGACAGTTGCTAACCCAGCCCTGGGTGACTGGAGTAAATAACCCCAGACAACCTGAGTGTACAGATCAGATTATACAGGAGGCGATTCTGTAGCTACCCTGGACTCAAACCATGCAGGGTTTTGAAAATGACTGTGACACTCAACACTTTGTACCTTTCCTGGAAACAAACTGGCAGCCAATAGAATGATTATATTACTAGTATAATATGATCACTCCTAGATGCACCAGCAACCAATCAGGCTGCCATGTTTTGCCCTAATTGAAGTTTCTGAACTTCTGAAGTTAGCCCAAAGTACAGCATGCTGCAGAAATCCAGTCTTGAGGTTACCAGTGTATGCACTAACACGTTTAGCTCCTCCGACACTAAGAAGAGGCTAGTTCAACACCCAAAGCTGATAAAAGGCATTCATGGCCATCATATCCATTTCAGATGTCATTTGGAGCAACAGATCTAAAAACTCTCCCAGGCTGCCAACACAGTCTTTCACACCGTCCAGGACACCCCCAAACTCAGGTTAGGACCCTTGACAATAAGCATCTTTACCTTGTCTGGTTTCAGCTTCAGTTTGTTTTTCCCTCATCCACCCTATTGCCTCCTCCAGGCATTCATTCAGAGGAAATACACTATTGTTAGCTGAGGATGTTTTTGAAGGAATGGAGAAACATATTTGGGTTTCATCAGCTGAGTTTACAATCTAAACATCAGACGTGACAGAAAGAGAGGTCGGATGGAGAATTTACCTAATCTGCTTGGAATGGCTGCTGGATGGTAGCTGACTGAGAGCCCAAACTAGCTGCTTTTCCTCCCTCCATCCCACTTCCTTTTCTGTCATGTCTGATATTGTAGACTGTGAGCCTGAAGCCACAAATTGCAATACTAAGTATCTTTGTAAGCCACTCTGGGAGACTTTTACAGTAAAAGATGGGTTATAAATACTTTAAACGAGTACCAAACAATTGTAGACATAGTAGCATTCAAGCATTTGTCTTAGCTTCTCATGCATCCAACAGTTCAGACCTTATTATCTCTACTATGCATTGCATGAATAAATGCATGTACATTTTTTCACATTGTAGAAAGTTAACTCCCCTATCAGTGTAGAGGAGTGCGCTTTCCAGTACTTATGTCTGCTCAGGCTGTATAACAGCAATTAATATAACTGATTACTTATAAAACACTGAACTGAAAAGACATTTCTTCGCAAATGAGTACAAATGTGTCTCCACTTTAAGTAAACCTCGACTTTCCAGAAAATGTATATATAAATTTTATTTAAGTGTTTCTTTTGCACTGACAATTAATTTTTTTGGCAATAACTGGCACATGATTACTTGTGGCAGTATTAGATTAGTATTAGATGGAAGCTTGAAGCCACAATATTTCAAATCTGATTCTACTTCAAGTCAACTTATTTAGATCTTATCGGTAGAAGTCTAATTTGGATGAAATATTAATAAAGATGATGAACATTTCTGAAGCACATCAATGTAACGGCTTGAGGCAGCTGAAGAGGGGAGATGATGGCCAGTTATATATTTTCAGTGGGAAGAATATACAACAATTTTTGCTGTTCTGTATGGGATTTAGCTATTAATGATAAATTGACTTGTAACATCAAAGTAAAGAAGGGGGAATTAAAAAAACATTTTTATAGATACTTGGGGCAAATTTATTGACGATGTGTTAATAAAGGGGAAAGGAAGTAAACCAACTGAACAATCATTACAACTTTGAAAGGGGAATGGAACTTCCTAAAGGGAATGAAAGTGGTTATACCTCTAATAGTCCTGGTGGTGGGGAGCACATATGATTTAATTGTAGAATAGATTAAGTTTAAAAATATATGGTATATAGCGATTGGTTAATATGTTTATTATGCATTTGGCATTGTATATGTTTTGTGATGTCATGTATTATGTTGTTAAATAATCAATAAAAATAAAAAAACAATTTTTGCTGTTCTTTATGGATACAAGAGAGAAAAGATTCCTACCAAACGACTTAATTTTTTTTTTTTAACATTTCAATTGTGGCATAAAATTCTCCTTCAGAAGTGTGTAAAATAGATTCCATTATTATAAGTATTAGATAGAAAGAGTTAACTCATGTTGCCTAACTAATGTGGGTTTTAAAGAATAAGCAAACTGAATTTTTTTTGAAAGACTGGAAAATGTTTACGGACTTTTTGAGCAATAAGAAATCCAACAACACAGTAAATTTTGGTTATGGTTGCTAGCAATTCTAGTAGGATTACTTAGCTGGATCTGTAATGATATAGTGATATATTTCTTCTCTTTCTTTACAGCTTGCTTGGGGGGTTCACAGTCCTTTTGTGTATTAATAAATTAATAAATAAATTTGTGTATTAATAAATAAATTACTTAGTTGGTGTTGAATGTGTTAGCTCAACATATTAGTATGGTATGTTGCTATTTGTGTTATGTTGTTTGTTTTTAAACCTAACAAACAATTTTAAAAAACAGTAGTTGCACACAGAAACATAGAAATCTAGAGTTGGAAGAGACCACACAGGCCATCCAGTCCAACCCCCTGCCATGCAGGAACACCCTCAAAGCAATCCCGACAGATGGACATCAAGCCTCTGTCACATAACACATAATTGCACATGTCACATAACAAACTGAAATGATCAGGCCTCCTGTGATTGATTTGTGCAGCCTAAACCTATGCATAGTTAGTTCACTTCCTTCCAGACAGAGGTAAATAACTGACCTAACATGGAAATACTGAATAAAAAGAACCATTTTTTTTTCCAATTTCAGCTTCTTAGTAGAGCAATCGTACTAGCTGGCGGGGAGGGAGGCAATCACATGTGATAAAACAGTGACATTTACCAGACCAAGCTGGGTGTGTGTGTGTCACAGAGTTTCCCCTCTTTTGTTGCTTCCAATGAAAGGGCATTAATTACATTAGCTCTTGCACAAGCAAATTCTTGGGTACACCTGACACACTACCTTCTTAGTTGCTCTATTTTTGACAGCACCAACAGGGTAGCACAACTGACACAGAAGCCATAGTGGCAGAAAGAACTGACACTGATCTTAGCAGGACCTCAGAATTGAAAACTCCCTATGCACACATTGAAAGGGAGGCCAGGACCATCCAGTAGCTCTCTCAGCCAAGCCTGCAGGGAACACAGATTGTCCAATAAATCCTTCTATTTCATTTCAAACAAATGAGCTTAAATCCATTCTTTCTTTCATTCTTCCAGAGACTAGGCAAATTATGGATTGTATGCACACAAGACCCAACCTGTACTGCTTACATACCATCCACAATCAGAGTGATGTCTGTGAACTGATCTTGCTCTCGTTGTTCATTCAATCTGTCCAAGATTACTTTGTAATGTTCTGGAAACTCCTGAATGCATTCCATCGTCTCTTCTGCTTCCATGGCTAATAGATTTGCCTAGGAAAGATCACCAGCCAGAATGAGATCTCCAGACATGAACAACAAGCATGGATATTTTCATGGATGTGCGTATCCAGAGAATGAAATATAACCTACAATAATGAGCAGCATTAGGAAGCACTCAATATTACACCCATTGTTTGACAACGGTAACCGTTTTCATATAAAGCCAGAGTGAAAAGAAAATGCAATCCAAAAATACAGCTCAGTTGAAAACAGTATGAAGGAGAACATTTAGGAAGGAAGAGAATTCCAATTACACCAGAATCAAGAATGAAATAGTGACAATATGGAGAGGAGAAGACAAGGAGTAGGCCACTGGGGGAGAACATCTGTTTAAAGGTTGCATCTTATAGAGCTTTCATATGAAGATTTTGCTATCTAATTCTCTGCCACAGAAATTAGAATCATAGAATCATAGAAATGTAGAGTTGGAAGAGACCCCAGCGGCCATCCAGTCCAAACCCCGGCCATGCAGGAACGCCCTCAAAGCCCTCCCTTGGACAGATGGCCATCCAGCCTCTGCTTAAAAACCTCCAAGGAAGGAGACTCCACTACACTCCGAGGCAGCATATTCCACTGCCGGACAGCCCTGACTGTCAGGAAGTTCTTCCTGAGGTTCAGGTGGAATCTCCTTTCCTGCAGCTTGAATCCATTGCTCCTTGTCCTGGTCTCTGGAGCTTTAAATTACTTATATTTAAATTATCCAAACCACGGACAAGGAAGCAGAGAAATACAAAGCCAAATTATGTATTTAGTGGTTGGAGCCCAACAGCTACCAGCACAGGGCAGGTAATGGGGGTGAAAGCTCAGGAGGCGGCTGGCCAGGATGCCCTGCAAGGAGGACTCCGACACCCCCACCCCTATTCTCACATTCAGTCATACACGCGCCATACACAGGGTGGTACAGCAGGCACTGCTCCTCCACGGTGAAACCCTCCACCCCGGGGGAATGTGAGCAGATATCCCACCTTTCCTCCATCTTGGAACTCAAGGGGCGCAGGCAGGGCTCCCAGGCGGTGTCTCATCCAGGCACTGACCAGGCCCGCGCCTGCTTAGCTTCAGCAACACATCACCGCCACACGGCAGGGGTCCGAGATCCATTACTTGGGACTGGCAGCCACGAGCCAGACTCCCCCTCGCCCTGTTCTACTCTACTGTAAAGGCAGCCCTGTTCCAAGCGTTACAGTCCTCGCCGACTAGCCCGAACGGCCGGAGCAGAAGCCGGCTAAACTAGGCCCCGGGCGCCCCCTTCTGTGGGGGCTCCCTAAGGGACTCGGGGCTCCGGCTCCTGCCCCGAGTCGGGGTCCCCGGGGGCGCCCCGAACCCCCTCTCTCGAGCCGGGGCGAGCGGGAAGGGTGGCCGCCGGCCGCGCTCGCCGCAGGCCGACCCCCGAGCATTTGGTACGCAGCAAACCGGCCTATTACATACCAAATGCTGGGGCTCCGTCTGCGGTCACCGCGGCCGTCGTGGCGCCCAGTCTTCCTCCTCTCCGGCCGGCCGAGCAGCGCGCTCCCAGAATAAACTTCCTATCTCGCGATGGCTGCTGGCTTGCCATCGCGAGATTTGTAAACGAGCCACGAAGTTCTCGCGAGATCGGAGGCCTCGCGGGAGCCCGAACTCTCGCGAGTGGGGGTCCTCCCGCGAGATTAGGCCGCGGCCTTATATAGGCCTGTATCACGTGTTCCCCGCCAGTTTTCGTTTGGTTTTCGTGAGTGGAGCTTGGTTGTCAGGGGAATTAGCTAACGGATGGGGAGCTCGTTGGCCTGTTGTTACCCGCGCAAAATACGGCGGTATAGGATAGGGTGTACAGGCATATACAGAAAATAGAAGAGATATTAGCCAGGTTTATACCGAAGCAAATAAACTACACGTTTATGTTTACGGAATATGTATTTATAATTGTTAAACTGCCCTGAGTACGGGGAGAGTCGAGCATTTTTATAGGTCAGGTAGCTTTATGGTTAATTTCAGATTTGCTTTTGAGTTAACTTGGAAGAAGATCCTAAGAGAGTGTAGAACTGGCAGTAAGGACGCCTGGCGTTAAAAAGCAAATAGGGCCTCGTGTCTTTTGGCCTCACTGCTTTCCCAGAACCTCACTGTGCTGCTTTCCCAGAACCAGAAATCTAAAGTCAAATACATGATAACTTTCCCGCTTTGGGGAGGGTGGTTACAAGAAGAGAAGAGGTTAAGAGGGGACATGATAGCCATGTTTAAATATCTGAAGGGATGCCACGTATAGGAGGGAGAGGGCTTGTTTTCTGCTGCTCCAGAGACCAGGACAAGGAGCAATGGATTCAAGCTGCAGGGAAGGAGATTCCACCTGAACCTCAGAACTTCCTGACAGTCAGGGCTGTCTGGCAGTGGAATCTGCTGCCTCGGAGTGTGGTGGAGTCTCCTTCCTTGGAGGTTTTTAAGCAGAGGCTTGACGGCCATCTGTCGAGAGTGCTTTGAGGGTGTTCCTGCATGGCAGGGGGTTGGACTGGATGGCCCCTGGGGTCTCTTCCAACTCTACATTTCTGTGATTCTATGATAATAAGTGGAAGGCATTGCTGGCCACAGGCACTGCAAAAGCTGCAGTAAATAAGTATTGAATCAGCTTTCTGATTAAAAACAAGGCCGTTGAACTACACGTGGTAGTTGTGTTGTAGTGGAATTGAGATAGAGACCCACGGTTTTAGAGAAAAGATTTATTATGCACAATGTCCCAGTGAGATACCTCTCAAAAGTCTGGGCCCCGCCTCCTTACATTCAGAGCATTTTATACATCTCCAATACAAATACGTCACATGTCCAAGAAGAGAAACTGACACGTACAAATGGTTCCCACCATTCTCTTGCCTAATCTTACTAATGTTGCAAAGTAAGGGAAGCTTTGCGAGGCACATTCCACCCTCCCTAACGCTGTCTCACAGAGCACCATTGTATTCCTTTCAAACACAGAGAGATTTCAATTGCAGAGGAAATTAACTAATTTTCCTCACTTCCTGAGGCATCTAGGCTGGCCCACTTTAGTGTGAGGGCTCAGTTCTGTCTTGAGGTATTTTATGTTCTAAATCAGACATCCTGGCAGGTCAGTTTAAAAGAAATGTTTAGCAAAGCTGGGCCATTTGCTGTCAAGTAAGCATCTACTTGGTGTGACCCTACTTCCAAGAGCCCTGCCATCAACAGCTGTCCTGGGGTCTGGTGAACTCAAAACTGGTTTCTTCTATTGGATTCACATCTGCAATATGGTCTTTCTGTTTTATTACTGCTTCCAACTTTACCAAGCATTATCAGATTTTTGAGTGAGTTCTGTTGTCTCTTGAGGTGACCAAAGCACAGTAGCTCCTGCTTGTTTTGGCTTCTAGTGATGTAGCCTTGAGCAGCCCCTGTAGGTTGCGTTTAAAATGTTTTAGCTAATGAACCAAGATGTATAGAGAAATTAAGCAAAATATGGCAAATTAGAGACAGTTTGTGCCATGTCAGGAAGAACTGGGACCAACTGCACAAGTTAGAGATAAGCAGAGCATCTTGTTATGAGAACAGGAACTGAGTGAAAGGGTACAGAATGTCAAAGTGAGCCTTCATGAAACGTCAATAGCTTCCTGAAGGAGGGACTGAAAATGTGCAGAGTGGCAGGTTTGGGGAGGAGGGCTAAAGGAAACAAAACTCATGTACTGTTCCTATAAAATATCTGTGTTAACCCATTTTGGGACTTTTTGCCAGTGGGGAGACCCGGCCTGAAAGCCCGCGCGTAATAAACTTACTCACTTTCCTTCTCTCTGGTCTCCTTTTCCTTCTCTCTGGTCTCCTTATCTTTATTGCCTGCAACACTAGTGAGAGTTTAAAATTAGACCCATTTGTCGTTTTAGTCACCTATAGTATCAGTACAGTTTTCCTGCTTTAGTATGTTTCAGATGCCTACCGGGCCTGGCATACATATGATGTGGGTGAGCCTGACTTTGGTATTCAATGGTAAATCTTTGAGGATTTTTATTACAATTTTTTGAAAAGAATACATTAAGAAGTAGAGATTAAAAAAAAAAGCAAATACAGATGCTATAAAATAAAAGTGCAGAACTAAAACAAGAAAATAAAAGAAGAGGAAAAAGTGATTTCCAATCTTTTTTTCTTTCTGAAACTACAACGTAATTTGTATTTTGTTCCTTCATATCTGTGGATTCTATGTTCACAGATTCATCAAACCACAGCTTGAAAATGTTAGAAAAAACAAAACAACAAAAGCAAAAAGCAAACTTTGACTTTGCCATTTTTAATAAAGGATGTCATTTTACTACACCATTGTACATAATACAACTCCCGCATCCACAAGTTGTTGGTATCCAAAGAGAATCCTAGAATCAAAACCTAGCAGATACGGAGAGCCCACTGTACTCCTTTCAATAGACTAAAGTATCAAACTAATCAGACAAGACAATTTGTCCCATCTCTGCTAAATCTATCAGTTTCAATAACCATTCCTCTATAGGAGGTAGTGTTGAATTCTTCCATCTTTGTGCATACAATGGTCTTGCTGCTGCAGTCATATACTGAAGCAATCTTCCATCACACTTTTTCAGTGTAAATCTATCAATTCCAACTGAAATACTTCTAGTTTTTGTTGAATATTTATCTTTAAAATCTGCATTGATGTGTACATTTCAATTTATTTTTTTTTCCACAAGTCCTGCACTCGTAGTAAAATACATGTTCCTGTTGTTCACACTTCCAGCACAAATTAGATACATTTTTCTAAATTCTAGAAGATTTCTCTGATTTCATATATGAATGATACACACTTGGCCCTCCACATTCACCAGGGTTAGGGGCACAGGACTTGCACAAAAGTGAAAAAGTTGCAAATATCAAAATTTGTGTGTCTGTGGGAAGGGGGCTGAAGTGTGGGTGGGGGAGAGTTGGTGCCCAACGTCTAAACCACATCAGGGAAAGGAGATGGTTGGCATGGTTGGCATGGTTGTCCTGTACTTCTTCTCCCTTGCCCATCTCTTTCCTTGAGTATATGGAGAGCTTTTGGAGAGGCTTGTGGTCCTGAGAAATCAGGCTTTGGCTGTCCTTGGCTGGCCAGGCAGTGGTTGGTGGAGGAGGACTGGAGGGAGGTTTTTAAAGAGCTGGGCAGCCTGATTGAAGCAACCAAGAGCGGAAGTTCCCCTCCCCCAAGTAGTACCTGAGGTGGGGGAGCAGGGGTTGAATAAACTTGAAAATCTGTGAATGTCAAACCTGCAGATGTGGAGGGCTGGCTGTATCATTTTATAAAAATTCTCCTTTAAGATCATGACATAATGTAAGTTTCCACCCCTTTAACCACTCATTTTCCTATTGATCCATCTGTATACTATAATCAAAGTTCTTAGCTCATTTTATAATGTACTCTTTAACTTGTTCTTCTGTTTCAAATTTCAACAAAAGTTTATATATTTTAGCAATTGCATATAATCTGTACAAGACTGCATTTCAAGTTCTGACTTTGTTCAAAACCATAAATCTTTTTATCCATTTTAAATCTTTTCAATATCTACAAGTAAGAAACCCATTGAAAACTATATCCCTTTACTACTAACTGCTCTTGATTTCTTTTTATATTTTCCTTGACAGATCTCCAAGATACATTAGCCATCTTTGTTTTCTTATTGTTTCTCTTTTGTAAAAATCTTGTGCCGAGACTTATAAAGCTATTTTCAGTCATGACTTGGGTTTATATCTGTTCTATATTCTCAGTAAGTCATGTCTCACAAAATGATTTTTAAAATCTACATTAACTTTATCATGCTGTAAATATCTGTGCCATCCAAGCCTCAGGTCATGTGCTTCCAACTCTGTTTCTCAACATCACCAATTCTTTTATTCAAACCAAGCAGGAGGTTTCGAAATACATTTTCAAATCAGATAAACCCAATTCTCCTCTTTCCTTTGCATCTTAAAATATTTAACCTGAAGTTTTTCCCCCTGCCAGCAATGTCAATATGTCTTTTTGTTATTGCTTGAAATGGTATGTTGATTGTCAAAATAGGTATTGTGTGAAATAGGAGCATCATTCTAGGGAAAACATTTTTATCACAGAAATTCTCCTCAACAGTGACAAATTTAACTTTTCGTGTCTTAACATGTCCTTAATTTCATTCCCTGTCTTGACATTTAGGACAGCATACAGTTCACATTTGTCATATATATATATATATATATATAAATATAAGTATTTCATTTTCTTCTCAATTTTGAAACAAGTTTTATCCATCAGTTCGACTTCTATATTCCATTTTAAAAATATCTTTTGGTTATTGAAATTTAAAGCCTCTCAATTCACCAAAATCTTTTAATTGTCCATTAACTCTTCCATACCTTCCAAAGAATTTTCCAGAACTTACCAGCTCAACAGCAAATACCCCGATTTATAAACAACTTTACTCATGAGATTCTTTCATCTTCTTATATCTGTTTAGTAAATTGAGAACCAAAAATAAACAAAAAATAGAGATAGCAGGTATCCTTGTCATGTTCCTTTTTGAATCTCAAAGTTTTGTCAATTCTCCATTAACAGTTATTGGTGTTTTTGTGAGGTGTAGATTAATTTAACCTATTCAACAAAAGTATCTCCAGTGTTTTTACCTTTCAGCACTCTAAATGGGAAAGTCGAATTTACATTGTCAACTGACTTCTCTGCATCTAAGCAGATCAATGCAGGTTGCTTCTCATTATGCCGTTCTAAATATTCCAGAATGTCTAGCACATTTCTAATAGCTCATAATTGTCTTTTAGGTAAAAACCCACTTTGGTCCCCATGAGTAAAGTCCTGCGAAATGATTTTAAACCTTTCAGCTAAAATGATTTTAAACAATTTGTTGTTATTCAATAATGATACTGGTTGTTGATGTCAAATCTTGATCCTCCTTAGGCGTCAGTACTATATTAGCCTCCTTCCGACTAACAGAGATCTTTCTGTTCTGCAAAATAGTGTTCATTGTTTGTTGTAAGCTTAGTAAAAGTTCATTCTCAAGACATTTGGAACAAAGAGCCAACAAATCAAGTCAATGTTCCTTTCCTGTTTTAGTCTTTTTAATGGCATCACAAATCTCCCTTACTATTATGGGACCACTCATAATCTGTTTTTAACACTCTGTAATCTTTGGCAAGTTCTGCTTATCTAATTATTCATTCAGTTTCTCCAAAGAAATTTCTTGGCAATTATATAAAGAATAATAATGTTGATGTAAAACCTTTTGTATATTTACCTTGTCTGTTACTATAGGACTTCCTTGTAATTTCATATAACTTTTTTTCTTTTTACAACTTACATGGTAACCACCTTCCCTGTTTATTTGCAAATTCAAATTTTTTATGTTTTACATAATTCAGCTTTATTTCTATCTCTGTCACCATTAGCATAGACAGCTATCTCTGTAAAAAGATTAATTTGATTCCTAATAAATGTTTTGATGGAGACTTCGTTAATTCTTTTACTTTTTTTATCTCATCCAAAATCAAATTCATTTTCTTGTCTCTTCGTTTAAAGTACAGAGCTACACTGGATGAAACACCTGCTCTTGAAAACTTTACTGGTATCCCAAAATAGGTGGATTACTCCACTTACAATTGATTCCTGCACTCTTTAACATCTGTGTCAGGGAAGTATAGTCTTTTTTTTCTCTTTGTAATATTATACTGGGGACATCCTTAAAGATTTGAACCTCCTGACCTTCAATTACAAATCTCTCAATATAACTCTTTTGGAGTGTCAGGTCCTTAACCCGTTGCAGTATCTTGAGGCAGTTTGTTTCTTCTAGCTATGGAGGAGTTAATGCAAAGCATCCTGTCAATCTCAAGGTCAAACTGTTCCACAGGCCACCCCCACCCCAAATTGTACCAATTCTGGGATCACTTGTTCCTCCCAATTCTCAAATTTCTACCGTTTTAGACCTCTCAATTTTATGCATTTTTCTCTATGCCTGTATTCAGATGTATTATTCATTAGCTGTAGTTGATCTTGTGTATTTTTAATATGTGTTTTGATATTCTCCACCTCTTGAATCTTTTCTTCAAATTCTTGAGTTTTTTAATCTTTTCATTTCTGCAGTCATTTCAAATTCTTCTTTCAGAGTCCGAATCTCTCTCTTCAGGTCAGCTTTCATCTCTGCATAGTGATCTTAAGCTCCTCAATTATCTGAGTAGTACATTTCTTCATTTCTTGAAGCATTAGTGAATCTGTTTGAGTGTAAGTGTAGATGTTGGTGCAATAGATTGGTTTCCTCTTGCCAAGTTGTGAATTTTAGCCTTGGTTCTTGTGATTGCTATTCTTGATATGTTTCCTCTTTTTCCCCTCTTTTTTCCTTTTCTTACTTAAATCAGTTTGTCCTTTGTGATAATTTGCTATAAATTTATCAATTAATGCTTAACAATTGAAATCTCACAATTGGTAGTCCATATATAACAATTGAATAATATCTAATTCTTTGTGAAAAATAATTCATAGTACTTTATTTATTGCTTTTGGCCAATGGCCATTGCAGAAACAACAGTAAAACAATTGAACAATACATTACCATTTAAAAATACAAGTTGACAAACTATAACATTTTACAATTAAAAACCTTGACATAGGTGATACAATTCAGGTAAAATCACAAAAAAGGGTCGGAAACTAAGCATTTTATATAAGATTGTCACCATTGCAAGATACAGCTATCTCTGTCAGATGTTTCTTTCTATTTTTTTTTTTTTTGGCAGTAATGGCAAATAAAGCCACACGCCAAGTCACATATTTGTCAGTGTCCATTAGGAGGTAAAGAACCATTTCTTGAAAGTTCAAAAAATCTATTCCAAATTAACAGTGAAATGAATCATTCCCTTGGGCCACTGTACAAAGGACAGCAGACTAAATAGTGAGTTAAATCTTCTGAGTAAGGGCAGCCAGCTAAACATCTGTGGAGGTTTTTTGGTACATTATTAAGCCTCCCATCTCTTTCAGATGACTCAAACATATTTAGTCTTAGTTCTGTAAACGCACAATGCAATTGAATAAAAGTTAAATTGTTAAAATAGTCAGGATGGTCACCAAATTGTCGAAGTCTATAATATAGGGGAGCCTTGGAGAGCGTGCAAGTCTGCAAACATAGCAACCTCCCATATTGTATTATTAATTAATTTCTTCCTTGCAAACTGATCGAGGTCTTTAGGTCTTCAATTGAGAGCCCATATTTAATAATTAATTGAGCTACCGCATGTACCCAATTTTTGCCAGATAACCCGTTATTGAGTTCCAGCAAACATTTTTTAGGGAGTCTAGAAAGCGGCATCTCTTGAACCTTAAACCAGTAGGATGGAGACCTTTTATCTATTTGACTTTCTAAGATCAAAGCAGAGGTTTCTAAACGGATCATGGCAGTAGGGGTGTCCCTAGGAAGACCTAATAAAGCCCTTAGAAAGTAATTCTGAGCTGGTTCTAAGCCAGAAACCTTGGATGTACCCCAGATCTCTGCCCCATAAAGAATCTGTGACAACGTTTTAGCTTTAAAAACTGTTAGAGCTGGATTTACAAGATTCCCTCCCCTATTAGCAGCAAAGCTCAAAATTGCTTTGGCTGATCTATATGCCTGCATTTTAATGTTTACCTGATGTTGTTTCCAAGAGGATGTCTCTGAGAAAGTCATGCCCAGATATTTAAAAGTCTTCACTTGTTTTATTATATATTCATCTAGGTGCCAAGTATGTATTTTAGGATGCTTACCAAACACCATAACCTGAGTTTTATTATAATTTACTGTTAAGGCGTTTTTCTTACAGTATGACGAGAGCTTGGCAAGTAAACGTCTCAGGCCCACCTGGGTTCTAGATATAAGGATGATATCATCTGCATACATTAACAAAGAAAATTTTTGATCAAGAATAGTAACTGGGGTGAACTGTAGGCCCTCTAACTCTTTTACTATGTCATTGATGTAAAAATTAAACAAAAAGGGTGCCAAAATACAGCCCTGTTTGACACCCACAGAAGTATTTATCTTCTGAGTGAAGTGTCCTGCCAGGTCAACTTTGACCTGTATTGAGGTGTCAGTATACAGAGCCTTGACAAGATGTAAAAGATGACAATCAGTGCCAGCGATTTCAAGTTTATGCCATAGCAAGTCCCTAGAAATTGAATCAAAAGCTGACTTTAGGTCTATAAAAGCAGTGTAAAGTTTTTGTTTTATGTTTAGAGTATATTTACAAATCCAAAAAATTAAGTACAAAACACAGATCAATGGTAGATTTCCCTTTTTGAAAACCAGCCTGGTCTTCCGATATCAAATTTAACCTATCAGCCCAGTCCTCCAAATGTTTCAAAAGAAAACGCGCATACAATTTGGAGGGAATGTCTAAAAGGCTAATTGGCCTACAATTAGCGGGATCTTTTTTTATCTCCCTTTTTATGTATAGGAGCAATAATACTCAATCTCCAACCCTCAGGTATATGTCCGGATTTATTTATATATGTAAACAACTTGGCCGAAACGGGGGCCCAATATTCTTGTTTTACCTTAAGTAGTTCCATGGGGATCGAATCCTCCCCAGATTAGACAATTGTTTGGCCATAATTTTTTTAACCCGATCTGGAGTGACTTCTAACCAATCTGGAAGTTTAGATAAGTTAGAAAGGGATACTTGAGGAGGTGAAATAAATTTACAGCTATACATATTAGCAAAATAATTCTCCCATACATTAGCTTGAATAACTGCTTCCAGGGAATAATCTACCCTTCTGGTCACTTGTGCAATGATATGCCAGAATTTCTGTGAGTCTTTTTGGAAGGCTGCATGGCCTAATTCTTTCCATTGCATTACATATCGTATTTTCCGGCGTATAAGACGACTGAGTGTACAAGACGACCCCCAACTTTTCCAGTTAAAATATAGAGTTTGGGATATACTCACCGTATAAGACTACCCCTCTTCCAATGCACACCAAATAAAAATTTAAAAAACATCAGATTTTATTTCAATATGGTTATTTTAATTCAAATGCTTATGACATGCAGGTACTTAGCAGGAAAACTGGCACTTGTAAACATAAGGCTGTTTGTCATCAAACATGTAAACATAAAACAGTGCAAGCGGATTAAACTTTTACTAATTCACTTTAAAGCTGAAAGGAAGGATAAGACAATAAACCCATGGGAGCTGCCATGCTGTTTGTTTTCTAAGCTATCAACCAAACTGGAACTGATGATGACACGAGGAAGATAACAAACAATAGAGAGAGAGCAAGTGCCGGGCAAGTCCCTGGTGAGTTAGCAACACCCATCATAACTGCGGTATTTTTGCAGGTTTTGCTGATGTGACAGTTTCCCTTTAAAAGCCTGATATCATAAGTACACCAATGACATCTTGTGATACATTTGTAAGGCAGTCATCATATGGATTGAATTCCGTATCAGATGGTGTGGTCTCAGTTTCGACTTCTTCTTCATCTTGCCACAAGTAGTCGTCCTCCATACCATCTAATGAATTTGATATGCCACACTTCTTGAAAGACTTGATTACTGTTTCTGCATCAATATCATTCCAGGCTTTTATGACAAACCTGCACAAAACATCCAACTGTGGAGCACGCATGTTTCCTCCTTTTGTGAATGACTTTTCACCGCTAACCATCCATTCATTCCACTGTTCTTGAATGCGATCTTTAAATGGCTTGTTTAGGCACACATCCAGTGGCTGTACCAACGATGTCAATCCTGCAGGAATAACTGCCACATCTGTGTTTAGTCTTGCAAGCCTTTGCTTGGTGCTGGGAGTTAAATGAGCCCTGAACATATCCCACACCAGTAGACTACGTTTTTGAATAAGTCCATCTGGTCGCCTGCTCCATACATTATCAAGCCATAGCTTTACCGCTTCTTCATCCATTCAGCCTTTTTCATTCACATGTTTATGATCAGAGTGAATAACCACTTTATCACTCAATACCTGAAATTTAACAGATTTCTTATCTTCGTTATTTATCGAGTTGGTCGTTTTTGTGGAATTTCTTTTATTACGCTTTAACTTCTTTTGACACGACGTTTGTTCCCTAATGGGGAATTCCCTTTTACTGGGGCCCGGTGAGTTCATATCTAAGATTGGCAACTTAGTTTCAAAATCAGAATTTAGCTGTACCAAGGATTCAGCAATAACTGTTAGTAAAGCATTGCATTCAAAAAGGAAGGACTTAATTGATTGTAGATCCTTAGTAATATTGCTAACCTGTTTGGTGAGGTTTGAGAATTTTTCCTCTTGCCATTCCTCCTGAAGTGATCTACCTTGCTGCATGCCGCCCTCGGTTTTATTTCTCTTCGAAATCTCTGAGATAGTTCCTTTTCTCCGTGTTATTGAGTGATTAGAGTTCTCAGTCTTTTCATCAAAAGCTGTATCAATCACTGGGCTTATATGACCCACGTCATGAGGGTCAAAAAGAATTTGTCTGTGATCCAAGGACCAATCAACAACAGAATTAGAAGACAGTCCTGGGTCTATATCTTTTATCACTACAATTGGTGAAACATACGCAGAAATTTCCTTTTGTAGTATTCCATGTTGTTGCATTACACCCTTGCTCTCAGCCTTCTCAGCGGTAACAATTTCGGCTGCCAGGTTTATTCCACAATTATCTGGAGAAACACATAGAAGTTGTTTATTGCTTAATGTCCAATCGGCAATTGAATCCAAAAGTGATATCTGGTCCATATCTTTTGTTTGTTCATTTGATTCTACAGCTACAGGAAAGTAAGTAGTGATTTTAGTTTGTTTACGTTTTTTTACAAGAGAGAAGGTTTGATTCTTTAGGGTTTAGAGGAGTATAACCAAGATTTTTATAACTCTTTCTTGTCAAAACCACCATTGTAACTTCTGGATTTAAAAGTCAGAGAGAGCAGCTTCTTATGTTGGACAATTTAAACCCTTCCCTTTCTCCTAGCTGTAATTTTATTTTTCGGAAGACTTAGAATTAAAAATCGTACTGTCCCTTTAACAGGTCTGGCTCAACTGTTAACTACTTTCAGCCTTTGCAGCAAAATAATTAGCGAATTCCTTTTGATAACAAATATAACTTGTCTTACTTGCTGTTATAATATGCTCCTTTCCGATTTCTCAGAGGATTGTGTCCGGGGGAGTAAGTTGAGATATGAGCAAAGTGGAAGCTGGAAAACATTAAAACATTAAGACGTTAAGATTAAGATTCCTCCTTCTTTCAAAAATAAATGTGGCTTTTTCTTTTTTCCCTTTCTTTCTTTCTTTCTTTCTTTCTTTCTTTCTTTCTTTCTTCTCTTCCTCTCAGATCTCAAACAAGCCAGTTTGAGACCTAAAACAGCAACAGCCTCTGGCAGAAAAGGACATCACGTTTCGGGAGAAGATGAAGTTCCTCTCTTCATATTTCTTCCTTGACTGTGAGGTTCCCCAGTGCTCATTCGCATGTACAAAACAACCAACAGGGAACTTGAGTTTCAGCATTGTTTTTCTTTTAAAAATAATCATTGGTCTCAGTTTGGCGCCATCAGCTGTGCATCCTAGTACCACTGTAAAACTGGACTTCTCATGTCCTGTTATTTTAATTAAAATTGTTTTTTCACCTTTTTTGATGGACAGTTTTATTTCCAACCATATCAAAATTCATTGGAGTTTCATCCATATTTCCAATACTACTTAACGCATAGCCATGTTTAGTGCACTGTTGTATTACGTATTGATGGAAACTATTTATTTTGCTATCAAGATCTGCAGGTAATTTTTGGGCAATTTTCGTCTTTTCCCTCAGTACCATATTATGCCTTCCCATGAATCTAGTACACCAGGATACAGTGGCCTTAAATCTGTTGCTGTGATCTGGGTTAGATTTGGCCCACTGAAGTGCAAACAAATGTATTTTATTTTGTGTCACTACGTAACCGTTTTGGCGATGCTCATTCACCATGTCTGCTACATGTTTTTCAAGTTCTGGCCAATGTGGAGTGCCTCTTCTTAATGCACACTTACCCCTTGGCATACTCTTTAATGCTTTTTCATTTGCTTTCCAGTCCCGAACCATCTTTTCTATTACTCCATATTGTCTTGCAGCAGCGCAGTTACTATGTTCCATGGCAAAGTTTACAACTTTAAGTTTGAAACTGGCTTCATATTTCTTTCTTCTGGCTAGTGGAGCCATGATCGGGTTTTGACTGTTGGACATTTGTATACTGTACTGTATGTACTGGTGCTATACTGTATGAACAGGTACAG
Source organism: Ctenosaura bakeri (assembly GCA_948474755.1). NCBI lineage: Eukaryota > Metazoa > Chordata > Lepidosauria > Squamata > Iguanidae > Ctenosaura > Ctenosaura bakeri. The sequence goes on along the minus strand of CAOLHI010000065.1, from coordinate 12,463 downwards.
ATACTGGTGCTGTACTGTATGTGGTACCCAGTATACAACAACCAGCCAATCACGGCAAGCCATGTACCTTACCAGCGATTGGCTGGTTGTTGTATACAAAGCCTGCTTGGCTTCACTGCAGTCCTCAGGAGTGAGATCTGAGAGGCAGAGAAGGAGGTACGGTAATAGGATACAAGAGCAGGCCAGATGGGTGAAAGAGGCGTGTTTTTCTGGGCACAGCTCTCAGCCCACAGCCATTTCTCCCTCCCCGGCGAGCCTGCAGGCGCCCCAATTGCCGGGGTGAGCCTCGGGCCAGCCCTGGCGCCGCTAACGGGCCCGTCCGCATCGGCAGAGTCCTCCGAGGCAACTGGCCCCCCCGGTGTGATGGGAAGCTCCGCGGCGACCGCCCCCCCGCGTCGGTGGCATTGGCCTCCACGGCGGCTGTCCCCCCCGTGTTGGTGGCGGCCTCCGAGGCAGCGGCGGGCTCAGCCGGGTCGATGGCGGCCTCCGAGGCAACCGGGCCTCCCCCCGCGTTGGTGGGAACCTCTGTGGCGACCGCCCCCCCCGTTGGCAGGAACCTCCGCGGCGACTGGGCTCCCCCACGTCGGCGGGAAGCTCCACGGCGACCGGGCCCCCCCGCATCAGCAGGAGCCTCTGCGGTGACCGGCCCCCCCCACGACCGGCCCCCCCGCGTCAGCAGCATCGGCCTCCACACCTCCCTATAAGACGACACCCGGAGTATGAGATGACCCCCGACTTTTGAGAAGATTTTCTTGGGTTAAAAAGTCATCTTATACGCTGGAAAATATGGTAGACAGACTTAAATCTTTTAAAAACTGAACTTCTGATTCTTGAATTTCTTTATGAACACTTCATTCTTACTGACTTTAGGATGATCTGTCTCAATTTCCCTGTCTTTAGCTGCAGTACAATGTCTTGCAGTTTCCTACCTGCCTTTTTTGTGTGTGTGTGTGTGAGGATGGGGACAGAAGCTTTGTATATCTTTGGTGCCTTTTATTTCAACTTTAAACATCTGAAGTTAGCATCATAAGTGTTGCTCCCTTGGTAAACCCTGTCCTGGGTTCTACAACTTTGATATAAAATTAATCTAACCCACTAGAGAGGTCACCCGGATGAGCACATAGGCAACAACGGTCGTACGATCGAAAGAACCAGGTCAGGCCAGTGAACTCCCCAGTCACGTACCCACAGGAGACCTCCAGCTGTGTCAACCCACGGTGGACAAAAGATCATCAGCCTTTAAGGAGCCAACTTGAAGGGATTAAGAGTTTTCCCACAAAGTTGGGCACTGGAAGTAATAAAATCTTATCAGGCAAAATCCATCTACATAAACTCACACTACAACCCAAAGTGGCGGAAGAGCCTGATACTTGGGTAACACCTTGGTATCTTCCAATATCAAAGAAGGTGCCGGTGTGAAGTTGTTTTTCATTGCTGTCCCCTTTGTTCTCCCCAGGAGAGGATTTGCCCTCAAGGTAAATTTTTCCTACAAATAGTCGCCGTTTTTGACTAGTTCTTTGGATGCCTCCTGGTCATATCATCTGGCCAGTCGCCCCTCCCAATAGCCCCGTGATCCCCTCAGCGTCTCTTCGTTAAATTCCTTTTTCTTTCGCTGCGTTCTGGACCAAGGACTTCAGGAAAAGCTGCAGTATCACCCAAACTACGATTCCTTCAACGATCCCTCTATTTTATTTCCACTCTTTATTTTTCTTTAGCCCTTAGATGTGTGTGTGAGTGTTAGCATTGATGAGTGCTATTACTGTTTAATAAAGTCATTAATTGGACCTTTTTGTGTGATTTCTGACTGGGCCTGATCCCGTAAAAACTGAGTAAAAGATCTCGCTAGGTACCCTGCCTCTCACATTGCTATTGCTTGTGCTTTATTGAGCTTACTTTCCCCACCACTTGGAGCATATCAAGGTGAGAGGGACCCCCAGATTTTCAGGGTAACAAAAGCAGTTGGAACAGCAGGATGGTGAGAATTTATCAGGTTAGCTTTTAGCCCCCCCCCGCCATGTGAGAATTAGCTTGTCTACTGTGAGTTTTCATCAGATCCATTCTAACATGAAATCTAGGGTGTTGCTTGCGAGTGAATGGAGTCTTCTCTGATGTTGAAAACACAGATCTAAAGCTTCCTCTGCTGTTTAGCAATGCCATTGAATTTATCAGATTTCTTTCACCTCACTTTTAATGAGGTTTATCATTTTAGTAATCTACTGTCTCAATTTAATTTGATCTGCTACTTTAGATAATGGGTCTATTTAATCTCTTTCATTTTTCTGCAACCATTCCCACCCATTTCTCAGCTGTGATTTTTCCTGAAACAGATCTTTAGATTACAGTCTCTCCTGCCCCGAGTCTGGCTCCCAGTTTAACTCAAGTATTCATATAATCATCTGAGTTGACAGATATTTAGGCTGATTAGCTTGGTGAGTTGTCAGGTTTTCAGGCTGAAAAGATTGTTTGATGGTGATGAGATGGAAAGGAGAATATGGTGACCATCTTAATTGCACCCTCATAGCACCCTTACCTTACACAGCCTTCTTAAGGGCCCTGGTGAAGAAACCAGGGACATCCTATGCAGCTTTCCAGAACCCCCCCATGTGATGAACCCTGAGGGTGTGGTGCCCAGCAGAGCCACCCTAGCAACAGAGGGGATTGAATCTGATTGCCTCTCTGACTAAGGAGAATCAGTCTAACCAGAGGGAGAGACTGTGTGGGAGATGATAGCAGATAGTATATATACAGGGAATGTGTTAGATACAGAGTTTCTTCAGTGAGATGAGAGAGTGTGAGAGGAAAGCCAAAGTCTGTTAACCTAGGGGAGTGTTTGCCTGTGAATATCTGGAAGTTCTTCTCTGTTTGAAAATATTCATTTGCCCAATACCTTTCCTTTGTTAGTTCTTTTAATAAAGATTCTGTTTTTTTTAAGAGCAGCATCAAATTAATATTTTCTTCAACTTATATTTAACAACATGCTGCCACAAGTTATACCTTCCTTTAGGTGCACCTTTATGACTCTTTGCCCTTTTTCTACAAAGGTTGTTTTTTTTAGGGAAAACAAGAAGTGTGATAAAAGTGTGGAGAGGGAGCCAGGGGACGGTAATTATATAAAAAGGTGTTGCTTCTCCAAGGAGGAGAAAAAAGAAAGCAGACTTGGGCCCTTTCCACATGAAGTTATTAAGGAGGGTCAATGCGATTTGCCACGGAGCTCTTCTGCACATTGGAGCTGATCAGGTTCCCTTTATTTACTTTCGTTCTGCACCTAATTCTGACTTAATGTGCCCCCATGTGGTGGTAAAGCACGCTATTTGAAAAACGGGGAAAAATGGGTTTCCAATTTTCCAGATCAAGCCGATTTGTACTTTTGCAGTAGTGTAGATACGTACATTCGCACCACTGCAAATTGGTGGTCAGCGGAGTGCGGACTGTGAGCATGCTCACCTTCTGCAGCTGACCCCGCCACCAAATGACAGGAAGGTGCCATTTTTCAATCAGCCAACTTTTGAAAATAGAGCAACAGGGCAGAACAGAGTGCAAATATGTTTGAAGAAGAGAGCTGCTTTCTATTTCTATAATTTTTAATTTGCACAGGTAAGGTATTCGCTCTTCTTACTGGCCATGGGGTGGGAAGTAGTGGTGGAGGGTGGGGATAATGGTGGCTCTACTTTTCATTGGGGTGCAGTGCAGCATGGGCATTCCTTTCTCTTTTCAACATCCTTACCACTAACCATTTTCCCTTCATCCACATTTTCCTCCATCTACATTTCCATTTCCTCAGAAAATGGCCTCCACAAGCACCCTTGGGTGCAGCATGGGACCTGCAATACTTTCCCTAACACACACTCCTTCCTCCTCCCCTACATTCCACTCCTCCCCAGACATCAACAAATCACCCACCGAAATTAGCAGCCCCACAAAATGGCCTCCAAGTGCACCCTTGATGGGAACATGGGACCCACAGTACTGTCCCTAAAACACTCTCACTCCACCCATCCCCCTCCTGCACCTTCCCTTCACTCTCCAGACCCCAAAAAACACCCACGGGAAACTGTAGCCCTGCCCAGTGGTCTCCACGCACACCCTTGCGGGGAACAGAAGACCTGCAGTACTTTTCCTTAAACACTCTCACTCCATCCATTCTCCTCCTGCACTTCCCCAGACCACAAAAAATACCTTCTGGAATTTCCTGCCCCACCCAATGGGATGATGGGACCGATGCAAATTCACAAAGATCCCTCTAGCCACATCCTTTTACGGTTCCCTCATTAGTCCTGTCCCAAAGGGACAGGCAGGTAGCCCAACGAGAATCTCCTCCTCCTTCAATCCTCCTTCCCCGACTGCAACAGGGGAAGATTTAGAAATGATCGGGTTTTCACAATCACACTTTCCACCAGGAGAAGTCAATGGAAGGAACACAACTTAACAATTTGTAAAGAACTTGTTTATATTAAAATACAGAACAATGTACAGAAGGGAGAAGGAGAGAAGGAGTCAAAGTATGACAGGGAAGACAAAGCAAGGGCAAAATTTTAGAACTAGTCATGGTCCTGCTGTCTCAGCTGAGACTTAAGAGCCCAGATTTCTCTGGAGGTGGTCTCATACCCCTCAGAGATCGATAGCTGAAGGGCTGTCCCCATCTCAGATATTGAATGCTGAAGTGTGTCATCTGTAGGGAGCACACAAGAACTGTTGCAGATATGCATGACAGGCAGAAATAGCTTTCCCACAAGCAAGACAAGTGCGAGGCCCTACTTTTTTTTTTCAAAGGACGCACACACTTAACAAGATTTGTTGTATTATCCTCTATTTCCTGGAGACGGTCCAAGACTGCTTCCACATGAGACCTCATTTGCTTCCGTGGTGCTGAAGCTATGGGAAATTATGGAATAACATGTCAGTTCATTCTGAGGTACGTGCACGCATGTTGAACATTAATGGAGAATACAACATGTAACAGTATAAAGTTGCGAGGAATTCACTTACAATGCTGAAACACCAGATGTAGAGGGTCACACTACCTCTTTGTACAACTCCCCTTCTCTAGCCTCCTGGATGGTGACTTCAGCTGTTGACATGAAAAAATAAACATCTAAGAATAATGTTCTCTCTCCATTTCAGGGATCGGTCCCCTTGGCATACAGGACATTTGCAACTGAATAATATGCTCACCTTAACATTCTTGTCTCCTTTGTTTCCCTCTCTGTTTTGAAGATTGATTTCGAGCCTCCCCGGACTTGACCCTGATGAACCAGATGTTACTGAACCTGTTCTGGCAGCAGGAGATTTGAAGAAAGCATTGAAAAGCTGTCAAGTTTGTTCCTGCCATGATGCTTGCAAATAAATGTTCTTAATTCTCTGACTGTCCAGATTCGTTTACTGTAACAAATGCATACATGGCTACCGTGTGTTCCACTTGGCCCTGACATCTCATCAGCCTCTCTTTCCGTGGCTGAAGGGGAGCATGTATTACTATGCTCTCCTCCTCTGTAACAGGAAGGGGAAAAAGACACAGCTTTATAATTAAGGAAATAGCTAGTTACCACGCTACACATACATTATGTGCTGCAGGCATCGGCATAAGGGCATCCCAGAACAATGAAATTTACATTTGTAAACATGATTTGGCCAATTAGATTTTGTGCAGCAAGTTCCAAGTTTTTTCCTCTACCTTTTTGCGCTGGCGCATGGCCTCCCTCTTCAGCACCATGGGATCCCATCCTAACAACTTCTCCTGCCTCTGGTAGAAGCACAACTTGATGTTTAGCTGTGGCCAGATGGCACTCAGAAGGCCCTGCCACATTTCTGCCTGCAGAAAAGGACATTTCCACAGAAGAGTCCGATTGTTAGGGAGGGTGGTCAGAGGTACTCACTGCCTTGGTGCCTGTCCTGCCAGGATGGGTAGCCCACTGCCTTCCACCTCCGGAGCATGGTCGAGTAGAAAGGAGGTTTGGCCGCATGTGGAGGGTGCCTGTTGAAGTTTTCCATGGCCCTGTAGAACTCCTCCTTCAGGGCCTTGAACTTGGAGTTCACTTGCTGGGGGGTTCTGTTGAAGCCCTTCCTAGACAGGCGTCTAGCAATGTGTTCATACTACTCCTTATTTGGAGTATTGGTACTGTGCATCAGCACAGTGATGCCACTGCTTGCACGGACTAGCCACAACAACAACAACTTAGGCACCTCGCATTCCCCCCACGTAGCACCCTCAAGCTCCATCACAACTTCTGCACAACTGTCACCCACACAAAACCAGGCAGTTCTCTCTCTCTCTCTCTGAACACTCAAAACAGCACTTTGACACCCAACCAGAACCAAAGGAAAAGAATTAGAGAAGTCCAGAAATTTAAAGGGGAAAGATAGAGAAGGACTGGAAGTAGTTCAGAAGACAAAAAGTGGGACAAGACAGGGAAAAGACAAGCAATGGAAGAGGGAAAGCAGCACAACATACAGCAAAGACTCCTAAAACACTCCTTCAACTCCAGATTCCAAACACCCACAAATCTAAGGTGATACTACCACCAGCCTGTAGGGGTCCTTGGCACTGCTGTTAGGAAATATGCACCACCTTGCAATTGCGAACGTGCGCAGGCAGGAAATCAGATATTTTTTCAGTGACGGTGGCCATTTTCCAACCAAGGCAGGAAAACTGCGTTCGCAGGTTTTTTGAGCAAAAAAGCCTAATTAGAAAAGTAATGGAGAGCCAGTCGGCTTCGGACTGCAACAAAGGCAACCTTGGGGAAAGGGAGTCAGATGTCAGTAAAATAAAGAGCAAAGGGAGGGGTGTAGAATGGAGACCTTCCGAAGTAAGGGACTTGTTGGATGTGTGGTGGGAGCAGCACTATCAAAATGATCTGCAGGAAAGCCATAGAAATATAGAGATTTTTGAGGACATAGCATTGGAGTTATGAAGAAGGGGACACAAGAGAATGGTGGAAGAACGTAAGAATAAAAAGAACTAAGACTAGACTATCGTCATGCTGTAACTGTGAATAAAAGGACAGGTTCATCTAGGCAAACCTGCTCTTACTACGAGGAACTTTCAAGGATACTTGGTGGTGATGCCAGTGCAGTTCCCCCAACGTCACTGCTAGCTTACATGTGGCAGAAGAAAGTCAACCAGCAATGGACAGTGGAGGGACATCAGCAGGTAAGAAGAAAGGGTATCACAACTTTTCCTTTGTGGGTTCGCACACAATAAGCTATTTCTCCATTCTTTAATAGAGGAGGCAGTAGAAGAGAGAGTTGAACATGTGGAGAAAAGCATCGTGGATCCTTTCGACCATGAGGCATCAGATAAGCCCCTAAGGAAATGAGTGATCAATGACAGCAATAGCGATGTGTCAAAGCAGATATCCACATTCCTTGCCATGTCCCTGTCACACTTTCAAGGCATGCATGGTTTTGGGACAAAACCTATTGATGCTGCATATAGAGTTGTGGAGTTGGAAGAGGGCACTGAGGCCAATGTGCTTTCCACTCCCCCCAATGCAGGAACTGTCAACACACCACCCATGGCAGATGTTCTCCCCGCCTATGGTCAATAACGGAATAAAGAATTCGGCACTACTGCCAAGCGGCTCAACGTTAGTAATTGCTGTGCACTACCAATCAACCGACAGCAGAGATTTGATGTGGTTATGGTGATATCTCCCTTCCACAAGCTTTCATACAAAGCCCCATGTGCTACTTTCTGGATTGGTGGAGAAAAGGAACGCTCCCTCCTGGTGCATGCAGCCCTTCAGCCATTTAATTACTAATGTCATGTCCACTCCACCAGACTACTCTACCATTTCATTACCCTCATCAATGCAATCTTCGCTGCTGGTGAGAGAGGCATATCCTTCCCCATGCCTTGGCAGACTTCTCTCAGGCAGCTGTGCCCGGGCAGCATGTGAGATTGGCCCTTCTCCTGTGAAGTTATTGCAGCACACGCAGTTACCGCTTGCCAAACCACACTGCTTTGTGGACAGCAGGTTTGACAGTTTAGTGTAAAAGGAATGTTAAAGTGTCATGCACAAGCAACTTGTAAAAGTGTTTACTTCATTCTCACAACAGGGAATGCAGACTACCATGTTTGCACTTCTCAAGCAGGCTCTCCAAGACGGGGGATGGAAAGCCCAGCAGCCTCTGGTGACTGGCAAAACATATCCTGATGTCTTGGACCACTGTTCTTCCATGGTCTATTTGAAAAAAAAGTTTTAAATAGCCATGTTATGTGCAAATGACAGAAAGGCAATGTACACATTGTCTTAATATTATGCAACAATTCTCTTCTGACACTCCTGCACGTATTTCTACTCTTGTGAAGGAGTTTGTCTGAGGGGACCGTTACAGTACATATTAATAGCAGAACAAAGAGCAGTTATTCAAAGGAGTATTAACTATAGCAGGCAGCTACAGTAAAGGGAAATTTAATGGGCTTCTCCAAAATGGTGAGTTTGTAAACTGGTATCCAGCACAACAAAGGTTAGCTTAGTACAACAGCTGCACTGCTGTGATGATGACACAGCAATGTTTGAGCCCTGATTGATTGGCAAAGTAACCCTCCCAACTATTTGTGTATGCATGAAAGTGCAATAGCAGCTCCCTAGTGGCAGAAGCACATCAACCTATAGCTACAGGGAAAATGGTGCTCTTTTTTGAGATGTAATATATCTTGGAACACATATAAATTGAAGGCATCCTGAATCCTCTTCACTTGCTGATAAATCATTACCATTGAAGGTAATAACTGTTTTAATCTAGAGAATTAGCTGCAATGGAAAAAACAGAAATGTGTACAGCAATGAAGTGGCTTTTCCTAATAGCTGGGACAATCCTGATAACAGATCTAGCTGCCCTTGCCACATAGCATTTTGTGTACTGTTTTCATGTTTGGAATGAAACAAAACGCTGAATTCTTTTTAGAGAAATTAGTACTTAATTAAACATCAGGTATGATTTTTTTAAGAGGTCATACTGCTGTTTGTTTTGAAAATCAAAATGGTTGCTGCAGGGCAAAAGATAGGATCTCCCTTTCCAGCATTAAAAAGTTAAATAATTTTCCTCTCTGTAAAAGATCCTTCATTAGAAGGAGGAAGCAGTGTGAGTGCCGTTTCCACAGCGGAAATGTCACCAAGTCTAGGCTGAGAATGGCTCGTGCCAGAGACCGAACCAAGAGGAGAAACAATACGATGGCTGAAGCAATAGCGACTATGGAGCTCATAATGGAACAGCAGGAACTCAACAGGGCACAGCATGCCGGGGAGTTTGATGTCCTTATCTGCACCATGGAACAGCATCACAGTGAGCTTATATCAGTCATGAGAAAGGGAAATGAGACCTTGAAGAAAATGGTAGAGCTTTACAAACAGGATATTGAATCTGGGGCTGAAGAACGCAGAGAAATAATAGCCCTCCTCAGAATCTGCGCCGCAGCTATGACCATCCTGGTAGTGTCTTTGGAGGGGGTCTGTCCAGTGGCAGGACTGCTCCTTGGAAAGATGCTGCCACAAGCACATGCCCGCCAGCTGGGGAGTCAAGCCAGTGCGTTGCGCTTGAAAATACCTCTTTGTGCTCCCATTTGGAATGTCAAAGTGGAAAGGCTTCCTGGCCGAAGAAAGCATTGCAGCGTTACAGTCCGTGAGAGAGCAATGAAGTCACCGTAATCGTAATAGGCCATATTCAAAAGTTTATGTTAAAACCGTATTATTCCAGTTTAAATATCCTTAGGATTCCTGTTGTTTGCTGTGCAGGCGTAGACCCAAAGTGCCCCACTGTCCCCAGCAAACAACTGGAATCCATTATATACTAACAGTAGAATACTGTTATATGGCAGTGTAGAAATGGCCCAGTTCTCCTGGAACCATGAAGGTTCTCATATCTGTCTTTTTTGGTCAAATCTTCACAAAACAAATTATTTCTTCTCCAACACCATAACATTGAACCACCCTCTGGTGCAATTTGGAATTTGCCAGACATGTTATCACTAGTACAAAGTTATAAAGTTTGTATAGGTAGCTTGTCATCTGTTGACATGGCATCATCGGGACAGAGTTAACATCTAGTTAAATGTTAATTGTGAAATGTTGGTATTTAACTTACTTTTTTTGTTGGAACACCCTGTTTACAGCTGCAGAAAAACTGAAAGCATTTAAAATAAAGTTCCCAAAGCAAGCACTGGATAACTGTTCTCTAGAGATTGGTGAATGAAAATATAAAATAACAAAAACAAGATTTGATTTAGAAAATTTATTAATAACAGAAATCTTTAAAATAGAAAAAACAACATGTATACGAACTGCACAATAGCAGAGGTTTGCAAACAGGTTTTCTCTCAAAACACGGCTGGAGACGGGAGAGTACTATAAGTTGAATGGGGGTTACAAACATTTTATATTTCTATAGGAGGGAAACGAAAGGTAACTGGAGGGTAAATAACACAGAAAGAGTTATTAGAAGAGCAAACAGGGATATCAAAATCCTCAAAGAAAGGGAATGGCATTTACCAAGGGAGTATTCTAGCAGTCGAGACCACTGTGCAGGGCTGTCACGGTTCAGGGAGCAATGATGCTCACAATCGCTGTTCTAACGTTTTCTCTCTCCCTGAGCCTCCTTCCTGAGGCATATGGCCGAATGTCTTCCACTTGCTGAGGTACAAGCACTGGTAGTGGCGGATGCAAGTGGGGATGCAGGATATGTCCCTTACTCTCACAGATGATGTGAGGATGATACAGGTGGACACAACAGGAAGAAAGTTCTGCTTGGAGACAGTCAGTGGCGCAGATAGACAGCCCCATCTTGCTTTCAGCCTTCTAAACGTGCTTTCGATGACATTTCTGCACCTGTTGAATACCTTGTTGTAGGCCTGTTTTCTGGCATCCAGATTTCCAGCGTAAGGCTTCATTAGCCACCTCAATAGGGAGTACGCTGCATCCCCTAGAATAATTGCTCCAATCTGTATCTCATTGATGGTGATGATTGGGTTTCCAGGTACAAATCTTCCTGCCTCCATTGCCTGGCACAGTGAGGAATGCTGGAAAACAAAGGCATCTTGTGTCTGCCCCGTAAAACCCAAAGCTATATCGATGAAATGTCCCAAACAATCCATTGTCCCCTGTAGAAGGATCGAGAAGGAGCTTTTACAATTTATAAACTCTTAACCTCTTCCTTTTGGGGGGGCCTCATGGGAATATGGATTCCATCGACCACCTCAATGAACTGGGGGAATCCCATATGTAGAAAGCCATCCATGATCTGCAGGTGGGAGGAAAGAAGGGCAAGTTTTAGTTTAAAATAAATTGAGCATCATCCACGTACAGTGATAGACACTGAAAAGGCCACTGTATGTAACGTACTCAATCAGAACTGAATCATGCACAGTACACATTTTGGCATAAGAAGCAAAAGTATTAGCTTCTCAAAACGTGGAATCATGTTATCCTTTACACTTACCGTATCCAGAGTCATCCCCAGAGACACACAGGCATTGCTAACCTATTTCAGTAGGAGGAGAGTTAAAGTCTCCAGAACTGGAGTTAGTAAAAAGACTTTCCAAAATGCAGACATCAGTAATCCCAAAAGGAAAGAATGGCAGCGAAGGTTGAAGCTTGGGAAAGTCATTAATGATTTAAAAGGCTGTGAGCACACCAAAGAAGGTAATTGTATGTGGCCCACTGGCATACTGTAAAAAATATCAGTTTTCTAGTAGTTAGTCTGAGGTGCTGTTGACAGCAACATATCCAAACCAATGTAAAGGACGAATATTGCGAGGTTTTTACAGAAAATAATGCTGGTCCCACATTCCCTCCAAGTGTGTGTCTGGAGGCAATTTAGCTGTGCTCTTGATTCCTCTATGTGTTTATGGATATCTGTGTGGTAGAGGGAAGGTGCAGGAGGGGGATGGATGTAGAGAGTGTTTTATGAAAAGTACTGTGGGTACCATGTTCCCCCAAGGGTGTGCATGGAGAGGATTGGGCAGGGCTGCCGTTTCCTGTTGATGCTTTTTGGGCATCTGGGGAGGAGAGGAAAGGTGCATAAGGGGAATGGGGGGATAGTGTTTCAGCAAAAGTATTGCAGGTCCCATGGTCCTCGGAAAGGCACGTGTAGAGGCCATTTTATGGGGCAGGAAATTCCTGTGGGTGTTTATTGTTTTCTGGGAAGGAGAGGAAGGGTCCAGGAGGAGTGAATCTTTGCATCAGCATATGTCTACAAAACCATTCTTTTTCACATGCCAATGTGGATTGTGTACAGCATCAGTGCTGTGGGAAATGCAAACTCACTCTTTGGTAGTCTCCAAGGCAAACGGTGGAAGACAGGAGGACATGCTTAATCACCAGGCACACCTCAATGGCTATCTCAGTGACTGTGGAGATCCCCAGTCCAAAGGTGTTGGCAGTCTTGTATTAGATTGTGGGGGTCCTCAGCCACCAAACAGCAGTGGCCACTCTCTTCTCCACAGGAATGAGCTCACGCATCTCAGTGG